>JAUIMM010000780.1:0-1200000 GCA_031769625.1 Taudactylus pleione
TCCTACGCCTTTTCGCTGACAAGGTTCCCGGCTGCACTAAACACTCTTTCGGAGTACACACTGGAGGGGGGGCAACTCAGGTAAAATAGAGCCAGTTTGTACAGGGGCCTCCAAATTGCCTCTTTTTCCTGCCAGTACAGGTATGGACTGTCTGACATGCCTACTTGGATGCTGTCACCGATGTAATCCTCCACCATTCTGTCAATGGTGACAGTATCATATGCAGTGACAGTAGACATGTCAGAAATTGTTGCCAGGTCCTTCAGTCCGGACCAGATGTCCAAACTTGGTCCTGCCTGCCCTGCATCACCGCCAGCGGGTTGCTTAGGATACCTAAGTTTTTTCCTGGCAGCCCCAGTTGCGGGAGAAAATGAAGAAGGAGCCGTTGACGTGTCACGTTCCGCTTCAGCTGACAGTGTGTTCACCAGCAGGTCTTTGCACCTCTGCAGGCTTGTGTCGGCCGGAAAGAAAGACACCACATAGGCTTTAAACCTAGGATCGAGCACGGTGGCCAAAATGTAGTGGTCTGATTTCAACAGATTGACCACCCTGGAATCCTGGCAAAGCGAATGAAGGGCTTCATCCACAAGTCCCACATGCCGAGCGGAATCGCTCCGTCTTAGCTCCTCCTTCACTTTCTCCAGCTGCTTCTGCAAAAGCCTGATGAGGGGAATGACCTGACTCAAGCTGGCAGTGTCTGAACTGACTTCACGTGTGGCAAGTTCGAAGGGCTGAAGAACCTTGCACAACACGGAAATCATTCTCCACTGCGCTTGAGTCAGGTGCATACCCCCTCCTTTGCCTATGTCATAGGTGGATGTATAGGCTTGTATGGCCTTTTGCTGCTCCTCCATCCTCTGAAGCATATAGAGGGTTGAGTTCCACCGCGTCACAACCTCTTGCTTCAGGTGATGGCGGGGCAGGTTCAAAAGTGTTTGCTGGCGCTCCAGTCTTCGGCACGCAGTCGCTGAATGGCGAAAGTGGCCAGAAATTTTTCGGGCCACCCAAAGCGTCTCCTGCACGCCCCTGTCGCTTTTCAGAAAATTCTGCACCACCAAGTTTATTGTGTGAGCAAAACATGGGACGTGCTGGAATTTGCCCAGATGTAATGCCCGCACAATATTGGTGGCGTTGTCAGATATCACAAATCCCCAGGAGAGTCTAAGTGGGGTAAGCCACTGGGCGATGATTTCCCTCAGTTTCTCTAAGAGGTTGTCGGCGGTGTGCCTCTTACTGAAACCGGTGATACACAGCGTAGCCTGCCTTGTAACGAGCTGGCGTTTCTGAGATGCTGCTACTGGTGACGCTGCTGCTGTTGCTGCGTAAGGTGATACATCTACCCAGTGGGCTGTCACAGTCATATAGTCCTTAGTCTGCCCTGTTCCACTTGTCCACATGTCCGTGGTTAAGTGGACATTGTGTACAACGGCATTTTTCAGGACACTGAGGACACTTTTTCTGACGTTTCTGTACAGTCTCGGTATCGCCTGCCTAGTGAAGTGGAATCTAGACGGGATTTGGAACCGGGGACACACTACCTCCATCAATTGTCTAAATCCCACTGCACTAATGGCGGATACCGGACGCACGTCTAACACCAACATAGCAGTCAAGGCCTCAGTTATACGTTTTGCTTCAGGATGACTGCTGTCGTACTTCATCCTCCTCGCTAAGGACTGTTGGAGGGTCAATTGTTTAGTAAAAGTAGTGGTGTTCCTACTTCCTCTCTGGGATGATGAACGACTCCCAGCAGCAGCAACAGCAGCAGCGGCAGCAGTAGGCGTAGCAATGCAGGATCCTCCAGAGGAATCCCGGATAGGAGAGTCAGTCATGCCAGTGACATGGCCTGCAGGACTACTTCCGATCCTGACTAAGGAGGAAATTGACGAGGAGGGAGTTGACGGTGTGGTTTGCAGGCGCTTGGATACAACAGGACAACGGGATTTAGGTGTCCCTGGACTGCTTACGGTCTTAGCCAAAGTTTCTGAACTTGACAGTAACTTTTTATGAACGCGCTGCAGGTGCCGTATAAGGGAGGATGTTCCTAGGTGGTTGACGTCCCTACCCCTACTTATTTCACCTTTACATATGGTACATATGGCAAGACAGTTGTTGTCCGGATTTGGATAGAAATATTGCCAGACCAAAGAGGTGGAATGTTTGGTCTTCTGCCCAGGCATGACCGTGATGGGCTTTTTCATCCCACGGACAACAACTGTCTCCCCCGGAGCCTGATTTAAACAAACCACATCACCATCAGAATCCTCCTCGCCAACTTCCTCCTCAGCGCCAGCTACACCAGTATCCTCATCCTGTTGTACTTCAACAGTGACATCTTCAATTTGCATATCAGCAAGTGGACTGTGGGTGCTCCTTTCAGCACTTGCAGGGGGCGTGCAAATGGTGGAAAGAGCCACCTCTTCCCGTCCAGTGCTGGGAAGGTCAGGCATCGCAACCACCACCACACTTGGACTCTCCTTGGGGATTTGTGATATCTTCTTAGAAAGCACAGTTCTTCGCTGTGCTTTTGCCAGCTTAACTCTTTTGATTTTTTTAGTGGGAGGAGGGCTTCCATCGTCATGTGAAGCTGAACCACTAGTCATGAACATACTAGGGATCGATCTTAGCCGTTCCTTGCCACTCCGTGTCGTAAATGGCATATTGGCAAGTTTACGTTTCTCTTCAGCTGATTTAAATGTCTTTTTCAAGGTCATTTTCCTGAACTTTGCCATTTGGGATTGTATGTGCCCTCTACTATGACATTGGGCATCGGCCTTTGCAGACGACGTTGATGGCATGTTATCGTCTATGTCATGACTAGTGGCAGCAGCTTCAGCACTAGGAGGAAGTGGTTCTTGATCTTTCTCTATTTTATTTTTATCGGAGAAAGTTTGGTCCTCCATTTATGTTATATCGATTTGATATATACGTGCGGCTAAACCCAGAAAATAATTTTTTTTTTGGTTTGGACTGGAGTGTACTTTGGGGGTTACAGCACCCTTTAACGGTCAAGCCAGCCGGCCCTTTACTTATGACACAGGCGCACTCTTGGCACTACTTTGTTGATGCACGTGCAGCTACTGCGCACACAATTCACAAACACAGAAAATAATTTATTTTTTGGTTTGGACTGGAGTGTACTTTCGGGGGTTACAGCACCCTTAACGGTCAAGCCAGCCGGCCCTTTAATTATGACACAGGCGCACGCTTGGCACTACTTTGTTGATGCACGTGCGGCTACTGCGCACACAATTCACAAACACAGAAAATAATTTTTTTTTGGTTTGGACTGGAGTGTACTTTCGGGGGTTACAGCACCCTTAACGGTCAAGCCAGCCGGCCCTTTACTTATGACACAGGCGCACGCTTGGCACTACTTTGTTGATGCACGTGCGGCTACTGCGCACACAATTCACAAACACAGAAAATAATTTATTTTTTGGTTTGGACTGGAGTGTACTTTCGGGGGTTACAGCACCCTTAACGGTCAAGCCAGCCGGCCCTTTACTTATGACACAGGCGCACGCTTGGCACTACTTTGTTGATGCACGTGCGGCTACTGCGCACACAATTCACAAACACAGAAAATAATTTTTTTTTTGGTTTGGACTGGAGTGTACTTTCGGGGGTTACAGCACCCTTAACGGTCAAGCCAGCCGGCCCTTTACTTATGACACAGGCGCACGCTTGGCACTACTTTGTTGATGCACGTGCGGCTACTGCGCACACAATTCACAAACACAGAAAATAATTTTTTTTTTGGTTTGGACTGGAGTGTACTTTCGGGGGTTACAGCACCCTTAACGGTCAAGCCAGCCGGCCCTTTACTTATGACACAGGCGCACGCTTGGCACTACTTTGTTGATGCACGTGCGGCTACTGCGCACACAATTCACAAACACAGAAAATAATTTTTTTTTTGGTTTGGACTGGAGTGTACTTTCGGGGGTTACAGCACCCTTAACAGTCAAGCCAGCCGGCCCTTTACTTATGACACAGGCACACGCTTGGCACTACTTTGTTGATGCACGTGCGGCTACTGCGCACACAATTCACAAACACAGAAAATAATTTATTTTTTGGTTTGGACTGGAGTGTACTTTCGGGGGTTACAGCACCCTTAACGGTCAAGCCAGCCGGCCCTTTACTTATGACACAGGCGCACGCTTGGCACTACTTTGTTGATGCACGTGCGGCTACTGCGCACACAATTCACAAACACAGAAAATAATTTTTTTTTTGGTTTGGACTGGAGTGTACTTTCGGGGGTTACAGCACCCTTAACGGTCAAGCCAGCCGGCCCTTTACTTATGACACAGGCGCACGCTTGGGACTACTTTGTTGATGCACGTGCGGCTACTGCGCACACAATTCACAAACACAGAAAATAATTTTTTTTTGGTTTGGACTGGAGTGTACTTTCGGGGGTTACAGCACCCTTTAACGGTCAAGCCAGCCGGCCCTTTACTTATGACACAGGCGCACGCTTGGCACTACTTTGTTGATGCACGTGCGGCTACTGCGCACACAATTCACAAACACAGAAAATAATTTTTTTTTTGGTTTGGACTGGAGTGTACTTTCGGGGGTTACAGCACCCTTAACGGTCAAGCCAGCCGGCCCTTTACTTATGACACAGGCGCACGCTTGGCACTACTTTGTTGATGCACGTGCGGCTACTGCGCACACAATTCACAAACACAGAAAATAATTTTTTTTTGGTTTGGACTGGAGTGTACTTTCGGGGGTTACAGCACCCTTAACGGTCAAGCCAGCCGGCCCTTTACTTATGACACAGGCGCACGCTTGGCACTACTTTGTTGATGCACGTGCGGCTACTGCGCACACAATTCACAAACACAGAAAATAATTTATTTTTTGGTTTGGACTGGAGTGTATTTTCGGGGGTTACAGCACCCTTAACGGTCAAGCCAGCCGGCCCTTTACTTATGACACAGGCGCACGCTTGGCACTACTTTGTTGATGCACGTGCGGCTACTGCGCACACAATTCACAAACACAGAAAATAATTTTTTTTTTGGTTTGGACTGGAGTGTACTTTCGGGGGTTACAGCACCCTTAACGGTCAAGCCAGCCGGCCCTTTACTTATGACACAGGCGCACGCTTGGCACTACTTTGTTGATGCACGTGCGGCTACTGCGCACACAATTCACAAACACAGAAAATAATTTTTTTTTTGGTTTGGACTGGAGTGTACTTTCGGGGGTTACAGCACCCTTAACGGTCAAGCCAGCCGGCCCTTTACTTATGACACAGGCGCACGCTTGGCACTACTTTGTTGATGCACGTGCGGCTACTGCGCACACAATTCACAAACACAGAAAATAATTTTTTTTTTGGTTTGGACTGGAGTGTACTTTCGGGGGTTACAGCACCCTTAACAGTCAAGCCAGCCGGCCCTTTACTTATGACACAGGCACACGCTTGGCACTACTTTGTTGATGCACGTGCGGCTACTGCGCACACAATTCACAAACACAGAAAATAATTTATTTTTTGGTTTGGACTGGAGTGTACTTTCGGGGGTTACAGCACCCTTAACGGTCAAGCCAGCCGGCCCTTTACTTATGACACAGGCGCACGCTTGGCACTACTTTGTTGATGCACGTGCGGCTACTGCGCACACAATTCACAAACACAGAAAATAATTTTTTTTTGGTTTGGACTGGAGTGTACTTTCGGGGGTTACAGCACCCTTTAACGGTCAAGCCAGCCGGCCCTTTACTTATGACACAGGCGCACGCTTGGCACTACTTTGTTGATGCACGTGCGGCTACTGCGCACACAATTCACAAACACAGAAAATAATTTTTTTTTGGTTTGGACTGGAGTGTACTTTCGGGGGTTACAGCACCCTTTAACGGTCAAGACAGCCGGCCCTTTACTTATGACACAGGCGCACGCTTGGCACTACTTTGTTGATGCACGTGCGGCTACTGCGCACACAATTCACAAACACAGAAAATAATTTTTTTTTGGTTTTTACTGGAGTGTACTTTCGGGGGTTACAGCACCCTTTAACGGTCAAGCCAGCCGGCCCTTTACTTATGACACAGGCGCACGCTTGGCACTACTTTGTTGATGCACGTGCGGCTACTGCGCACACAATTCACAAACACAGAAAATAATTTTTTTTTAGGTTTGGACTGGAGTGTACTTTCGGGGGTTACAGCACCCTTAACGGTCAAGCCAGCCGGCCCTTTACTTATGACACAGGCGCACGCTTGGCACTACTTTGTTGATGCACGTGCGGCTACTGCGCACACAATTCACAAACACAGAAAATAATTTTTTTTTTGGTTTGGACTGGAGTGTACTTTCGGGGGTTACAGCACCCTTTAACGGTCAAGCCAGCCGGCCCTTTACTTATGACACAGGCGCACGCTTGGCACTACTTTGTTGATGCACGTGCGGCTACTGCGCACACAATTCACAAACACAGAAAATAATTTTTTTTTAGGTTTGGACTGGAGTGTACTTTCGGGGGTCACAGCACCCTTAACGGTCAAGCCAGCCGGCCCTTTACTTATGACACAGGCGCACGCTTGGCACTACTTTGTTGATGCACGTGCGGCTACTGCGCACACAATTCACAAACACAGAAAATAATTTTTTTTTTGGTTTGGACTGGAGTGTACTTTCGGGGGTTACAGCACCCTTAACGGTCAAGCCAGCCGGCCCTTTACTTATGACACAGGTGCACGCTTGGCACTACTTTGTTGATGCACGTGCGGCTACTGCGCACACAATTCACAAACACAGAAAATAATTTTTTTTTTGGTTTGGACTGGAGTGTACTTTCGGGGGTTACAGCACCCTTAACGGTCAAGCCAGCCGGCCCTTTACTTATGACACAGGCGCACGTTTGGCACTACTTTGTTGATGCACGTGCGGCTACTGCGCACACAATTCACAAACACAGAAAATAATTTTTTTTTTGGTTTGGACTGGAGTGTACTTTCGGGGGTTACAGCACCCTTAACGGTCAAGCCAGCCGGCCCTTTACTTATGACACAGGCGCACGTTTGGCACTACTTTGTTGATGCACGTGCGGCTACTGCGCACACAATTCACAAACACAGAAAATAATTTTTTTTTTGGTTTGGACTGGAGTGTACTTTCGGGGGTTACAGCACCCTTAACGGTCAAGCCAGCCGGCCCTTTACTTATGACACAGGCGCACGCTTGGCACTACTTTGTTGATGCACGTGCGGCTACTGCGCACACAATTCACAAACACAGAAAATAATTTTTTTTTTGGTTTGGACTGGAGTGTACTTTCGGGGGTTACAGCACCCTTAACGGTCAAGCCAGCCGGCCCTTTACTTATGACACAGGCGCACGCTTGGCACTACTTTGTTGATGCACGTGCGGCTACTGCGCACACAATTCACAAACACAGAAAATAATTTTTTTTTTGGTTTGGACTGGAGTGTACTTTCGGGGGTTACAGCACCCTTAACGGTCAAGCCAGCCGGCCCTTTACTTATGACACAGGCGCACGCTTGGGACTACTTTGTTGATGCACGTGCGGCTACTGCGCACACAATTCACAAACACAGAAAATAATTTTTTTTTGGTTTGGACTGGAGTGTACTTTCGGGGGTTACAGCACCCTTTAACGGTCAAGCCAGCCGGCCCTTTACTTATGACACAGGCGCCCGCTTGACACTACTTTGTTGATGCACGTGCGGCTACTGCGCACACAATTCACAAACACAGAAAATAATTTTTTTTTGGTTTGGACTGGAGTGTACTTTCGGGGGTTACAGCACCCTTTAACGGTCAAGCCAGCCGGCCCTTTACTTATGACACAGGCGCACGATTGGCACTACTTTGTTGATGCACGTGCGGCTACTGCGCACACAATTCACAAACACAGAAAATAATTTTTTTTTGGTTTGGACTGGAGTGTACTTTCGGGGGTTACAGCACCCTTTAACGGTCAAGCCAGCCGGCCCTTTACTTATGACACAGGCGCACGCTTGGCACTACTTTGTTGATGCACGTGCGGCTACTGCGCACACAATTCACAAACACAGAAAATAATTTTTTTTTGGTTTTTACTGGAGTGTACTTTCGGGGGTTACAGCACCCTTTAACGGTCAAGCCAGCCGGCCCTTTACTTATGACACAGGCGCACGCTTGGCACTACTTTGTTGATGCACGTGCGGCTACTGCGCACACAATTCACAAACACAGAAAATAATTTTTTTTTAGGTTTGGACTGGAGTGTACTTTCGGGGGTTACAGCACCCTTAACGGTCAAGCCAGCCGGCCCTTTACTTATGACACAGGCGCACGCTTGGCACTACTTTGTTGATGCACGTGCGGCTACTGCGCACACAATTCACAAACACAGAAAATAATTTTTTTTTTGGTTTGGACTGGAGTGTACTTTCGGGGGTTACAGCACCCTTTAACGGTCAAGCCAGCCGGCCCTTTACTTATGACACAGGCGCACGCTTGGCACTACTTTGTTGATGCACGTGCGGCTACTGCGCACACAATTCACAAACACAGAAAATAATTTTTTTTTAGGTTTGGACTGGAGTGTACTTTCGGGGGTCACAGCACCCTTAACGGTCAAGCCAGCCGGCCCTTTACTTATGACACAGGCGCACGCTTGGCACTACTTTGTTGATGCACGTGCGGCTACTGCGCACACAATTCACAAACACAGAAAATAATTTTTTTTTTGGTTTGGACTGGAGTGTACTTTCGGGGGTTACAGCACCCTTAATGGTCAAGCCAGCCGGCCCTTTACTTATGACACAGGCGCACGCTTGGCACTACTTTGTTGATGCACGTGCGGCTACTGCGCACACAATTCACAAACACAGAAAATAATTTTTTTTTTGGTTTGGACTGGAGTGTACTTTCGGGGGTTACAGCACCCTTAACGGTCAAGCCAGCCGGCCCTTTACTTATGACACAGGCGCACGTTTGGCACTACTTTGTTGATGCACGTGCGGCTACTGCGCACACAATTCACAAACACAGAAAATAATTTTTTTTTTGGTTTGGACTGGAGTGTACTTTCGGGGGTTACAGCACCCTTAACGGTCAAGCCAGCCGGCCCTTTACTTATGACACAGGCGCACGCTTGGGACTACTTTGTTGATGCACGTGCGGCTACTGCGCACACAATTCACAAACACAGAAAATAATTTTTTTTTGGTTTGGACTGGAGTGTACTTTCGGGGGTTACAGCACCCTTTAACGGTCAAGCCAGCCGGCCCTTTACTTATGACACAGGCGCACGCTTGGCACTACTTTGTTGATGCACGTGCGGCTACTGCGCACACAATTCACAAACACAGAAAATAATTTTTTTTTGGTTTGGACTGGAGTGTACTTTCGGGGGTTACAGCACCCTTTAACGGTCAAGCCAGCCGGCCCTTTACTTATGACACAGGCGCACGCTTGGCACTACTTTGTTGATGCACGTGCGGCTACTGCGCACACAATTCACAAACACAGAAAATAATTTTTTTTTGGTTTGGACTGGAGTGTACTTTCGGGGGTTACAGCACCCTTTAACGGTCAAGCCAGCCGGCCCTTTACTTATGACACAGGCGCACGCTTGGCACTACTTTGTTGATGCACGTGCGGCTACTGCGCACACAATTCACAAACACAGAAAATAATTTTTTTTTGGTTTTTACTGGAGTGTACTTTCGGGGGTTACAGCACCCTTTAACGGTCAAGCCAGCCGGCCCTTTACTTATGACACAGGCGCACGCTTGGCACTACTTTGTTGATGCACGTGCGGCTACTGCGCACACAATTCACAAACACAGAAAATAATTTTTTTTTAGGTTTGGACTGGAGTGTACTTTCGGGGGTTACAGCACCCTTAACGGTCAAGCCAGCCGGCCCTTTACTTATGACACAGGCGCACGCTTGGCACTACTTTGTTGATGCACGTGCGGCTACTGCGCACACAATTCACAAACACAGAAAATAATTTTTTTTTTGGTTTTTACTGGAGTGTACTTTCGGGGGTTACAGCACCCTTTAACGGTCAAGCCAGCCGGCCCTTTACTTATGACACAGGCGCACGCTTGGCACTACTTTGTTGATGCACGTGCGGCTACTGCGCACACAATTCACAAACACAGAAAATAATTTTTTTTTAGGTTTGGACTGGAGTGTACTTTCGGGGGTTACAGCACCCTTAACGGTCAAGCCAGCCGGCCCTTTACTTATGACACAGGCGCACGCTTGGCACTACTTTGTTGATGCACGTGCGGCTACTGCGCACACAATTCACAAACACAGAAGATAATTTTTTTTTGGTTTGGACTGGAGTGTACTTTCGGGGGTTACAGCACCCTTTAACGGTCAAGCCAGCCGGCCCTTTACTTATGACACAGGCGCACGCTTGGCACTACTTTGTTGATGCACGTGCGGCTACTGCGCACACAATTCACAAACACAGAAAATAATTTTTTTTTGGTTTTTACTGGAGTGTACTTTCGGGGGTTACAGCACCCTTTAACGGTCAAGCCAGCCGGCCCTTTACTTATGACACAGGCGCACGCTTGGCACTACTTTGTTGATGCACGTGCGGCTACTGCGCACACAATTCACAAACACAGAAAATAATTTTTTTTTTGGTTTGGACTGGAGTGTACTTTCGGGGGTTACAGCACCCTTAACGGTCAAGCCAGCCGGCCCTTTACTTATGACACAGGCGCACGCTTGGGACTACTTTGTTGATGCACGTGCGGCTACTGCGCACACAATTCACAAACACAGAAAATAATTTTTTTTTGGTTTGGACTGGAGTGTACTTTCGGGGGTTACAGCACCCTTTAACGGTCAAGCCAGCCGGCCCTTTACTTATGACACAGGCGCACGCTTGGCACTACTTTGTTGATGCACGTGCGGCTACTGCGCACACAATTCACAAACACAGAAAATAATTTTTTTTTGGTTTGGACTGGAGTGTACTTTCGGGGGTTACAGCACCCTTTAACGGTCAAGCCAGCCGGCCCTTTACTTATGACACAGGCGCACGCTTGGCACTACTTTGTTGATGCACGTGCGGCTACTGCGCACACAATTCACAAACACAGAAAATAATTTTTTTTTGGTTTGGACTGGAGTGTACTTTCGGGGGTTACAGCACCCTTTAACGGTCAAGCCAGCCGGCCCTTTACTTATGACACAGGCGCACGCTTGGCACTACTTTGTTGATGCACGTGCGGCTACTGCGCACACAATTCACAAACACAGAAAATAATTTTTTTTTGGTTTTTACTGGAGTGTACTTTCGGGGGTTACAGCACCCTTTAACGGTCAAGCCAGCCGGCCCTTTACTTATGACACAGGCGCACGCTTGGCACTACTTTGTTGATGCACGTGCGGCTACTGCGCACACAATTCACAAACACAGAAAATAATTTTTTTTTAGGTTTGGACTGGAGTGTACTTTCGGGGGTTACAGCACCCTTAACGGTCAAGCCAGCCGGCCCTTTACTTATGACACAGGCGCACGTTTGGCACTACTTTGTTGATGCACGTGCGGCTACTGCGCACACAATTCACAAACACATAAAATAATTTTTTTTTTGGTTTGGACTGGAGTGTACTTTCGGGGGTTACAGCACCCTTAACGGTCAAGCCAGCCGGCCCTTTACTTATGACACAGGCGCACGTTTGGCACTACTTTGTTGATGCACGTGCGGCTACTGCGCACACAATTCACAAACACAGAAAATAATTTTTTTTTTGGTTTGGACTGGAGTGTACTTTCGGGGGTTACAGCACCCTTAACGGTCAAGCCAGCCGGCCCTTTACTTATGACACAGGCGCACGTTTGGCACTACTTTGTTGATGCACGTGCGGCTACTGCGCACACAATTCACAAACACAGAAAATAATTTTTTTTTTGGTTTGGACTGGAGTGTACTTTCGGGGGTTACAGCACCCTTAACGGTCAAGCCAGCCGGCCCTTTACTTATGACACAGGCGCACGCTTGGCACTACTTTGTTGATGCACGTGCGGCTACTGCGCACACAATTCACAAACACAGAAAATAATTTTTTTTTTGGTTTGGACTGGAGTGTACTTTCGGGGGTTACAGCACCCTTAACGGTCAAGCCAGCCGGCCCTTTACTTATGACACAGGCGCACGCTTGGCACTACTTTGTTGATGCACGTGCGGCTACTGCGCACACAATTCACAAACACAGAAAATAATTTTTTTTTTGGTTTGGACTGGAGTGTACTTTCGGGGGTTACAGCACCCTTAACGGTCAAGCCAGCCGGCCCTTTACTTATGACACAGGCGCACGCTTGGCACTACTTTGTTGATGCACGTGCGGCTACTGCGCACACAATTCACAAACACAGAAAATATATTATTTTTTTAGCACTTGGGGGGAGCACCCCTGATGGACAGAGCACCCCCTGGACAACACTACAGCACCCCTTTAGGACTGGGACACTGCACAGGACTTTGGAGTGGACACAGCCCCTATGGAGAACTGACTGCACAACACAGTCCAGCCAGCCCCTATGGACTTTGAAGTAGTGGACACAGCCCCTATTAACAACAGCAGCACAGCACAACACAGCCAGCCCCTATGGACTTTGAAGTAGTGGACAACAGCAGCACTACACTACACTACACTACACAGCACTAACTCCCACCCTCCCTCTTCACTGTCCACAGCCGAGTGAGAAAATGGCGCCGACGCGGGTACCTTATATAGGATCCAAAACCCGCGAGACTCGGAAGGCGGGATGATGACGTTTTGCCTCGATTTCAGATCCGAGTCAGGCGGGAAAAGTCGAGCCTGACTCGGATCGGACTCGGATCGGGGGGGCTCGGGGGGGTTCGGATTTCAGAAATCCGAACCCGCTCACCCCTAATATATATATATATAACAGCATATATGCTGTTAGCTGCCAACCATGTTTATATTGTGAGTCCTCTTTTGTTTTAATACCTGAACTCCTCTCTCTGGCAGCCAGATAGTTCCCACATCTGCACCCTGAGGGTAGACAGTGTCACAGTAGACAGGTACCACCTTAGTATTTCTCAGGTGTTTAACAGAGCTGGGTGGCACATTACAGTTACATCCCTTATTGAGGCATGCTTCTAATAGAATACATTTAGCCTTTAAATGCTTATTTTTTAATTATGTTACTGCTTGCAAACCAAAAGAAAGTATCAACTGACTTATTGTATACAGAAAACTCACAACATTGAAGTGTCCCTGATTCTATTTTTAAGGATGTAGGGCCTGAGTTAGTGGTGCACAGATGGTGATGGTTCATATAGGCTGCTGATGTTTTCAGTCTGCACATGCATTCGAGTTACACTTGCACTTTCCGGATGGTTACCACCAAAAGACGTTGAATTAATTTGGATGCAGAGAGAGAGGCAATTGCAGTGGGCAGTCCTGGGAGGTAACAGTGGTGTGGCTATCCAGACGTGAGCATGTCGCGGTCAGCGGCTGCATCAGTTGTACTAACCCCGACAGCCATGTTCAGATGGAGGAATTGCACCTGTCATAGGGTAAGTACAATCTCCAATGGTGCGACCAATGCCTTCGATGGTGCATCGTGTTATGCACAGCAGAGGATTCTTGCCACAGACAGTGGACGTCTCAGTAGAAAGCTGTGGAATTAGCATTATGATGCAGTCATGACTGAATAACCTGCACCTCTGAATCAAGCCTGTAATCTTACTTACTAAATACATTACAGTGTATATTATTATTATTATTACTACTTTTATTATTATAGTTATAATTATTATTATTATTATTATTAGTAGTAGTAGTAGTAGTAGTAGTAGTAGTAGTAGTAGTATTATAGTTGTTATTATTTATTATTATTATTAGTAGTAGTAGTAGTAGTAGTAGTATTGCTTTTATTATTGCTGTTATTATTATTATTATTATTAGTAGTAGTAGTAGTAGTAGTAGTAGTAGTAGTAGTAGTAGTAGTATTATTATTATAGTTGTTATTATTTATTATTATTATTATTATTATTATTAGTAGTAGTAGTAGTAGTAGTATTGCTTTTATTATTGCTGTTATTGTTATTATTATTATTATTATTATTATTATTATTATTATTATTATTATTAGTAGTAGTAGTAGTAGTAGTATTATAGTTGATATTATTTATTTTTAGTAGTAGTAGTAGTTGTATTGCTTTTATTGTTATTATTATCACCATTATTATTATTATTATTATTATTATTATTATTATTATTATTATTATTAGTAGTAGTAGTAGTAGTAGTAGTAGTAGTATTATAGTTGTTATTATTTATTATTATTAGTAGTAGTAGTAGTAGTAGTAGTAGTAGTAGTAGTAGTAGTAGTAGTAGTAGTAGTAGTATTCTAGTTGTTATTATTTATTTTTAGTAGTAGTAGTAGTATTGCTTTTATTATTGCTGTTATTGTTATTATTATTATTATTATTATTATTATTATTATTATTATTATTATTATTATTATGAATGGATTATTTTAAGTTTAATTATTGCAAGGCACCTTTTTGCAGAACTACAGTGAGATTTTTAATAAATACAAAGAGAGTTTGCCTCTTTGGCTGATAGAAATAAGAAGCAAAGTAGAGCAGGGAGACATATAAGATGTGGGCAGTAATTTTTTAAAGGACAGAGGTTTAATTAAATAAAGAGACATAGTGAATAGACTAAGTGATCTGGGCTGGCTGAGTTGTACCGGCAGTGGTAGGGACTACTAGACATTACATTGTAGCAGAAAAAGAGGTGAGCATTATAAAAAATATCAAAGTTCATCAGTTAATTGGGGGAATTATACCAAATTGAAGAAGGTTAATGTTTAAGGAAACAGAACAGTAGTGCAACCCATAGAAAACACAAAAGAAGGTGAAGTACGTGGAAGCGATAAAAGGGCTGCTAAGAAGGAGGTGAGCAGGTCTAATGTTTCCATTCATTGTTACAGAGTTGCATTCAGATCATTTAAGTGTAACTGACAATAGAGGACATTAATTGGGCATATTACAGGAAAACCATATCTTGTGAGATTTTGAATCTGCTTGGAACACTTGTAATGCTATATAGGGAATGGTTGAAATTATAGATGAGCGGTTCGGATTCCTTGGAATCCAAACCTACCCGAACATTGGGAATCTGAATAGATCCGAGTGGCGGCTCGGATCTTCCTGTCTGACTTGGATTTCACTTCGAGACAAAACGACATCCTTGCGGTGTTAGATTATCGCAGGTTTTGGATTCTATATAAGGTGCCACAGCCGGGACTCAGTGCCATTTCCTTGTTAAGCATGCTGATGTATGCTGTGCTTAACTCTGCTGTATAGGATGTGCTTATTATTTAATGTGTATATAGGGAGTGCATGCTGCTGTGCTATACTCTGCTGTATCGGATGTGCTGTACTCTGCTGTATAGATTTTGCTGCTTAGTTAATGTGTATATAGGGGTGCACACTGCTGTGCTGTACTCTGCTGTATAGGGTGTGCTGTACTCTACTGTATAGGCTGTGTCCACACTCACAAGTCTCAAGTGGCTGTGCTGCTTAGTCAATGTGTATAAGAGGTGCCGGCTGATGTATCTGTGCTGTACTCTGCTGTATTGGTTGTGCTGTGTCCAAACTTCATCAGTAAGACATTCACATGCATATATAAGCCATGTGCCTACACTCCACTTTGTTTGAATAGAACTGTGCCTGCCACATAAAAAAATAAAACAATTAAATTGAATAATTATATTTTTTGTACTGTTTTGTGCACTTTGTTATGCTCACATGCATTTATAAGCCCTGTGGCTCCAGTCCACACAGGAATACAGCTGCGCCATCAAAGAAAATTAATTGTATTATTTGTACTGTTTTGTGCACTTTGTTTTGCTTACATGCATATATAAGGCCTGTGGCTCCAGTCCAGACAGGAATACAGCTGCTCCATCAAAAAATAAATAATTGTATTGTTTGCAGTGTTTAGTGCGCTTTGCTCATGTGCATAAATAAGCCATGTGGCTTCAGTCCATACAGGAATAGAGCTGTAACATTATAAAAGCCTAAAAACATAAAATTGCCAACAAGCCATTCACCACACGGAGTGGCAAGGAAAGACTGAGGCCTTGGCCTTTATTTATGAGTGTTGGTTCTGCAAGTGCCAGTAAGGCATCATCCTCTGCCTCTCATGACGATGTCAGATTTTATCAGTGTAGAAGATGTGTAAAAAAAAATTAAAACCACTAAGGCAGTAGAACAAATTGTGTGTTCAGAAACAGAAATATCACAAATCCCTGAGGAGAGTCTAAGTGTGTCCACGAGTGCAATGTGTGAGCCTGACCTTTCTGATAGTATTGTACTCACAGAGAAGCTACCTTTCACCATTTCTGCTTCCTCTGCAAATATGGGGATGAGTAGCACAAATATAGCTGATGACATACAAATTGAGGATGCCACCGATTAAGTGCAAGAGGATGAGGGGGATGTTTGTGTAGCTGACACCATTGCTAATGAGGATGTTGTTTGTGTAAGTTAACAGTGGAAGCAGCTCTTGGCCATGATAAGAGGAATGTCATTGTCATGCCTGGGCATAGGACCAACAAATGCACCTCTTATGTGTGGAATAATTTTTATCCTATTCCTGACAACATTTGTCAAGCCATCTGTAGCATTTGTAAAACCACGGTAAGTAGAGGTAGGGATGTTAACCATCTAGAATCCTCCTCCCTGTTCGGTAATTTGCAGCAAACTAATGAAAATGTTTTGACAACATTAGAAACTGCTGCTAAAAACATTACAATAAGCAGTCAAGCATCAGCTAGCTCCTATCTCTTAACTAGATCCCAGAACCTGCAATCTCTACCGCCAACATCTTCATCCTCAATATATACAGTGATGATCGGAGGTAGTCCTGCATCCAATTTGTTAAGACTAGGTGACTAATCCCCTATCCAGGATTCCTTAAAATAATCCTTGAGCGCTAGGCTTCTGCTGTTGGAGATGGATCTTCATCCCAGAAGGGTCCAAGAAGACTAGTATTTAAAAAGAACAATTGACTGTGAAACAATCCTTTGCAAGGGGAAGCAAGTATGACAGCTCTCACCCAGTCGCACAGTGGATCACTGATGCCATCATTGCTATGCTAGTATTAGATCAAGTATCAAGCGTCAAGTATCCGCCATTAATGCAGTGGGTTTCACACAGTTAATTGAGGTCCTGTGCCCCCGGTACCAAATTCTATCTTGGTGCCATTTTACCCGAAAAGCCATTCATCAGCTTTACCCTGGATGTTAAAAAACTAATTATTGGCCTACATTGTACCCACTGTCCACCTAACCACATATATGTGGGTAAGCAGTACTGGGAAAACTAAAGATTACATGACTGTGACAGCCCACTGGGTGGGTGATTCGTCTTTAGCAGCAGCAGTATCTAATAAACAATGCTAGCTCATTCAGAGGCAGGCTACTCTGTGCATCACCAGCTTCACTAAGAGGCATATCGCTGACAACCTCTTATGAAAACTAAGGTATGTCATAGCAATATGGCTTACCCCACCTGGACTCTCTTCAGGATTTGTGACATCTGACAATGCCACCAATATTTTGAGAGTATTACAGATGGGTGAATTCCAACATGTCCCATGTTTTGCTTACATAATCAACTTGGTGGTACAGAATTTTTAAAAATGACAGACGATGCTGTCTGTGGCCCGAAAAACTTTGGGACATTTTCACCATTCAGCCATAGCGTGCAGGAGATTGCAGCAGCTGCAAGACCAATTGAATTTTCCCTGCTACCAACTTAAGCAAGAGGTAGTATATGCTTCAGCGGATGGAAGAACAGCAGAAAGCCATCCACAGCTTTACAACAAGCCATAACATTGGGAGAGGAGAGGGAGTATTCCTTAGTCCAGCACAGTGGAGAATGCATACTGTCTTCTGCAAAGTGCCCGCACCCTTTGAAATAGCCACTTGTGAAGTGAGTTCAGACTCTTGAGTCAAGTTATTATATTAATTAGGCTTTTGGAAAATCAGCTTAAGAAATTGAAGGAGATTAAACAAAGCTATTCCACTAGGTATGTTGGACTTATAGATCAAGTCATTTGTTTGCTTTTCCAGGAACCAAGGATTGCCAATATCTTCAAATTGGATAACTACATTTCATTTTGGCGACTGTGCTTGATCCTGGGTTTAAGATGTATGTCGTGTCTTTCTCTCCAACTGACCCAGATCTTAAGAAAGAGCTCCTGGTGATCAAGTTGGCAGCTGAAGTGGTACACGACACGACAAAATCTCCTCCTTCAGTTACTCCAGCAGCTGCCAGGAAAAACTCAGTTTTCCCAAAAGACCAAGTGGTAATGCAGAGGAGTCAATTTGTGACATCTGGTTGGGTCTGAAAGAATTGCCTAAAATTAGTTACACCACCACTACAACTCCATCTGATACGGTCACCATCCAAAGAATGGTGGAGGATTATTTTCATGACACCATACACATAGGCATGTCACAGAGTCCCTTGGACTACTGAAAATAAAAAGGCAATTTGGAGGCCCTTGTACAGACTGGTTTTGCATTACCTAATGTCCCGAATCGTGGTCTTAGCCACCCATACAGGTTTAAACATTCATTCATTGCTGTGCCTAAAACCTCCAACAGACTATCCCAGTGATTACTGCTCACATGGCTGCTCACCCAGTGAGCCTGACCAATTACCTGTTATTCACCACTCCCTACAATTCATTGCCTGAACAACTGTGTTCCTTCCTGAGGATCGTTCCAGGCTCAGTGTCTGCTGTGTTTCCAGAGCTTTCTCAGTGTCTCCTGTGTTTCCAGATTGTCCAATCAATCTAATCCCAGGCAAAATTTCTCCTTGTGGTAGGGTCTATCTGTTTTTCCATTCCTAAAACACAAGCCATGGTGGATTATATAAAAGAGAACTTGGAACGTGGCTTTACTCAGCCCTCCTCATCTCCAGCAGGGTTCTTCTTCGTGAAAAAGAAAGATGACATATTAAGATCTTGCATTGATTATCGGGGTCTAAATGAAATGACTAATGAGAACCTATACCCGTTGCTACTCATCACCAAATTATTCGATCATGTCAAGGAAGCCACTGTATTCACAACATTAGATCTTTGTGGAGCAAATAACCTGTTACGCATAAGAAAGGGTGATGAGTGGAAGACCACATTTAATACTAGGGATGGTCATTATTTATGAGTACCTTGTAATGCCATTTGGACTATGCAATGCAGTATTTCAAAACTATGTCAATTAACTATTCTGTGACCTTTTGTGCAAGACTCTTGTTGTGTATCTAGATGATATACTCATTTTTTCTCCACATATGCAAACTCATCACTCCCATGTGAAGGAGATTTTTAAGTGATTTTGACAAAATCAGTTGTATTGTAAGAGAGGAAAATACACCTTTGGGGTAACATCCATTCCCTTCCTTGGCTACATCATTCTAGCATTGGACCCCGAGAAAGTGCAAGCCATTATGAACTAGCCTCAACCTACCACCTTCAGCATTTCCTGAGATTCATCAATTATTACCGGAAATTCATTTGAGGTTACTCCACTGTGGTTGCACCCATCACAGCATTAACCCATAAATGTGCCAAGCCAGCCAAATGGCCCATAGAGGCACAGCTTTAAAACTGCTCAATGCGTGAATCCAAGGCAAGCCAGATGGGCATTATTTTTTTCACATTTTGATTTATTAGTCACTTTTTGGCCTGGTACCAAGAATTGTAAAGCTGATGCTCTGTTACGTTCTATGATGGAAGCAGCTCTGCATCGGTGCCGGACCCCGGAGTAGCTGAATAAGCGGGAGAGGCCTGAGGGAAGCCCAGATAGTGACAGAGTGCTGGGCTCTACCCTGTCACTTATGAGGTGTGGCCTATGGTAATTAGACCATGTCCCCATTTTCAGTCGCGTGCAGAAAAGAAGCACGCAACTAGAGGCGCCTTTACACCGAGCTGGCACAGGGCGTGGCTACCCCTGAAGCCAGCCTTGCCTACTGCTGAATAAGTTTGGGCCTCTCATCCATGTTTTCGTTGATATGTAGTTAAATGGTTAATATGTACTTATTGTCTCTTAACTATGTGTTATTATGCATGACTCAGCTGTCTGAATAACATCACATGTCTGAGTAAATACTATTCACCAAATGTAAAGGTCAGACTTATTAGATTTCAGTTGCAAAACTTGTTTACACATCTCAGTAAAAAAATCTACCTGTGCAGAAGACTGCCACTGTGTCTTAGAGTGTCACAGTGCTGTACGGCTGTACAGTACTTAGCCAAAAATTGATTGATACCTTTTCATAGTAACTGCTATTTGTCTTCTATTATGTGTATCCTGTTATATTCAATTAAACCTACTGTGGTTTAGAATCAATGTATTGAATATCGACTTGTAGGCATCTGCCAATAGCTTTTATGTGAGAAGATAACTATTTTACAATGAGGTACAACATGTGTCTAGTGCAAGCCAAGTAGAGAGATGGATAAAGGTCCTAGCTCCACCCTCCTCTCACAGCTCTCGCTGGCTGCCCAGACACAGTCTCAACCTACTTAATCCCCCTTCCTATAGAAGGAGAAGGTCACAGACACCTAATCACCTGCATACTGTATCTTAACAATGCCCACACACAACACCCCATATGGACATGGAGGCTTATGCATTCAACTCATGTGCACGCACCCACAACACACACCATATAAAGCATACATCTGACCACCTGCCCACCCCTACTAATTCACTCACATACCTTAACATCCAGACTACCCCATTGGGACAGGAACACCAGACTGAGAGGCAAGCACGTCCCATAACACGTGCATTGCACACAGATCAGGTCACACATGTGACACAGTGCACAGTGGACACAGACAGATGATCAAATCAGTAGTAGCCTTGCACAGGTCCCCATTTATGTGAATGCATGCTCATACACACACAGCCATCAAAGCAGCTAGAGACTGTCACCAGGGCCACCATCAGGGGGGGACTGCCGGGCTGGAGTCCCGGGCCCGGACACTCTGGGGGCTCACCCACTCCGCCTGTCCACTACTTCTCATCTGGCAAACTTACATTTACTGACAGGTTCGGCTGGGGGTCCGCAGCTGCCCACGCCCAATGCTATGTCCTCTAACTATCTCTCCAATCGCCCACCACTGCTGCCGTGTATATGGCTTGCTGTGGGAGGCAGGCAGAGTGGATGGTGAGAGAGAGAAAGGGGGACACAGAAGGAATAGCAAGTGGGATAATTAGATAGACATGGGAGATATAGGGGGAGATGGGACAGAGAGAGATAATGGGGGACACAGGAGGAATAGAGAGTGGGATAATTAGATGGACATGGGAGATATAGGGGGAGATGGGACAGAGAGAGAGAATGGGGGACACATGAGGAATAGAGAGTGGAATAATTAGATGGACATGGGAGATATAGGGGGAGATGGGACAGAGAGAGAATGGGGGACACATGAGGAATAGAGAGTGGAATAATTAGAAGGACATGGGAGATATAGGGGGAGATGGGACAGGGAGAGAATGGGGGACACAGGAGGAACAGAGAGTGGAATAATTAGATGGACATGGGAGATATAGGGGGAGATGGGACAGAGAGAGAGAATGGGGGACACAGGAGGAATAGAGAGTGGGATAATTAGATGGACATGGGAGATATAGGGGGAGGTGGGACAGAGAGACAATGGGGGACACATGAGGAATAGAGAGTGGAATAATTAGATGGACATGGGAGATATAGGGGGAGATGGGGACAGAGAGAGAGAATGGGGGACACAGGAGGAATAGAGAGTGGGATAATTAGATGGACATGGGAGATATAGGGGGAAGTGGGACAGAGAGATAGAATGGGGGACACAGGAGACATAGAGGGAAATGGAAGACAGACAGAATGGGGATACAGATGGAATAGGGTGAGATGGGAGAAACAGAAATGGGGGTCATGGTAGGAATAGGGAGAGATGGAAGGAACAGGAAGACAGGAGAATGGGGGGACCCAAGAAGAATATGGGGAGACAAGAGAGCGACATGGGTAACTGGGGGAAGATAGAAGAAGAAAATCTTTGTAGAAGTGGTCATAATAACTAGCAAAATGATGAGTCCATAATCTAGTGGTATTATAGTCTGTAACATTGCATTGTAAGATATTATTTATATAACATAACATTACTGTTTTAGAATATTTTTTTAAATAATTCTTCATATCTATTGTATATTTATTCACTAATATACAAATTATTTTTTTGATTGGAAATGTACTAACATATTTTCAAACTTTTACCATTCACATAGATCTGGAAAAAATGATATCTGTATTTTTGCAATATATATTTTTTAGGGACCAGTGTGGGAAATCTTTTCAGAGAAAATTACAGAGTACACAGCTCTGAAAACCTAACGAGCCACATTTTAACTGTGCAATACAAGAAGAAACCTGTGGAGCTTAAAGGTTTAGGCACTGTAATTTTATCCGTAAAGTGTTCCCTTACTCTCAGGAAGACAGCACAATCTTTCATTTTACCTCAAACAAAAACATTACATTTTCTTGTAACATGCTACACTTCCTTTTGTTATATCTGCAGAAAGCATAGGTCAAATAACATGACTAATGAAAATTAAAAACACACTGACACATGAAACAGTGCTTTAGTAATACCCATCAGTGGGTCACAGGTGTCCATATCACTGGATCACAAAATTAGGACCCCACTATGGCATCCTTAAATAGATTCAAAGGCCACAAGGGGACGACATACAGTAGTGTGACATACTGGATTTATTGAACAATGTTAAAAAGTTCCAAAAAATAGCTGCACAAAATTACGAAATCATAGACAGGCTTATCTGAAACTAACCCGGATTCTCATCATCTCTAGTCCACTAATGTGTTCTAAGATCCATGACAGCACCACCAGGAGGTAATCCAACATGTTTTGCCACAAGGACTTCATAAGAGGTGTGACCTCCCACCTGTGATGTCACATTTAATTACCAGAAGCGAGAGTCTCTAGTCTCTAGACTAGAGATGTGCGCTGACCCCTGTGTTTTGATTTTGGTTTTGTATCTGGATTAATCTTCATGTTTTGAATTTTCAAAACCACCCACAAGTGTTTTGGTTTTGGATCTGGTTTTTATTTTTCAAATTGATAAAAAGTTTAAAAAAAAAACCAGCTAAACTCATGTAATTTTTGCAATATAATAACCAAAATTCAGATTTAATAATCTGAATTCCGAACCGCAGGAAGATCAGAACTGCAACTCATATCTGTCCAGATCTTCTCAGGAAATCAGAACTGAGACTCAGATCTGTCTGGATTCACAAAATTTGGGTGGATTCTGATTTCGGGAGAACCAAACTGCACATCTCTGCTCTAGACCAATCATAAGGTTCAAATAACTGAAAAATGACAAATGCGTCACATTGCAAATAACCCATACTTACCGACTTTTAATATCTCCTCTTTGGGAGATGCCTGGAATGGAAATTCAGCTGGACATTTCAGGGGGGTGGGGCCATGTTCTTTTGTCATTAGGATGTGGTTTTGCGTCATTTAGCCCCACCCCCTCCATATGGAGTCGCAATTCCCGGAAATTATGTTGTGATTCCAGGCTATTATCTCCCCATCCTGCCCACTTCACTAGAAAGTGGGTGGACTGCAAGAGATCCGGATACTCTTCCAGGGGTGCGGGGAGGGCTACCCGAAAAATCTGGGAGACTCCCGCAACTTCAAGGAGAGCAGGTAAGTATGAAAAAATCAAAATAAAACATAACCATTTTATGATGTTATTAAAACTGCAGACACATAGTTGCGGTCTCAATGTTGACAATGAAAATGTAGATAGTAAAATTTTACAAAATTTGTCGAAATACCAACAATCAAAATATAGATATGGTACAAATTGTTGACAATCAAAATGTTGAAGGTACAAAATGTTGAAGGTTCAAAATGTTGGCATGGCACAAATTGTCAGCGGTAGAGTATAATGTCAGTATTTGACATTCATTTCTTATTATGGATTAATTAATAAAAATAAATTGGAATCTGTTACAAATTATAATTATAATATATATTTATATATATTAATTTAAGTATATAAAATGATAAACTGCTCCTGTCTCTGTATTGTGGAAAGTGGTAGGATTGATACTAGGGGCCAAAGCCAAGTAGTCACGTACACTTTATTCACAATTTATTTTTCACCAGTAATTTATATAGCGCACACATATTCCACAGCGCTTTACAGAGAATATTTGGTCATTCACATTAGTCCCTGCCCCATTGAAGTTTATAATCTATATTCTCTGCCTTATGTATATACACACACACACACATACACAATTAGGTTCATTTGTTTGTTGGGAGCCAATTAACCTACTAGTATATTTTTGGATGTAATAGCAATGCAATAGCAAATGACCTTTTTAACAAGCGTTAATGAGTGACGAGCACCTTTACACTGCAAGCTGTATTTTCCATTGAAAATACACTAATTCTTGGCAAAGCCATTCAATCAGCCTTGAGCCATAAATTAAAGTTCGATATGGTAGAGATTACCGCAGTTCTTCTTTGCAACTCAGGAGGGTGGAGGTGCGATATAGAAATCTTTATTTTCTCATTTTAGATCCAAATAAACTAGCACACCTGTTCCATTTGAGCGTGTAGGCTATGGAAATATTAATTTAAGTGATCATTTTTTTTCAATAATATATAATACTGTATTTTGTATTGTTTATTTTTTTTAAGCGTTTTAAATAATAATTGTTGCTGTTGCTGCCAGCCTACTCTACTAAATTCATGGCATACCTTGCAATAATTGCATGGCATTAAGGGGTCACCATCATTTATTTTATTTTCTTTGTAACCATGTTTGTTGATTTTACATGTGGTTTTTCCTTACTTAAGTAGTTCAGTAGACCTTCTGTATATGGCATAGTTCTTTTGTGTTCCAGTAGAAGGGAGGTGCAAACCCACTGTGTTGGCTGTTTGTGTTAAGGTGCATACACATGGTACGATATCTTTGAACGATATGAACGATAGCAATTTCATTGAACAATATATTGTTCATTTCATTCAGTTTGTATGCAATGAACGACCAACTACAAATCAAACGTGTTACACATATAGTCTACTACAGATTGAGACAAACTTGCTACAAATCCACTAACCATTCAAGGCATATTCAAAGCATTACAGCTTGATAACCTGGCCGTTAACAAAGATTCCACTATGAACCACAATATTAATCACTACATAAATTGCTACAAACTATCTATATAAGCTATGCAAAGATTAATAATCAATCTTGTTACAAATACCCATTTAGGCTATCTAATGTACAGTTCACTTAGCCATATTCCTGGTGTATTTAGTTCCATCCTGGCAGTCTTCTGGGGAGAAGTCTGCTGTCCTTCGTATCTCTCTGCAAGTGTGTGTCTGCCTGCATCTGGTGTGTCCTTGTAAGCATGTGTCCACAGTGTGAATGCTATCCTGTGTCTCTCTCACCTGTGAGGTGTGGTCAGAAAGGGAATATCCGATTGGTCAACTGGAACTACTATTCATTTTAAACTTGGGCTATTGTTCTAAGCTTCCCTGTGTGAGGCTAGCTATCTGTGAACTGTGGATATATGTAAACAACTGCTAATTAGCTTGTATTGTGGGGTCTCTTCCCATCTATGGATATGTTAAACCATCTGGTCAGACTAGTTCTGGGATCTGACTCTCCCTGGAATATATGAATTACACATATATATATTGATTCTTATTGTATAAGGAATTATTATTATTATTGATTTTAATATACACACTGCAACAATCATCTTAGATCTTAACTCACATCTCTGGTGAATCGCACTCTCATTCTTTCAGCTTCTGACTGGCGCTCTGCGCATGCGTTGGTCAGAACCCCCCCCCCCCCCCTGCCCAGCTGTACCTGCGGCTCATTGAAAAAAAAAATCTTATTTTTTTTAAATGCATAAACTCTGGTTTTCGAAATAGACAGCCGGGTTCAGTGCTATGCATCAGGCAACGACAGCTGCAGCTGCCAAAATCGATAGCTGCAGCATTCGGAATGGTCAGTGCTACTGACCCTTCATACATCTGGCTGCACATTAGCACTCATATCTTGAAGATTGAAGTGCCAATAATGACAGGGGTGCTTCCTTGCATTACTACATGCAGGGAAGAGGTAATTGCAGGACTTAACGTGCGCAGTTACCGCTTTGCCCCCTATCACCCCTTCATACACAATAAAATAAGGTACGATATATAGTATATGTGTCCCTTTGTGTATTGTTCAAAACTTAAACCTTGTGTTCTATTAATATACTGCTAAACCTCCTATCGGCTGAGGATTGACCTCTGTGTGAATCAGCGAGAATAACAAATACTCTATTGAAATAAAGACACAGATACTTATATTTGGCAGAATTTATTAGCTATTTTATTTAAATGACAAGTGAATGAAATCAGTTACCAAATTTAATTCACTTAATTTAAGTATGTTGGCAAAGAAAGAACGGCTAACAGCAGCCCAAACCCAACACTATAAACACTCTAACCACAGCAGATACACTCAAGCCTTCTACCTGATCAGGTGATAATGCTGCCCCGGCAGGGTGGCCCAGCAGACATAAACAGTCAACGAAGGTGAGCAAAACAAAGACTAAACCAATATTCAAAGCACTAATAGGTGACCTGCCGTTCTTTCCCGCCTAAAACAGCCAACAAAATAATCACCAAACACCAATCAAAAAGAGAGCAAATAACCTAAAATTAGGGAGGGAGGTTGTGAAGACAGGAACAAAAGAGACTGACCACGCCTCCAACAAACTCTAATATCCCTGCTACATACCCATACCCTTAAAACCCATAGGACCCTTTTATCACATGATTCCCCACCCAGGTCCGCCCCCAGCCTACAAGGTTTAACCCACTCCACTCCTATACAGTCATTTTGTTTCTCATTTGTGGCAAAGGGATGTGTTAGCAATTGCCAAACCATATATACTAGAAATAATCCCTTAAATTTAAATAAAAAAATAAATAAAAAATTAAATAGCATTGATTCCATCATTGAGTCCACCGGGTACTAAACATAACCAAAGTGAGGGTACAACCGCGACTCGGATATGTCTGGATCCCCACAGGAGATCAGAACTGTGACTCAGATCTGTCTGGATCCACAAAATTTGGATGGATTCGGATTTCTGGAGAACCGAAACGCACATTTCAAATTCGATATTATCATTGCCCGCTCTTGGGAGGTATACATATGTATTTAGTAAACAGGTTACACCCATGTGATATGGATAATTAATCAAGCAATAGTCTTATATATAAAATAACTTGTTGATTTCCCTTGAGGAATATGGGTTGGTAACTATTGAGAAACCCAGACAAACTCCTGCAAATAACAGTTCCTTTTTGCCTGCCTTTAAATGTCTGCATTAATTCTAACAAAGACAGTTGTTTGGGCTCCTCTATACCCATTCGCAGTCATGTTTATTGAAATATCTGTCTGTCTTATAGCCGTAATAAAAAACATTTGTCTGCATCTTTAGATTTACGCTGGATTGCCAATTAGGCCATTTAGCCAATCAGAAGAAAAGATTCATACTGCAGTCACAACACTACAATCATTGCTAATTAGGGAGCTGTTTAATTCAGCTGATGTATCAAAAAAACATGAGACAAAACTCACAATTGTTCTATTTACACATGAAAGGCCGCACGGAGCAGAAACGCAAGTTGTACGTGTTTAACAAATAAAATAAAATAAAATCATTTTATCTATTTTCTCTGCATAACAGAGCCCACTATTTTAAAAGGAGGGGGGGGATTATTGCTAGAGAGGAGATAACAGTTGTAGCTTCTCTTCTTTTAAAAAGCTGGAGCTGCTATTGTAGTACAGGAGCAGAAACAGTGTTTGGAAGAACTCATTTTCATGCTTCACAGGAACTAACCTTGTCTTCAGAAGCCAAGGTTGATGCTTCCCAAGACAAATTAAAACGAAGATGTATGCTGTAATGAAAGGAGTAGCATTCCACGAAAACGTTTACTTTCACTAAACATTACTATGGTTTATTTAATATGCAAAACACTATGATGCTTGTACAACCTTGAACACCAAAACCTGATATGTGATTTACAAAAAATACAAGAATAAATATAGATAGATATAGGTATATATATATATATACACACACATGTATATAGAGATAGATAGATACATATGTACATACATAAGTACATATATGTGCTCGTTTTGGTTGTAAACATCAGTCTTCGATAAGGAGATCCAAACTTCAAATTGGAAGACATGCTTTATATACAGCGTTACCCATAACCCCCCCTCACACACTTGGTACGCAGTAGCTGTATTAATTGCAATCCTTCAGTGCTCCAAATTCATTCACATGCAGCATGATCAACCTTACAAACTTCAAAGGCGGCCACTCTTCCCATATGCTCCAACACTTCACACTTTATTGAAATGTTTTATATACTTTGAAGTGCACCCTCCCCGAAAGAGTTGAACCAGGAGGCAGCCACGCTTTTCTGTTATAGCGAGCTTCCTTTTATATCGCAGAGGAATATTTGAATATAGGAGATCCCATGGGTGTAATGATATCAAAGACAAATAAGGATTATATAAGTGTTAGAGGAATGGGAATTAGAAACGTGAACATTGTCCTCAAGGGGATATCAGGACTGCATCAAAGTTTTATTACATGTATTATTATTATTATTATCCGTAGTTGCAGTAGAATAGATGATTGAAGGGTGGACGGGCTGAGAAAATCATGAAAGTTCTTTGACAACAGAAAAGGAATAAAAAAAGAAAACAATGTTCGCTTGAGGATTTAATCAGTGTGATTAGTGATCATTGTATCTAGAGATGAGTGAATTATTCATGATCTCCCCGACTGATCAGGACAACTCCTGCAGCAGTAACATTTTAAGTGTGTCCTGATTGTGTCTGATTTGCAGAAAAACATAAATTTAAAGAACAGGTGCATCCTAAGTAAGAGTCAGACCTATACGTGAAAATACATAATCATAAGTATTAAATTAGAGACTTGATTTTTGAAAAGATTCTTTTTTCACCTACTCTTGTAGGAATGAAGAAGAGGTATCCGCCGAACCCCCTGTATTGGTTTTGGATCCAGAATAATCTTCTTGTTTTTGGATCTGGATTCACCTTTGTGTTTTTTTGATTTTGGATCTGGATTCACCTTTTTGTTTTGGTTTCGGTTTTGGATCTGGATTCATCTTTGTGATTTTGGTTTTGGATCTGGATTCACCTTTGTGTTTTTGGTTTTGTATCTGGATTCACCTTTGTGTTTTTGGTTTTGGATCTGGATTCACCTTTTTGTTTTTGTTTTTGGTTTTGGATCTGGATTTAACTTCATGTTTTTGGTTTTGGATCTGGATTCACCTTTGAGTTTTTTGTTTTGTATCTGGATTCACCTTTGTGTATTTGGTTTCGGTTTTGGATCTGGATTCAATTTCGTGTTTTTGGTTTTGTTTTTAGATCTGGCTTCACCATTGTGTTTTTGGTTTTGGATCTGGATTCACCTTTGTGTTTTGATTTTGGTTTTGGATCTGTATTTAAAAATAAAATAGAAATACAGCTAAAATGAAGCAATTTTGACCTGTTTACATGCAATCCAAAACCCGAGTTCAGTTTTTCAATCCGAGTTCCGAACCACGGGAAGATCCAAACCAGCACTTGGTTCAACTCAGTACCCAAAAGTGATTCTGATCTAGGACTCAGTTCGACTCGGAACCCCTCAATTTGGTTGTTACTGGTTCTCTGAGAACAGAACCCGCACATCTCTAAAATGAAGTAATGGACACATTCAGTGGTGGATTTTACCTAGGAACTGCAGGGTCACCCTCCCCAGTAAATTCCGCCACACCCCCAATGGGCCTCCCTGACCCCAGTATGCCGCATCACCCACAGTGTGTAGGTGGAGTAAAGAGCACTCAGTGGCTTCATAATGGAAGCTCTCTCTGCTAATCACACACAGACTGGCAGACTCAGGGGAAGAAAACTCCTCCCCCTGGGACTGCCAGTAGAGAGAGCTTTCTATGTGAAGTCACTCCCATTGTAACTTACAGTGTTTCTAGGGGCTGCAGCTGATGCAGTCCCCAAGAATCTGTGTCTATGCGCAGGCCCACGTGCTGGAGGCGATCACATGATTGGTTACTTTTGAAATGTGTGTGCTATTTGGCCATGGTATGTAGAGTTCAATAGCAACACCAGCAAAATTTCAGAAACACTAAACAGTCCAGGTGCTTTTCCAGGTGTCAGGTTTATAGAAGTGCAGTATTGGTTACCAGTACAGTCGTACTCACAGTTACTTGTTAATTTGAATGGAGCAGAGCATGGAGCGTTACCTACAGAGCACCAGCTTGTGATGTATGAAAGTAGCAATGCAGGTATAGGCAGAATACGCAGGCCATATACAGGATATTCTGGCAGGGTCTCTGGAGCAGTGTACCACTGTGGTACTCATGCACAGTTTCAAGATGGTGCAGAGCATGCACAGTAGCAGCCATACTGGTAAAGTAAAATGCTTCAGGTAAGGTGCATTCATGGAGGTAACACAGTAGCTCACTGCATATTTTAACAGTTATGTCACTGAATGGAGGTGCAGCTGCAGCCCCATTAAATCATAAGGGTAAGAGTCGCCGCTGGACCTATTCATTATATTGGTGAGGCTGGAGATATCCCAGATACCTCCTGCTTAACTTGCTGTCCATGATATGACCCACCATCAGTGTTGGACTGGGGCATGAAGAGCCCACTGGGGGAAGCAATGGTAGGGGTGTGGCCAGCCACCACAGATTCTTAGCTAACCAATATGCAAATCTTGGTGTAGTTTCTATAGAAAGTAACGAAGCACCCATTTGGTCAGTGGTACTGCTCCACCAGATAACTGACTGTCTAAAAGAGTAAAAATGTATGATTTGAGGTCAGAAATCTGACACCTAAAGGTGAGGTTGGCCCCTTAGGCTGTGGGATCCACCAGGGATTTCCCCTGTACCCCTGTGGGCCAGTCTAACCCTGCCTACCATCCACTTACACTTGCATGGAGATCTACATTCAATCAAAACTTGAATGCAGATCGTAAAGCCATCTTCAGATGGCGCTAATTCCCAAAGTCCCACTGCTTCCTATTGAAAGGATGTCCTGGTTCCATATAGGGATCTATTTGGATCCATCTGGCCCAGAGCCATCTCCAGCAGTCTGCACGCATAATCTCAGTTATAACCCGGCAGTGTAAACTGTGCCATTAATAATAATTAGCACCAAAAGTGCTAGCAAGAGAGCTTGTGGGGACAATGCATATTGATTTGCTCCTCTAGTTTGGTATCTATGACTCAACTCACGGCGCGACGCGTTGGATGCCAGACTAACCTGGGGCTGAATAATGAATCTGTTACTTACACTCTGTAGCATCACTGTTGTTACTATTATGACATATTTAACACATTTATCAGAGATTTCAGGCACCAGACTTATAGAATATAGCTAGATCAGTCAATATGTAATGGCTTTTCAAGTTGTACAAAGTGTTAATAAGTATCATAAAAAAGCAGTTAGTTTAAGGGGAATTACCAGCTCCCATGCACAACCAAAAATAGAAACAGCATATACGTATGTTAGGGTGTAAATTGTTTGGTGCACTTGTGCAGTCTAGAAATGCGCCATGTTCCTGGAGACTGGCGCATGTGTAGTGGACGCTGGCGCACTGTCAGACTCTACTCGGTAAGAGTGCTAACAACACTGCACGCAGACCCCCTGCTCTCCTAAACTGCCCCTGGCAATTGGCTACCATCCCTTGGTATCACTTATTAGTCTACAAGTCAAACCTTATCCTGTACGTCTATACTTCTCAATAAACAACAATATATATATATTAAATTTAAACCGGCAAGAAGATATATTTTTATAGAAAATCTTCAATTTACTTAGCTCACTGACAAAACTGGCTGACAGCGGTATGAGGATTCCTATTGTGTAAATATATATGAATAAAAACAGTTTAATATCTTTCACTTGAGAAATAAAAATTTATGTAATTAATAAAACATCTTTCCTCTAATAGCCCTTTGCTTTTGCCAGCCTGAAACGACAATAAACGGTCTGTGGCGGTACTTGTTGTTATATACAGTAGCACCTACCAAAAGATACAGCATAGCTGGCTATGCACGGTAATAGTTTTTACTATCAGGGGGCACTGATAGACAGGGAGAAGCCTATGTCTTGTAAAAACAACAGTTTTCACAGCTGAAAATGGATTTTATTTTCTTCCAATAATAAACAAGCCAGAAAGTCATAATTGCATCACTGTGTGTGACTGTGAAAGGTCTGGGCTTCCTCCCAGCTCCCAGCAAGGATTACTTCTTAAGATGCACCTATTAGGGAGGTACTAAGGCCTGGAGAGAGATAAAGCACCAACCGATCAGCTCCTAACTGTCACTTTTCAACAGGTCCATAACTAGGGTGTGTGCGCAGTGTGACCGCACAGAGCGCAGTGCTCTGTGGGTGGCACCGCCGCTCACCCACAGCTCCTGCATCTGGCTAGCAGGATGTTTGTAACTAGAGATGAGCGGGTCCGGTTCTCTGAGAACCGAACTTCATGATCTGGGCCGGGATCTGAGTCTGGATCATATTTTCCCGTCTGATCCCAAAATGAGGCAAAACATCATCGCCCTGCTGTTGGATTCTCACAGGTTTTGGATTGTATATAATTCCCTCCTCGCGGTGATCGACACCATTTGCTGGCTGAGTCCCGGGCTGTCAGACTGTGCTTCATCAAAGGTGGCCTGTGTTGTCCAATGCAGGGTGTGCTGTGCTGGGTTGTGTTGTCCAATGCAGGGGTGTGCTGGGCTGTATTTTCCAATCCAGGCAGGGTGTGCTGTGCTGTGTTATCCAATACGGAATTGATCCCGACAGGTAAGTAAACTAACTAACCTAACCCTCTCCCCCACTAACCCTAACCCTCCCTTAGGGGTGCCTAACCCTAACCTGCCCCGTAAGTGCCTAAACCTAACCCCCCCATCCCCGCAGCCTACACTTAACCCTCCCAGGTGGTGCCTTACCCTAACCTCCCCCCGGGGGTGCCTAACCCTAACCCCCCCTTCCCCTAGCCTAACCCTAACCCTCACAGGGGGGTGCCTAACCCTAAATATCCCACTCAGGAGCCCCTAACCTAACCCTCCCCCTGTGGCTGTCCGCACCTTCCGCCCGGCTTACCTTTGTTAGGAATGCCGGGCGTCGGGCTCCCGGCGTAGGGATAATGATAGGCATCGGGATTTTGACGCCTATCATTAGTCCCCTGTCGGGATTGCACAGTCGGGAAGCCGGCGGTAGGCATTTCGTCCTTCGGCTTCCTGACTGCATACCGTCCAATCCAGGCAGGGTTTATCATTGCTTTGCTAATCCAGGGATGTGCTGTCCATGAAGGGGTGAGCTGTCCAGGGTTGTGCTGTCCATCTAGTGTGCTGTCCATCCAGTGTGCTGTCCATCCACGGGTTTTAAAAAAGTAACTAAAAGTAAAATAAATAAATAAATAATTTAATCCCCCCCCCGATGTATTCAAAACTCTGTGATGCTGTTGGCCATATTGTGAGTGACGCTGTAGGTTCAGCATTCTGCAGTGTATAATTCATAAAGTATTGTGAGTGATGCTGTCGGTCAGGGATACCGCAGTGTAGTATTATTCATATAAGTATTGTGACACTGTAAGTCAGTAATACAGCAAGTGAGGCTACCAGGAAAAAACTAAACTTTCCCAATAAAAGAACCATTGGTGATGCAGATGAGTCAATGCAGCCCAGTTTTGACATTTGGTTGGGTCTTAAAGAATTTCCTCCAATTAATGAGATCTCTACCATGACTCCATCTGATATCATCACCATTCAAAGAATGGTTGAGGACTATTTTAATTATAGCGTCCAAATAGGCATGTCAGACAGCCCGTTTCAATGCTGGCAGGAAAAAAAGGCAATTTGGAGCCCCTTGCAAAACTGGCTTTGCTTTACTTGAGCTGCCCACCCTCCAGTGTGTACTCCGAAAGAGTTTTCAGCACAGCTGGGAACCTTGTCAGCGATCGGTATAGGAGGCTACTTCCTCAAAATGTGGAAAAGATGATGTTCATCAAAGTGAACTACAAATTTCATGAGGAAGACCTCTACCGTCAGTTACATCCAAAAATGACAGAGGCACCAGAGGCTGTAATGTTGGATACCAGATGCGACAAATTAATATTGTGTGAAGATGATGTACACACTGATGAGGGTGAGGAATCGGATGATGATGGCGACAACATCTTACCTCTGTAAAGCCAGTTTGTGCACGCAGAGATCATTGCCAGCAATGTCACCTGCCCGTTGGTAGCTTGTTTTGTGGGGGCCCAAAGAAACCAATCGCTTCAGCAACAATTGGCAATGCCTGTCGTTGAAGTGATTGGTTTGTTAAACTGTGCATGTCCTTTTACCTTATACAACATAAGGGTGGGTGGAAGGTCCCAAGGATAATTCCATCTTGCACCTCTTTTCTTTGCATTATCTGCTGTTTGGGGCATTGCTGTCTGACATTTTTAATTTTATAGTTTATTAAACTGTAATCCTGTCTATGCCCTGTTGGAAGCTGAACTGTCACATGTCAGTGTGACCCACTGCTGTGGCTTAGCTTAGTCAGCCAGCTCGCTTGAAGCAACCTTTTGGCCTAAACTGGATGAAATCAATATTGTGAGCTGTGAGGTGGTCAAAATTGACTGGAAACGAGTGGAAATAAATGTTATTGAGGTTAATAATACTGTAGGAACAAAAAAAGGCCCAAATTATGTGATTTCAGTTGTTTTTATGACGTTTTTGAAAAAATACAGATCCAAAACAAAAACAAACACACGCAAGGGTGGTTTTGTAAAACCAGGTCCAGATCCAAAACCATGAAGGAGATATAAATCCAAAACCAAAACCAAAACACGGGGGTCGGCGCACATCCCTACCTGTAATGGCACCTTGCTGCCAGAATCTCTGCATCAGTGCTGACTGGAGCCTCCTTAGGATGCTCCAGACAGTCACAATGCTGGCCTTACAGCAGCCTGTAGTATCCTGAGGATGCTTTGGGCATTGTTATTATCACCCGCTCCTTGCACCGGGTGCAGGCCACGCCCCTCCACGTGACATCATACGGTGGGGATGTTGCCTGCACCGGGCGCTTGGAGCGTTTGCTATGGCACTGCTTTTCAGACACATACAGTTAGGAGCTGATTGGTTGGTTCTTTATCCCTCTCCACTTTATCACTCTTAGTACATACCCCCCATATGTCTACCACGGTGATCATTTACCTGAGCCCCGCTATATAAAACACATGATAATTGGGTGTTTTGTAGAAAATAAAATGACACATTATAAAGTCATGGAATAGATAACATTATGAAAAATGAATTTAATGGACAAAATAATAACATGGGAAGTATACAGATGTTTATTGAGAATGCCAGTACTTGTTATGAGAAAACAGTTACTGCAGGATACTGCAATGCAATGGGTAATTATGTCACGGCCCAGAGGTTACCATGTTCACAAAACATATAATAGTAACGCAGTTATCATGTTGTAAGTAATATCTTGCACTCCCTGTAGGCACAGTAAGGTTTGCAGAACAAATCTGTCTCTGTTTTAGGACACAACCTTTGCTCTCCATATGTAATGTAAACAGGTTGTTGTGTTAGTGGGATTGTATCTGCTCATCTTCTTTTTATCCTTTTTTTTCTATTTTTGTTTTTGAATTGGTCCTGGGAGTACGCCGTAAATCTCATTCAGAGTTCTAGTGAGGGAACCAGGGAGCAGCGGCTGAGTTTCTCCACCAATATGTTTGTAACATGTCTTGCTGTACTCGAGATTCTCTCTTTATAGACAGGAAAGAATTGTTATAAAGAAAGAGGTCTCAGTCGTTTTTCTCCTGAATTTCAAGTTATTCCCTGCTTAGCCCTTGAGTGCATTTAGAAGCCTTTCGTACGGCTGTTTGAGTCTGAGAAGCGCTCAATGTCCTCATCTTCTTTGCAAAGATTGTGCATCGTTCATGACACTGATGGGGAAGGAAACAGAAGACTGTTTGTCCCTGTACAGTACACCTGCATTGTTTAAATAGGTGACTTCATTTATGCACGTTATTTTGTTTTTAAATGACCCAAAATCACACAAAATGGATATATCAGTGCGGGAATAAAAGAAAAATGACCCTCACTTTCTCATTCTGGTGGGTCCTATTGGGATACAAAGAGAATACAAATGTAACAAAGATTGCGCCCAGGGTCAGAAACAATGCAAAGACCCAAGAATTCTAAGGAACCAATACTTATCTCTATGCCATGCATGCATTTACTATATAAAGTAATAGTAATAGTTTAATCGTGGCTGGCGGTTCAAATCCCGACAGCGCATGCCCGGCAGGGGTGAAGTTCCCGACTGCTGCTAAAGGTAAGTAACCCTAATCTTTTCCCCCCATAACCCTAACCCTCCCTTAGGGGTGCCTAACCCTAACCCCCCCCAGTGCCTAACCCTAATCCCCCCTCTAAGTGCCTAAACCTAGCCCCCCCTTTCCCGCTGTCTAAACCTAAGTCTCCTGGGGGGTGCCTAAGCCTAACCCCCCCTTTCCCTAGCCTTAGCTTAGCAGCTGCCCACGCCCGGCTTACCTTCTGTCGGGATCCCGTGCTTCTGGCTCCCAGCATAGGTCTAATGACAGGCATCGGGGTTTCCACGCCTGTCAGACCCTTGCCGGGATTAGACAGTCGGGAAGCCGATGGTCAGGATTGCGTCCATCAGCTTCCTGACTGCTTCCCGTAGTAGTGAGGCAATTGCTTATTTCTGGGGTGGACACAGATGTCTAAAAATGTTTTTCTAAAAACTAAGATGCCCACTTGCGGCAGTGCATTTCTGTCTTGGAGCGCCTTTAGATGTGCCAGCGGTGCACCATTGGCCTCACCATCGAAATGTGCACCAGCCCTTTGGCAGGTACAGTTTCTCCACCCGTTTATGGTCTCTTCTATGAGCGGATCAGCATTTTTTGGATACACTGCCGCTTTCAGCAGCACGCCCCCATCAGCTTAGCCAACCCCCCTGTTGCCTCCAGGTAACACCCACTAAATTCCACAGACCCTGTGTCTGATTCTGAACTGCATCTCTGAGTGGTAACAATTGGGAGGCAAGTGCTGTGTGACTGGGAGACTGCGTGGACTTACAGAATTGCCTGGCTGAGTGCTGCATTGACACTCCATCCACCGCTGAATCAGGCCCTATGGTATATGTGCTAAGTGAATGCATAGTCTCAGCGGTGTTTCTAGAGAGGAGGGGGCCCGTATGCAGTCTCCATCATGGTCCCCCTCCTCTCCGTCCACTGAGCGGTGCGCAGCCAGCACCGCACTTATAGACTCTGGACACTAGAGTGTGCCCAGAATCTATAGCGGCGGCCATTTTCCCTGTACTGCGCATACGACCAGAAAATGGCCGAGGCAGCCATTTTTCAGCTGTTTTTTACAGCACAGACACCGGCGCCGACGTGGGACTCCGGAGAGGTAAATATAATATGGGTGCAGGGTGTGCGGTGCGGGCAGGGGCGGATTGGGATGGATAATCAGCCCAGGAAATTTCTGGAAGCAGCCCTTATGGGGACGAGTTTGTTGAGGGGGTGGGTCTGTTGAGGGGGTGGGTCTGTTGAGGAGGACAGGATACTCCCTCGTCTTAGGGCCTGGGGGGGGCTTTTGCAAGCCACTGAGGGAAGCAGGGTCGGCAACAGAATTCTTGGTGAATGATACACTCTTTTTGGGGACCCCCATCCCTCTGCAATAGGTACAGGCCAGTCAGTTTGGAAGTCTTTTTTCTTACTTATATGGCGGTTTCTCTGCAACGGGGAACCTCTAAAGAATTTGAGCCTCTCTGGGCAGCGTCTTCAGCCGGTATACACTATTCATGTAGATCACACTGTCTGGAAGATGCTTGTTTACGTAGAAATATAACCAATGTCATCATCATAAATAGATAATGTATAGTAACAAGTTTTTGAGCAGGGAAAAATGTGAAATTCCCTGATCAAACAATTTCTGTGTCTTTCCAGGCCCCAGTGTTACTCCAGACCCCCTTATGTCTCTGCATCCTCAGGCCCCTAGTTCTCCAGGCTGCTTGTGTCTTTCCATCTCCAGGCCTCCATATCTCTCTCCATGACCCCATATGTCTCTCTAGGACCCCCTGCATCTATCCATACTCAGGCCCACCTGTAGCTCTCCACCTCATTCCAACAACCCCAGTTTGTCTCAGCCTCATTTCTCAGACCCAGTGTGTCTCAACCCCATTCCCCAGTGCCATTGTGTGTATGAGCCCCAGTGCGTTTCAGCCTTATTCCCCCAGCCCCTGTGTGTGTCAGCATCATTCTCCCCAGTCCGTGTGTCTCAGTAGCCCATGTATCCCATCACCAATGTATGTCAGCCTCAATCCCACCAGCCCCTGTTTACCCCAGTCCCAGTGTATGTCAGCCTTATTCTCACCAGCTCCTGTGTGTCTCAGCAGCCCCTGTGTACCCCAGCTGGGCCCACCCCAATGTATGTCAGCCTCACTACTCCCAGCAGCCCCTGTGTATCCCAGACCCATTCCCTCCAGCCCCTGTGTGTTTCAACCCTACTCCCCCCTCCTTCCCCTTAGGTATGTTAGCCTCACCTCATTTCCCCCCCCCTCGTTGTACAGCCACCACCGCCATCACCACTTACTTGCAGCTCCGCTGTCTTCTTGGAAGTAATTAGGGCTGAGAGCCGGGCTGGGCCTCAGAGGGGCTGGATGGAGGTTTGTGGGAGGAGACAGCAGCTCCCCCGTCAGCCTTTATCTTTTGCCAGCAGGGTTTGAGCTATGGAGCTGCCCGATCGGAGCTGAGGTCCGATCGCGGCAGCTGAGGTAGGTAAGGTAAGTGCAGGGCAGCTGCCGGAAACTGTGGGGACCGGCCCAGTGGGTACCGGCCCAGGGTGTCCCAGCGGCCCAATCCACCCCTGGGTGCGGGCCACCCCTGGACCCTGCACCCATTATTGATCCATCCCTGCATAGTCTACATAGTGTTTCCTCTTCACGATGTGCTAACAGTCTGTTTTGCTTTACCTAATAACTTTCCAACCATGATAATCTGGGATTGATCATTTAACCAGAGTTAAGGGGATGTCTAATGTCAAATAGTTTACCAGGAGGCAAATGTAATATCCTGTAATAGGCAGTTGGCCCTCTTTTCTGGCATTTAAGTCTGTAAATTTTAATTGGCAACCAACCTGGTTATACCCTTTAAATTGTTGGCACTTTAAGTTTAGTGGCTAAATCCCCATAAACTCTTGAGTGAATGGCCAATTATTTATTCTTCAGCATCAGTATTCTCCTGATTCTTTGGTTTGCCTGATTTGAAAATGATAGACCTATAGTTACAGGGCCTGATTAAGGTTTCTTTACACCCCATGCTAACTAGGGATGAGCGGGTTTGGATTTTCTAAATCCGAACCTCCCCGAGCCTCCCGATCCAAGCTGGGAACTGAGTCCGGCGTGGGTTTTCCCGCCAGATTTGGTTCCCGGAAAGAGGCAAAGCGTCACCTTCCTGGTTTTGGATTCTCGCGAGACCTGGACTTTGCACATTTCACGCCTCCCACCCCGCCATCTTCACTCCAGTCCAAGAGAGGATAGTGAGAAGACGTGTCTCAGTCTCTAGTGTAGTGTCTGTGGGAAAATGGCGTGGCTGCTCTGCTGTATCAGTCCAGTCCAGTCTGTGCCGTGCTGCTGTATGAGTCTGGGGGTGACCTGCTCTGCTGCATCAGTCCAGTCCAGTGGTGCTGTGCTGCTGTATCAGCCTGGGGGTAACCTGCTCTGCTGTATCAGTCCAGTCCAGTGGTGCTGTGCTGCTGTATCAGCCTGGGGGTAACCTGCTCTGCTGTATCAGTCCAGTCCAGTGGTGCTGTCCTGTGTTGTATATTCAGTCCAAATAATTTTTACAGAGGCTGCACTGTGTGGTGTAGGGGTACGCTGCCCTGTGCTCTATATTCAATCCAATCTAATTAATCCAAATCATTTTTACAGGGGCTGCCCTGTGTGGTGTAGGGGTATGCTGCCCTGTGATGTGTATTCACTCCAGTCTATTTAATTAATACAAATAACTTTTACAGGGGCTGCCCTGTGAGGTGTAGGGGTACGCTGCCCTGTGATGTGTATTCACTCCAGTCGGCTCTATTTAATTAATCCAAATCATTTTTACAGGGGTTGCCCTGTGTGGTGTAGGGGTATGCTGCCCTGTGATGTGTATTCACTCAACTCTATTTAATTAATCTAAATAATTTTTACAGGGGCTGCCCTGTGTGGTGTAGGGGTACGCTGCCCTGTGTGGTGTAGGGGTATGTAGTCCTGTGCTGTGTATTCACTCCACTCTATTTAATTAATCCAAATAATTTTTACAGGCTCTGCCCTGTGTGGTATAGGGGTATGCTTCCCAGTGCTGTGTATTCACTCCAGTTGACTCTATTATCTGCAAAGGAGATAACTGAGGCCTTGACAGCTACAGTATGTTGGTGTTAGACGTGCGTCCGGTATCTGCCATTAGTGCAGTGGCATTTAGACAATTGATGGAGGGTAGTGTGTCCCCTGACCAAATCCCATCTAGATTCCACTTCACTAGGCAGGCGATACCGAGAATGTACAGAGATGTCAGAAAAAGTTTCCTTAGTGTCCTAAAAAATGCGGTTGTGCCCAATGTCCACTTAACCACGGACATGTGGACAAGTGGAACAGGGCAGACTAAGGAATATATGACTGTGACAACCCACTGGGTAGATGTATTGCCTTTACACCTCAACAACAGCAGCGTCACTATCACCAGTAGCAGCATCTCAGAAACATCAGCTCGTTCCAAGGCAGGCTACGCTGTGTATCACTGGTTTTAGTAAGAGGCACACCGCCAACAACCTCTTAGAGAAACTGAGGGAAATCATCGCCCAATGGTTTACCCCACTTAGACTCTACTGGAGATTAGTGATATCTGACAATGCCACCAATATTGAGCGGGTATTACATCTGGGCAAATTCCAGCACGTCACATGTTTTGCTCATACAATAAATTTGGTGGTGCAGAATTTTTTTAAACATGACAGGGGCATGCAGGAGATGCTTTGGGTGGCCCGAAAAATTTTGGGCCACTTTCGCCATTCAGCAACCGCATGCCAAAGACTGGAGCGCCAGCAAACACTCTTGAACCTGCCCTGCCATCACCTGAAGCAAGAGGTTATAATGTGGTGGAACTCAACCCATCCTCTGATGCTTCAGAGGATGGAGGAGCAGCAAAAGGCCATTCAAGCCTATACATCCACCTATGACATAGACAAAGGAGGGGGTATGCACCTGACTCAAGCGCAGTGGAGAATGATTTCCGTGTTGTGCAAGGTTCTCCAGCCCTTCGAACTTGCCACATGTAAAGTCAGTTCAGACACTGCCAGCTTGAGTCAGGTCATTCCCCTCATCAGGCTTTTGCAGAAGCAGCTGGAGAAAGTGAAGGAGGAGCTAAGATGGAGCGATTCCACTCGGTATGTGGGACTTGTGGATGAAGCCCTTCATTTGCTTTCCCAGGATTCAAGGGTGGTCAATCTGTTTAAATCAGACCACTACATTTTGGCCACCATGCTTGATCCTAGGTTTAAAGCCTACGTGGTGTCTCTCTTTTCAGTGGACACAAGCCTGCAGAGATGCAAACACCTGCTGGTAAAAACACTGTCAGCTGAAGTGGAACGTGACATGGCAACAGCTCCTTCTTCATTTTCTCCCGCAACTGGCGCGGAGGTCTTTCCATGATCAAGCCTACGGCGAAACGCACGTCGGGAGCAACGGGTGCCCGCGGCTATACGGCACGAGGCATCCACATCATTAGTTTGTGCCCAGCGGGAACTCTCCCGCACTCATCACAGGACATTCTATCGGAACCCGGAGATAGCAGTTCGCGAGCATCAGTGTCGCGCGGTGAGACTATCCGGACAGCAAGGATCACATTTGCTGTGTACCCACGTATGACCCACATACTATTTATTCACATAGGTGCACCTTATACCTATCTCACATCATCAGATCACTTATAATATATGATTCCACTACAATCGTGCTCACTGGCTTTAACATGAGAGCTGTTAATCTATAGGTATAACTACATATGCTCTAGCGATATGTATATAATAGCCACTGTGTTATAAAAACTTTCAGATTTTAGGACCCTGTTCCTTTAACTTAGAGGCCACACTACGGCAGGAGATAATTATATGCCCTCATGTTTTTCACTTTATCTGGGGGATGAATTATGTAACATATGTGCCCTTTCTGTGGTCTTATACAATTATACTAATCCGTAGAATTCTTGTTATAACATATTGGTGCCTAAATAGGTAGTTAGCTGCATTCACAGATGAATATTCATAAGATGCATGCATAAGTGACAGAGATATATACACACAGCATTTTTCATATTGTGTTATGTGAATATTAGAGAGACCTGAGAGCAATATAGGGTGTTTCAGTATTCTTCTTTTTTGAATTTCATATGTGTGTCTTTCTGTCTGTTATTGTTTCTTCCACTTTATTAAACTACGGACAATCTCATCTGAATAGTCCATGGGCTTTTGTATGAGATTAGTTAATTTATAGGTATAGCTATATATGTCTTGGTGATACGTAGATAAGAGCCACTGCGTTATAATACTTCCAGATATAAGACTTTGTGCCTTCAATTTAGTGGCCACACGATGGCAAAAGATAATTATATGCCTTATGGTTTCTCACCCTGTCCGTGAGATGAATAATGTTATATGTGTGCTTTTTCTGTGTTCGTATATGATTGTACTAACCCGCAAAACTCATGTTATAATACTATTGGCTGCCTAAATAGGTAGTTAGTAGGACAATAATTGTGCCTATATTTCCTTGTTGGTATTACTCTGTATTCACAGATGATTCTTTATAAGATGTATACATAAATAACAGTGATATACATACAGAATTTCCCATAGTATGTTCAGCAATTATCAGAGATACCTGAGAGCTATATAGGGTATTTTATTAATTAATTTTCTATTATTGAATTTCACATATGAATATTACAGTTACTATTGCTTCATTCACTCTATTAAACTGCGGGCAATCTCATTAGAGTAGTTCTCTCATTGGGTGTCCAATGCGTTAGTATGACACCCAAAAGCAGAAATGAAATGTGAGTAAAGTCCCTGTTTACCTGTTGTTTCTAAGGGCAACCTGCTCTCCGGTAATCTCTCACTCTTCATAGATAGCTTTCAGCAGAGGTGAAGAGAAGTAGAATGAGGAGTAGCAGCCCTATGCTCTGACTTTTTCTATTTTGATTTCATACACAGCAGTCAGTTGAATGATGTAACAAAAAGGGGACAAACTAATATGCAGTAGATTTATTAATTCTTTATTGAAAAATTGACTGTATTACATTTTTTTTATTTCGCCACTGAGGAGGGTATTACACTTGCGTCTTTGTCTCTATTAGAGACCATTGCAATATTTGATGCAAGTGTCATTTTGTTATATGTTGTATGTGTTTTTGTATGTTATAATTTGAGTGTCTCTGTTGGGTAAGATATGGTCAATGATTAATAGATGACCTATCGTTTTAATTGCTCTTATTAAAAGTTATATTTTAGGGGCAAATATATGTTTTAGTTGCCCCTTTGTTTATATTGATCAAGAGTGCTCACCAAAAGAGTTTCCCTTTCTTCTTTTTGTTCACACTACATTGTATTTAACTCTAGTGAGCACCACCACTTTATCTATCATAACAGTACTTTTAGTTAATATTATAGTGTACATAGTGGCTTCGATATTTATTGTTTAACACAATACTATATTATAAATAGCCTGTGCGACGTATTTCCTTTTCCCCGCATCCCCTTCTATTGCTTCCTCAGACAGGTAAGGGACCCTGGGCTGTAGACTCCTTTTGGACTAGCCGCCCGCATGGATCTGCTGAAAATGCCCTCCAAAAATGGTTGCCGCCTAGAAGGAGATAGACGACAGAGGTGCTACTTGACCTTGTCTATCAGGGAACACAGAGCGCATAGTGTTACCTGGAATGCTGATGCCACCGGGAGAAGATGCAGGAAAGACCTTGAAAAGTAGACCTGTGTTAATAAATCCCTCTGGTGAGGGTATTTGGATTTATAAGACTCTGAGTGCCGCCTTGCTTTATGGGGTATATGGATTAGGGGCACTGACCCCATAAGGAGGGCACCAGAGCCAGATAAGCTATATGCCTTTTGCTATTGGAGTGCCGGAGGATTGTATGGTGTATATATAAATAAAACGCAAACACTGATGAAAAATGCTGTTGCATTGAAACGTTGATGCCACTAAGCTGATTGTTATGTTTTTATTGCTTGGAGTGCTGCACTTGATGACCTGTGTGTATATATATATATATATATAAATTTATATTAGGGATGTGCGCCGACCCCCGTGGTTTGGGTTTGGTTTTGGATCTGTATCTCCTTCATGGTTTTGGATCTGGATTTGCTTTTGCAAAACCACCCTCAAGTGTTTTGGTTTCGGTTTTGAACAGCTAAATCATGTAATTTATCCAATCCAAAACACAAAATTTGGATTTAAAATCCGAATTCTGAACAGCAAAAAAGATCAGAACCGCGACCCGGATTTACCCGGATCTCCTCAGGAGATCTGAGCCGTGACTCAGATTCATCCAGATTCACAAAATTCGGGTTGATTCGGATTTCTGGAGAACTGAACCACACATCTCTAATATATATATATTAGGGGTGAGCGGGTTCGGATTTCTGAAATTCGAACCCCCCAGAGCCACCCCGATCCGAGGCCGATCCGAGTCAGGCTCGACTTTTCCCGCCTGCCTCGGATCTGAAATCGATGCAAAACGTCATCATCCCGCCTTCCGGGTCTCGCAGGTTTTGGATTCTATATAAGGTATCCGCGTCGGCACCATTTTCTCACTCGGCTGTGGACAGTGAAGAGGGAGGGTGGGAGTTAGGGCTGGCTGGGCTGTGTAGTGTAGTGTTGTGCTGTGCTGGGCTGTGCTGCTGTTGTCCATAGAGGCTGTGTCCACTCCTCCAAAGTCCATAGGGGCTGGCTGTGTTGTGCTGTGCTGCTGTTGTCCATAGGGGCTGTGTCCACTCCTCCAAAGTCCATAGGGGCTGGCTGTGTTGTGCTGTGCTGCTGTTGTCCATAGGGGCTGTGTCCACTCCTCCAAAGTCCATAGGGGCTGGCTGGGCTGTGTTGTGCAGTCAGTTGTCCATAGGGGCTGTGTCCACTCCAAAGTCCTGTGCAGTGTCCCAGTCCTAAAGGGGTGCTGTAGTGTTGTCCAGGGGGTGCTCTGTCCATCAGGGGTGCTCCCCCAAAGTGCAAAAAAATTAAATATTTTTTCTGTGTTTGTGAATTGTGTGTGCAGTAGCCGCACGTGCACCAACAAAGTAGTGCCAAGCATGCGCCTGTGTCATAAGTAAAGGGCCAGCTGGCTTGACCGTTAAAGGGTGCTGTAACCCCCAAAGTGCACTCCAAAGAAAATAAAAAAATATTTTCTGTGTTTGTGAATTGTGTGCTCTGTGGCTGCACGTGCATCAACAAAGGAGCAGCGCCAAGCGTGCACCTGTGTGCCATAAGTAAAGGGCCAGCTGGCTCATTTCCTAAAGGGTGGGGTAACCCACAAAGTGCACTAGTGTCCAACACAAATAAAAAATTATTTTCTGTGTTTATGTGCGCCTTAGCCCCACGTATATATAAATATAACATAAATGGAGGACCAAACTTTCTCCGATAAAAATAAAATAGGGAAAGATCAAGAACCACTTCCTCCTAGTGCTGTTGCTGCTGCTGGGAGTTGTTCATCATCCCAGAGAGGAAGTAGGAACACCACTACTTTTACTAAACAATTGACCCTCCAACAGTCTGTAGCGAGGAGGATGAAGTATGACAGCAGTCATACTGAAGCAAAACGTATAACTGAGGCCTTGACTGCTATGTTGATGTTAGATGTGCGTCCGGTATCCACCATTAGTGCAGTGGGATTTAGACAATTGATGGAGGTAGTGTGTCCACTGTTCCAAATCCCGTCTAGATTCAACCTGCATCCTCAAAGCAGCAGCGACAAGCGTGTGTCTGTCTGTTAAAGGGTGGTGTAACCCCCAAAGTGCGCTCCAACCAAAATAAAATAATCTTCTTTTTTTCTGTGTTTGTGTGTGAAATGTATGTGCAGTAGCCGCACCTGCATCCTCAAAGCAGCAGCGACAAGCGTGCGTCTGTCTGTTAAAGGGTGGTGTAACCCTCAAAGTGTGCTCCACAAAAAATAAAAATATTTTTTTTTTCTGTCTTTGTGAATTGTGTGGACTGTAGCCGCACCTGCATCTTCAAAGCTGCAGTGACAACCGTGCATCTGCCTGTTAAAGGATTACATCGGTGACAGCATCCAAGTAGGCATGTCATACAGTCCGTACATGTACTGGCAGGAAAAAGAGGCAATTTGAAGGCCCCTGTACAAACTGGCTCTATTTTACCTGAGTTGCCTCCCCTCCAGTGTGTACTCCGAAAGAGTGTTTAGTGCAGCCGGGAACCTTGTCAGTGAAAGGATTAGGAGGTTGCTTCCACAAAATGTGGAGAAGATGATGTTCATAAAAATGAATTATCAACTCTTCCAGGGAGACCAGCCTCCAGAACGTACAGAGGAACCTGTGGTGGTGGATACTCTGTGAGGATGAGGATGTACACAACACTGAAGAGGGTGAGGAATCAGTGAATGAGGAGGATGAGGATGACATCTTGCCTCCGTAGAGCCAGTTTGTGCAGGGACAGATTAATTGCCAGCTTGTTTTGTGGGGGCCCAAACGAACCAATCATTTCAGCCACAGTCGTGTGGCAGACCCTGATGCTGAAATGATTGGTTTGTTAAAGTGTGCATGTCCTGTTTATACAACATAAGGGTGGGTGGGAGGGCCCAAGGACAATTTCATCTTGCACCTCTTTTTTTCTTTGCATTTTATACTGTTTGCGGCCTAGTTTTCAAACTGCCATCCTGTCTGCCACTGCAGTGTCACTCCTAGATGGGCCACGTGTTTGTGCCGCCCACTCGTGTCGCTTAGCATAGTCATCCATCTACCTCGGTGCAACCTTTTGGACATAAAAACACTTGTGAGGTGTGAGGAGTTCAGAATATACTGGAAATGAGTGGAAATGAAGGTTTTTGAGGTTAATGATAGCATAGGAGCCGAAAAATCAACACATTCTGTGATTTTAGCTGTTTTTATGCTTTTTTAAAAAAAAATACAGATCCAAAACACAAAACCCAGAACCCAAAACACCGAAGGGTGGTTTTGGCAAAACCAATCCAGATCCAAAACACGAAGAAAGATCCAGATCCAAAACCATAACACAAAACCCGAAAATTGGCTGGTGCACTCCCCTAATATATATATATATATATATATATATATATTTATATATATATATATATATATATTAACGATACTGGATCAGAACCCCTTTATACCCCTGCCTGTACCTTCTAAAATCCTTCCTATAAACCTCTAAGGATGACGCTAATTTGCGTACGCAGTCATACAGTAAATAAAGACTTAGACCTGGAATCTGTGGTTCCAAAGCACAAGTGTTATTCAAGTAAAAGTTCAGACAGTTACACGCAATTGATCCAGACACAATTTAGGCGCAAAAGGAATTATACAGACCCAAGTACAGTATACATACGCAGCGCTTCCGGACCCAAAGATAGGCATCAGCAATAGACCCCTCGTCATTCAGCATTCAGCACGAAGACTAAGAACCCAGCATTTGAGCACACATATTTATACCCCCAGAATAAACAGGACAATAGAGAAGATTGTTGCTGATGTCATTGGTTCCCAGGGGAGAAGCATCTGTTACAGAGCATTTAACAGGCTGGTTCAAATAGACTCTCCCTGCCTCTAACAGCTGGGGATCTTTCCCTTCCCGCCCCCTGCAACATCCTAACAGTTGTTCATGAAATCTACATTTTGTTGCTTGTTGGCTCTGCGATCCATAACTCTAGAATGCATGATGCGATCTCCCCACCGATAACATCGGAATACTGTAAAAAGAGTACGCATCAGTACAAAACCAAACACAACTTGTTTAGCATGTATAAAACCTTAGTTATCAAATATCTTTATTTCTCAGCATTTAAACTAACTGAACCAACTTAAATCATATACTTTAAAGCTTATTAAACCTTATGTGTGAATATGTAATGTGTGAGTATTCAGGGTTTGATATAAGGACGCTATTTAACTTGGGGCTGATGCGTGCGCATAAAGCTAATAAAACAGCGGTTTCATACAAAGTCCTATGCATTCGCTAATATGCGACTAGTTAACAGCGCAATTGTGTTTATTAATGTGTGTATGAGAAATGGTGAAAGATGCAATCGCATGGTGCTAATAGTATTATCGCCACAAGTACTAAAACTTTATCTAAAATGGCGCTTAGGCGGCCATTCGCAAAATGGCATCTTGCGATCTCATTTTCAAGATGGCGTCTTGCGGCCAATCGCAAGATGGCGTCGTCGCGATTAAATCTTAAACTGAACTTGTCTAAGCCAATTATTCAGCTTCGACAATATATATATATATATATATATATATATATTAGATACAATACATTTCATCATATCAATAAGTATCCATGCTACAAATCAATACTGACTCTGCTGTGAAGTTTCAACATTATAATTTTAAGCTTACAGAATGTAGATATTTCTGTTTTCGTGAGCTGTTCTTTTCTTATTCTTTTGGATACTATATTTCCTAGGGAGATCTTTCAATAAGAATTTTACTTTATTTTTAGAACATCATAGGCAGAAAATGTTTAGAATAAAGCAGTTGCTCCTATTTAAAAGTACCAAGACTGGATGCTTGTAAATGTCTTTTCTAGCAGAGTAACGATGCACCAAAATCTGGCTTCAGTTCACGATTCATACAAATCCTAAAGGGCTTTTTGAAAGCTCCTGTTTCAGCCACTCTGAATACAAATTCTAATTTCCCAGTGATGTCAGTGCACAGGACATGCAGCTATTGTTAAAATTGAAAAATGAATCTTCTTTTGGAAACCTGAGCCATATTATTAGGGATGGGTATGGGATGCCAGCGTTCAGGATCCCGGCGATTAAAATCCCGATACCAGCATCCCAACAGGGTTAGGATACCGACACCTTCAAGTAAGTATCCTAACCCTACCCCTAACCCTAGCCCTTCTTACCCGCAGCCTAACTCTAACCACCCCCCCCACAGCTTAACCCTAACCCTCCTCCCCTAGTGAATATCCCTGCAAAATCAATACTTTTTATTGCATGTGTCACTAAGGCCATTTGCTTTTCCAAGTGCACAAATACTAGTCATTACAGTCACATCTCAACATGCATATTTGAGTAGCGGTTGATAATGATTGTGAAACAAACATTTATTCTGCATCTGTTACATTCACTATTCAGTCTGTCCATCCTCTCTAATTAATTTCCTTATTGTATCGGGAAATCTTAATTTTAATGTTAATGTTTTGATCATCAGTTACTTAATATAAAATGACGACCTGCGTGAATGCAATTAAAGTTGCACCAAAACATTACTTAAACCAAAGGAGGAGTCATGTAGATAGAAGTCCAATACATGGAATTATGCCAGATGAAGACAAAATCAACAAAATTAATGAAGGAAAGTATAATGATCATAGTCTAATAACACAACCAATAGCATAATATATTTCAGACCTTAGCCTGACTACTAGATCTCTAAGTAAGTGCTTAAGTCCAATTCAAGAAATAACTAACCAAATGGCTTTTCCAAATACGAAAATTAATATGTTTGTTGCACAACAATCATTATTGTCATTTGTTATGGTTATGAGGGCGATGGTTGTTCGAAGACTCAAGCTGCACATGATGACAATGCTGAAGTACAGTACAATTAGAAAGCTACTAGATTCCACATAGTGTTTGCTTTAAATCCAAGATAGAATGGCAGACCAGTTGTTGCCAGCCATCACAGCTGGAAGCATTAGGCAGAGGGGAAAAGTACAGCTGAGCACATGCTTCATGTCATGAATCCCCTGGGTGCAGTTGCTCAATAAGCCACAGGATATAGCAATATGCATGCAGTGATATTTATTTTTGGCAAGATGCAATAGCGCAGGTACACAGGGTCTAATGGAAATGGCAAAAAACTTGGCAGATCACACGAGCTCATACAGTAGGAATAGAGGACTATAAACATTACTACTTAACAGCAGGAGGGTACAGTAACGTGATGAATGGCAAAAGTTGCTTGGCTTAGTAGGCACAGAAAACAGGATTTCATGGAAAAATAAAGTCCAGGAGCGCAAAGGAGCAAAACAGGAACAGGAATCCAAAAACCTTGGCTGAAACATCAGCGAAAATCAGAGACAGGTTCTAGGCCTGGCAGATCAGAACAGGCAAAAAATATTATTGACCCAGCAATGACTGCTGGGCTCATACATATTAAATAGCCAGCTGTCAGGTGTAGTCCACGCTGGAATTCAAGTCATTGAATTCAAGTCACCTGACACAGAACAGTGTCTAAAGAGCAGCATCTCTGGTAAGAACCAGTACTGCAACTCACATTAGCAGTGGCCTGGCGACCCTTGGTGGTAGGGTATCATACTGCAGGGGAACATGTCAAAGCAGGATAGACAGTTCGTATACTTTAGCACTCTACCTAAACATGGACAGTGATGATTATAGCTTTAGAAGTGACACCTTTCAAACATTTTTAATCTGTGTCATTTCGGGAACTGTTTGCTAGTACCGACCTCAGGTCTCAGTAGTCACTGATATAATTCAAACACAGGCTATACTGGTTTCATAAGGTAAACCTTACATTTGCACCTTAAGCTTTTATTGGAAGTGCCTTCAGTTGGTTCCATGGAGATTGTACTGTAGTTCGCTGATAGGAAGTTGGTTGGGCATATCAGAATTTAGAACCTATGAATTGGAATAAATAAAAGTGAATCATGATCTGCAAGCTGAATTAAAATTATTTTGATTGATGGAAAACAGAATTTTTGAATCTTCATATTACAATAACTAAGGTCTTAATTAATCAGACCATGCTATATATTCCGGGCTTTTTATATTTATACTATATTTCATATTCTATTACTTATGCTAAGTATTTTTATAGTGTTTAGTACACACATTTGCATAGTTTTTGCAGTATTAGTAATTATATTGTGATGTTTGCCTAGACAAACAAACAATTATGATGAGTTGATATGTTCATGATAGCTTTAAAGAGTAAGTGTGGTGACCAGGGGGTACAGTATATTTAATAATTGCTTTTGCAATCCGTCCCCACTTGTCGGGTTTGACCTCAAGATTTAAAGCTTCACTAATACTAAAGGCAAATCCTGATGTGTTTTGCACTTAATATTAATGCTGCTTTAAATTTTGAGGTCATATCTGATAAGAACCGGTGACTTTCAAAAGCTGCTGCTTTGTAAATATACTCCCAGGTCCAATACAATACATGGGATGGGTGTATCTCCATAGAACCTTGTGACCCACTGATTTTACCCTATGGTGATTTCTGTGATGATCTCTGGTTATTCTATTGTCTGACTCATCTTTCTTTTGGAAAGATACTAGTTGGAACATCAGGAATAAAGGTTAGATAGATGTGGAAACATACCAGTTGGATCTTAGGATATTGACTAAAGGCTAATATCATCCCCTCTATGGGGCTCATTCTAAAGCTGTGTATCCACTAGCAGATAGTGGAATGACAGTATGATTATAACATTGTAATCGTACAGTCATTCCTCTTCCCCTCCAGGGCCTACACTGAGCGATATGTCATTCAGTGTAGACACCCTCCCTCATCCCCAAACATGCCCAATCTGTCATTATCGGCAGATTGACCAGCATGTTCAGGTGATGAGTGATGTCGGAAACGACCAGTGGGAGCGCACATTGCTGGTCATTTCCGACATATTCAAGCCCGATTAATGAGCGCTTGAACAATAACGATATCATTATCATTCAATCGCTCATTTTAATCGGCAAGCGGATACCTACCTTAAGTCGGATGCTGCTCCAACCTTTTTCCACTGTAGCATCTGGAACTTTATGCTTATACTGGTACAAGCCTTTACCTGGTGTATAACTGTGTGTCTGAATGTGCAAGGACCCATGAACACCTTTAGACTTTGAAATACTGCTTGATGGGTCTTTAGATAAAACCATCTGTCGCACCATCTAAACTTGTTCCTGTCCCCATGCTAAGAGCAGATTCTCCATTCACCAATGTGAGAGATTAAGCACCTAAGGCCCTCATTCAGAGCCGGACGCTCTGAGCAGAGCGCATGCTCTGAATGAGGGCTGTCCTCCATAATTATGGAGCGTCCTCCTGGATGCTCGTATAGCTGTGGGTCACCACCCACAGCCTATACGAGCGTGCAGGTTGATGGCCACGATGGTTTTGACCATCGCGACCATCGCCACTGCGAGCCGGAGCCTGCAGTTGAGTTTCTCAACCGCCAGGCCCGGAGTGATTTTGGCTCTATCAGAGCCAAAATCACTCCCACTGACATCACTAGTGATGTCAGTGGGCCGGCTTATGACGCTAGGCGTTCCCTTGGGAACGCCCCCGTCTGGGAGGCACGCCCACCAAAGGGGGCGTGCTGTCAATCAACATCGACAGCATGCCCCCTTTGATCAGACACAACGAGCGAAGGAAAGTCCTTCGCTCGTCGCGTCAGGCGCATGCGCACGACGGAGCTCCCTCCGTCGTGCGCATGCGCAGTGCACACCATCGACCCACTTGCGAGCTGACAGCCACTTGCGAGTGGGTCTGAATCAGGGCCTAAGTTCACAACCAGTTATGCGTTATGACCGCAACACTCCCATAACACACTCATACCGACCATCTTCATGCATCTGAAAAGCCACCTCCCAGTCACCCCACTACCCAGATATAAAATTGAAAAGGAGGCCAGTTATCTCCAACTGCAGCAGCTTCCGACAACCGGAGCAACCATTATCTTTAGATCATCTATACGCCATCCCCATCTCGCAACTCCCAGTCACCGCACAGGATGCTCTGTACATTTCCAAAACATTTCTGTTTATGGGCCTCATTTATCAATGAGTTTTGTCACTCAAAACGAGTGATAAAACTCACTGTGTATGATAAATGGTGCTCCAGCCAATCAGCTCCCATCTGTCATTTTTCAAACAGATGACAGTTGGGAGCTGATTGGCTGGAGCACCATTATCATACACAGCGAGTTTTACCACTCGTTTTGAGTGATAGGGCCTCATTTATCAATGAGTTTTATGTGTCTTAATCGATACTGCTACTCTGTACACACACACCGTGGGACATGTATGCAGTGAGACTTTGTAGTATGGGCAGGTATTAGATGAACCTCAGTATAGGATATGAATGCAAGCTACTGTAAGAACCGAAGAGTGTAAATTCTATTTCAATCTGGTCATTAACAGTTTACCAATTATTTTGCATGATAATACTCAGCATTATTTTGCCAGTGAAACTATATTTGTAAAAAAAACTCTGTTGTTATTTTGTACCCAAAGCTGAATATTGCAGAATCATAGAATTTATAGCAACTTTCAAAAATGTAACCACACAACAGCTGGAGAGGTGGAATCCGGATTTGTAAATTATGTGAACATATTAAACTGTTATGATGATTGCCGTCCTCCAATGAAACTTAGTTTTCTAAGATCCGATAAGATATGGAGCCATAATTAAAGCAATATCTTTTCATAATGAAAGGGGTTTTCACTTTCAGATAACTTAATTTATGAGCTTGTGCGCGGTGTACTGCTGATACTTTACTCTTTCTTTATTTTCCTAGCTTCCATCTGTGCTTTTTCCCATGTCATTTATTTTCATTGCTGTGGAACCTGACACAGAACCGTGCCTTAGATACAGTTATATTTAAAGCATTAGGGCTGAGCAGAGCTGCTTCATTGCTAGGGAAATTAAAATAAACTCTGTCTGGTAATATTCTGTGATGGCACTACCGTAAAACAAACCTAGGTGGTTCATAGGTAGAGTGCCAATGGGTAGGGGACACCTAAAGCACTAAGGGGTCTATTTACTAAGCAGTGTTAGGAGACAGAGTGAAAAGTGATAAGAAAGTGATAAGGTGCCAGCCAATCAGCTCCCAACTGTCATCTCACAGGCTGTGTTTGAAAAATGACAGTTGAGAGCTGATTGGCTGGCACCTTAACACTTTTCACTCTGTCTCCTAACACTGCTTAGTAAATAGACTCCTAAATGAGTGACATATTGTATTTTATATCCTGCACATCACCCCTAAACAGAGTACAGGTCACTGACATTATGGTGAAGTAGCTCACAGTTTCTTAACATGAAGCTGCAAGCTGTTGCTGCACCATGTCTGTGATAGACTTGGCCATAATGTCACTACTAAGCACCACATTGCCACTCTAAAGACACCACTACCTCCTGCCTGCTAATAATGCAGGTTTTTAGGAGAGGATCTGAAGACATACTAATATGGAATTAACTTCCATAAGGGTTATTTGCTTATTGCAAGAGTACTATACAAAAGCCTCAGCACAATTGCATTATGTGAAGTTGTATGCATTTATTTGGACATATGCATTACTTTTAAGATTAGGTACATAGATTTCAGGCCAAGATGTCAGCATTTGCAGAGGTGCATAAGTTTGGGATGATCTAGGTCATTTCTTGATTATTATGTTTGGTAAGTGTTCCTAAGAGAGCACAACATAAAGGGCTTCTATCCAGTTGCTGAGCACTGTGCTGCTCCCCTCCATAGCACAGAGCCTGGCACATGCACAGAAGAGTCCCCTAAGCTAAGACATGGGAGAAGACAGGAGTAGGAGTCTGGTAGTTGACAGGTGCAGAAGTGTGGCAAGGGTGCAGCATGGCAGTGGTAGGGGCCCATGCTTAAAAGGGTGTGGTCATCCACCAGAGGGGGTGTGGCCAGCCATCACAGATGCTTGGCTAACCAATGGGCAAATCTTGGTGTAGTTTCTATAGAAGAGATCCAAGCCCCCATGCTGATCAGAGTTCCCATACATGACCATCTCATAGAGTAACAATCTGAGTAACAACCTGACACCTAGAGGAGGGGTGGGCCCCTGTTCCCCTGTGGGCCGGTCCAACCCTGGCAACATGAGCAAAGGATCCATTCTAACAAACATTGTAAATGACAAAAGAGATGGAGACAGGGTTGCTGAGAGCACCCTCCCCTTCTGCAGTCTAACCCTAACCCTCTGCTGCTGCAGCCTAACCCTAGCCATACGATCCCTGTAGAATGTCAACATTTCACATATCAACATTGTGAATATGTCAACATTCTGCAGATGCTGACATGTTCAATGTCTACATCAAACAATTGTTAAGTGACTATGGCCCTGATTCAGAGGGGCTCGCTATTTGCAAGCGCTCGCTCTGAATCAGGGCAGTAGTTTTTTTTTTACCCCGGCCTCCAGGCCACTCGCTAAGCTGTGGGTGACCACCCACAGCTTTAGCGGGTGGCCTGGCAATGGTCACAATTATCGGGACCATCGGGCTTGTGATGAGACCCTTGTGGTAGGGTCTCATCCACCACAAGCCCCAGTGAACTTCCTGCTCTAATAGAGCAGGAAGTTCACTACTGACATCACGTGTGATATCAGTAGGGCCGCCCACAAACAACAGGCATTGCTTCGGGAATCCCTCCATTTGTTCAGCCACCCCACCGACCCGCCTACAAAATGGGGCGAGCTGTCGGTCAACATAGACAGCCACCCCAACTTGTAGCGAGCCCCTGACCAAGTGATTTGTCACTCGCTCCAGGGCTCGCGTGTGCACTGCCCGGCCATCGACCCACTTGCGAGTGGGTCTGAATCAAGCCCTATATCACCAAATAAAGTGCCACTTTAGCAGAAATGGGTATAGATAGGTGACATATATGGTGACATCTGCGGAGGTATTGTACAAAACTTTGCACTTACAATGGGAGGAGGGTGGATTGCTCTCTCTGCTAAAGGATATTTATTCCACCTGATTAGTAAAGATGAATAAGCCATATCTCACCTTGTGCTTTTAATGGGGCGTGTACTTTACTTTTGCATTTCAGAAAACTAAGATGCAAACATGAGTTGGGTGCGGCAAATGCAAAACAACTGGGGAAGATAAGGGGCAAATGTTGTGGTAAGAGGGTATATAGAAGGCATAGAGCATTAAGGGATAAGTAGTTAAACATAGTAATGGACCCAAAATTTTGGAAATGTTGTACTATTCTGTCTTTCTGGGAAAGACATAATCATGCAGGACAAGACAGTAAAGCATGCTCTGAAACAGAGTGACGCCTTTCACATGCTGGGAAAGACAGGGATGCCTTCATCATTCTGGGAAAGACAGAAGCCTTCAATATGCTGAGAAATAGAGATAGGTAATCACAATACTGGGAAAGAGAGTGAGGTCTTCACAATACTTGGAAAAACAGGAGCCTTCAATATGCTGGGAAATAGAGTGAGGTCTTCACAATACTGGGAAAGAGAGTGAGGTCTTCACAATACTGGGAAATACAGGAGCCTTCAATATGCTGGGAAATAGAGTGAGGTCTTCACAATACTGGGAAAGAGAGTGAGGTCTTCACAATACTGGGAAATACAGGAGCCTTGAATATGCTGGGAAATAGAGTGAGGTCTTCACAATACTGGGAAAGAGAGGGAGGTCTTCACAATACTGGGAAATACAAGAGCCTTCAATATTCTGGGAAATAGAGTGAAGCCTTCATCACGCTGGAAAAAAGAGTGAAGTCTTCATCATGCTGGGAAATAGAGTGAAGCCTTCATCATGCTGGGAAAGAGAGTGGTCTTTATCATGCTGGGGAATAGAGTGAAGCCTCCATCATGCTGGGAAAGAGAGTGATGTTTTCATCAAACTGGGACATAGAGTGACATGTTCATCATTATGGGAAAGACAGGAAAGCCTTTACCCTGCTGGGAAATAGAGTGAAGCCTTTATCATGCTGGGAAAGAGAGTGAAGTGTTCTACATATTGGGAAAGAAGATTGGAGTCTCTATCATGCTGGCAAATGTCTCAAAATCTGGGAATAGGTAAGTGAACCTCATCACAGATCGAAAGGCTAATTATTACAGCTACATAGGTTCTATATGGTGTGTTCTCTGTTTGTGGTCTTTTAGTGTTATGTGTGTTACTGCAGGTGGAGGTTTTGAGATTGGGTAATGAGAGGTTGGTGGGATCTTATAACGGGATGTAGCAATGAGACCGGCGGCCACGAGGTCACTGGTCTCAATCAGGATGCTGAAATCCCGACAAGGGGATTAAGATAGGCATCCTTATAACTATATCTTGTCATGTCTCCAATAGCACATTGCTGAAACATAGCTGGACTGTCTCTCGCATACATTGCCATACCTATGACATGAGACACTTCCAGAGCACAATGGCAATTACTTATTGACACTACCACAGCCTGTAACTCTCATTTGATAATAAGCATGTCATACCTGCCCTGCCATAGCTGACTCAATTATTGGTGGTAATAAGTTGGATAGATCATCTGGAAAGATTTATATATGCCCCTGAGAATCTATAATTGTGGATGTTGTGGATATGCTTTATATGTTGAATATATTGCTAATTGAGTAATCTGTAGTTCGGTTGTCTTGATTATTTAATGGACAGTTAAGTAGCATACATTATATGTATTACAGTGGGTTGCTGCACAATTATAGTACTGTATTGTGTTCTAAAAAATTGGAGTCAAATGAAATTATTATTGTAAACTGCAATGCAATGCTCAGTTATTGCTCCTCTCCCATATATTTCATTAATTCCTCCATTAAGAAATGATGTACACACTGGGCCTGATTCAGACCTGGTCGCAAGTGCTGAGCGCTCGCAACCGGGTCTATGGTGGTCCAGAGCACATGCACATGATGGAGCCGGCTCCATCGTGCGCATGCGTGAGACCCGGATAGCGATGGGCAATCTGTCGCTCTGGGTCTCGCACCAAAGGTGGCGTGCTGTCGATGTTGAGTGACAGCACGCCCCCTTTGGTGGGCGGGCTGGGGGGGTGGCAGCCCAGACAGAGGTATTCCCATGAGAACACCTATTGTCTGGGGGTGGCCCCACTGACATCACAAGTGATGTCAGTGGGAGAGCTTTCGGCTCTGTTAGAGCCGAAAGCTCTCTGGGACTTGCGGCAACAAGACCCCACCACAAGGGTCTTATCGCAAGCCCGATGGACGCGATGGTCAAGACCGCTCTCATTAGCTGTGGGTGGCAACCCACAGCAATGGGAGCGGCCAGGAGGCCGCTCCATAAAAATAAAGAGATGCCCTGACTCAGAGCAAGCGCTCTGTCAGGGCGTCCGGCTCTGAATCAGGGCCACTGTCACAACAAGTCTCACCTAAATATATATGATGTGTGTGTGAAAGATTTCATCAAAACAAAAACCATCATCTGGTCAGTCTATAAATTAACAAAATGACCCAATATCATATATCATACTAACTTCTAAATAACCATTTCTACTACTGCTATCACTTGGTTCAACAGTGGACACTTTTGGGAAGCCAGTTAAACTATGAATTACAGATGTGTCTTAACTTAATTATCCTTTGGATTTACATACACATGGCTGTTTTGTGAGATATCTAACATATACAAATCTACACAGTGCGTTCTATAGAACAAGAGCCTTTGACACCTTATAACTTGTATCACTCCATGCTATTCTAACTTAGTTATATCTGTCTAGAAAAATAATTTAGGATGCATTCACATCCTAAATTATTGCATGATAATGTAAACAAAACAATTATCAGTCTTATGTAGCATTTGAAAAAAAAAAGTCACTAAGACACATGGATTATTTAACACCACAAAGACAGATCATTATTAAATGTAGTTTAATATGACAAAAATGTTATATCTCAAAACGTTATAGTTTAATTTTTGCTCTCTGTGAGTGTACAAAAAATGTGACTATGTTATAAGAAATTACTGTCTTGCACTGTGCTGCTGTATTATATTTCATATTGTGAAATTTGTTGTGTGACTGAGTGTTAGTCTCCAGGTTGGAGGTGAAAGCATCATAATACCAGAAATGCATGTGTTTGTATTTCTGCAATTTACTGTAGTTGTCTACAAACCGGCCTGGTGCCTGTAGAGATTGTGATAGAATTGTATTTTGACATGTCCAGTGGTCAAGTCAATTTGGTCTACTGTATGTCCATATGTAGAGTATAACAACATTGTATTTTTAGATTTTAAAGTGGGCAGATCATGTTTCTTAGGTATGACATCCTACATCTATACAATATATTTCATTAGCTAATGATCATTTCCAGTTGTCCTATGTTTGTATAGAGGGTGATTGAATAGTATTATGATCAAATCCAGTTATTAGATTACATATATGTAGTGTCCTAAGTCTAAGTGGATCATGTCTGATGGACAGGTAATTCTGAGATGTTTAGTGTCCTATGTCTATATAGGGTGTAATGGAATTAGAAAATGTTGTCACTCATTCTTGAGGCAAGGTTGTTGTTTGTAGTGTCACTCCTATCATGCACAAAGTGTGTAAACATGCATCTAACAAACAAAAAAATTGTTCTTGAATTTGATTATAAATAAATGTGGACAACAAAGAATTCCCAGTCGGCTGTTGTGACTACTGTAATAAAATGTCAGTATAAGAGTATACTTTTCAAACTATATTCTCATGAATTCTATTCACCCAACTCATGTTGCTTAATGTTCTCTTGAATAACGGTACATCTAGCTCTTTCCTTCGTGGAAGCCAAGGTTTTAATTGACCACCCAGGCAGATCCATAATAGTCTCACAGAAAGGACTCACGAAGAAATTCTTTTTCCCACATGTGCTGGCAGTATGTGGTACAGTACTCTTCATATCTCTAAATATAAATCTGAACAATACATATATTTTTCATTTAACAACTTCTGGCCTTTGTGTTTGCTGATCTGTATCTCACTGATTTTTGAGCATAAGTTCTTCAATGACATTTATGCGTTCCCATGGAAACCAGAATAGCTGTATTCCATTACTTTCCTACCTTTATCTTTCTGACTGCTTGACATAAAATGTCAGCCAGGAACTTAGCTGGCTAAATTAGATAAACTATTTTATTTTGCAAAAAGTCTGCACTCTATCATTGCTTCTGATAAGCAAGTTTATCATCTGAATTGATATATTCCCACATCAGATTACACTTATATATAGGTAAAATGAAATATATTGGCTAAACCTGAGAATATGCATTATATGCCATTCAGAATCACTTGCCGTTTCATGGGGATAAAATACAAGAGCTGCAGAGTGAATTAAAATAATAATTTTGATTAAATATGCATAGCATTAGACACAAGAGACTATGAATGCATATACAAATATTTTCTGCATTTAATCATTTTTTTTGCCCCACTGTTAAGGTCAATGTGTGATTGACAAAAACAAATTAAATTAATTAAAATTTTGCCTAGCTGGAATTTATTTTTTTCTAAAAATTCTAATTATTATAAATGGAGCAAATTTAAAACTTATCCTCGAAATTATAACACAGTATGTTGATATGTTAACTGTCTAAAAAAAATAAAGATAAATAAATATATATATATATATATATATATACAATAGTCGATGCGAGTGCTGGTCCGCACAGCAAGTTACACATATATACAAGTTACATATATATATATATATATATATATATATATATATATACATATATATATATATATATACATATATATATATATATATATATATATATATATATGGATAAGTTCATATTTTCAGTCACTAAAATTTAGGACAACTATTAAAGCAAATATTCTGTACTGTCAAGCTCATCTGCTTTAAACAGATTGATGTGTTAGAGAAAGGGGTTTTATAATGTTTTATACAATGGTTTTCTTCAGATGCCTCCTTGGAGTATGAAGTCCAGCTGCCGACATTGCCCTTGGGCAACTTTGTTATTGAGACTGAGACATCTTAACATAGAGAACAAGGATTTCCTGAAACGTTTATGCTATGATGGTGGTTGCCAAAGGGATGGGACATCTCAGGACAGGTGGCATTGGGTTTGGTCACTTTAAACCACTAGCGATTGCTATGTTCCTCACTGCGCCTGACAATAATTAATATGAGTGTTAATACTCTATAATATGTCGTAAGTTCTAATTATTCCACTCTATATAAGATTATAATTAATGTATAATTAAGACAAACAATAATGTTTATGAAGTCCTTTACTTAATTATAGTGTATAGTATAAAGTAAACGATAAATACACTACAGCCAAGTGTATAGGACAAATTATAAGTAAAGTAGGGATAAAGACAAATTTAAAATATCAAGTGTTATAGCATAAGCAATAATGTAGATACAAACAAACAAACAAACAAACAAAACAAACAAAAGTTTGCAAGATTGCTGTAAAGAACCTTGTTGCATAATGTTGTTGATAACAAAATATAGAGGTGTGGCGTCCCACACTTCTAAACTGTTGCGTCAGACTGAGAAAAAGAAAAAGAAAAAAGGGGGGATAAATCAGTATATATATGAAAAAAATGCACCCAGATAATAATCCGTTTTGATGATAAAAAAAATTAGGATATCGTTGGCATGCATAAACCCTCAGAGAGCAGAGGTAAGACTCCGTTAGAGGAGGGGGCACCTGGCTGGGATTTCCCTGGAGGGTGGTCCAGGCGAGGTTGTCTCCTCCCCAGACTACAGCTGCAGATTCGGCAGAACGACGGTTAGTTCTTTGAGATAAGTGACTGGCCGGCTATCCAGCTGTTTTGGCCAGCACAGTCCGGAGTCTCCCCTTCTTTTCTATTTCCATTATCCCAGGTCTCAAATATACCCGCAGGAGTACCCCAATGTCACCACCAGTGTGAAGGTTTATGCATGCCAACGATATCCTAAATTTTTTTGATCATCAAAACGGATTATTATCTGGGTGCAGTTTTTTCATATATATACTGACTTATCCCCCCTTTTTCCTTTTTCTTTTTTCTCAGTCTGACGCAACAGTTTAGAAGTGTGGGACGCCACACCTCTATATTTCGTTATCAACATTATACAACAAGGTTCTTTACAGCAATCTTGCAAACTTTTGTTTGTTTTGTTCGTTTGTTTGTTTGTTTGTATCTACATTATTGCTTATGCTATAACACTTGATATTTTAAATTTGTCTTTATCCCTACCTTACTTATAATTAGTCCTATACACTTGGCTGTAGTGTATTTATCGTTACTTTATACAATAGACTATAATTAAGTAAAAGACTTCATAAAAATTATTGTTTGTCTTAATTATACATTAATTATATTCTTATATAGAGTGGAATAATTAGAACTTGCAACATATTATAGAGTATTAACACTCATATTAATTATTGTCAGGCACAAATTGTCAACATATTTAATTCTTACTTATGTCTTCTAAAGATTTGTTTATCCTTTGACTTATTTGCTGCCCAAACATTAAGGAAGCGCGAGGTTTAAACAATATATAAAACTATGTTTGTCACTGAACATTTCATATTTTCCAATCCCTAACTGAACTAAAATAAAGTTACAGTGACTTATTAATTAATAGCTGATATGGTAGCAAAGAAAACACATGCACTTATCAGCTCTAGTCATAAAATATATAATGCCTAGGTGGCAGCTTTATGCACCTAGTGCTTTCAGGTCAATGAGAACCCACCTCAAATTTTGGCTGAGCAGTGAACCCCATGCAAGGGCAGTTTCCAGGACCTGGACACAAGGGTGCCACTCACAGTCGACTCACAGTAAAGGATAGTTCTTCCAACTTCCTCTTGCACAACTTATTGCCACTGACTGCCATGCTTTCCCACAAAAACCAGGTTCCAGCTCCAGAACCAACTGCAGTCCCACCACCATAATAACATCTTACCTCCCTCTAATGCCCTAAACAGCTGCTTAAAAACAAATCTCTCATCAGTGAAGTGAACACCATCCGGCAGATATAAGTATTCAAACTAATTCACTATCATGTGATGTGTCATTATCCAGTCTCCTTTTTCAAATACAAACTTCCAGATAACAAAAATAACTTTTCTTTACAGGATTCATCAATGACTGCTCTGCCTTCACACGCATTGTGCAAAAACCTCTGGGGAATGATAAGGGACCAAACTACCTTCATGCCTCGTCACCAATCCATGAAAGTAGAGGTGAATCACGTAGGTGTTACTGGCTCACAACATTAACTGGTCTATTTGCTAGATACAGTATGATAAATGCAATAGTAACCAAAATGCAATTTTTAGGCATTAGCTCAACATCTCAATATCGAGGTGAGGCAAAGAAGACACATGAAATGGTTCACTTATATGCTCAAAATGCACTTCCTTCCTAAACTTTTTCTTTACTCCCTCAGTGAATTTTAATGCCTATATCATTGTCTAGGGCATGACACTCTAATCTTTTCACCAATAGGTAAGTGAAAATACTCACAAAAAATGTCCACATCAATCTTGTGAGAATATCACAATAGTCAATGAGTCACATTGGGTTTCAGAGGTGCACACAATCGCAGTAGCAACTGCAACTTTTGTCATAGCCTCTATGCCACTACTACATCTTTTTGCTAATGAGGTGGTCGATGGGTGTTCTAGTGAGATGCCCACCAGCTGAAGTGCGAATATGCTGATGTGCATACAAAGATGCACTATTGGCACACTATCACCCATACCATCAGACGTTGCACCTGCATATGGCAAATGCGGATGTTAACATGACCATGGCCACCAGTGTCAGGGCAACTGTGACTTTACACCAAAACAGTCACGACACACCTATGACTGTTAACGATCCCTCCAGTTACTGCCCAGAAATGCCCATTAAAATTGCAAGGATCTCCATGCAATTATGCTCTGCATCTTAAACATTGGGATGCATGCGCACCTCTGAGTAACCCCACAAAGTCCAATTTAACTGAAGTGTCAATTTTATTTACTGACTTTATTCACAACCTGCTTCTCTCTTCCCCTGTAAAAGGGAGCAAGGGAGTTTCATGAGGGATGAGAGAAGCAGGGGCTTAAACATTTATGGGGAGAGCAGGAATCCAATTAAAGGATAGAAGGAAACCTGCAGAAATTGAGACAAGGGGACAGGTGTAGAGCTACTCAGGAGGGTGGTAGATGAATTGACATAAGAGCGCCAGACTCTTATGCTGGAAGGAGGAATTGGTTCCCATAGGTGTTCTTTAGATAAATCATGCAACACAGTTGTAAACAATACAATGCATATTTTATTTTAGTTAAAGTTAGAAATCACACATCAACAAATGTCAAGTGAGTTAAAATTGTCTGAAACCTCACTATGATGGTAAAAACATTGGAAAGAAACATGTGGGGCAATTTGGCTGTATAAATTAGGCATTTAAAGGCATAGCAATGACTTTTTAAAATCAAAGATATACAAATTTGCACTAGGATGAATGTGTTTGTAGGTAATACAGTGCATGTGACATGTTTTGGACAATAGGAATGCATTTGTATGATTTGGGGTTCTATTGAGGGTACATTTAGAACTTCAAATAGAAATTTAAATAGAAATCAATGCACCATCCAAATCAGAATGGAACTCAAAATTGACTGTCAGTAAATTATCTATTTTGAATAGAAAAACTGTGTTTGATTTTGTGGGGTAGTTGGTTCTATTTTGGTCCATTTTAAATGGAACCAAAATCAACTTTTAGGTAATTTACCCCCAGGTGTCATAAGCAAGCAGCAGGGCCGTAACTAGGGTGGTGCGGCCGATGCGCCCGCACAGAGCACACATGCCCTGTGGGTGGAACCAGCCGCCTCCACCAATGAACACCCCCTCTAGCTTGCCTCTCTCTCATCTACTGTGGCTGTCCGCTGCCATGTATAATAGTGTGGGGGGGAGAATGATTGCTGGATGGAGAAGAGGTGATGCCGGACCTTCCGCTCCCTTGGATAGTGCCATCGGGACAGAGCGGAGTTCAGCTCCTGATTACCCCACTGTGAACACCACTGCCCATGTTGTGAGGACCCCAGAGGTGAATAAGTGTCCCTAGAGTTGCCTGGCGATGGTCCTGCTGCTGGGGGAAAAGAGCTGATATTCCCTGGGAAAGAGAAAGCTCTGCTGCCAGGAGGACCTGATGCCCTGTTGCCACTGAGGAGATGCCGCACCAGATGGTGAAGACTGAAGAGACTGCTGCCAGAGAGGAGCCTGTCCACCATGGACTGAACCCTGGTGAGGACCCTGGAGGTGGAGCTGCCTTGCTGGTGCCTGCTGACTGCCAGAGAGTGAAGAGGATCTGAGAGCCCGCCAGAGCCTGGAGTTCCTGCTGCTACTGGAGAAGAGGGTCATGCTGACTGCAACTGTGCTGGGGAGGGGACTAGTGCAGAAAGGACCAGAGGACTCCATTGCTAGATCCCTGGCTGCCAGGACAAACTGATCGCCAATTGAAGAACCCCTGGAGCCTTTGGGCACCTTTCAGAGGAGAGGTCCTCATTGCCTTGCCCAGGGAGAGGCACCCAGCACTGAACCCCATGGAGATTTAGCTTATTCCTGGACCCACTGTGAACAGCCCGGTGTGTTGCTGTGCTGAATGTCATGAGGGGGAAGAAGCACCACAGCAAGGGGGTGAGAAATACTGGTTTAAGTCTCCGCTTCTTACAGTTACCTAGGGGTTACCTTCTATTTGGGGCTAGTCCCACCAGTAGCCTGTGTGTACTGGTTAAATTTGGTACAGGAGGGATTTGTAGTTTCAACCTACCCTTAGTTAGGGGTATATGTCCTTTGTTGTGCAGCTTATGTGCTTAAATCTTCTATTGGCACACTTCTGGAGTTTCCCTTGATTGTTGGCATAATGTATAAGGGAAAGGGGGAGGGAAGCTGTTCTACAATTTAACATAATGTATATAAGGGAAACTACTACAGGTATGTAGTGTATTGTAAATAAGGGGCACTACTGTGTGGCATAATGTGAATTGGGGCTGCTATAGTGTGGACACACCCTTTCCCTATGAGACCATGGCCATGCCTTTTTATTTGGCCTGTGCCACGCACTGTACCTGTTTACGATGGGGGGCACCAAATCTCTTTCTTGCACAGGGCACCAAAATGTCTAGTTACAGCTCTGGCAAGCAGGCAGGATGATTCAGGGTAACATAGAGGATCCCATACATAGCCCACAGTCAAGAATAAATCCAACTTTTTTTCTCAACAATACAATGCATAGCAGAATCTCTGCCAGAGTACCTCTTAACCAGTCCCCTAAGAATTGCACGTAGAACCTGACCTTTTTATCCCCGTTCTCCACTCTGTCATGGGAAAAATCTTTTCATACAGTAAGTGGAATAGCAGTTTTGATCAATGGGAGAAATATCAGACTCCAGTACCTTTTCCTTCCCCAGGTGTCCTGCTCCAAAAAATCAAATGGAACCCAGAGTTTAACAATGGATGGTAAACAAAGGGGACAATGTGGCTGTCATCTACTCTTTTCATGACAACCCCTCATTGCTTGGCTTACCCATAAAGTGCTTTCTAAGTCCAATGTTTAAGTGTCCTTATGGGGTCTTCTGGTGGCCTGTCAGCATATAATTTTTACAAATGGCACCCACCTGGCAGGATTTTAAAATTGTCCTAAGAAATATAGGATATTTACAGTTTTTTCAAATATTGGTGGTAGCACCCCTAAATAGATCATTAATTAATCTAAAACTATTTGAGGGGTCTTGACAATTGAGATGGGCATTGTACAATAAAACAATCCACAGTTGGAATAACCAGAGTGGACATTGGGTGGGCTTAACCATTATTTAGAAAATGGCTGATGCCCAACTCCTGCCACACTGGTGACAAACCGAAAATTGAATCTGAATACTGCAATGAAGGTCAGAATGGGGTGTAGCAAAAACAACTGGATCCTGCATGGAGCATATAGGTTCAGAGTGCTGATTAGTTCCTCAACTGTCAGAAACAGTAGAAGAATCATGTAGTGATTATGTTATGGATCAATCACAAGGTATTAGACCAAATGTAACCCTTTATGTTTGTTAAAGTGTATTTTATTGTAATTACTAGCATGGTGACCTGCAAATTAACTTTTAAAATGTATTGTTCTCTCCCATGACCTGGCCTGCTTAAAACATGAGATGCTCATATCAGATAATAGATAACGAATGGTTTACGGGGAGATCATAATGTTTTTTTATGGAACTCTTGAACAAATATTCAATGTTCATATGGCATGTTAATCTACTTCTCAAATTCCTTGAAGATCTGTGAAACCTCACAGACCCTGATTCAACAGCAGGACAAATGGGCTATGCAATCTAAATAGCATCTTCACAAGACAGTGAGCTAGAACAAGAGAAGCAGTGTGACAGCTTAGAAATGCATAAATTACCAGTAGAACTGTGAAACTTTGTACAATTCTTGGGAAGACAATTTGATATTGGGCATTACTCCATTTTCTTGCATCTCCCCACAAAATAGATTCATTTAATTGAGACTGTTTCATTTTTTAACACTTTTTGTTTATCAGATAATTACTTGCCTAATTCAATTATATCGTCACCTGCACAAAAAGGTTGTTTCCTTATGAATCCTATTTAATTTGTAAGTCACACATAAATACTGCCTCAATTGGACTATGATAAAGTTTCCCTACTTTATGCTTATGAAAATTGAATACATACTGTATAACTATATGGACTATTCTATATGTAATCATTTGCCTAAGACTGTCATTGTATGTCCTTCTTATTAATTGTTTTTGTAAATACATTAAGCATTGTAGGTATCTTTCTCATATTAAATCTCATTTAATAAGATTGGTCTCTGTGATTTACACTGGATCCATTTTGATTGTGGATATTTCTTATCCATGCTACATATCTGTTTTACAAATTATTATTTGGGTAATAATAATTGGAAATTAACTATTGTCATATGGAGAACTTACTATTTGGAGTGAGTAGCTCCTTAAGTGGCAGAGGACAAATTATTAGTGAGTGGGAGTGACACTGGGAAGTACATTCATTTCCATAAACAGAACAGGTGGTTTTTTATTTGATTATTTCTGTGTCAGACCAACATCATGCAGACTCACGAGAGTGCTGAACTTGTCAAATTTACTAACAGAAGTCAGAGATTGGAGTGACTTGGAACCCGGTTCATGACAAGTTTCCTAAAATGGTATCTGTTTAACAAATTGTGAAATGCCCTTTGCCTTCATTGGAGAGGGTAGGGCCACTGCATCAGTGCAGAGTCCTGAGGAGAGAAGAGAGAGAAGATCAGCATCTGCTGCAAATCTAAGGAAAAGCTGCCCCATGTGAGCCTGATATACCAGACACTTCAACCACTTTTACCTACTTGATAACTCCTAGAGAGAAGCTGTGAAGGGGTGGGTCTGGCAGATGTTGGGAGGTGTTGACTGCAAGATCACCCGAACCAAGACATTCATATGCATGTTGGTAGACTGGGAAAGAAGCAGATGAAAATAGCTTGATAGAAGGATAACTGGATGTCTAGTAAGGACAAATAATCACTGAGTAGACTGAAGTGGCTGATGAACTTTGGCCCTGTGAGATAAGGGAGGAAAAATCCTGCAAGGGGGAATATAGAATGTAATGGAAAAGTCTAAAAAATCTGCAGTAAGAGGGAGCACAATGCCTAGGCTACTGTATGATTATCATGGAAGAAAGAAAATAAAGCTTAAAGTGTAATAAAAGGACTAAAAGGAAATAACAGCAACGAAAGCAAAGCAGAGATGGAAAAGGATAAAATCTCCGTTATATTTTCTGCAATATTATGCTTCCATTTTTTTTCAAATGCTGGCAGACAGAATGCCACCTTTATATTGTGTTCAAACCAGCCATCAATTTTGTACATTTCAGATAAGAGAATCATTTAAGACAATTTGTGATTTTGTAGAAAAAGGTTTCTGTTCAGAGTTGAATCGAAACCATGAGAATGTTGGGAAATCACATAGCCACTTAGAATATGGAGAATTGGATGAACAATTAGTAAAGGAAATAACTTCAGAATTTTTGGGGGGCATAAAACGTTGTATTTTGCAGTTATTAAAGATCAATTTTGCCCTACTCATTACTAGTCAACTTTCTTGTTATCTGTGTTAGCCAATGATTGTTAGGAATAAGTCAAAAGGATGGGGCCCCATGTCCCAATAAATTCTGGGGTAAATTGGGTCAGTGCTGTACACTAATGTGAAGCATTATAACTAGGGGTGAGCGGGTTCGGATTTCTGAAATCCAAACCCCCACGAGCCCCCCCGATCCAAGGCAGATCCGAGTCAGGCTCGACTTTTCCCACCTGACTCGGATCTGAAATAGAGGCAAAATGTCATCATCCTGCCTTCCGGGTCTCGTGGGTTTTGGATTCTATATAAGGTACCCACGTCAGCGCCATTTTCTCACTCGGCTGTGGACAGTGAAGAGGGAGGGTGGGAGTTAGGGCTGGCAGGGATGTGTAGTGTAGTGTAGTGTTGTGCTGTGCTGCGCTGTGCTGCGCTGTGCTGCTGTTGTCCATAGGGGCTGTGTCCTCTCCTCCAAAGTCCATAGAGGCTGGCTGTGTTGTGCTGTGCTGCTGTTGTCCATAGGGGCTGTGTCCACTCCTCCAAAGGCCATAGGGGCTGGCTGGACTGTGTTGTGCAGTCAGTTGTCCATAGGGGCTGTGTCCACTCCAAAGTCCTATGCGGTGTCCCAGTCCTAAAGGGGTGCTGTAGTGTTGTCCAGGGGGTGCTCTGTCCATCAGGGGTGCTCCCGCCAAGTGCAAAAAAAATAAATATTTTTTCTGTGTTTGTGAATTGTGTGCGCAGTAGCCGCACGTGCATCAACAAAGTAGCGCCAAGCGTGCGCCTGTGTCATAAGTAAAGGGCCGGCTGGCTTGACCGCTAAAGGGTGCTGTAACCCCCAAAGTGTACTCCAAACCAAATAAAAAAATATTTTCTGTGTTTGTGAATTGTGTGCACGGTGGCTGCACGTGCATCAACAAAGGAGCAGCGCCAAGCGTGTGCCTGTGTCCCATAAGTAAAGGGCCGGCTGGCTTGTCCGTTAAAGGGTGCTGTAACCCCCAAAGTGCACTCCAAAAAAATAAAAAATTCTCCTTTTTTTCTGTCTTTGTGAATTGTGTGGGCTGTAGCTGCACCTGTATTCTCAAAGCAGCAACAACAAGCGTGCATCTGTCTGTTAAAGGGTAGTGTAACCCCCAAAGTGCACTGCAACAAAAATAAAATATTTTCTTCTGTGTTTGTGAATTGTGTAGACTGTACATGCATCCTCAAAGCAGCAGCGCCAAGCGTGCATCTGTCTGTTAAAGGGTGGTGTGACCCCCAGAGTGCACTCCAACAAAAATAAAATATTTTCTTCTGTGTTTGTGAATTGTCTGCACTGTACGTGCATCCTCAAAGCAGCAGCGCCAAGCGTGCATCTGTCTGTTAAAGGGTGGTGTAACCTTCAAAGTGCGCTAAACAAAGAATAAAAAATTCTTCTTTTTTTTCTATCTTTGAGAATTGTGTGCACTGTAGCTGCACGTGCATCAACAAAGGAGCAGCGCCAAGAATGCGCCTGTGTCCCATAAGTAAAGAGCTGGCTGGCTCATTTCTAAAAGGGTGGTGTAACCCACAAAGTGCACTGCTCTCCAACAAAAATAAAAAAATATTTTCTGTGTTTGTGTGCACCTTAGCCGCACGTATATATCAATATAACATAAATGGAGGACCAAACTTTCTCCGATAAAAATAAAATAGGGAAAGATCAAGAACCACTTCCTCCTAGTGCTGACGCTGCAGCCACTAGTCATGACATACCAGTAGACGATAACATGCCATCAACGTCATCTGCCAAGGCCGATGCCCACTGTCATAGTAGAGGGCACATACAATCCTAAACGATAAAGTTCAGGAAAATGACCTTAAAAAAAACATTTAAATCATCTGAGGAGAAACGTAAACTTGCCAATATGCCATTTACGACACGGAGTGGCAAGGAACGGCTAAGGTCTTTCCCTATGTTCATGACTAGTGGTTCAGCTTCACATGACAATGGAAGCCCTCCTTCAGCTAAAAAAATCAAATGAGTTAAGCTGGCAAAAGCACAGCGAAGAACTGTGTGTTCTAAGAAGATATCACAAATCCCCAAGGAGAGTCCAAGTGTTTTGGCAGTTGCGATACCTGACCTTCCCAGCACTGGACGGGAAGAGGTGGCTCTTTCCACCATTTGCACGCCCCCTGCAAATGCTGAAAGGAGCACCACCGTCCACTTGCTGATATGCAAATTGAAGATGTCACTGTTGAAGTACAACAGGATGAGGATACTGGTGTAGCTGGCGCTGAGGAGGAAGTTGGCGAGGAGGATTCTGATGGTGATGTGGTTTGTTTAAATCAGGCTCTGGGGGAGACAGTTGTTGTCCGTGGGATGAAAAAGCCCATCACCATCATGCCTGGGCAGAAGACCAAACATTCCACCTCTTTGGTCTGGCAATACTTCTATCCAAATCCGGACAACAACTGTCTTGCCATATGTACCATAAGTAAAGGAGAAAAAAGTATGGGTAGGGACGTTAAACACCTAAGAACATCCTCCCTTATACGGCACCTGCAGCGCGTTCATAAAAAGTTACTGTCAAGTTCAGAAACTTTGGCTAAGACCATAAGCAGTCCAGGGACACCTAAATCCCGTTGTCCTGTTGTATCCAAGCGCCTTCAAACCACACCGTCAACTCCCTCCTCGTCAATTTCCTCCTTAGTCAGGATCGGAAGTAGTCCTGCAGGCCATGTCACTGGCATGACTGACTCTCCTATCCGGGATTCCTTCAGAGGATCCTGCATTGCTATGCCTATTGCTGCCGCTCCTGCTGTTGCTGCTGGAGTCGTTCATCATCCCAGAGAGGAAGTAGGAACACCACAACTTTTACTAAACAATTGACCCTCCAACAGTCCTTAGCGAGGAGCATGAAGTACAACAGCAGTCATCCTGAAGTAAAACGTATAACTGAGGCCTTGACTGCTATGTTGGTGTTAGACGTGCGTCCGGTATCCACCATTAGTGCAGTGGGATTTAGACAATTGAAGGAGGTAGTGTGTCCCCGGTTCCAAATCCCATCTAGATTCCACTTCACTAGGCAGGCGATACCGAGACTGTACAGAACCGTCAGAAAAAGTGTCCTAAGTGTCCTGAAAAATGCAGTTGTACCCAATGTCCACTTAACCACGGACATGTGGACAAGTGGAACAGGGCAGACTAAGGACTGTGACAACCCACTGGGTTGATGTATCACCTTACGCAGCATCTCAGAAATGCCTGCTCGTTCCAAGGCAGGTTACACTGTGTATCACCGGTTTCAGTAAGAGGCACACCGCCAACAACCTCTTAGAGAAACTGAGGGAAATCATTGCCCAGTGGCTTACCCCACTTAGACTCTTCTGGGGATTTGTGATATCTGACAATGCCACCAATATTGTGCAAGCATTACATCCGGGCAAATTCCAGCATGTCCCATGTTTTGATCACACAATAAACTTGGTGGTGCAGAATTTTCTGAAAAGCGACAGTGGCGTGCAGGAGACGCTTTGGGTGGCCTGAAAAATTTCTGTCCACTTTCGCCATTCAGCGACTGCGTGCCGAAGACTGGAGCGCCAGCAAACACTCTTGAACCTGCCCCACCATCACCTGAAGCAAGAGGTTGTGACGCAGTGGAACTCAACCCTCTATATGCTTCAGAGGATGGAGGAGCAGCAAAAGGCCATTCAAGCCTATACATCCACCTATGACATAGGCAAAGGAGGGGGTATGCACCTGACTCAAGCATAGTGGAGAATGATTTCCATGTTTTGCAAGGTTCTCCAGTCCTTCGACCTTGCCACACGTGAAGTCAGTTCAGACACTGCCAGCTTGAGTCAGGCCATTCCCCTCATCAGGCTTTTGCAGAAGCAGCTGGAGAAAGTGAAGGAGGAGCTAAGACAGTTCGATTCCGCTTGGCATGTGGGACTTGTGGATGAAGCCCTTCATTCGCTTTGCCAGGATTCCAGGGTGGTCAATTTGTTGAAATCAGACCACAACATTTTGGCCACCATGCTCGATCCTAGGTTTAAAGCCTATGTGGTGTCTCTCTTTCTGGCCAACACAAGCCTGCAGAGGTGCAAAGACCTGCTGGTGAAAACACTGTCAGCTGAAGCGGAACGTGACACATCAACAGCTCCTTCTTCATTTTCTCCTGCAACTTTGGCTGCCAGGAAAAAACTTAGGTATCCTAAGCAACCCGCTGGCAGTGATGCAGGGCATGCAGGACCAAGTTTGGACATCTTGTCCAGACTGAAGGACCTGGCAACAATTTCTGACATGTCTACTGTCACTGCATATGATGCTGTCACCATTGACAGAATGGTGGAGGATTACATCGGTGACAGCATCCAAGTAGGCATGTCAGACAGTCCATACCTGTACTGGCAGGAAAAAGAGGCAATTTGGAGGCCCCTGTACAAACTAGCTCTATTTTAGCTGAGTTGCCCCCCCCTCCAGTGTGTACTCCGAAAGAGTGTTTAGTGCAGCCAGGAACCTTGTCAGCGAAAGGCATAGGAGGTTGCTTCCACAAAATGTGGAGAAGATGATGTTCATAAAAATGAATTATCAACTCTTCCAGGGAGACCAGCCTCCAGAACGTACAGAGGGACCTGTGGTGGTGGATTCCAGCGGGGACGAATTAATACTCTGTGAGGATGATGATGTACACAACACTGAAGAGGGTGAGGAATCGGTGGATGAGGAGGATGAGGACGACATCTTGCCTCCGTAGAGCCAGTTTGTGCAGGGACAGATTAATTGCCAGCTTGTTTTGTGGGGGCCCAAAAGAACCAATCATTTCAGCCACAGTCATGTGGCAGACCCTGGCGCTGAAATGATTGGTTTGTTAAAGTGTGCATGTCCTGTTTATACAACATAAGGGTGGGTGGGAGGGCCCAAGGACAATTCCATCTTGCACCTCTTTTTTTTTCTTTGCATTATGTACTGTTTGGGGCCTAGTTTTTCAAACTGCCATCCTGTCTGCCACTGCAGTGTCACTCCTAGATGGGCCACGTGTTTGTGCCGCCCACTCGTATCGCTTAGCATAGTCATCCAGCTAACTTGGTGCAACCTTTTGGACATAAAAACACTATTGTGAGGTGTGAGGTGTGAGGTGTTCAGAATAGACTGGAAATTAGTGGAAATTAAGGTTATTGAGGTTAATAATAGGATAGGAGCAGAAAAACCAACACATTCTGTGATTTTAGCTGTTTTTATGCTTTTTTTAAAAAAAATACAGATCCAAAACACAAAACCCAGAACCCAAAACACGGAAGGGTGGTTTTGGCAAAACCAATCCAGATCCAAAACACGAAGAAAGATCCAGATCCAAAACCAAAACACAAAACACGAAAAGTGGCCATTGCACACCCCTAATTATAACATGTAAAAATATACATGGCACTGTCACATCCCATGAAGGTGTGTTCAGTAATTCTGCACATGGCACCAGCTATCTATCTTGCACTTTTGAGCTCGACATACTGCCTTTAAAAAAATAGTATTGAATTCAACAATGTCTAGTGATGGCCATGGCTTTAGTACTGCAAAAGTTTAAGGAACTTCTGTATTGAAAGGAAATTTACATAAGGGGGAATACAGTATGTTTTCTAAACAACAGTAATTATGTCAGTAAACCTACTAAAACTTACAACAGAGAGAAGATGAGTCTAAAATGACAACTAACAAAATGTATTTCAGTCTGATAGGTAAGACGTTCTTAAATATTGTTTACAAAGATAAATATAGTAGATGTGTTAAAAAAAATTTATTTGCAGAGTTATTCCTACTTCTCTTCTTCATGTATTCCCACCCACTGGCCATGTTATCACAATGAAACAGGGTTACAGTTGTTGGGGTGACAAGGCTTCCTACCCCTGGATCATGGTATGAGAAACGCTGCTCCTATTTTATTAATTTTCCTTACAGCCGGCTGGGAAGATAAGGAAACTCAACACACTTGTGATGAATTCCACTTAGCTCTCAGAGGTACATCCCCTTTGAGCTGTCTTTTATAAATTCAGAAAACTGCTGTCACAAACATTTGCCAAAAATTGTTTGACAGAAAAGAATACATATGATTGGTTTAACAAGTACATAGGATGTGTCAATGCATCTTCAGTATGTCTTTTTTTCACAGTGTCCAGACTTAGTATCCTATTCTGGGATCATTCAGCTGCTGCTGTCTTGTAACTGCTCGGTGGGTCAATCTCATGATATTTGTGTAAAGGAAAATGGCTTTTTCTCATAAATACTGATAAATCATACAGTATGTTTTAAATAAACACTATAAATTATTATAGACTCTCACACAGTCATGCATCAGACATGAAGATGAGATTTTCAGCTTCTCTTTTATCTTTCTTTGCTGTGATGCAACAAGGACTTTGTCATGCATTATGTTATCACAATAATATTACTGTACACTCCCTCTCGCAGTGTAGTTTGTATCTTCTACAGTGAACAAACAAACCCTCTCCTTTAAATTCTGGACAAACATCATACACTTTGCCGCTGTGTTACATTTAATCGCAAGTGGGATTGGGGATGCACAAATGTGTTAGTGTGGGGTTGGATATGTTTTGCTGACATTCCGACTGTCGACACTAATTAAATGTTGACATGATTACAATATTAACAAAACAGTGTGTTCCGGCAGTGCCTATATCTGGTAGCAGTTCTGGCAGCTCCAACAATGCAGCAGTATCTTCTAGGTCCCTCCGTCAGGATCCAGTGGGAGTGAATTCGCTACCCTAATCCCTAACCTTTACATATTCCTAACCCTAACCCTCCCCCTGCAGCCTATCCCAGACCCTTCTCCTAGTGCCTTACCCTGACCTTCCACTTCCGCAGCCTAACCTAAAAGTATGCATTCTGAATAATATCAACATTTCACACATCGACATTGTGAACATGTCGGCATTCTGCACATGTTGACAACATAACTGTCAATATTGTGGTGTTAACAGTGTGATTGTCAACATTTGAAATGTCGACAAGGTGACTGCATCCCATTATCGTGGGCCTAACTGCAAATAGCATTATTAATGGAACACTGACTACATGTTATCATATTATGGTTAGTATCCCCTAAATATTAATTATAATATGATTTTATTCACACATATCACAGACATTTACATTTTATTATGTCATGTTTTTGGTTATTATCACCGTAATAAGTATAAAATGATTTTAATCACACGTCACAATGAAAAACCTCATATTATTTACTTGAACTTATTACGCATGACAACTTGAGCTCTTTACCTTGTGGCTGATGACATTAAACTATAATACAGTATATATCCCAAATATATTACTGACGATCCTGTGTAATTTTCACATTCTTTTGTATCTATATTTTAACATTTTGTTTGGTCACTAAAATATTTTTCCTTTTATAAAATGAGCATACAGTACATGAGACTATGTAAAATCCAACACATGTAGTTAGTCACAGGAATAAACAATGTATAGGACCCATTTACTCACAGGCAGCTGATACATAATATACCCAGCTGAGTACATCACAAAAGCCAATTATGATTTAAGTCAGTGACATGGTAATTATAACTGTTATGTTTCATCTATCCTGTATTTAACAGAAATGCAGTGAAATACCATGGCTGCTCAGAATATTTAATGAGCACTAACACGTTTAACATATTAATAAGTGATCAACAATGATAGTTGGGAATTCAAATTTTGCAAGTACTGTATTTTCAGGATTTAAGCAGTGGAAATATTTGATCTAGTTATACTGCCCCCTGCTGCAGATGTGGGAGACTCTACATTTTGTGACAGTTACAAAGTACTCTATGATCTGACAAGGAGAATGGGCGGAGGGGTGCAATATTGCAATCTTTGCCCTAACACACTAATATCATTATCGTACTCTGCTTTTAAGCTGTGAATTTACACAGTGGTTTGATGTAAGCTATGCAGACTGCCACACACTGGATCCATGAGCTGCCCGGATCTGTTGCTGAATAGCATTGGGTCCCTCCTGGTACCTCTGGCCAGGGGGTACCAGTGGAAACATATAAAAATTTTGCACAAGTTTTTGTGTCACTACTAAACGACAGCAGGTACTCACTGCCCATGACTGCTGTTGCATGCTGGCACATGAACTAAAAGTGCCAGCATGGATACAGACACGTGTGTGCTTACAATTGTTTCCCCAGCAATAACTTAAACAAATCATAGGGACCCTTTGTTAAATGAAAAAAAAATAGTAATGCCAAATTGTTATAAATAAATGAATTGTAAATACAGTTCTTAAAAATAATAATTAATTAATTTCGGACACTTGTTTATTTTAATCAGTTATTCCCCAGGTTAAGATTATTAGCATAGATTTGTCTGCCATTTTAAAATTATAATCAAATTTTTATGCTGTTTTTGCTTCATAATGAAAAAAGTGCAACATAATTAACACTTACTTATTTTCTTTTTTTCTATCACAATCCACTGGGGATCTTATAGTCATGTAATCGTAGAGGAGAAGAGGAGAAGGAGAAGAAGATGAAAAAAAAAACATGGAAAAAACAGGTTTCTCCTGATGCACAATGTGTTAAGATTTGGTGAGAATGCTATTTAATATCCTGTTAGTCAATCAGTTTCTTAAACTACTGAGCCAATCTCAGGTAGCCTATCAAATAGCTTACCAGATACAATAGACTTTCTTATTAGCTTTCTGTGATTGGTTGAGTTACTGTACCAATGATCAATCCCTAAAACCAATTGAGGATAACAGTCATGCTAATCGAGGATTGTAAATAAGAGGTGGACAGTGGTCCTGGTTCAGAGCCGGACGCTCTGAACGAGCGCCCGCTCTGAATCAGGGCATTTTTTTTTGGAGCGTCCTCCTGGACGCTCACATAGCTGTGGGTTACCACCCACAGCTTATGCGAGCGTCCATGATGATGGTCGCGATGGTCAAGGCCATCGCGACCATCGGGCTTGCGATGAGACCCTGCCGTAGGGTCTCGCTGCCGCAAGCCCTGGAGTGATTTTGGCTCTATCAGAGCCAAAATCACTCCCACTGACATCACTAGTGATGTCAGTGGAGCCGGACCCAGACGGTAGGCGTTCCCATGGGAACGCCTCCGTCTGACAGCCACGCCCCCGGCACACCCACCAAAGGGGGCGTGCTGACACTCACCATCGACAGCACGCCCCCTTTGGTACGAGACCCGGATTGACAGCTTGGCTGTCGCTATCCGAGTCTCGCGCATGTGCATGACAGAGCTCCCTCCGTCGTGCGCATGCGCATTTGGGTACCATCGACCCGCTTGCAAGCGGCCTGCGCTCGCGAGCAGGTCTGAATGAGACCCAGAGTTCTTGGTATGTTTTAAATTTCAATCTGTCTTTTGTATGTTTTGTATGCTAACACAGAGTAATATACTAATAGAAACTATAAACAGATATATATATATATATATATATATATATATATATATACATATATACTGTGTATATACTATATATATATATATATATATATATATATTTGTCGGGTTCGCTTTCCATTCCCCCAGGGAATCCTCAACCACTGAACAGTCCTCATATTACTTGTGTGCAGAGAGATTTAGATTCGGGTGGGAGGTGTCGAAACTGACATCTAAATTGCAGTGTAAAAATAAGGCTTTGCAGTATTTGTGGGCTACATGCAAAAGCAGCCAGTATTTACCCTACATGCCAAAAAAAGTATGTATTTGCACCCCTTGTATTAAAACATTGTTTGTCCAGGTTCCCAGTTACTTGCTATATCTTACTCTATTCCCAAAGCTGAATTAGGCCTTGTGAGATTTCCATACAGGATAAAGGGGTGAAAGTACCATGATGTGACTTCAGTTACTTGTGGTTCACTGCCACTATGCCTTCTACTTCTATGGTAGGGAACATATATCAGTGAGTCTTCTACCAATGTGATAAATATTGTAGGACCACAGGCTACAGTTCAGATATCAGGCAGTTAGAGACCAAGGGGAGATGTACAATGCCTTGGAGAAAGAAAAAGTGGAGAAAGATAAAGCAACAACCAATCAGCTCTTAACTGTCACTTTAAAGACTTTTAAAAATTACAGTAATGAGCTGATTGGTTGGTACTTTATTTCTCTTCAAGGATTAGTATATCTTCCCCCAAGATCCTTTCAATACAGAAATGTTCTGCACCCACTCCTAACTATTGTCACTTTCCCAAGGGCAAAGATGACAGCCCAGGAGACATTTTTGCGGTAATATAAATAAATGTGATATGAATGTTTACCAAGTCCAGGTATTTCATCAATACTGTACCTGTGCTCTTCTTGAACTCCTCTTGAAACAATTGAAACCATCAACTATCATTGGGGTTCAGCTTCCTTGATGGAGTGAACCTCCCATGTTTAAACTCTTACATGCATTTGTGACATCATGATGGCTCCAGTTGTTTATTCATTGAAACATACTTGACTACACTCTCGGAATGTCTGGAAGGCTCTCGAATCTCTGGCGGCCTCTTGGATGCCCAGAAGAGAAGGTCAGTCTCCTGGATGCTGCCTGCTACTGTCTGGCTCCATATGGCTGATGACATGATTCACACTAAGTAGCATCATCTTGGCCTCACCCCCCACTTCACAATGTTGGCAATTGCAACAATGTATCCACTTGGTCTGCATCACCCCCCCCCCCTGCCTTTCCGACCTTGCTGCCCCATCCCGAAGGTAACAGTGCATTCACAGGAGGATATAGCCTGTTAGGCATACCATGAAACACATATTAGCCACCTGGCTGTATTTATGAAACATACAGTACTACAGCAACATATATTTAAACAGCAAGAAATTAACATAATTCATATCATGGTCTAACTGACCTCAAGTTGCTTTACAACACTCTACAGCAAAGAAGAATAAATTATATTAGATTTATCACACATATCCCAAACTATGTCATTACACAATTCACTGCAACGGGATGCTACTCAGCTATATATATATATTTACACTTATCAGTATACTGTAGCATTTTTTTTTAATGCATGGGGTTTGAATGCCTTGGTGTGGCCTGCAGTACCAGCATAATTGTCCAAGGTAATAAATGGCAGAATGAGTTTGTTAACTGGTGAAATAATGTACCATAACAAATTGGCTTTTATAGCAAATAAAGCTGAGAGAACAGGGAAAAAGTGGCATTTCACATTAGTCAGGGGAAATGAATAGATGGTTGAGGCCCCCTCAGATAGTCACAATTACATAACTATTTAACAGTATTGGATGGGAAGCTGTTTGTACAGATTCCACTCTAATGCAATTAGTTCAGCTGTTAGTATGCTGCGTCATCATTTGTCTGGTCAGCCACATTCATCAGTTATAGCTGTGAACACTTAATTAGTGTACCTGTCAATAAATACAAATTGATGAATGGTATGTAATAAAGTGTATATTGCAACTCCAGTTTATGTAGACTCTACCAGCTGTTACACCAAAATCACGTATAGAGAGCACACAGACTCACAATGCAACAGCAAGACCATGTCATATGGTATGTACAGTAAGTAAACACAAGTTCAGTCATTTGATTTAAAAAAAATCCTTCTGGCCTAGATATGTGGCACTAAGACCACCTATTACTTCTTGCTCATTCATTTTATTCCTAATAGCAACATCAAAGATTAAAAGAGCATATAGACATTGACCCAATCCTTTTCTAATGTTATTTAATAACACAATAAAGGTTGAATGAGCAGATGTTCACTTGCTTATAAGGAAATATTAGCTTATTGTTGTAGTTGGCTAGAGAGCAAGGGCGTTCGTTTCACGTCGCTCGATGTAGCTCAGTGACTGAAATGGTGAGAGTGTCCTTTCTTTTCTATCCAAGCTCTTCTCATGCAGTCAGTGGCTAAAGTAATGGAGCTGTGAGGACAGGCAGGAAGCTATGAGAGACTCCTCTTTGCTGCTCCTAGGATGGTGCTACCTGAGACAATGTTCTCATATCTTCAAAGAGATACAACTATCCAGAACAGTGCTAACAATAAGTTTATACATAGCATAAAGACCATATATAATAATAGAGCCGTAACTAGACTTCTTGGTGCCCTGTGCCAGAAAGAGCATTGCCTCCCTCTTCCCCCCCCACCCCCTTCCAATTTTTAAAATACTTTTTGCACATAACATTTGCACCCGAAAAAGGGCCATGGCCTCATGAGGAAGGGCCAGGGAAGAGATAGGGGAGGCCTGGAGATGCTGGGGATAAATAGGGACATAATATAGTGCACCTGAGAGAGGACCATGGCCTCATGGGGAAAGACCAGGGAAGAGATAGGGGAGGCCAGGAGATGCTGGGGATAAATAGGGACATAATCTAGTGCACCTGAGAGAGGACCATGGCCTCATGGGGAAGGGCCAGGGAAGAGATAGGGGAGGCCAGGAGATGCTGGGGATAAATAGGGACATAATCTAGTGCACCTGAGAGAGGACCATGGCCTCATGGGGAAGGGCCAGGGAAGAGATAGGGGAGGCCAGGAGATGCTGGGGATAAATAGGGACATAATATAGTGCACCTGAGAGAGGACCATGGCCTCATGGGGAAGGGCCAGGGAAGAGATAGGAGAGGCCAGGAGATGCTGGGGATAAATAGGGACATAATATAGTGCCCCGGAGAGAGAGGACCATGGCCTCATAGGGAAGGACCAGGGAAGAGATAGAGGAGGCCAGGAGATGTTGGGGATAAATAGGGACATAATATAGTGCACCTGAGAGAGGACCATGGCCTCATGGGGAAAGACCAGGGAAGAGATAGGGGAGGCCAGGAGATGCTGGGGATAAATAGGGACATAATCTAGTGCACCTGAGAGAGGACCATGGCCTCATGGGGAAAGACCAGGGAAGAGATAGGGGAGGCCAGGAGATGCTGGGGATAAATAGGGACATAATCTAGTGCACCTGAGAGAGGACCATGGCCTCATGGGGAAGGGCCAGGGAAGAGATAGGGGAGGCCAGGAGATGCTGGGGATAAATAGGGACATAATCTAGTGCACCTGAGAGAGGACCATGGCCTCATGGGGAAAGACCAGGGAAGAGATAGGGGAGGCCAGGAGATGCTGGGGATAAATAGGGACATAATCTAGTCCACCTGAGAGAGGACCATGGCCTCATGGGGAAGGGCCAGGGAAGAGATAGGGGAGGCCAGGAGATGCTGGGGATAAATAGGGACATAATCTAGTGCACCTGAGAGAGGACCATGGCCTCATGGGGAAGGGCCAGGGAAGAGATAGGGGAGGCCAGGAGATGCTGGGGATAAATAGGGACATAATATAGTGCACCTGAGAGAGGACCATGGCCTCATGGGGAAGGGCCAGGGAAGAGATAGGAGAGGCCAGGAGATGCTGGGGATAAATAGGGACATAATATAGTGCCCCGGAGAGAGAGGACCATGGCCTCATAGGGAAGGACCAGGGAAGAGATAGAGGAGGCCAGGAGATGTTGGGGATAAATAGGGACATAATATAGTGCACCTGAGAGAGGACCATGGCCTCATGGGGAAGGACCAGGGAAGAGATAGGGGAGGCCAGGAGATGTTTGGGATAAAAGAAGAGGAAGCTACAAGTGAGAATGATAATAAACAGAATATTGATAGGCCCAGACAGCTCCCCCTGCCCTGCGGTGCCCTGTGCCAAGGCACAGGTCACACTACCCTAGTTGCGGCCCTGTATTATAATAATAATAATAATAATAATAATAATAATAATAATAATATAGTCTGTGACATAATTGTGGAGAGGATGTATATAAATTCTAGTTCAATTTATATTCTTTTCTTTCCTTTTCAGAATATGTTAATTTGCCTTTCCAAATTGGATTTTTACAACATCCCCCAAGTCTAATGCCTCGATAAATTGTACAAATAGATTGCATAGAGATCCATGAACAATAAAATGGGATACATTCAAATATGAACAATACAGGTAATTATGCAAGGAACATTTTGCTCATATTTGAAAGCATAATAAGAGTAAGACTTCCTCCCCATATGTTTATTTTAGCTCATTAGGGACCACACAACCTCAAGGCTAATTAAATCTCACCCAGTTGAAGATGCATCAAACCTCAGAAAGAAATAAAATGGAGAAGTTGCCCAAACAACCAATCAGCATGTAACTGTATAGACTGTGCTAGTTAAATGAATACAAAAAAAGTGAATCCTATGTGAATGGCGCAACAAAGCAGCCTATTGTGATTCAAACAAGTGAAATCTAACCAATATTTCAAACACATAAATACATAGACAGAAAAAAATGTGTGACTCTAACAAATGGCGCTTGAAAAAATAAAAATAAAAAATATGCATTATGATCGTATTACTTCCCTTAAAAAACGTGATATCCTGTGAAATATCAATGTGGACTTGAAGTGATTCTTCTCCTCTTTTATCCTCCGGTATATATGTAATTTCATAAAAACACAAAAAAAAACAAAAAATTTGTAACACAGTTTTAAGTCCCCAAGTAATTGAAGAATGTGTATAGAATCAGACATGATTCATTCAAGTGGGTGCAGGCATACCCTAACTCACACTCAGTGATGTAGTTTAATGCATCAAAAGGTTTCTTTTTTATTCCCCCTGTCACCTCCATGTATAAATAAATGTGACACCCTTACCAAATCGTATTCAACTAACCACAGGAAGCAATAGGGCATACCCCACTCACTAAAAGGATGTAGAATTTAAACACATCAAAGTTTCTTTAGATAGACCTCACTAATAGGAAGGCGTACCCCACTCATGGTAAATATAGGAGATTTCAGGTATATAAAGCCTTCTTTGTCTGGATTCCCTTGATAATTGTTCCTCAAAAAATATATATATTTCCTCCATAATGGATTTTATCCCAAAAAAAGGAAGCAAAATGGATATATATTAAATCCAATTTTTTTTATTATTGTATCAGATCACTCATAGAAAGATATAGCAGCCAGTGATCTTTAGGTAAAAGACATATGTATGATAGCCTCCAAATGGTCAATCATATGTACAAAACAGTAAAAAACATAAACAAGTCCATATAAAAAAATAATACAAAAATAGAAAAAAGAAAAAAAAGAAATGCAAATCTGATGATTCAGGAAAAAAGGCTGTTCACACTCGTGGTACTGTCGTGGTACTGTCGATGCATTTTGGCCTACAATGGGCCTTTATCAAGACATATCCAGAGTGTGAATGAGCCCAGTATTTAAACTATGAACAGCCAATCAAAAAGTTACAGGAAATTGCATCAAACAAGAAGGGATAATTAGTTCCAGATAACATATTATTTTTCCAAATATACACAGATAAAAATGCAATATAACCTCCCATAATTCTTATACTGTCAATACCAAACTAATATTAATCAATATAGATATTCTATCCCATCGGTTGCCATAGCAACCTATCAACTGTTACAGGAAGTACCTATATTTTGATAATAGAGGCTTAAATATAAAGTTGTAGGGATAAGATCAGGATGAAATGGTGGAATCAAGTATGTATAAGACATAAGGGAGATGTTTATTCTCCTTCCTAATGGACAATTACCCACCTATTAAAGGAAGAAAATAATTTATTGTCTGAAGTTCAAGGACTGGAAATGACATTACGGCATAGATCACAGGGGCTTGTAATGGGATGCCAATGAATGTGGCAAATGTACACCTCGATCTCCCATATGCAGAGGCCGTAGGGCTAAATTGCAATAGTGGAAGCAATGTTGCTGTTCACCCATCATGGGGTGAAACACATACGTCACCTCTGGATGATTGAGAACAGGCGCGATGGCCGACACTATTCACAAAAAGGGAAGTATTGGGTAACCATGACAACAAATCACCGGAAGTGATGTTGCACTCCACCTAACACAATCTCCTAACAAAGTGTGGAATGCACACATCACTTCTGAGTAGAAGAACAACCATCGCCCTCCAAAGGCTAAAGTTCGATGCAAAAAATGGAAATACCCAAGCAGCCATGCCACTGAAGGGAAACAGATCCACATGACATAAATAAACAAATAACATATGAGATATTATTATATGTATTAACAATAAAATATTAACAACAATAAAGACAAGACATTTGTAAATTTCCATCATGTGCAGTATGTATTTCACATTTTGATGTTTAAATCTCAATTTTCACAATAATTCATAGATCCCACATTTGTCCAAGTAAGATCTAGAGAAAACTGAGAAAAAAGGGGATTAAGATATAATCAACAACGCATATGATTACAATGTAACATAAATATTTAAGCTCCTAAAGGAACATGAAAAAAGGTCAACAATTCAAAATAAAACATTAAACATATTAAAGGAACCACTTGATCTCAAAATCACTGTTCAGACCCCCTGGTATCAAGGTCTTACATTCAAAAATTAAATTCATCTCAGTTTTTGCAAGGGTTTTGAACAATCCTGATGGCGTAGATTACCCATAACTGATTTTAATGCACAAAAGGATAATATATCTGAAATGGCACTATTATGGCACTTCTTAAAATGTGCTGAAAGAGAATGGGTCTCAAGACCTCTCTTTATGTTCCGTATATGTTCACCTAATCAAACCTTAAGGGGCCGAGAAGTTCTCCCAATGTAAACTTTATCACATGTGCAATGTATAGCATATACAACATTTTTGGTGTTACAGGTGATAAATTCCCTAATTTTTATCTCTTTCCCATAGATGTTAGTTGACTTGATCTGATTAGTACCTCCACTCATAATGTTTTTACAGCCCATACAATTCTCACAACGATAAAATCCTTTTGAAACAATATGGGATAAAGGCTGTGGAAGTGGAAGAGTACTAGACACCAATTTTGATTTAAGATTAGGAGCTCTTCTATAAATATGTTGGCGTCTGTCTAGAAGAATGGATCCTAATGTTGGATCATGTTTTAATAAAAACCAGTGTTTTTTGAAAATCTTTTCAATCAATTTATGTTCACTGGTAAATTACGTTATAACTGCAAATTCAAAATTTGTTTCTCTATTTGAAACTTCAGCTTTAGGAAGCAACTTCTGTTGATCCACCTTCCTTATAGAGTTAATTTCGTTGTCAACCTTGGCTTTATTATACCCACATGCTTTCAATCTTTCTCCCATCTTCCCTGCCTGTTCTACAAATATTTTTTCACTTGTACAATTTCTTTTCAATCTTTTCAACTGTCCACCAGGGATGGAATTAATCCAATTTGAATGGTGGCAGCTGGTAGCTGAAAGATATGCTCCTGAATCAGTTGATTTTGTGAAAGTCTTAAGGTGCATACACACACAATGTTTTTTTGAACGATTATCGTTAAACGATATTGTTTAATGATAATCGTTTGAAAAAATCGTTCACTTTCTGAGTTAAAGTTTGATCAGATGATAGAGAAGCAATTAATAAAAAGATCATAACAGATAAGGAGGCAAAATTTATTAAAATTAATGATCCTTTGGTTCCAGTAATATACATTCTGCCCAAGGTGCATAAAAGTTTGGAGAAACCAAACCAATTATATCGGGTGTGAACTTGTTAACATCTAATTTGTCTAGTTTCATTGACTTCTTTCTCCAACCCCTGGTGACTCTTAAAAAGTTACACCTTAAGGACACTAGAGACTTTAGATTGCTGTTGGATACTATTGTATGGGAGGATGATTTTTTTCTAGTGACAGCAGACATTAGTTGCCTCTACACCATCATTGAACACAGTGATGGTGTAGAGGCAACAAGCCATTTTTTAGGTTTTTCAAATCTACCCCAGAAGTTGCAGGATTTCTTGATTGAAGGAATTGAGTTTATTTTGTTTAATAATTTCTTTTTATTTAAAAATGATTTCTTTCTGCAAAAAATGGGGACTGCAATGGGCACCAGGTTCGCTCCAAGGTACGCAAAACTTTTTATGGGTTTGTGGGAGCTTAATTGTATATAGAATAACAACCCATTTGGAGCGAGCCTGGTGTCCTCTGCATGTTATATCGACAATATTTTCTTTGTATGGAGGGGAGGGAGAGCAAATTTTGAGAAATTCTGTCATTTCCTTAATGTGAATGATAAAAACATTATACTCACCTTCGACAAACAGGAGGATACAATTAATTTTCTTGATATTACTGTTTACATCGAAGAGGGAAAAATAAACTCTAAGTCTGTGACAAAATCAACTGATTCTGGGGCATATCTTTTAGCTACCAGCTGCCACCATTCAAATTGGATTAATTCCATCCCTGGTGGACAGTTGAAAAGATTGAAAAGAAATTGTACACGTGAAAAATTATTTGTAGAACAGGCAGGGAAGATGGGGGAAAGATTGAAAGCATGTGGGTATAATAAAGCTAAGGTTGACAATGAAATTAACTCTATAAGGAAGGTGGATCATCAGAAGTTGCTTTCTAAAGCTGAAGTTTCAAATAGAGAAAAAAAAATTGAATTTGCATTTATAACGGAATTTACCAGTGAACATAAATTGATCGAAAAGATTTTCAAAAAACACTGGTTTTTATTAAAATGTGATAAAACATTAGGATTCATTCTTCCAGATGGACCCCAACTTATTTATAGAAGAGCTCCTAATCTTAAATCAAAATTGGTGTCTAGTACTCTTCGACTTCCACAGCCTTTATCCCATATTGTTTCAATAGGATTTTATCGTTGTGATAATTGTATGGGCTGTAAAAACATTAAGAGTGGAGGTACTAATAAGATCGAGTCAACTAACATCTATGGAAAAGAGATAAAAATTAGGGAATTTATCACCTGTAACATCAAAAATGTTGTATATGCTATATGTTGCACATGTGATAAAGTTTACATTGAGAGAACTTCTCGGCCCCTTAAGGTTCGATTATGTTAACATATACGGAACATAAAGAGGGGTCTTGAGACCCATTCTCTTTCAGCACATTTTAAGAAGTGCCATAATAGTGCCATTTCAGATATATTATCCTTTTGTGCATTAAAAGCAGTTAAGGGTAATCTACGCCAACAGGATTGTTCAACAACCCTGTCAAAAACTGAGATGAATTTAATTTTTGAATGTAAGACCTTGATACCAGGGGGTCTGAACAGTGATTTTGAGATCAAGTGGTTCCTGTAATATGTTTAATGTTTTATTTAGAATTTTTGACCTTTGTTCATGTTCCTTTAGGAGCTTAAATATTTATGTTACATTGTAATCATATGTGTTGTTGATTATATCTTAATCCCCTTTATTCTCAGTTTTCTTTAGATCTTACTTGGACAAATGTGGGATCTATGAATTATTGTGAAAATTGAGATTTAAACATTAAAATGTGAAATACATACTGCACATGATGGAAATTTACAAATGTCTTATCTTGATTGTTGTTAATATTTTATTGTTTATACATATAATAATATCTAATATGTTATTTGTTTATTTATGTTATGTGGATGTTTCCCATCAATGACATGGCCACTTGGGTATTTCCGTTTTTTGCGTCGAACTTTAGCCTTTGGAGGGCGATGGTTGATGCGCTTGTTTCCCCTACCCGGAAGTGATGTGTGCGTTCCACACTTTGTTAGGAGATTGTGTTAGGTCGAGCGCAACATCACTTCCAGTGATTCGTTGTCATGGTTACCCAATACTTCCCTTTTTGTGAACAGTGTTGGCAATCGTGCCTGTTCTCAATCATCCAGAGGTGACGTATGCATTTCACCCCATGTTGGATGAACCACAACATTGCTTCCACTATTGCAATATAGCCCTACGATGATCTCTGTATATGAGAGATTGAGGTGTACATTTGACACATTCATTGGCGTCCCATTACAAGCCCCTGTGATCTATGCCATAACATCATTTCCGGTCATCGAACTTCGGGCAATAAATTATTTTCTTCCTTTAATAGGTGGGTAATTGTCCATTAGGAAGGAGAATAAACATCTCCCTTATGTCTTATACATACTTGATTCCACCATTTCATCCTGATCTTATCCCTACACCTATATATATAAGCCTCTATTATCAAAATATAGGTACTAACTGTAACACTTGATAGGTTGCTATGGCAACCGATGGGATAGAATATCAGTTTTGAATAATATTAGTTTGGTATTGACTGTATTAAAATTGTGGGAGGTTATATTGCATTTGTATCTGTGTATATTTAGAAAAATAATATGTTATCTGGAACTAATTATCCCTTCCTGTTTGATGCAATTTCCTGTAACTTTTTGATTTGCTGTTCATAGTTTAAATACTGGGCTCATTCACACTCTGGATATGTCTTGATAAAGGCCCATTGTAGGCCGAAAAGCATCGACAGTACCACGACAGTACCACGAGTGTGAACAGCCTTTTTTCCTGAATCATCAGGTTTGCATTTCTTTTTTTTCTTTTTTCTATTTTTGTATTAATTTTGGAGGAAATATATATATTTTTTTGAGGAACAATTATCAAGGGAATCCAGACAAAGAAAGCTTTATAACCTGAAAGCTCCTATATATACCATGAGTGGGGTACGCCTTCCTATTTGTGAGGTCTATCTAAAGAAACTTGGATGTGTTTAAATTCTACATCCTTTTAGTGAGTGGGGTATGCCCTATTGCTTCTTGTGGTTACTTGAATAAGATTTGGTATGGGTGTCACATTTATTTATACACGGAGGTGACAGGGGGCAGAAAAAAGAAACCTTTTAATGCATGAAACTACATCACTGAGTGTGAGTTAGGGTACGCCTGCACCCACTTGAATGAATCACGTCTGCTTCTATACACATTCTTCAATTACTTGGGGACTTAAAACTGTGTTACACATTTTTTGTTTTTTTTGTGTTTTTGTGAAATTACATATATACCGGAGGTTAAAAGAGGAGAAGAATCACTTCAAGTCCACACCGAATCCATTTCACAGGATATCACGTTTTTTTAAGGGAAGTAATGCGATCATAACGCATGTTTTTTATTTTTATTTTTTCAAGCGCCATTTGTTAGAGTCACACATTTTTTTCTGTTTATGTGCTAGTTTAATGACAGTTAGAAGCTGATTGGTTGCTATGGGTGACTTGTCCACTTTATATCTCCCGAAGGTTGGATACATCTCCCCTCCAATCACTAGGGCAGAGTCAATGGAAATGTTCTCTATGCACATGGGACATAATAATGCAAGAGTTGTGCAAAAACAACTTAGAAGCTTCAATAGGGACTTTTACAGATGTAACAGTACAGTACACATAGGCAAACGCAGGGGGGCTTTCCGTGTGCCTGGAAACCCCCTCCCGAGCCCACACCATGACCACAATAGAAATAGTAATATAATAGAATGTTACTAGTGCTGCATGTTCTTCTCAGTATCACAAATGAAATGATTAGCACCACCTGTGGATCTTTTAAAATTTGTCAGCCAGTAATAAATATACCTTTGCACCGAATAGGAGATGTGGAAAACCTGCACTGTTAGGGGTTCACTGCTATAGACCATTAATAGTGTTAATTATTAATACTGTATAATAATACACTATCCAGTACATAAGGAGACCGATATGTACATATGCCAAGGGCAGTGCTAGGTTCTTCTGCTGCTCGCCCAGACTCCCGGACTCCCATGCTCTGGAATGGTGCCCACATCTGAAAAAAAACATTCTGCTCAGACAGGATGGACCTACTGCCACATCTAATGGCTTACTGTGATCGCTGATCCTGTATAAGCTGGAATTATGCAACAAAATACACTTTGTATGTAACATATTAAAGCTGGATAAGTGCTAATTATATCCTCTTCATGGACTGGCCATACTCGCTCTAAACTCAAGCATTTGAAACCCGCCTCTAGAAATCCTGCGTTTGCCACTGGTATAATTATGTTGCAACAATGCACTAACTGCAGAATAATAACCAAAGAAACCATAGACCTTATGGTTACGCCCATCTGTCATAAATTATCTAATTTGCTTCTTTAACTTTCATTCTGGTTTATATTTGCAAAATTTAAAAAAATTAAAATAAAGATAATGTTGAAGTCACTGGTCTGTTGATTCAATCAATGTTACTCGGAGGAAAGGATTTAAATTCTTTGGATACACTACCTAAATAATTGTAATCACATTCCTGGCAGCCGAATGCCACTTGGCAGCTGGTAAATTTGGATTTGGTACATAATACTGGATTTTGTTATAAATTGCCATTTTTTTATTTAATTGACTGGTTGTCCATCATTTATAATTAGTGAACTTCTTCTTGCCACTACTTAAAGCATCTTGAGTAAATAAGAAATGATCCGCTTAATGTACACACATAAATCTGAGCTGAAATTAGCTGGTAATAATTATACGGAACAAGTGTTTATCCAGTACACTTGAATCTAAAAATAAACATGATCTCAGATTGCATGTGGAAATGTGTTACATCTTAGGTAAGTACAATATAAACTTTAATTTGACATCAGCTGTGAGGAATGTGATCATTTCATTTAACGATTGGAAATGTGTGAAAAGTAGTTAACAAGGTTGTTACTGCCAAAGATCATCCAGGTGTTTGCAAGGACAACAAATTATAAATAAAAGTCGTTCATTTTAAGGTTTCACGTACATGTATAAATCAGATGCAAAAAAACAGGCAAAGAAGAGAATAAACTGGATAGAATAGATATCAAGGTATCTGCGAGTCTGAATATGTCATATAGATGAGAAAAAATATTTTGCAAACTGAGGGTTCACGCACTTATCAGCATTTCACAATCAATTAAATATTTCATCAGGATAGCAGTGAAAAAAGTGAAGGACTTCAGTACCAAAAGGTCCATATAAATAAAAATAACAGTAAAACATACATCTTTATATATATATATATATATATACATATATATATATATATAAAAACCAATAATCTCAGAGGGCGCTAGTACAGTATTTAAAATATTATATTTTTGTTTGTACACAATGTTTAGTCCGTAACATCACAGTGCGGGATGCTTAATTCTCTTGATACCATCAATCACCTCCAAAAGGATGAGCTTGATTACTTCATGGGCATCTGTACTTATACCCACACACCAAAAATAATTCCCCCAGAAAATGAGGCCACAGGCAGTTTCGTTTTCATGGTGGTGTTTAAAGATAAGCAACCCACAGTGTTTTAGTCTTTATTCTGATATTTTATTGGTATCTTATGTTCATACATCTCCTCTGTCCTGATGACGGGGCCCTGCACTGCCCGGAAACGTTGACACACGTTTGCGAGGATTATAATGTATATCTATTTATAAAGTAACACCTTATCATCTCCATAAATTCCTGCAGTGTCGTGCTTCTTGCTAGACATGAATTACAGTGGGACATTGGGACATTGTTCTTGCAAAGGCACACAGGTGGATGCTCAACTTTGGTTACGTGAGTGCCGGATTTTTTGTCTTCATATATATATATATATATATATATATATATATATATAAAAAAACAATCTCAGAGGGCGCTCGTACAGTATTTTAAATATTGTATTTTTGTTTGAACACAATGTTTAGTCCATAACATCACAGTGTGGGTTGCTTAATTCTCTCAATACCATCAATCAACTCCAGAGGGATGTGCTTGATTACTTCATGGTCATCTGTAATTATACCCACTCATCAAAAATAATTCCCCAGAAAATGAGGCCAAATATTAATAAATGCCAATATAACATCTTCCAGTGCAAAATATTTTTAATATAACAATAACTGTTCTTACATAAAATGATGTCAAGCTTAAAGTCACTTTGTAGATTATCGTAATTTGTGATTCTTTGCACTTGACACTTTTTAAAATGTAACCATTAGCTTCGGCATAAAACCCTACACGTTTCGGCCCCTTGGGGACTTCATCAGGGGTAATCAAATAGGATCACAATCAGTTCATATGTGGTCACACTGAATCTTGTAAAAATGCCTCACAGATAAATGGAGAATAGATCCTTTATACAGGCCTTCGCCAATAAGATCACAACTAATTCATATGCAAAGTATAAGTCTCAGAAAACAATGAAGGGCCTCCAATTCAGTGTAGATTAGGTCCTTTAGCATATAACTGGTCCAGTTCAATAGTACACCATGGGGAAATTACTCAGTTCAGCTGCTGCAGACTTGTAATTTCCTCATGGTGTACTATTGAACTGGACCAGTTATGTGCTAAAGCTTGCACAAAGGAGTTGATTGATGGTATCAAGAGAATAAAGCAACCCTCTTAGGATCCTCTTAGAGGTGCAGCATTATCAATTTTTGGCGCAAAATAAGGGATCTTTTCTTGTAATGTGTATATATATATATATATATATATATATATATATATATATACAGATTGGAGATCTGCTAAAAAATAGACAATGCTGATCGGAGAGTGTGATAATCACATGGTCTCAAAGGGCTAGGAGCTAACTGGTCCTTAAGACCCTATAGGACGGTGACGCTGTGACGCAAGTCCTTGATCTGGCTAGGTTGAGCTAATCTGAGATAAGCTATTTTTAAAGATTTTCAATTGTAATTATGTTTTTTATATATCTATTTGTGTGGTGTCTGTAATAAATGATGTTAGTACTGCACCATGAGAGTCTCTCTTCTCTCTCTATGTCCTAATTAAATTGTAATCAATATGCTATGTGGGACCCGAATGGGCAGCAGACAAAAGGGATCTCATTGGAAAGATGCACTTGTGTGGAGATCCAGGAATTTGTTATATGCCCATACATATGACCCATAGGGTATGCATATACATTATTTAAGGAAATTGTGTAGCCTCAATACTACTACACTATAAGGCACCGTGTTCTCATTTCTGTTTTTCATAAATCGCTTGGACATTGCAACAACGATCCTCCTTGGACAACATTCAGCTGCCACCATTGTCTGGGGAAGTGTATTTGAAGAAGAATCTCTATATAAAAAATCTCTTGGACATTCAGAGCACTAAGGGTGTAGCGCTGTATATAGTATCTTGTTGTATGTATATATATAAATATATATACATACATACTCGAGGGCTGATTGAAAAGTAATGAGACTGATATTTATATTCAGAATCAGATGACTCCACAGGATCTAGACATTTTTCTTTTTCAAAGTGGCGTCCTTCACATTCAAATAATTTTTTGCAGCTTTTCAACAACGATTCAAAGACGTGCAGTAGACTGTTTTGTAACATCACTTTTAGTGTTGCAGCTGTGACATTTTTCATTTAATCATCTGTTGAGAATTTATTTCCATGCAGTTGTTTTTTCAGGGTTGGGAATGCCCAGAAATTACAGGGCGCTAAGTCCGGGCTATGTCTTCCAGTGCTGTCCCATTAATTTCAGTCATTGCTGTCAATGCAACAGCAGTAATATGTGGTCGGGTATTGTCTTGGAGCAAAAACCACTGTTTCTTCAGCAAATGTGGTCTTTTCTTTCTTATGGCGGCATGCAAATGGTTTTTCAGGATGTTTGCATAGTAGTCCCCATTAATTGTCTGTCCATGGGGAACCCAGTGTTGTAGGATCATACCGTTTACGTCAAAGAACAGCAGAAGCACGCATTACACGTCAAAGGAATATCATGGATTTTTTTGGGTGGAGGCGAATTCACGTTTCCATACACTGGACTGTTGTTTGGATTCCGAATCATAATGATGAATTCGTCACACATCACAATCGATTTCAGGAAATTGGGTATGCTCTCTGAAATTCGAACTGTGTTCTTGGACGATTCAACTCACACATGCAATGCATTTTCAGTTCATTTGTCACAATATGCTAAACCCATTCAAATGAAATTCCAAGAGAAGCCGAAAGTTCACGTAAACTGCTCCTTGTGTTATTTTACAGCATCGCTGCAGCTTTGGCAATGTTGACAGCTGTAACCGCGGTGGGTGGTCTCCTGGAACGTGCTAAGTCAGTCACTCGTGTATTACCCTCTTTGAAGTGCTTCCACCAACAAAATACTGCAGCAAGGCTAATTGTTTCTCCACTGTATTTAACATTTTCAGAGTTTAATTTCTGCCTTTTCCAAGTTTAACACAAAATTCAATCACATATCTTTGACGTAATCTCACAGACATGTCTTCCTCTTCCGCCATGACGAAACGTATAAAGATCTTCCACTCGCTGAGACCAAACAAAGAAGCCTACGGCAGTCCAATCACAGGTTCAGACACATCGATGTATGAGCTTCACAAAAACCAGCATAGCGTTGCCACGTCTACCAATGGGACAGAAAAAAGCAGTTCACTACTTTTCAATCAGCCCTCGTATATATATTTAACTCTTTACTATCTTTACTTTTAATAAAAGGATAAATCTCCTCCTACCTTGGGCCCAAAAGGCAATGAGGGGGCCAAGATAACTCTAATCTGTTTTTTTTTCGCAAAATGAAAAAGGATGGGCAAACCAGTACTTTATCTAGGACACCATATAGTCTTACTCAGGCTCTGTGGCCATTAAATGATCTTGCCATTGATTTTATGTCTATTTCAAGTCTATCTTTGGAATTTTTCAGCTTGATGGTGGCAAACATAAAACGTATCCAGCCCTCGTGATAAAACACTATGAATACATTTATTGAAAAAAAAATGAAAGAAATGCCTATAATCTGAAATAAGTAGCAGATCTATATTGCAGCATAAAGAGTAGTAACCAGCAGGTGGTATATATATATATATATATATATATATATTTGTTTTACCATTTCTTTTCAACAAGTAAACACTGTGCAGTCTGTATAATTTGTAGATGGTTTGATATATAAAACTAATTAGTCAACATCAACAATGTTAGGAATGATAAATAGTTGTAATTTAATTTAAGGCACGAGCATGCTCTAAGCAATCAATAATATTTTCTTCTATGTAGAAAGGATTTGGTTTATTTCCTGGTATCCAAATATTAGGGTTTTGTAAGCTATGTGCATCAGGGGCATTGAGGAGCTACTGTATGCCCACCTGACAGGTGTAAACAAGTATCAAAGTATGGGAGAGGGGGAAATTTGGGAGAAGGATTCTGCAAAGGAATATATGTCAATTTAAAGATGTATGGAAGAGAACCAACAGTAATATAATTGCATAGATTAAGAACATCTATCTTTAATCCATATATTGGTTGGTATTGCACCCCGGAGTCAAAGAGGTCAAAGTATACAACAAAATCCTTGCCAGGGCAAGTTAAGATGACTCCTTAATCAAAAAATGTATATATATCAAAAAAGAATAAAGACACATAATCCCACTAGGGAATTATGTGTGTTTATTCTTTTTTGATCTAGTAGTAATTATTTGTGATTATATTTGCCGCATTCATCAGTGATTAGGAGTCAATTTTGGACTCACTGATATCTAGTACTTTATTATATTCAGGAAATAACTCATTGTGTTATAATTATTTCCTACTGTATGTATTTTAAGGAGTATACTAATGAAACTTAATATTTTAACATAATCATTACTTACTACATCACACTATTGTGATATATAATTTTTTTTGATTAAGAGTGCCCCACAAAGGTGTAAACAAGTGCCTTGATTTCTGCCAATGTTTTTACAGTAAATACCATTTATGAAAGAATTACATTGTCACCTATGGACACTGGGTCATGGTCTCCTTCCATTCAAACTGTTTATTGTATATTTATTGTACTATGGGAGAGATTTATCAAGCGATGAAAAGAGTGGTGAAGTGGGCCTGCTGAGAAATTGCCATACTGTAGCAAGCAATCAGCTTCTACCTATCATTTTATTGAATGTACTTGATCATTTCTACATCAAAGCTGATTGGCTGCTTAATACATTATACTATTCTCAAATGGTCTACTTCTCTACTTTTTGCACTGTTTAATACATTTACCCCAAAGCAGGAGTTAAATTGGGCAGGAACGGGATGGAACTGAGTTCAGTCACCTCTAATGGTAGGTGGAACTAGTTCCACCTCCACCAAGTCCCTTCACAGAAGTCCCACAGACAGAGAGCCACTCACTGTCTGCCTAGGGAGGCTCAATTTCTTTAGAGGTCCCTTATTTCAGAGAAACCACCATATAGGTAAGAAAAGAATCAAGCGACAGGAATACATAGGGGTAGGCATCCAAGTGACATACACTAGTTTGTGGGGACCCTATAAAAAAACTCAGAGGCACAGCTGAAAAATAACACTGATGACATAGTGTCTAGGCGGCCCCCAGTCATTCACTGTACCATTTCCTATATACAACAGTGTGTGTGTGTAAAGAAAAGTTTTTACACTTATTTTGGCCTGTCAGGCTAGCGTGGTGGGGGGAGGGAGAAGACGGTGGGAGAGATAAGTTCCACCACCTCTCCAGGACCACTTTAATCCTTGCCCCAGAGGACTACCTGATTTAACCATCCACTGACTATATTCTGGACTACCGCAGATAACCCGGACCAACCTCCGTTCTACCACCATACTGTGCAGTTTTGTCACATCCTGGGCTTACCGGCATTCTTAGTACACAGTATGAATTCCTACCTATCGATTCCTACCTACCAATACCTTCTAAAATTGTCACTATTTAGCGTAATGAGTCGCACAAGAAATAATTGCTTTCAGACTTTGAGTGTGGTTCCAAAGCACAAAAAGTTATTATTCAATATAAAAACAGATGGTTACACGCTGTGATCTAAATACAATTAGTGCAAATAAATCATACAGACCCAAGGTACTGTTTTTACATATGCACGCGCTATGGACCCAGATACCGGCATCAATATAGAAACCTCCATCAACAGCAAGGCAAGAAGACTGGCATCTAAGTTTAGAGAGCCCACAAATATACTGTTACAGGGATAAGCAATACAATAGAACAGTTTTGCATGATTCCATTGGTTCTTCTTCCTGGTTCTTCTGTTACAGTATAGTTCATAGGTCAATCCGAGTGGACACACACCGGGAAGCAATCGCGAAGCCGACTGCCTAAATACCGGCAGCCGGCTTCCCGACTGTCTTATCCCGGCATGGGTGAAATGCCGGGCATCTAGATGTAGACGCCCGCATTTCCCCGATGCCGAGAGACTGTGGGGGGAGTGTTAGGTTTAGGGCTCCCGGGGGGGACTTAGGGTTAGGCACCCCCCCGGGAGGGTTAGGGTTAGGCTAGGGGGAGGGAGGGTTAGGGTTAGGCACCCCCGGGGGGGACTTAGGGTTAGGCACCCCCCCAGGGGACTTAGGTTTAGGCAGCGGGGAAGGGGGTAGTTAGGGTTAGGCACTTAGAGGGGGGATTAGGGTTAGGCACTTGGGGGAGAAGTTAGGTTTAGGCACCCATAAGGAGGGTTAGGGTTAGGGGGGTTAGGTTAGGTTAGCAGATACTTACCTAGCCATGATCGGGATTTCCAGCGCTGTCGGGCTTCCACTGCTTCACACTCTGCTCCTGTCAGGCTGCCGCTGATGGGAATCAAACCCATCATACCCATTCCCACAAACCAGCCTCCAACATACCCTTTGTGTCCTTTTTCCCGCTGCATAATAAATCTAGCCTGGCTACATTACAGAGTACATTTTAATGTTTAACTCTCTATAGTCCACAGTTTGCAGACACATGTTGCGATGTTCTCACCGATGGTACCGGAAATCTCCAAAGACACAGTGGATCAGGACAACACCAAACACGGTCTGCTTACCATGTACTAAACCTTAGATATCAAATTACATTTATTTCACAACATTAATAATATTGAATAAACCTTGAATATTACACTTTAATGCTAGGGAACCTTTTATGTAAGTGTGCAGTGTGTAAGTATTGGGGAATTGGGGAAAGACGCTAGTTAGCATTGTGCGACTATGTGTTTGTGGAGTACACCATGGTACTTGTTTTGCAGGGATAATCATTTTATATGTTTTAGTGACTGTCTGTATTTATGTGGTGAGGACTTTTAACTTCTTTCTATTGCATGGGAATCACACGATGCTAAATAATAGCATCGCCGTATGTACTTTTAATGGGCAAGATTCACTAAAAATGGCACTGGGCGGCCAGTCGCAAAATGGCGTCCCATTGCCATTCACAAAATGGCGTCACGCAGATTTAATTTTAAACTGATCCTGTCTCAGCCAATTATCCGGCTTCGACAACAGATCACCGTAACCATCTGAGGACAACATACTGGATTATTGCCTTTTCCAGGAGGATCTTCCTCTATTGGTGTACTGGTAACTATACATCTACCGGGCAGCCTTATATAAGGAACTTTGCCATCCTTAAAGTAGAATTTACAATAGCGGGAGGGTTACATACAGTAGGAACAGGAGTGAGATTACTCTCACTGCGGTTAGCAGCTGACTTTTCTTTTCAGAGGCATTTACATCTTGATATAATGTTGCAACATTGTTGCTTATTGTTCTCATGAGTTCTATTCATGCTGTTACATTTTATTTGTGCTACATAATATTGTATTGTTTTAATGATGTACATTAAATAACAACCAATAGTGATTTTCCATTGTTGTACTGTTGAAATAATTTTCTACGAACGTAACCTTGTTTCTTATTTTTTGTGCACTCTTTGTGGGTCTAACTAACTATCCCTTTGTGGTAGCTGCTATACACAGCATACCATCACAGCGACCCACCATATATCCTGTTTGTTAGGTACATATTTTTGCCAGTCTTCCCCAATGTGACTTATGAATTATCTCTGGGGAGGATTTGTATATATTATTCTTTTGGGGAAAATGTCATGTCATTGGCCAGTGTCCCACATTATAGGACTCCACTACCAGAACAGAAAATAAAATATTCCACAATCATAAAAACACAATTGGGGCTGCTTTTAACCACCGACACTACTAACCATTAAAGTTGCAAAGATAGGAGCGATTAAGAAGGCTCAGAATGCCACTGTGCCAAGGAAGAAGTTGCACCAGGATGCTGGTAAATTGTAGGAGGATCATATATACCACACCGTACTTATGTCTATACTATGTATTGTTTATTCACTGTTGCAATATAATTTATGAAGAATCCCGTGGAGGATCATATACTGTATACCATACTTATGTCTATATTATATTCTGTTTACTTATTACACAGTGTAGTTTATAAAAGAGCCCAGGATAGTATAATGAAGTTGTAAAGCATGCTTACGTCTATAGTGCATTCTGTATATATATATATATATATATATATATATATATATATATATATATATATTGCACAATGTTGTTTATGAACTACAGTATCCTAGTGGAGGATCATGTATATCAGACTTCTGTATATTTTACATACTTCATATTTTATTGTATAATATATTTTATGGACTATCCCAGTGGAGGATTCATGTATACCATACATATACCATACATTTGTACATATTACATTCTGTATATTTTAGGCATTTAACAAAGCTTGATATCTTTTCACAGGAAATATGTGTAGAATAGAGTACATGGAAATAATGTACTTAAAAACAAAATAAGCTCTGTCCTGAGAAGGGCCCTCCCTAACATTTGTTTTCACTTCTCCATTTATTTTGTCTACTATATAGTCCCTGATTTACAGATGGGACAAGCTAGTTTGTTGCACATTGCGCGACATTCAGGCTTCTGAGTTGCACCTTGGAACGTTACGTTATAGCTGTACTGTGGCGCACTGTGGCGTTCTACAACGTGAGAGAATCCATGGTTTGTAATACACAGCTTAACCACTGGGTGGGCGAGTGCTCCACTGTTTAAATTTATACTACTGAATACCATACTGTAGAAGTGGATGGATATCCCTGACAAGCTGGCCAATCACGTTCACGCAGTGTACAGTATTTCCATGTTGCATGTTCACACAACCAATCTTTTTAATAATATTGCAGAAGCTCATTGAATGGGACGCAAATCAGTACACAGACAGTACTGTACAGTACAGTGTAATTTCCCTGTTCTTATGATGGTATAACCAATAAATTAACGAGGCGCATGCACAGCTTTCAATGAGACGGGATAAATTATTATTCACTAGTGGTGGTTTTATGTGTTTTTATGTACTAGTGTAATATTTTGAAAGGAAGACACATTTTTATTATTATTATGCTTCCATCACTGCGCCCTCCCTAATGGCAGTGGCTGGGTGGAGTGCACAAGTATTCAGTATATGGATGTAAAAGCCTTCTTGGCCTATTGGTAGAGCAGTGGTTTTACATTGTCATGGTCCAGGGCTTAAAACTCCCCACAGCCCAATATTATTTCATGATTACTTGAGATTCATTCCTCTATATATATTTTTTTACAAAGTACAGTGGTGGATCCATCCGCACTAATGGAGTTTCAGACGCACTCACAGGTGTTGGGGTTCAGGGACTCAAACGCAACCTCAGTTTTAAATAAGACCACATGATTTCTTGTTCAAAGATGTTGCAGTAGTGTATTGAAGGTGCTACATTGCTCCACAACTTCCCCGCACCCTGCAGTGACACACCCATACAGTTATGAGGTGTAGGGGCTCAAGTGTCGGGTATCAGATGCACTTTCAGCATCAGGGGCTTAGACAGATGCACCCACAGGTGTTGGGGTTCAGGGACTCAAACGCAACCTCAGTTTTAAATAAGACCACATGATTTCCTGTTCAATAATGTTGCAGTAGTGTAGTGAAGGCGCTACATTGCTCCAAAACTTCCCCGCACCCTGCAATGACACACCCATACAGTTATGGGGTGCAGGGGCTTGAGTGTCAGGTTTCATGGGCTCAAAGACGTCTCAGATGCACCTACAGTGTATTGGGATTCAGGGGCTCACACAGAGCTCAGATGCACACACAACTTTCAATGAGATTAATTATCCCTAAACCTAACCCAAACCATAAAAACAAATAATGTGTTTTCGTGTCGACCTCTTGACCAAACCTTTACCATAAAAAAATTAATATCAATCTTTAAATTAGTAATGTGTCATCCATTTCCTATATGTGTCCACCTTTTGACCAAACCCTAATTGTAAAAAATGCTATAAAAAAACATGTGCCGACCATTTATTTGTCGACCTTTTAACCAAACCCTAACAAAAATAACAACAAAATCACCTGTTGACCATTTTTGTGTCGACCATTTTTGTGTCAACATTTTAACAAACCCCTTAACCAAATAAAAAAATATATTTTTTTACAAATTAAAGTGGCGACCATTTTAGTGTTGACCGTTTGACCAAACCCTAACTCTAAAAAAAAAATTATGATAATAAAGATAAAAAATCATGTGTTGGCTATTTTTGTGTCGACCATGTTTGTGTTGACCTTTTGACCATGTCGCCCATTTGTACCAGTCGATCCATACTGTAGAAGTGGATGGATATCCCTGACAAGCAGCCCAATCACGTTCGGGACACATTTGCAGTGTATTTTCATGTCACATGTTCACACAACCAATCTTTAATAATATCGCAGAAGCTTTTTGAATGGGACGCAAATCAGCACACATACAGTTCCGTACAGTAGTGCAATTGCTGTGGTGTTATGATGATATAACCGATATATTAGCAGCTAATGAGTTCACATTAGTGCGAAACAACTGCAAAATGCTGATTCATTTACAGACGTGTATGTACAGTATACTGTAGTACTGTAACTTGCTGTAAAAGGGATGCAAATAGTTTTTTTTTTAAATAAAAGTAGGTACATTGTTTTACCTTCCCCCACCCGCCCCCCAGGCACGTCTCAGATCCATTTATAATAGGCTACGTAACTTGTAACTTCAGGGTTGGCTATACACTTCCCCCACCACACCACACAAATAAAATGATTGATTACAGACAGTATACATCACTGTGTTTACCTTCCCCCATCCTCTGTAGGAATCTCAGCACCCAGCGCCATCCCATACTCCCTCTCCGGCCCTTCCCTTACTGTGCCCTCCACCTAAGCTTAAAAGAATAACGGCAGCGGGTAGGCTTGCACAAGAATTTAGCAAACAAATGTGAAGCCTTCTTGGCCTAGTGGTTACAGCGGCTGTTTTACTAGGCCATGGTCCTGGGTTCAATTCCCAACACAGCCGAATATTATTTTATAATCATGATTACTTTACATTCATTGCTCTCTATATTTTTTTTTATAAAGACTCAAACTCGATTAGTACGGATGGATCCACCACTGTACAGTACTTTATAAAAAAATATATATAGAGGAATGAATCTAAAGTAATCATGATTACAAAAGAATATTGGACTGTGGTGAGATTTGAACCCTGAACCATGGAAATGTAAAACCACTGCTCTACCACTAGGCCAAGAAGAATTGCACAGCCATCTGCTGAATCCTAGTGCTCTCCACCTACCTGCTGCCATTAGGGAGGGTGCAGTGAGTGAAGCATAATAATGATAATTATAATAAAAATGTATCTTCCTTTGTAAATATTATACAAGTACAGTACATGTAAACACAGTACCCGAGCAACAAATAATGAAATGCTGTGGGAAATTCCTATGCGCTAATAAGCAGCCTGGGGAGGATATTCTTAAAGGAGGTTTCCCAACCTCCAAATTTGATGTAGAAAAAAAAGAAAGAAAGAACAACCTTCCCCCTGGTGCTTGCTATAGTATCAGACCAATATAGATGAAGAACTAGTTACGTTCCTTTAACGAGAAAGAGTCATAAGTATGTTCCTCCCAATAGTCAATTACATCCAATGGTTAAATCATCCTCTTCAATGATGGTGTATTTCCCATAAGCATCGATGAAAGCCATGAAAAGGATGAGAAAAAAGAAAAATATAGTGTAATACCATTTAATACAAAAACAGATAAAAACAATCACAAACAGAAATCCTGTCACTGGAATGTAGACTAATTACCGGCAGGGCTTTTAGAAATATGAGTAAGCTCCTAGTAACAAGGTCTAATTAGCAAGATGATACAATGGATCTTGTTGGAGTCCCGGGGCTCACTCTTTGGTCCGCAATCTGCCCTACAACGTCTCCTTCCAGATAGTCACTTAACTATGCCAACGCGTTTCTACCCGCACTCGGGTCTTTTTCAAGGCTGAATAGGCAAGTGACTAGTCCTACAAAGAGATCCTCTTTAAATACCCCCCCACCAATCATACATTGTACATTTATCATTGAAAGGCCTTAACAGCTGTTACCGGAGGTTTAGCCAGTAAAATCCTATGCATCCCGGTCATGTGGTATAAACAACAAAGGTTGCTAGGATACATTGGTGTATAGAGCAAAGCACATTAGCTAAGATGTCTTTACCCCTCCCATCTGTAGTCCAGATATCCAAATCACATGGCCAAGCTGAAGCATGTCCCATCTGTAGTCCGCACATTCACATCACGTGACCAAACTTGAACATGTCACATATCACGTGTCTATGGGGGAAGCGTCATCTGTCACGTGACTTTCGGAAAACATCACAAAGTTTAAAAGCTTCCCTTCCAATCGTTCTTGCGTAGATGCCATTGTCATAGCAACACCGTTGTCAAGGTGACCCCATAATGCACAATTGCTGGCTTATAGCTATCGGAATCCAGAGAAGTAGAACCAAAAATAATTTTCTCTACTTATAAAATATTTCATTAATATAGCCGATATTAAAATTGCAGTCCCAAACATCTAATACATAAAAATCTATAAAAAACATGGTATCAATGGGCATCACAATGTTTAAATGTATGAATAAATTATCTGAAAAAAGGTGGGCACATATATATAATAAAATATACAAAAATGTCAAATACACAAATAAAAACTCAATTTATAAGAACCATTTTAACTCAAAATCGGAGTTCAATCCTGCAGGCATCAATGTATTAAAATCATAAATATGCTTCATCTCACATCTGGCTAATTGGCCCGCAAGATCATTGCGTCTCCAATTGCCTAAAACCAATTTTATTCCTGCAAAACTTTTAATCCCCGATATAGAGCTATTATGAACATTTTTGAAATGCATTCTCAATACATTCTCTAATTTTTTCATAATATTTTCCAAACTCTCATCCATAATTTCAATAGATTCATTATCTTCCCTAAATACATTGTCCAGGATGGACCTCCTGTGATCCCTGTATTTAAACATGAATAAAACACACTACTGCAGCAATATGGAAAAAACCACAAATAGGGAATAAAATCAAACAACAAATAATGAAATGCTGTGGGAAATTCCTATGCACTAATAAGCAGCCTGAGGAGGATATTTTTATAGGAGGTTTCCCAACCTCCAAATTTGATGTAGGAAAAAAAGAAAGAAAGAACAACCTTCCCCCTGGCGCTTGCTATAGTATCAGCGGAAATTATCACTTAAGAAGTTTTTCCTTATGAAAGAAACAGATGAGGGTCTGGGTAATGATTTAGTCATACCAAACACTCCATTTAAACCAAAATCTATATTCTATCCATCACACGTGAAAGGGCACTTTTTAGATACATTTAGTGAATTGATGCAGGAAGATATTAAAAAGTTAGGGGTTTATAAAGGTAAATTGAATTTTACATTTAAAGAAAGATTGGCCCTGAAGAAACTACAGAGTAATGAAGATTTAATTATTAAGCCCGTTGATAAGGGTGGGGGAGTGGTGGTGATGAATAAAATATGGTATGAAACAGAGGTTTTAAACTACTGGAAGATAGGATTACATATCATAGATTAAGAACGGACCCAACTAGAGATATTCTGAAGAAATTGGAAGATTTAGTTGATAAATATGGGAAGGTAGGAGTTCTCAATGAGAAAGAACAAAGATTCCTGATAAATTCGGAACCAATGATTCCGGTAATATATATGTTACCGAAGGTGCATAAAGACCTCATAAATCCGCCTGGGAGACCTATTGTCTCAGGGGTAGAATCTATAACTGCCAATCTTAGTGAATTTATAGTTTTCTTTTTACAACCCCTGGTGTTATCCAACAAATCGCACCTTAAACACACCACTGATCTTTTAAATATTTTACCTTCTTTAAAATGGGAAAACTCTATGTTTTTAATAACGGCTGATGTGAAATCAGTATACACTATTATAGAGCATCAAGCTGGTATTAATGCTGTAAGCAAGTTTTTATCAAAAAGTGATTTGTCTGCTAAACTACAGAACTTTTTAGTGGAAGGGGTACGATTTCATTTTATCAAATAATTATTTTAAGTTTAAAGATTACTTTTATGTACAGAAGGTTGGTACTGCCATGGGCACTAGGTTCGCTACAAGCTATGCGAACATATTTATGGGGCAATAGGAATTGGACCATATTTGAGACCATAACCCCTTTGGAGTGAACCTAGTGTCCTGGTGGAGGTACATACATGATGTCTTGTTTTTATGGCGTGGAGATCGTTCCCTTTTAGATAAATTATGCACATATTTAAACAATAATGTTTTAAATATTTCATTTACTTTTCATGTCAGTGCCACCTCAGTTGATTTTTTAGACATTACTATATTTAAGGAAGCAGATCAATTTCAAACTAAAACTTTTTACAAACCCACAGATTCGAGAGCTTACATTTCGGGCAATAGTTGCCACCACATCAACTGGTTGAGATCTATACCAGGGGGTCAGTTTAAGAGACTAAAATGCAATTGTACTAATAATCAAACCTTTGTTGATCAAGCAAACAAGATGAAGGATAATTTTATTGTCAGTGGATATGACTTGTCTACAGTTGAGAAAGTGTTGAGTGAAGTAGATAATATTCAAAGAAAAGATTTACTGAAAAAGGGCTCTAGATGTGAAGAATGGGCAAAAAATTCAAACAGTTCAAATTCTTACCAATGGGCCTTTGTTACTGGTTATAACACACAACATAGGAAAATTGAAAAAATTCTAACCAAACATTGGCCACTTCTTAAAAAGGATATAATATTGGGTGGAATACTCCCTGAGAAGCCGAGATGTATATATAGAAAGGCACCTAATTTAGCAAACAAGTTAGTTAAAAGTGCCTTAGCTCCCAGCAAATCCCTGAGTAGTATTAAATCCAAAGGTTTTTATCACTGCGGTATGTGTTTTTGCTGCAGGGGGGTGAAAAATATTGATGGTACCAATAAAATCGAAGACATAGAGATTAATGGCAAAAAATTAAATATCAATGATTTTATAACTTGCAATGTAAAAAGTGTAATTTATACCATTGAGTGTACATGTAATTTATTTTATATTGGGAGGACCTCCAGGCCATTAAAAGTACGGATGGGGGAACATATTAGAACTATTAAAAAGGGCCTGGAGACCCACGCACTGTCATTACATTTCAAAAATGTTCATAATAGCTCTATATCAGGGATTAAACATTTTGCAGGAATAAAATTGGTTTTAGGCAATTGGAGATGCAATGATCTTGCGGGCCAATTAGCCAGATGTGAGATGAAGCATATTTATGATTTTAATACATTGATGCCTGCAGGATTGAACTCCGATGTTTGAGTTAAAATGGTTCTTATAAATCTAGTTTTTATTTGTGTATTTGACATTTTTGTATCTTTTATTATATATATATGTGCCCACCTTTTTTCAGATAATTTATTCATACATTTAAACATTGTGATGACCCATTGATACCATGTTTTTTATAGATTTTTATGTATTAGATGTTTGTGACTGCAATTTTAATATCGGCTATATTAATGAAATATTTTATAAGTAGAGAAAATTATTTTTGGTTCTACTTCTCAGGATTCCGATAATGAAGGAGGAAACAAATTGAATCCGTTATTCTAATACCTTAGTTCGTAGCTATAAGCCGGCAATTGTGCATTATGGGGTCACCTTGACAACGGTGTTGCTATGACAATGGCATCTCCGTAAGAACGATTAGAGGGGAAGCTTTTAAACATTGTGATGTTTTCCGAAAGTCAAGTGACAGATGATGCTTCCCCCATGGACACGTGATATGTGACGTGTTCAAGTTTGGTCACGTGATTTGAATGTCCGGAGTACAGATGGGACGTGCTTCAGCTTGGCCACGTGATTTGGATATCTGGACTACAGATGGGAGGAGTAAAGACATCTTAGCTAATGTGCTTTGCTCTATACACCAATGTATCCTAGCAACCTTTGTTGTTTATACCACATGACCGGGATACATATGATTTTACTTGCTAAACCTCCGGTAACAGCTGTTAAGGACTTTCAATGATAATTGCACAATGTATGATTGGAGAGGGGGGTATTTAAAGAGGATCTCTTTGTAGGACTAGTCACTTGCCTATTCAGCCTTGAAAAAGACCCGAGTGCGGGTAGAAACGCGTTGGCATGGTTAAGTGACTATCTGGAAGGAGACGTTGTAGGGCAGATTGCGGACCAAAGAGTGAGCCCCGGGACTCCAACACGATCTGTTGTATCATCTTGCTAATTAGAACTTGTAACTAGGCGGTTACTCATAGTTCTAAAAGCCCTGCCGGTAATTAGTCTACATTCCAGTGACAGGATTTCTGTTTGTGATTGTTTTTATCTGTTTTTGTATTAAATGGTATTACACTATATTTTTCTTTTTTCTCATCCTTTTCATGGCATTCATCAATGCTTATGAGAAATACACCATCATTGAAGAGGATGATTTAACCTTTGGAAGTAATTGACTATTGGGAGGAACAGGCTTATGACTCTTTCTCGTTAAAAGAACATAACTAGTTCTTCATTTATATTGGTCTGATACTATAGCAAGCGCCAGGGGGAAGGTTGTTCTTTCTTTCTTTTTTTCCTACAGTACCCAAGCAGTTACCTGAATATTAATTCATACCGTCTCATTGAAAGCTGTTCGTGCATGCGTGTGACCCCTGTCTGAACCCTTGAGACAAAAATATTAAAACATATATATTTTTTTAAATAAACAGGACACAACATACTGTACTGTAATGATTTAAAAGTTTATTACACATTCTTCTACAGCCCTGATTCCATGACGTATAATGCTGTACCATAGTGTACCAATCACATGTTCTGTCAGCCAATCATCGGGCATTGGATATCGGACCCATGCACAGTGTAGTTTGGCAAAAGCAACACCTGGTGGACAAAAAGTTGTATTACACACTATGACTTTTTCCAGCGCTACTGTACGTTGCGTTGCAGTTAATACTGAAAGGTGTGACTCAAGGCGTACCGTGTGGTGCAAGATGCAGGGTGCACTACTTGGCATTTGGAGCAACAAACTAGCTTGGCCCATCTGTATGTATGCTCTGTTATCCCTCCTACAGATTCAGCACTTTAAAACACTGTGGTGCATTGTAACAAATGACAACAAAAATATATATTTGCTCCTTTGATAACTCTCATATATCCAAGTCTTTTGTTTTTTGGAATTCCAAAATTCCTATGTAGCCACTAATTTTCACTATGTTTCATGCAGTACACCAATTCCCACAACTTGTCATTACTTATACAGTACCTGCCCCCTGCCCCCAATGGGTACCTGCACTGAAAGAGAGACTCTATATTTTTAGTGTTATGTACAGATGTATTGGTACAGATATAACACAAATGAAAATAAGGGTGCTTTGGGTCTGTAGGACTGCAGTTTATTTACTGGCGTCTGGAATGCCGAATGTCAGAATCCCGATGCTGGAAGCCCGACTCTGTACGAAAGATAGGCATCTAAATACCGACGCCTATCTTTAGCCAAATGGCAAAATCTTGACACCCGGTATTCCGAACGAAGGTAAGCAGGGACTGTTAGTTGTTAGCAACGGGGGAGGGAGGGTTAGTTTTAGACACCCCCCCAGTGAGGGTTAGGGTCAGGCTAGGGGAAGGGGGAGTTAGGGTTAGGTGCCATTGGAGGGGAGTTTAGGGTTAGGCATTCCAATGGGAGGGTTAGGTTTAGGGTGCAGGAAGGGGGATTAGGGTTAGGCATCACCGAGCGAAGATTAGAGTTAGGAACCACTAAGGGAGGGTTAGGGTTAGAGGGGGACGAAGGGAGGGTTAGGGTACTTACCAGCCCCAGTCGGGATCCTGACGGTTCAAGCTTCCAGCGTCGGGATTTAGCCCGCCGGAAATACATCCGGCATTATTATATACCAATCGGGTATGTATTGAATTTATTAAACAATCAAAAACATGCACCTAAGCAGGGTTTATTTGGATATGGAAGTGAAGATTGTCTTTTCTGTACAAGCAAACAAGGTTGTTACTGTGCAAATATGACCCAGATTATCACTACTTTAATAAAAGCCTGGACTGATTATTGATAATAAAACACTATTGTGGTGCAAACCTGGTACCTATACTAGTGATGCACATCTGAAGATGCGTCCGATTGAACATATGCACATAAATGCACTTTTTCATGTGCTGGCTGTTTTGAAGTGCAGATGAATATAACTCCACAAGCCCCAATGTGTAGGTGCACTTTGAGCAGAATTCAAAAGAGCTCTCAGAGCAAGTCGGCATTATCCATACTATGTGGGATAGATACCATGGTTTATGTAATAAAGGCACACTTAGAGGAACAGGGCAAATACTGTAACTCATAAAACATGACATACATGTAAAAAGAATAATGTTCCATGTGGAAAGTTAAACACAGAAGGTTTATTTAAAAGAAAAAAAAAGCAAATGATTGCTGGATTTTAATTTTATTCCGAGGTCTCTAACACCAACAAATACCTTTTCAACTGTCAGAAGAAAATAGTAAAAAGAGAGTGTTTGTGCAGCTGGATGTGATATGTCTCTATAGATACATTGATTTTGGTATGATTAAACGGCTGTAAATGTATAACACAGCACCCTGGAGTGATTTTGTTACTAATTATTCTGCTGAATATTTCAGTCTTTGGACTAACACATATATTTTTCTTAAAACTCATAAATTATTCCTTCTATTAACATAAATTCAGCTACTTTGAAAGCCAGTGTCGTTTACACAGTAAAATAGTACAAACGACTTCTTCAAATACATGTTTTCTTGTTTCACTGACTGTATGATTTCCCAGAATTCAGTCAGCATCTTGGCATATTCTGAAAAAGCATTTGGGCTCTGCAAACCGGCAATATTTATAAGTATTGAGATTTATTTTCTTCTTTCATCATCATCCTCATTTACATGTAAGGAGCCACAAATTTGGCAGTGCCATTTAATAAAGATATGGCTGTACCATTGCTATTGTCCTTGGGCCTGATTCAGACCCACTCGCGAGCGGCTGTCCGCTCGCAAGTGGGTCGATGTTATGCACTGAGCATGCACACGACGGAGGGAGCTCCGTCGTGCGCATGCGCCAGACGCGACGAGCGAAGGAAAGTCCTTCGCTCGTTGTGTCTGATCAAAGGGGGCGTGCTGTCGATGTTGATTGACAGCACGCCCCCTTTGGTGGGCGTGCCTCCCTGACGGGGAGCCAAAATCACTCCGGAGCTTGCGGTTGAAAACCTCAACCGCAGGCTCCGGCTCGCAGTTTCGATGGTCGCGATGGTCACGACCATCGCGGCCATCACAATGCACGCTCGTATAGGCTGTGGGTGGTGACCCACAGCTATACGAGCGTCCAGGAGGACGCTCCATTTTCATGGAGGGCGGCCCTCATTCAGAGCGTGCGCTCTGCTCAGAGCGTACGGCTCTGAATGAGGGCCCTTATCTGTAAGATTCATCAGTCTCGAAAGGTATTGGGATACATCAGCCAGCTATAAACATTCACCTTTGTTAACGTATTTTCTAGAGATGTGCGGTTCGGTTTTCCAGAAATCCGAATCCACACGAATTTCGTGAATCTGGGTAAATCGGGTTCGCGGTTCTAATCTCCTGAGGAGATCCAGATAAATCCGGGTCACAGTTCTGATCTTTTTGCGGTTCAGACTTCGGAATTTATATCCGAATTTTGAGTTTTGGATTGGATAAATTACATGATTTTCGCTGTTTTTAAAACTTGTGTCTATTTTTTATTTAAAAAATCCAGATCCAAAACCAAAACACTTGAGGGTGGTTTGCAAAACCAAATCCAGATCCAAAACCTTGAAGGAGATACAGATCCAAAACCAAAACACAGGGGTCGGCGCGCATCCCTAGTATTTTCTATCCAACTCCTGCAATGGTCTTTAAAAGTGCATATTGTACTTAGATTTCTTTTTGGACAAGTGATCAATGCATGAAGTTGGCTGCAGGAGAATCACAATGCATTCATCTTCGCTGAGCCATTTTTAGAGAAAGCACTAATTTAATCAGTTGTTTGTGTTTTGTATTTGGTTTCCTGTATGTTAACTGTGGTCCCATTAAAATAACATGTTTATCATCACCATTAATACCATTAACGCATACAGGGGTCTATTTACTATGCAGTGTTAGGAGACAGAGTGAAAGTGATAAGGTGCCAGCCAATCAGCTCCTAACTGCCATCTCACAGGCTGTGTTTGAAACATGACAGTTGAGAGCTGATTGGCTGGCACCTTATCACTTTTCACTCTGTCTCCTAACACTGCTTAGTAAATAGACCCCACAGTGTTATTGTTTTAACTTATATCTGTCACACTGTGCAGTTTCCTCAAAGAGAAAAAGCATAATACCTTTTATATGTTGGATCAGGGACAATATTCCAAGCTTTTCTTCTTGGCGACCTGGCTGACCCATTGCCCACTTGGTGATTGACATGTTATCTATGTCAGGTTAAAAAACATTTCTAAACAGTGATTTCCAGTTTGCAATGGTATCTGACCCTTGGTTGTGTGTAATGGTGAATTTGACAGCCATGTCGTTGCCTGGTATTAAAATATCGATTTCAGTTACTATATGGCAAAGGATACCTATGGCATGACTTCCCGAGCTCTTTCTGAAAATTACATCTAATCTTATTTCATTTTGTGAGACATTTGTAATCAGTATCTACAAACAGCATCATTTGTGTTGTGTACTTTTTTTTTTTTACAAACATTTCACACACATTCCATATTTTACTTACATTTTATTGGGGAAGTAATAACATAACTACAACTAAACTGGTGATATAAAGTTCAACCATTACAGAAAACGCAGGAGTTGTATTGCCCATTTTTAAAACTACAATTAAAGACTATTTCAATATTAGGAAAAGGGTAACCTTGAAAGAGGTATGTCAGTAAGAAAATAATTGTGGGGGAGGTAGCGAGAGAAGAAGTTAAGGGAAGTAGGGGGGCGGGGGTTCAGGAGCCCCAAGTACTGTTCATCTACTGTGTAAGAGAACTGATATGCTAGATGTTAAATCAAAGATGATAAAGAGTATAGCATATTATTATTATTATTATTATCTTTTATTTATATGGTGCCACAAAGGTTCCGCAGCGCCTTGCACAGTACATAAATGAGCACACAGGAAAAACAGTTAATAGTAATACAAAACAATGCAGGACAAGGACATGGTTTATACACATAGCTACATAACACAAACTGCAGGGCCTCAGCAACCAGGTGTTAGGTGCCAATTGGGGAGTTAGGAGCAGGGCCGCCGTCAGGGGGGGATTGCCGGGCCCGGAGAGAGCAGGGGCCCGGGTGACAGCAATACAAAATATATGAATCGGCAGCCGGGGAGACACAGCGCCGCTGGCGGTATTTGAAATATGATGCCGGCCGCAAGACATTACAGCTCGAGGACTGGCAGCCAAACAGGAGCAGCCATTGTGGCCGCTCCTGATTGGCTGCCGGTCTGTGAGCTGTGATTGGCTCACGGGCAGCATTATATTTCAAATACCGCTAGCAGTGCTGTGTCTCCCCGGCTGCCGATTCATATATTCTGTATTGCTGTCACCCGGGCCCCTGCTCTCTCCGCTGAAGAAACAAGGTAGGAGTCCGTGCACTGTGCCCATCCACATAGTACAGCAAGCCTTCCCTGCCCTATCCCTCTACTCCAGCCAGCTTTCCCTGCCCCGTGCTCCCCTAGTCCAGCCTGCCTTCCCTGTTCTGTGCTCACCCTAAACCAGCCAGCCTTCCCTGTTCTGTGCTCACCCTAAACCAGCCAGCCTTTCCTGCCCTGTCTCCCTCCCCAGTCAAGCCTTCCCTGCCCTGTTTCCCTCCCAAGTCCAGCCTTCCCTGCCCATTGCCTTCCCCCTAGTGTAAGCCTTCCTTGCCCCCCCTAGTCCAGCCAGCTTTCCTTGCCCTATGCCCCCCAATTAAGGTCCAGCCTTCCCTGCCTTGGGCACCCCCAGTCCAGCCTTCCCTGTGCCCCCCCAGTCCAGCCTTCCCAGCCCTGTGCCACCATGCCCATCCTGCCTTCCCCACCCCAAACTTTAAGAATTGTTAAACTGGGTTTAGCACTAATTGACATCCAACCCCCTCTGTGTAGCTCCTCCCACATTATAAATAGCTCCACCCACCTCTGCGCCATCCCCCGGGGGGCCCGGCCTTCTTTGTCACTACCGGGCCCCACGATTTCTGATGGCAGCCCTGGTTAGTAGTAAAAGATAATACTATAAGTAGGGGCAGGAGAATCACGTGAGGGACGAGGGCCCTGCTCGTGAGAGCTTACATTTTAAAGGGGAGGGGCAGACAGACAGGGGCGGCACAGATGGGGTAGATAGTGAGGAAGGCACATGGAGCAGTGGGTTAGGATCTGTGCTGCGGAATGTGTGTGTATAAGATGACCTGATGTTATGTCAAAATTAAGTTCTTCATTCATCTATCTCTATGACAGAAAATAGATTTTGTTTATGTGTTATTTACATGAGAGATGTACAAAATACAGTTGTAGCACTTTAATTTTAGCATCTAAATACATCTTGCTAAAAATGCAGCTATTATGGGACTTCCCCGCCATACTAATAGTGAGTACTTTAGTCCCAGCTGCTGAGTGCTATGCCATGCTCCTGTGAGTGGGGGCATCTCACATGCCAAACCCACTAAAGAGTTAACTCAACATTATACGTCTGCTTAAGAGTTGAAAGGAAATACAATATGCCAGCTATCTAGAATAATGAAGATATTGAACTAGAATAGCAGCTTTGATGCAAATACAACCACACAGCAACCGTTTTCAAAATGCTGCAGGGCCCCTCACATGAGAACACTACATGATAGTTGTGCTTGGCAAGGTCCCCCTGTATGGACAAAGAAAAACTCAGCAGCTGACAAAGTGCAGGGACTGACAGGCACATCTCAGCCGAACACTCAAACAACAACAATGAATAAATGAATATTGCAGACACATTTATGATATATTACTCTGCTAAAGGTTTCCTCTCTAAGAACATGAGCTCAACTACAGTAAGAGACAAAAATCCACATTTGGCATACTAATCCCTTTATATATTGTGTAGTGGAGCACATACTGGCTATGGTGATCCACAAACAACCAGCGTGTATATTGGGCATATACAGAGGAATAAATAAAATATTATGAAACATTCCTTTTTGCAATGTGATGTTGTCCTTCTGAACTAATTTTGGACAGACTAATAACAGTTCAACATTTTGAGGTTTCTTTACAACTTGCTAAGTGCTAAAAGTACATAGGGAGTTCAGTCCACTATTTGTCATGGCTATAGGTTATATTTTTGATATCCCATGCGATGCTGATGTTTTTTGCTATATTCAGGTACAGTGGTTTGTTGACGCTGTGCAGTTTATTTTTCAGCCGTAGTGACTTCATTCTGGATAACTTGTTTTCTGATTGTGTTTGTTGTTGTCATGGTGATGGTGTTTCACTATGTCTGTCATAGATCACTCCGCCCCCGGGGGGTTCCCGTCTGTCTATCTGTTGTTCGAGTGATATCATCGGGACTCGTCTGGAGGGCGGGTTGATCTACACATGTCACGCTAGTGGTAAGTGATATATTGTATGTTTGTATTGCATTTTTTATTCAGTCTTGATAAAGGAGGTTATTGATGATTAAGATGCTTTAAGTTTCATAATTTTTCAAGTCTCCTTGAGTGCCGTTCGTGTTTCCTTGTATTATATATATCAGTTTGTACATGGCATCGAGGCTAGTTGTATGTAACAGCATAGAGTGCCAGACTTTTTCTGCTTCTATATATGTATGTATATATATATTAGTGGTGAGCGGGTTCGGATTTCTGAAATCTGAACCCCCCCGAGCCCCCCCGATCCGAGTCCGATCCGAGTCAGGCTCGACTTTTCCCGCCTGACTCGGATCTGAAATCGAGGCAAAACGTCATCATCCCGCCTTCCGAGTCTCGCGGGTTTTGGATCCTATATAAGGTACCCACGTCGGCGCCATTTTCTCACTCGGCTGTGGACAGTGAAGAGGGAGGGTGGGAGTTAGGGCTGGCTGGGCTGTGTAGTGTAGTGTAGTGTAGTGCTGCTGTTGTCCACTACTTCAAAGTCCATAGGGGCTGGCTGTGTTGTGCTGTGCTGCTGTTGTTAATAGGGGCTGTGTCGACTACTTCAAAGTCCATAGGAGCTGGCTGGACTGTGTTGTGCAGTCAGTTCTCCATAGGGGCTGTGTCCGCTCCAAAGTCCTGTGCAGTGTACCAGTCCTAAAGGGGTGCTGTAGTGTTGTCCAGGGGGTGCTCTGTCCATCCGGGGTGCTCCCCCCAAGTGCTAAAAAAATAATATATTTTCTGTGTTTGTGAATTGTGTGCGCAGTAGCCGCACGTGCATCAACAAATTAGTGCCAAGCGTGCGCCTGTGTCATCATAAGTAAAGGGCCGGCTGGCTTGACTGTTAAAGGGCGCTGTAACCCCCAAAGTACACTCCAGTCCAAAGTAAAAAAAAAAATATTTTCTGTGTTTATGAATTGTGTGCGCAGTAGCCGCACGTGCATCAACAAAGTAGTGCCAAGCGTGCGCCTGTGTCATAAGTAAAGGGCCGGCTGGCTTGACCGTTAAGGGTGCTGTAACCCCCGAAAGTACACTCCAGTCCAAACCAAAAAAAAAATTATTTTCTGTGTTTGTGAATTGTGTGCGCAGTAGCCGGACGTGCATCAACAAAGTAGTGCCAAGCGTGCGCCTGTGTCATAAGTAAAGGGCCGGCTGGCTTGACCATTAAAGGGTGCTGTAACCCCCAAAGTACACTCCAGTCCAAACCAAAAAAAATATTATTTTCTGTGTTTGTGAATTGTGTGCGCAGTAGCCGCACGTGCATCAACAAAGTAGTGCCAAGCGTGCGCCTGTGTCATAAGTAAAGGGCCGGCTGGCTTGACCGTTAAAGGGTGCTGTAACCCCCAAAGTACACTCCAGTCCAAACCAAAAAATAATAATTTTTTGTGTTTGTGAATTGTGTGCGCAGTAGCCGCACGTGCATCAACAAAGTAGTGCCAAGCGTGCGCCTGTGTAATAAGTAAAGGGCCGGCTGGCTTGACCATTAAAGGGTGCTGTAACCCCCGAAAGTACACTCCAGTCCAAACCAAAAAAAAAATAATTTTCTGTGTTTGTGAATTGTGTGCGCAGTAGCCGCACGTGCATCAACAAAGTAGTGCCAAGCGTGCGCCTGTGTCATAAGTAAAGGGCCGGCTGGCTTGACCGTTAATGGGTGCTGTAACCCCTGAAAGTACACTCCAGTCCAAACCAAAAAAAATTATTTTCTGTGTTTGTGAATTGTGTGCACAGTAGCCGCACGTGCATCAACAAAGTAGTGCCAAGCGTGCGCCTGTGTCATAAGTAAAGGGCCGGCTGGCTTGACCGTTAAAGGGTGCTGTAACCCCCAAAGTACACTCCAGTCCAAACCAAACCAAAAATAATTTTCTGTGTTTGTGAAATGTGTGCGCAGTAGCCGCACGTGCATCAACAAAGTAGTGCCAAGCGTGCGCCTGCGTCATAAGTAAAGGGCCGGCTGGCTTGACCGTTAAAGGGTGCTGTAACCCCCAAAGTACACTCCAGTCCAAACCAAAAAAAAAATTATTTTCTGTGTTTGTGAATTGTGTGCGCAGTAGCCGCACGTGCATCAACAAAGAAGTGCCAAGCGTGCGCCTGTGTCATAAGTAAAGGGCCAGCTGGCTTGACCGTTAAAGGGTGCTGTAACCCCCGAAAGTACACTCCAGTCCAAACCAAAAAAAAAATAATTTTCTGTGTTTGTGAATTGTGTGCGCAGTAGCCGCACGTGCATCAACAAAGTAGTGCCAAGCGTGCGCCTGTGTCATAAGTAAAGGGCCGGCTGGCTTGACCATTAAAGGGTGCTGTAACCCCCAAAGTACACTCCAGTCCAAACCAAAAAAAAAATTATTTTCTGTGTTTGTGAATTGTGTGCGCAGTAGCCGGACGTGCATCAACAAAGTAGTGCCAAGCGTGCGCCTGTGTCATAAGTAAAGGGCCGGCTGGCTTGACCATTAAAGGGTGCTGTAACCCCCGAAAGTACACTCCAGTCCAAACCAAAAAAAAAATAATTTTCTGTGTTTGTGAATTGTGTGCGCAGTAGCCGTACGTGCATCAACAAAGTAGTGCCAAGCGTGCGCCTGTGTCATAAGTAAAGGGCCGTCTGGCTTGACCATTAAAGGGTGCTGTAACCCCCAAAGTACACTCCAGTCCAAACCAAAAAAAAAATAATTTTCTGTGTTTGTGAATTGTGTGCGCAGTAGCCGTACGTGCATCAACAAAGTAGTGCCAAGCGTGCGCCTGTGTCATAAGTAAAGGGCCATCTGGCTTGACCATTAAAGGGTGCTGTAACCCCCAAAGTACACTCCAGTCCAAACCAAAAAAAAAATTATTTTCTGTGTTTGTGAATTGTGTGCGCAGTAGCCGCACGTGCATCAACAAAGTAGTGCCAAGCGTGTGCCTGTGTCATAAGTAAAGGGCCGGCTGGCTTGACCATTAAAGGGTGCTGTAACCCCCAAAGTACACTCCAGTCCAAACCAAAAAAATATTTTTTTTCTGTGTTTGTGAATTGTGTGCGCAGTAGCCGCACGTGCATCAACAAAGTAGTGCCAAGCGTGCGCCTGTGTCATAAGTAAAGGGCCGGCTGGCTTGACTGTTAAAGGGTGCTTTTACCCAAAAAGTACACTCCCGTCCAAACCAAAAAAAAAAATATTTTCTGTGTTTGTGAATTGTGTGCGCAGTAGCCGCACGTGCATCAACAAAGGAGCAGCGCCAAGCGTGCGCCTGTGTCCCATAAGTAAAGAGCCGGCTGGCTCATTTCTTAAAGGCTGGTGTAACCCACAAAGTGCACTACTCTCCAGCAAAAATAAAGAAATATTTTCTGTGTTTAGCCGCACGTATATATCAAATCGATATAACATAAATGGAGGACCAAACTTTCTCCGATAAAAATAAAATAGAGAAAGATCAAGAACCACTTCCTCCTAGTGCTGAAGCTGCTGCCACTAGTCATGACATAGACGATTAAATGCCATCAACGTCGTTTGCCCAGGCCGATGCCCAATGTCATAATAGAGGGCACATACAATCCCTAATGACAAAGTTCAGGAAAATGACCTTGAAAAAAACTTTTAAATCAGCTGAAGAGAAACGTAAACTTGCCAATATGCCATTTACGACACGGAGTGGCAAGGATCGGCTAAGGTCGATCCCTAGTATGTTCATGACTAGTGGTTCAGCTTCACATTACGATGGAAGCCCTCCTCCCTCTAAAAAAATCAAAAGAGTTAAGCTGGCAAAAGCACAGCGAAGAACTGTGCTTTCTAAGAAGATATCACAAATCCCCAAGGAGAGTCCAAGTGTGGTGGTGGTTGCGTTGCCTGACCTTCCCAGCACTGGACGGGAAGAGGTGGCTCTTTCCACCATTTGCACGCCCCCTGCAAGTGCTGAAAGGAGAACCCACAGTCCACTTGCTGATATGCAAATTGAAGATGTCACTGTTGAAGTACAACAGGATGAGGATACTGGTGTAGCTGGTGCTGAGGAGGAAGTTGGCGAGGAGGATTCTGATGGTGATGTGGTTTGTTTAAATCAGGCTCCGGGGGAGACAGTTGTTGTCCGTGGGATGAAAAAGCCCATCACGGTCATGCCTGGGCAGAAGACCAAACATTCCACCTCTTTGGTCTGGCAATATTTCTATCCAAATCCGGACAACAACTGTCTTGCCATATGTACCTTATGTAAAGGTGGAATAAGTAGGGGTAGGGACGTTAACCACCTAGGAACATCCTCCCTTATACGGCACCTGCAGCGCGTTCATAATAAGTTACTGTCAAGTTCAGAAACTTTGGCTAAGACCGTAAGCAGTCCAGGGACACCTAAATCCTGTTGTCCTGTTGTATCCAAGCGCCTGCAAACCACACCGTCAACTCCCTCCTCGTCAATTTCCTCCTTAGTCAGGATCGGAAGTAGTCTTGCAGGCCATGTCACTGGCATGACTGACTCTCCTATCCCGGATTCCTCTGGAGGATCCTGCATTGCTACGCCTCCTGCTGCCGCTGCTGCTGTTGCTGCTGCTGGGAGTCGTTTATCATCCCAGAGAGGAAGTAGGAACACCACTACTTTTACTAAACAATTGACCCTCCAACAGTCCTTAGCGAGGAGGATGAAGTACGACAGCAGTCATCCTGAAGCAAAACGTATAACTGAGGCCTTGACTGCTATGTTGGTGTTAGACGTGCGTCCGGTATCCGCCATTAGTGCAGTGGGATTTAGACAATTGATGGAGGTAGTGTGTCCCCGGTTCCAAATCCCGTCTAGATTCCACTTCACTAGGCAGGCGATACCGAGACTGTACAGAAACGTCAGAAAAAGTGTCCTCAGTGTCCTGAAAAATGCCGTTGTACCCAATGTCCACTTAACCATGGACATGTGGACAAGTGGAACAGGGCAGACTAAGGACTATATGACTGTGACAGCCCACTGGGTAGATGTATCACCTTACGCAGCAACAGCAGCAGCGTCACCAGTTGCAGCATCTCAGAAATGCCAGCTCGTTCCAAGGCAGGCTACGCTGTGTATCACCGGTTTCAGCAAGAGGCACACCGCCGACAACCTCTTAGAGAAACTGAGGGAAATCATCGCCCAGTGGCTTACCCCACTTAGACTCTTCTGGGGATTTGTGATATCTGACAATGCCACCAATATTGTGCAGGCATTACATCTGGGCATATTCCAGCACGTCCCATGTTTTGCTCACACAATAAACTTGGTGGTGCAGAATTTTCTGAAAAGCGACAGGGGCGTGCAGGAGATGCTTTGGGTGGCCCGAAAAATTTCAGGCCACTTTTGCCATTCAGCGACTGCGTGCCAAAGACTGGAGCGCCAGCAAACACTCTTGAACCTGCCCCGCCATCACCTGAAGCAAGAGGTTGTGACGCGGTGGAACTCAACCCTCTATATGCTTCAGAGGATGGAGGAGCAGCAAAAGGCCATTCAAGCCTATACATCCACCTATGACATAGGCAAAGGAGGGGGTATGCACCTGACTCAAGCACAGTGGAGAATGATTTCCGTGTTGTGCAAGGTTCTCCAGCCCTTCGAACTTGCCACACGTGAAGTCAGTTCAGACACTGCCAGCTTGAGTCAGGTCATTCCCCTCATCAGGCTTTTGCAGAAGCAGCTGGAGAAAGTGAAGGAGGAGCTAAGACGGAGCGATTCCGCTCGGCATGTGGGACTTGTGGATGAAGCCCTTCATTCGCTTTGCCAGGATTCAAGGGTGGTCAATCTGTTGAAATCAGACCACTACATTTTGGCCACCGTGCTCGATCCTAGGTTTAAAGCCTATGTGGTGTCTCTCTTTCCGGCTGACACAAGCCTGCAGAGGTGCAAAGACCTGCTGGTGAACACACTGTCAGCTGAAGCGGAACGTGACACGTCAACAGCTCCTTCTTCATTTTCTCCCGCAACTGGGGCTGCCAGGAAAAAACTTAGGTATCCTAAGCAACCCGCTGCCGGTGATGCAGGGCAGGCAGGACCAAGTTTGGACATCTGGTCCGGACTGAAGGACCTGGCAACAATTTCTGACATGTCTACTGTCACTGCATATGATACTGTCACCATTGACAGAATGGTGGAGGATTACATCGGTGACAGCATCCAAGTAGGCATGTCAGACAGTCCATACCTGTACTGGTGGGAAAAAGAGGCAATTTGGAGGCCCCTGTACAAACTGGCTCTATTTTATCTGAGTTGCCCCCCCTCCAGTGTGTACTCCGAAAGAGTGTTTAGTGCAGCCGGGAACCTTGTCAGCGAAAGGTGTAGGAGGTTGCTTCCACAGAATGTGGAGAAGATGATGTTCATCAAAATGAATTATCAGCTCTTCCAGGGAGACCAGCCTCCAGAACGAACAGAGGGACCTGTGGTGGTGGATTCAAGTGGGGACGAGTTAATACTTTGTGAGGATGAGGATGTACACTCTGAAGAGGGTGAGGAATCGGTGGATGAGGAGGATGAGGATGAGGATGACATCTTGCCTCCGTAGAGCCAGTTTGTGCAGGGACACATTAATTGCCAGCTTGATTTGTGGGGGCCCAAACGAACCAATCATTTCAGCCACAGTTGTGTGGCAGACCCTGGCGCTGAAATGATTGGTTTGTTAAAGTGTGCATGTCCTGTTTATACAACATAAGGGTGGGTGGGAGGGCCCAAGGACAATTCCATCTTGCACCTCTTTTTTCTCTTTGCATTATGTACAGTTTGGGGCCTAGTTTTTCAAACTGCCATCCTGTCTGCCACTGCAGTATCACGCCTAGATGGGTCACGTGTTTGTGCCACCCACTCGTGTCACTTAGAATAGTCATCCAGCTACCTCGGTGCAACCTTTTGGACATAAAAACACTATTGTGAGGTGTGAGGTGTTCAGAATAGACTGGAAATGAGTGGAAATTAAGGTTATTGAGGTTAATAATAGCATAGGAGCAGAAAAACCTACAAATTCTGTGATTTTAGCTGTTTTTATGCTATTTTTCAAAAAAATACAGATCCAAAACAGAAAACCCAGAACCCAAAACACGGAAGGGTGGTTTTGGCAAAACCAATCCAGATCCAAAACACGAAGAAAGATCCAGATCCAAAACCAAAACACAAAACACGAAAAGTGGCCGGTGCACACCCCTAATATATATATATATAAATAATAGGAGTTAATATTATAATTAGAGATGTGCGCCGACCCCCGTGTCTTGGTTTTGGTTTTGGATCTGGATCTCCCCTGTTTTTGGATCTGGATTGGTTTTGCTAAAACCTCACCTCCGTGTTTTGTGTTCGTGTTTTGGTTTTGGATCTGGATTTTTTCTTAATAAATAAAAAAACAGCTAAAATCACATAAAATGGGCCTTTTTTGTATATACAGTATTAATAACTTCAATAACATTTATTTCCACTTGTTTCCAGTAAATTTTGACCACCTCACAGCTCACAATATTGATTTTTTCATCTAGTTAAAGTTCCAAAAAGTTTCATACAGCTTGCTGGCTCAAAACTGATTGATATAATTATAAATAGAGTTGAGGACTGCAAAGATGATGATTGGGATACCCTAGATGATTGAAAAATTGATAGTTGATAGTTGGTGCAGCCCCTGGCTGTATAATTGATAATAAATTAATTAAAAAACAATTCATTGGTGCAGCCCCAGGCTGAATAATTAATAATAAAAAGAAATTCATTGGTGCAGCCCCTGGCTGTAAATTTGATAATAAATTAATTAAAAAACAAATCATTGGTTCCTAAACCAACCATAAGATTAATCTAAAATTTCAGGTAGCAATGCCCCAACCAGCACATAATGGAAAGAAAAAATGTGCACGATGGAATAGTCCTTGGACCCTCCCACCCACCCTTATGTTGTATATGAAACAGGACATTCACAGTTTAACAAACCAATCATTTCAGCGACAAGGACTGCCAATTATGACTGAAATGATTGGTTTGTTTGGACCCCCATAAAACAAGCTGCCAATGTGCATTGAACATGAACATGAAAATCCCATACACAAACTGGCTTTACATTACTAGTTGTCATCATCCTCGTGCTCATCATCCCCATCAGTGTGTACATCCTCTTATTCACACAATATCAAATCATCCCCGCTGGGATCTACCATAGGCGCCTCTGTAATTTTTTTATGTAATTGTTGGCAGAGGTCTTCCTCATGGAATTTGTAATTAATTTTAATGAACATCATCTTTTCCACTTTTTGAGGAAGTAACCTCCTATGCTGATCACTGACAAGGTTGCCAGCTTCACTGAAAGCTCTTTCGGAGTACACACTGGAGGGTGGGCATCTTAAGTAATGCAAAGCCAGTTTGTGTATGGGACTCCAAATTGCCTTTTTCCTGCCAGTACTGAAAGGGACTGTCTGACATGTCTATTAGGATGTTATCTCTGAAATAGTCCTCCACCATTCTATGAATGGAGACCGTATCACACATAGTCACAGTAGAAGACATGTCACTAGTAGGCAGTTCTCTCAAGCCTGACCAGATGTCATTTTTTGGTGAATGATCTGCATGACCAGCAGGCATTCTGTAAGGAAAATTTAGTTTTTTTCCTGGCAGCTGCAGAAACTGAAGGAAGAGATGATGGCGTTTCATGTGCGGCTGCAGCTGACAATTTTATTACGAACAGCTCTTTGCATAGTTTTAGATTTCGGTCTTTTGGAAAAAAACTCACATGGTAGGACTTAAACCTAGGATCCAGAATTGTCGCCAAAATATATTTTTCAGATTTCATTAGATTGACGACTCTTGGATCCTGGTGAAGTGAATCAAGGGCTTGAACCACCAGTCCGACATACCTTGTGCAATCGTTCCATTTCAGATCCTCCTTTAGTTTCTCCAGCTGTTTTTGCAAAAGTCTGATGAGGGGAATGACCCGACTCAAACTGTCAGTGTCTGAACTAACTTCACGTGCGGCAAGTTCAAAGGACTTGAGAACTTTGCACAATATGGAAATTATTCTCCACTGCACTTGAGTAAGGTGCATTCCCCCTCCACGGCCTGTCATAGGCTGTTGTATAGGCCTGGATGGCCTTTTGCTGTTCCTTCATCCGCTGATGCATATAGAGGGTAGAATTCCACCGAGTTACTACCTCTTTCTTCAGCTGATGTAAGGGCAAATTTAAGAGTACCTGGTCATGCAATCTTTGACATCTTGTTGCCGAATGTCTGAAATGTTCGGATATTTTGCAGGCCACTGAGAGCATCTCCTGCACGCTCCTCTCATGTTTAAAAAAATGTTGCACCACCAAATTAATTGTGTGAGCAAAACATGGGATGTGTTGGAATTCACCCACATGTAATGCTCTCACAATATTGGTGGCATTGTCCAAACTCACAAATCCCGAGGAGAGTCCAAGTTGGGTAAGCCATTTAACAATGATTTCCTTGAGTTTTTTCAGAGGTTCTCAGCGGTATGACTCTTAGTGAAACCAGTTATACAAAGAGTAGCCTGCCTCTGCATCAGCTGTCTTTTGGAAGATGTTGCTGCTGCTGTTGCTGTTGTAGGCAATACATCTACCCAGTGGGCTGTCACAGTCATGTAATCCTTAGTATGCCCTGTCCCACTTGTCCACATAACAGTGGTCAAGTGGACAGTGGGTACAACAGCATTTCTGAGGACATTAATACATTTTTTTTTTAATGTCTTTGTACAGACTTGGAATTGCTGTTCTAGCGAAGTGGAATCTAGAAGGGATCTGGAAGCGAGGACACATGACCTCAATTAACTGTTGAAAACTCACTGCAGTAATGGCAGATTCTGGGCACACATCTAATACCAGCATAGCTGTTATGGCGTCAGTAGTCTGCTGTGCAACTGGGTGATTGCTGTCATACTTGTGTGCCCTTGCAAACAATTGTTTGACAGTTAATTGTTTTTTGGAGGATACACTACAAGCAGTCTTCCTCCTGGTCCCCTTCTTGGATGAATATCCACTCAGAGCAACAGCAGCAGCAACAGGCGTAGTCATCAAGGATAATTCTGAGGAATCACAGATAGGAGAGGAGTCAATCATGCTTTGAATAACATTGGATGCAGCAGGACTACTCTCGATGATGAATAAGGATGTTGATGATGCAGGTGTTGGTGGTGGAGATCGAAGGCGCTTGGATCCCACAGAGAGGGAGCAGGTAGGTGACACTGGACTTGTTACATTTTGAGTTTTGGAACTTGGCGACATACATTTTGATATTTGATGAATGCGCTCCAAGTGATGTAACAAGGAGGTGGTTCCTAGGTGGTTTAGGTCCCTCCATCTACGCACTCTTGCTTGGCAATGGTTACATATGGCTTGACAACTGTTGTCCAGATAGGGGTGGAAATAATTCCACAAGTGAGAAGTGGATTTTTTTGTCTCTAGCCCCGGCATGAAAACAATTGGCTTTGGCTATTTCAATCCATGGGCAACAGCTGTTGCCTTACATACACAAAGCACATCCTCGGCATCAACATCCTCATCATCCTTAGCACCTTCAACTACCAAAATATCCTCCTCCTCCATGTGCGATTCCCCAGAAGCATCCTCACTGACTACGTCTGCAAGATGTTGACTTCCCTTCCCCACATTTACAGAGGGCACACAAATGTTGGAACTTAGAGAATCCTCCAATACACTAGTATTTAGGTCTGGCTCACACATGGCAACCGTGGACATACTTGCACTCACCTCCGGGATTTGTGATTTCGGTTTCTCAAGGCACATGGTTGGTTTTTCTGGAGCTCTCTTACTCTTCTTAACAACTTTACATTTTTTAATGGTACCACCACCACTACTGCTACAAGCAGAAGGGCTATCAGAACCAGCAGTCAACATAAATAAAGGCCAAGGCCTTATTCTTTCCTTGCCACTTCGTGTAGTGAATGGCATATTGCCAATTTTTTGTTAATCTAAAGGCAACTTGCCTTTTGATTTTTTTTCTTTACTACAGTAAAAGTAGCTTTACCATATCCATGGCGTGACTTAAGCCCTGGGGCATGGGCCTTCATAGAGGACAAGGAAGTTGACGGCCTTGCATTCTCATGATGACTGCTGGTGGCAGCTACAACATGTGGTTCTTGGCCTTGCTCTCCTGTCATGTGACAGCCCTCCATATTTTCTAAGGTCATGAAGCAGTGTCACAAGGTGCAGTTACAAAATTCACACACGTGCAGTCGTGCGCACACAGAAAAAATATTAGTCAAAAAAGACACTATTTGTTTTATTTTTTTTCACGTCCAGAACTTGGGCCCTGAGCATAGATTGATGATGGCTGGAGTCGGGCAGCACTAGGTTGCGTTGCTGTATCTTGTACGGCTAAGCCTAACACGCACACACACAGAAAAATATTAGACAAAAAAGACACAATTTGTTTTTGTTTTGCAGGTCCAGAACTTTGGCCCAGACCACAGATTGATGATGACTGGAGTCGGGCAGCACTAAGTTGCGATGCTGTATCTTGTGCGACTAAGGCTAACACGCACATAAAGAAAAAAAATAAAAAGACATTATATATACAGTATATATTTTTATTTGGGTCCAGAACTTGGGCCCAGATGGATGCAGCAAACAGCAAAGCACCAGCCAAGATAGATCAGCACAAGCCCAGATGGACGCAGCAGACAGCACAGCACCAGCCCAGATGGACACAGCAGACATCCCAGCCCCAGTCCAGATGGATCAGCACCAACCTAGATGGACGCAGCAGACAGCACAGCACCAGCCCAGATGGATCAGCAACAGCACCAGCTGGTGGTCGCTGCGTGGTCCCTTATATATAGAGACGAAAGCTTGCGAGCCGCGAGATTTCGTCTCTGTGGTTTTGCCTCGGTTTGAGATCCGAGGCCGGTGGGGGTGTTTGGTTCTCGCCCCGGATCTCAAAATTCGGGTGGGTTCGGATCTCTGAGATTCGAACCCGCTCATCTCTAATTAGAATGTATGAACAGTTCTTTAAAAGTTGACTGTTTGAAGGTTCTGACTGTAAAAGGGAAATTCAAGTTCTAAACTATATTTTATTTATTTTAAATTCAGGGGCTGTTTCATAGTTGGGAACTAAACAAGAAAAAGAGCAACTTTGCACCTGGTAAAATCATGCTGCAATGCCGGGGGTGCAAATATAGCACTGTACTTTTATTTTTCTTGCACTCAGGGTAAATACTGGTTGCACAGTAGCCCACAAATTCAATTTAGAGGTCAGCTAAGAAACGCCCCTCCCAAATGTAAATCTCTCTGCACATTCTACATCTGCCCCGCTTGTAGGGCAACATGGCTTTGCCAAGTTATGAATTCACCTCTTTTTTTTTATTTACTCCTTACTCTGAATCAGACCCTCTCTGTCCTTGGTCATGCTTTACTTTAACAATAATGGATTTCTATTGCTTTATTCTTCAGGAGATCATACCTCCCTTCTTCACCTTCCAATTTCATGTACCAAATGAATCATGTTGTGCAATTTCCCACTGTACACAAACAGTAATTGAACACACAAATCCGTCTCTGGAACGATTCACAATATGCTGAAACCCTTCTCTATCCCACTAATAGCAATTTATTACAGATCAGAGGGCTTGGATATTATGAACACGCAAATTCTGTATTTTACAGCATAATAATTCAATTATTAATATCTCTTTCAGCATTTATCTTAATGTAGAGAAATATAATGTAAATATCTAGTGCATTTCTATTTTGAGAGATACAGAGCAAATGATAGAAGCAATGTTTGCTTCCCATTAAACTTTAGCATACACCGAAGTTCCTTTTTTTATAAGAGCTTGACCCTGAGTTAAACAGAAAATGGGCATTTTGTGCTTGGTAGTATGAGCATTATATTTACCTGATAACGTCTTTCATCATGTACTCCATGGTAGTTACAATAAATGGGCTTAACTCCTAGCTCAGCTGAGTGGAGACAGGGAATAAGGGTGACACACCTGCATCCTATAGCCAGCAAGAGTGCACCTAGGGAGGGGGCAAGTGAGACACACCTGCAGCAATAGGTTTCACTGCCCCGTCTGTGCATGGACCCTCCCCCTGCTCACTGATAGTAGCAGCCTGATGCTTCCTGAGAACAATGAGGAAAGAAACCGATACAACAGAATAAGTCTCCAACAGATAAGTTAGAATATGAGGGAGGATGGGGTGTATAGTTTCTATAGTTTATGGAAGGTGATAGAAAGAATAAGGAGGCAGTTAAGGGACTAATGATTTAATGGGGTTAATTAGAAATAAAGTTTTTTTATGGAGTTCCGGACTATAGACAGACAGTAATTAGTTAGACGATGTCTAGATAGACACACTAAAGTTAGACATGTAAAAAGCTCGACAGGTACAAAAGATCGAAAGGGTCAAAAATTCGACATGAAAAAGATCGACACAAAAATGGTCTATGCATTTTTTTTTTTTTTTTAGGGTTAGGATTAGTCACTTACTGGAGGGTTAAGGTTAGGCACTTACCCCCATGGTTAGGGTTAGGCACTTATACAGATGGTTAGGGTTAGGCACCAGGAGGGAGGGCTAGGGTTAGGGTGAAGATTAGGGCTAAAAAACAAAAAAAATAATTGTCGTCCATTTTTGTGTCGACCATTTTTATGTTGAACTTTTAACCCTGTCGACCTTTTGTACCTGTCGAACTTTTTACATGTCAAACTTTAATGTGTCTGGCTTTTGTTTGTGTCTAACTTTTTTCCCTGTCTAACTATTGACTGTCTAACATCTTGTGTCTATCTAAACATTGTCTAACTAATTACTGTATATCTCTTTTACCACACCCTTTTTTAGGAGACTGAAGGATGTAATTGTACATTTAATGTACATGTACAATTTAATTATTTATTTTATGATATTGGGGTTAATTAATTCAGGTTATGAAGGTTATTATTGTAAATGGGTTCATTATATTAAATATGGTTTTACTGGGAAGCCAAAGTAGTTATTGTTTTTGAGGATGTGTTAATTAATGAGGGAATAATATTGTAGGCATTCAAAAGTACTTTCAGTTAGAGATGTGCCGTTCCGTATTTCTGAAAAAACCAACACACCTGATCTTAGGGATTCCAAATTTGATTGAGTCCCGGCTCGGATCACTTTTGGGGTTCCGAATAGAACCAAGTCCCAATTGTGGTCTGCTGTAAATTTGGAACTTGGATTTAAAAATATAATCTCAGTTTTGGATTGCATGTAAACAGGTCTAAATGTCATGATTTTAGCTGTTTTTATCAATTTAAAGCAATCCAAAATGAAAACCTTTGAGGATGTTTTTTCAAAAACCAAAACCATAACATTTTATGGTGGTTTTGCCAAAACAAAAACATGTGGTCCGCTCACATCTATAGTTTCTGTATTGTGTGGCAGTCACTCTCTGTATTATGGTGCTCACTGATGCTTAATATAAGATTCTGCCCACATCAGGCAAGGAAAATTTCTCACACTTTTAAGAAGTTGCAAGACAGAGTACTCTACATGGCCTGCACAAAGGTAAGGATGGATTTCTTTGAAATACCTTTTTCCCTGAACAGTAACCACTTAACTGCTACACCATAGTAGCTACTGCTGTTGTTCTGACTTGGGGTGGAAGAGCAAATACACTAATCAAATTCTCTTCTGGTCTACACGTGTATGCTGAATTTTAATTATTGGCCCACTTTTTGTGCCTCCATGATGATTGATAAACTCTACAACAGTTCAGTTGAATGTTAGAACCTTGAGGTGAGTGTTCACCTAATACTTCTGATATTTATGTACCTCGAAGCAGACAGTTCTCATTTCAAGAACATTTGCATAGAGGTTTTACACCAGTTTGCTCCACTTGCCCCACATTACAACAGATGAAATGTAGGCTTCTCAGCCTGTGGAACTCTGCATTTGTAGGCAACCTCATTCCTTGAGTTTAAGAAGCAGATCCAGTGACGAGAAATTGTGATCCCACTGATTCAAGATGTGCAACTAAAGATCCCTCATATGCCATCTTGCCAACTTTACAACACCTATGGAAGATGACATCATGCCTAGGAGAGGCAGCGCTGACCTGGGTGAGGTCCATGAATGGCATTAGTTGAGCCAGATTGGACAGTCTGTAAAATCTCTTTTCTGGAAGGGACATTTCACCTTAAAATGCATCTATCTGGAACCCTAAACCAAAGCTTCTTAGATGGAATCAGAATATTATTTTTAAAATGTATTATTAGCAGTTATGTATGATAACTCTTGTCAAACATCATCAATATAAATTGATCAGTATGCTGATATGCCAGCTCTCTATCTTTGCTATTATCAAAATGTAATCTAGGTAAGGCCATAAAGTGATTCATTGCTTTCTTAGAGATGCCAAAAAAATGACCAATACATTGGTGAATGTGCTTGGTGAATTTGAGGCATGCAAACTAGTAATGTCCTAGGCTGCAAAACCTACTTCTGATGATGGTGGTTGAATGGTACATGTAACTGTACATAGCCATCTATCAATTATAGATAAAAGTGAGAAAATTCTGACTATCTATGGCATGCAGAATGAAAGTTATGGAATTGATATGGAAATGCTGATTGAGAATTGTTAGATAAAAAATTGTCCAGAAATCTCCTGGAGGCATCATGAGTAAAAGCCGGTCTCCAATTGATTCACTGAAACAAGGATAATTACTCTCAGAACTAATAACTTTCATAGATTGCTTTTTAAAGCCTAAAACAGATACTGAAAGTTGAGACTTCACAGAAAAAAAATATCCTGTATTTTTCACAGAATTCTATTTAATAGCCCAATATCATCAGGTTACAGACCCAATGATCCTAAGTAGATGATAGCCAGGCATCCATACATCTCACAAAGAAATCTCACAAAGACATCTACAGGATAGCTCTGCTGATTGTAGTCCCTTACCACTGTCCCTATATGTTGGAGCTGAAGGGTCAAAAAGGGCTTATTTTGTGCTGTAGATCTAGAAAACCTCTTCCCTTGATCAAAGACTTTGCTTCCCTAACTGATTGCCAAGGGAAAATTATAGAGGATGCTTCTGTCTCCTATTCTGAGGAAGCATGGATGCTTTTTCTGGAGACACCTTCTTAACCATGGAGCGGAGTCTTCCTTCAAATAGCAGGAAGACTCCCACTGCTAAAGTAGCCAATTTATGTTTAGCTTGGGGGGATCAGTGGACCAAGGTTTCAACCAAAGTGCTGCTCTTGCAGCCACTGTGAGAATGGTAATGTTCTTGGCTGAGAAAACTGAAAATGACTTGCACAGAAAACTCACACTCTTCTGAGTTTTGTCTATGTCAAGCAACAGACGGCTCAGCAAACACCATCCTGAATTTCTTCATACAGCCATGTCCAGGCCTTTATTGCCCTAGTTGATGTTGCTGAAGCCACTCCAATGCTCAAAAAGACACTTGGGGATATGTGCATCTTAACAGAGGCCTATCTTCCTATCCATGAGATCGTTTTGCAGTTATTCATCATAAAAAGGGCACATGCGCTCTTCTCTTTTAAAGACAGTTTGGCTTATGTAAGGCTGCTCATATTCCTTGCAGACAATTGGCCTGATTCAGAGGTGGATGCTGCTACATCTGCTCTTGTGTCTGTTGCTGAAGTTGTGGTTGAGATTATATTCAAATCCTAGCTTCTGCCTTTCCCTTGGGAAATAACCAGCATCTGCATTATCAACCCCTGAAATGCCCAACAACGTCAGTGATAGCGCATGAGCAGCATACAAATCTTGTTTAAAATGTAATTACCCGTGTCTGTTAATTACATTTAAATACCTTAATCTTACTATATTCTGCCCTGGAAAAGGTCTACTGATCTTTCATAACACAGTCCAGGTCAAAGATCAACAGACCAGGATGATTCTCCTCCAAATGAGGTGAACCTTGAGCCCTGGTTCTATTGTGCACCTGTTCTTTTAAATCTTGCTTGCGAACAACATTTTGTTGCATCCAGGATATTAGATCATTGATATAGGGCCTGATTTAGCAGCGTAAGCAATAGCGATTATGGACGCAGTCGAGCTATTGTTTGCCAATGCACATGTGTACAAGCAGCACTGCACATTGTGATTATGGGTGCACAAAGGAATCCATTGCAAAGTGAGTGACAGGCTGTCAGCGTTTCTGGGTGGTGACGGGGGAGTGGTTGGAAAAACTCAGGCGTACCTGTCTATTTGAACGCCGTCTCATGGGCGTGCATAAATTAGCCACTTTGATTGCTTATGCAACATGAGAGCTCTCTGTGTGTGATGACTCTTGCAGTTTCTGCGGGTGGTCAGATCTGCTGTAAATGCTGCATGACTGTCCAATGTGCATAGACGGTACCGATGTTTACACAGAAAAGCGAGGTTGGATGGATATGTGAAAGCAGCAGTGGGCGTCCCTATGCCGGCTGTGCGCTGGCAAGCATTAGCATATTTTCACAGCTGTGATCACAATTGCGTATGCTGCTGAATCATAAGCCATAACCTGCAGAGTTTGCTCTGGAGCATACGGGTTGTATCTGTCACATACTGTAATCTCTCTACTGCATCCTCTGGAAGATATTTGCCAAACAGCGTCTGAGTCTTGCTTTCCTGGACTTCTTGTGTGAATGCAGATCAATGGGAATACTGATTTTAGAAAAGAACCAGGGACACTTATTAACTAACTGAACAGTGCAGCAGAAAAAAAAATACATTTGGAGGCTTACCTAGGGCTGAGGCTACTCGGTCCCTTCGAAGTGTCGTCAGGATCCACAGTCATCCTGCAGCATTGAAAATAAAAAATCTGGAATTATATTTAAGAAATCTGTGCTGATAGCATGTCTGCAAATGAGCAGTGAGATACAAAATGAGGTAAGCCCACAATATAGGGGCAGATTAAGAGAGGATGGGGTCCTTGTGTGGTCTTTGTGCAGGCCCCTCCCTCTCTTGCATTGTGCCAAAGTCTACTGCACAAATGCAGATCTCCAGGAAAATGGCATCTGTGGCTAGGTAAGCATCATCTATGGGTGTAAAGTAGAGGTTCTTAAATGCGGTTCTCAAGGCTCCCCAACATTTGAGGTTTTAGAGATATCCATGGATGATTACCGGTGGTTAACTCAAATTGACTGAGGTACTAATGAAATCACCTGTGTTCAACCATGGATATTTCTAAAACCTGAACTGTTGGGGAGCCTCAATGACCACGTTTGGGAACCTCTGATGTAGGGTGTATGATGTGAACTTCTCTGTGTTCCACCATCCTGCACCTATTATAGATATACCCATGCCACAATACTAACAAAACAAAATACTCCCTTAGGTGAAAACTCCTAACTTAGCTGGAGGACAGGGAAAAAAATGATCAGAAGGGAATGAGGACTGGCTATTTTGTATGCTGACGGTGTGTCTCTATTTCTCTGCCTCCACTCAACTAAGCTAAGACTTAGCAAATTACAGCTACAAAAGAATCAAGAGGAACAAATGTGTTTATTCACATGTATGCAGAGTTGTAATAATTTTTAGGTGCAGTTGACCTCTATATCTACATTCCGTTAATAGTTCACTAGTCATCATCATCATCATCTTCAGTTTGGACTTGTGCAGCCCATACTACTGTAGGTGCAAAAAATATGCATTTAGATACATGTACTGTAATTACTTACAACTCTTCATAGTCCACAGTTCCATTGAAACACACCTTCAGTGAACACTGCCATTGTGAGAATGTAAGTTGTAAGTGAAGATGCAATTGAAATATGTAAAGGTACCCATCCACTGGCAGACATGAAAATGACTGCACGATTACAACATTTTTAGTTCAGACTCATCTGTGATGAGTCTGAACTAAACGAGCAGTCATTCAGTGCAGGCTCATCAATCATCTGCAAACATGCTCAACCTGATGTTATTGTCAGGTTGACCAGCATGTTTGCACGATGATAGATGTCTAAATGGACAGCGGGAGCGCACATTGCTGGTCATTTTAGACATTTTTGAAAACGATTTGCAAACGATTGAGGGATTGAACGATCATTATTATTCAATTTCTCTAATTAAATGTCTAGTGGATGGGCACCTTAAGACTTTGCATCACCCGAACTTGACTGAGCTCAGTTCCTGAGCATGCACAGCATACAAACATGCAAGATACACTATGCCAATATGCTTACTTTCTCAGGTTGAGGCCCGCAAGAGTTTTAATTATCTGAGACTGAAAGTATAGATGTGGTGTAAATACTTAAGTGACAACTTTTAAAAGGGAAACAAAATGTGTTTACAAAATGTTTGTTATGTGTGACAAATATAACTAGACTGAGCTCAGAGATGAAGAACATTGCAGCATGCATAGCCCAAAAGACCTCACTTCCTCCTAGACTGTGGCAGATCCTACACTTACACCCTGCTGGACAATGCCTAGAGTGGCAGTGGGGTGAGAAGGGACAACAGGTTAATGAGATAGAGAAAAAGAGTGAGAGAAGAAAGAGAAATATAGAAGAATTACAACTTAGGCCTGTATCAATTAGTTTTGCGTACACAATAACGTTTTGCCTGCCGGAGTTTTTGCCTACATCGCATATTTTAGCCGCCGAAACTTATTGTGTGCATACCCACGATTCGCCCTATTCAATTCCAAAAGACGCGAAAACGGAGACACGCTAAGTCAGAACAGGCGAAAAGTGGTGTCTGAATCGGGGAAATCAGCCAGAACCCCCCAAAAAGATGCGGAAACATTGGGGATCAATGTACTAGTGCCCAATTAGCCCTAATGAAACAGTTTGTTGTACTTAAGTTTGCACAATTTACTCTAATTAGCGTCTTTGCCCAAGTGGTGAAGAATGGCATAAAGCAGTATTTTTAGGAGAAAATAAGTAATCCTGTCAAATTTGGGGTACTTGAAAATGGCTGCAAGCATATTCAAAAGTCGCTAAAGTGAAGTTATAAGAAATGTAAAAATGCACCTTCAGCAAACACCTGCAATCAAAAAAAACCTCACCCTTGCTTACAGACCCCCCAAAAGTCTATTTCGCTATTTTTTATGTTTATACCCCCACTTTGCACTTTTTCGCCCCCATTTTCAAAGTCTTTTTTTGGTGTGTTTCTCATTTATTTTGGGGGGGGTTTGACACAGTTATTCATTGGGGGGCTGTCCTAAGGGTGCCGAGTGGTTTCCCCACCTTTACACTCCAAGTGATTTTGCACTTTTTTCTCCAACTATGCAGAGGTGAATCTTTCTCGCCTATTACATTGCATTGCGTTTTCATGTAAATGAAAAGTGTTTGCAATTGAATACGGAGATAAGTTTCCAAATGGCGAAAAGTTGGAATCGTTGATACTTTTTCGCGGATGTCGGCTTTTCGCTCTGAATTGAATACGGGCCTAAGAGGTGAATTCAATTAGATGTGATAAAGTAAGAATTTAACGTTGGAGAAGTTTTCGCACAATTTTCATGTTTTGGTGCAATATTTTTGCGTCTTTTGTCTATGCACACTCCCATTTTGCGCACTGTCCTATTACAAAAAGTGCGAAGATGCATTTGCATGAAAACTGTTAGTAAAATAACAGGCGAAAAGTACAGGTGAATTTAAGGGATTTTGCACAACTTTTCACCTGCTCTGAGATGGTCAAAACAGTTTGCTGATTTTTGTCTATGGAGAATTCACACATACACATTTTTGTGCAAAAAGTCTGCACCTGCGAAAACTTTTCACCAAACCTGGGCTTTTCACAGTTAATTGAAACCAGCCCTAAATTGCAAAGTCCTGGAATTTGGGGTTGGGCTTGGATACCCGACTATACCTTCTAATGATAGGAAGTATGACTGGTTGATGATTTCCAAGAAGCCCACCTGAGCACTCTGGCTGATTAAATGATAATCTTGAGTCTGAAGGTATCATCATGGACCCTTCAGATCTTGTCTCTTGTGGGGTGTGAATGAGTTCTGGATCAACCACGGTGGGATTGGGCGCTGGAGGAATTACCTTTGGCAGGTGTTGGAGGTTATGCAAATACTGTAGGTGGCCCCCTCAGTTTGTAACATGTATCATGTTGGCATGAGCAGATTATCGGAGGTTGGTAGCAGGTCTATCATTTTAACAAGGAGTTTGCATCTGGACAGCTTAATGTGGAACAAGATGTGGAAGGCGATGTGCTGCTTGGTCATAACGTCTTCTTTTGGACAGCCAATTTGAGGCAAGTATTGCTTGTACTCGTGTTTGTACTTGCTGTTGTAATTGTTGCTTTGTAACAGTAATGATGGTCTTGGTGTGGCGTGGCAATAATCTCTGGGTAGTGGATCGTAATCCATCCTGTGTTGTGTTTCCTAAGTCAAGCAATGCTGACAGACGTGGCTTTGGTCCGATATTTCAATCACTTATCAAATTTTTTTACACACAGCCAGCAACATCATTACTTATCAACGGAACTATAGGGGAAAGAATAATGATGTCCGGCGGTACTAGACAGGGTTGCCCACTTTCTCCTATGCTTTTTAATTTGGCGCTAGAGCCTATGTTAAGAATACTGCAAAGCTGGACACAATTTAAGGGAATTACTGTTGGCACAAAAACTGTTAAAATGTCGGCATTTGCAGATGATGTTCTTTTATTTATTTCTGAACCACGGAAAATACTTAATAAGGCGAATATCAGAAATTGGATCAATATCCGGCTTCGAGGTAAATTTTGAAAAATCACAGGCACTTTATTTAAAAAAGGGTTGTGTGCAGCCATTTTGGTTTAGAGAAACTCCACTCGAATGGACGACTAAGTCTATTTCATATCTGGGGATTCAGTTACCTAAATATCTGCAAAATTTATATGCAATCAATATGAAACATATTTTGTTAAGTATTAAACAGGATATCGAGAGATGGAAACATCTCAACATCTCGTATCTGGGTCGTGCCAATTTAATAAAAAGGAATTTATTTCCTAGACTCCTCTATCCACTCCAATCTCTTCCTATCTTATTGACTAAAAGAGACACACTGGAAATAGAAAAACTGATGAGAACATTTATATGGAAGGGTGGAAGGACCAGAATTGGTATGGTGCGACTTCAACAATATAAATCAAATGGAGGTATCAATATGCCAAACATTACTTTGTATAGTCATGCAGTACATCTCCGTTATCTAAGGGATTGGATTCACAACAAAAATCAATATGCCAACACGACATTAGAAGCAGCCTTTTTGGACAATATTGGACAGATATGAATGGTAAGAAATTATCTGTACAGCGCTGCAGAATATGTGTGTGCTATATAAATAACTGGTAATAAATAAAATAAATAAATAATATTAATATTATATCTTTTATACACCTACACGATGAGGAAATACCGGAATCGATTCAGATTTATCCCCTTCTGAATAATTATGGCAGAAAATTATGGCATATTTTACGCCACAGACATACATTAAACCCATATTTTTCCTTACACCTCCCATTTATACACAACCCAAACTTTCAACATGGTAATGCTGGACACCCCTTTACCTTATGGCATAGAAGTGGAATCACTTCCATCCGGCATTTTTACGGACATTACTTTAAGAAAACCCTTAACATTAACACAACTAAGAGATAAATATCCAGTTGTTAGCTTATCACCCCTATCATACTTTCAAGCACAACATCACATAGACCAACTCTCCAGAAAACTAGCTCCAAATGATTTTATTAATGATCTAGATAATTTACTCACTACGGAAAACCCTCAAAATAAAGCTATATCACGGCACTACTCGTTTCCACATAATTCTCTGGATTATAATACTCAACACACAGGTTTAACACAGTGGAAAGAATATTTTCCATCTTTATCCATAGAGTACTTATTATCTTCATTTGAACAATCGGTCAAGCTAGTGCCAGCAACTTCTTACACAGAATTCTTCCTGAATATATTACACAGAACCTATCTCACCCCTCATCATAGATATGTAATGGAACTGTTTGAGGATTCCAAGTGTCTTCGTTGCGGAGCACAAGACGTGGAATTGATGCACTGTTTATGGAACTGCCCAATTGTATGGGGTTTCTGGGTCTTGGTGGTAAATTATGTCAATAAATATTTGGTGAATTGCCTTCCATTAACACCTGAGTGGGCAATATTCGGTATTACCCCAAGGGAAACTCAAGTACCTAGAGGGGTAAAAAAGTTACTAATTATTATCTCAGTGGTAGCTAAGAAATGTATATTACAGGTGTGGTTGCAGGCCACGGCACCCACACTAACGATGTTTTGAGGGAAGCTTTTCCATATCTTTCGAATGGAGTGGCTGGAGGCCGTGTTGCAGAAAGAAAGGTTCACGGAACTTTTCTTTTCCGCTTGGGAAAGCTGCATTGAAACGTTAATCCAACCATTGAAAGAACAGTTAGAGAGATGTTTTAGGAATACACTCTGGTATGAAACACGTATTTGTGCAAATGATCCTCCAATATTATTTTAATATATATAATTCTCCCGCTGAGAGATATGTAAAGTTGCCAAGACCCGGGCTTGTGTAATACAAATTTGATAGTATTATTCATATATACTCATTTATATTGTTTTCTTGATTATACTGCAATGATGTATTGGTACAGATATTTACTGATTAGTTAATGTATCAGCTTCCAGATGTTGATTTTTCTGTATACATGCTATGAACGTGTCATTGTTTATATTGATATTTACATTAATTTTATATATGTTATTTTTTGTACCATTGTACACAATTATTATGCTTCAATAAAGAGACATTTAAATAAAAAGTTAAGCAATGCTGTAAAAATATTGGTGTTATCATGTGTGCATTTTTCCAACAGATGTTTGTCTAAATGGACAGCTCTTTATGCTATCCCATTGGGTTGAGGATACTAGGGACTGCTGGTAGTGTGTTTAACGTCCCAGGTATTTGCAAACTCTTTGAACTCTCTTCTCATGAATTGCTTGGCATTGTCCATGATAATTTGTTGTGGAATGCCATGTTTAGCAATGATTTGTTGGTTTTGGCAATTACAGTAGCATTGGTGAGTTTGGGCAGGTATTCAATCTCAACCCATGCTGAATAGGAGTCCACCAAAACTAGATGTTACTTTCCTCTCCATTTAAAGACATCTTCATCAGTGAAAGATCAGGGCAAGTTATGAGCTTGTGTCAGGCAAAAACCTACACTAAAATAATTGTTCAATCTGTTCATAATGTGATTCAGTCTCAGTCAGCACTCTGGAGTAGAAAGCAATAGGACTGTTCTTATGGTGGCATATCACATCCAGACTATGTTGTGAGGCAAATCATCATGGTAAATGTACATTAAAGTAATGAAGTACTATAGGGCTTTTTCACATATGTTTTCATTTTTTTCACTGCAGCCTGATGTTGCTCTTGCCAACACCATACTGTATCTTAATGTAGGAGCTGTCTTAGTGATGCAGTTGTCTCACTATAGCTGTGAAGAAATTTTGACAGGTAGTTGGTCATTCCCAGGAAGTGCAGAAGAGATAGTTTGTCCTCAGGGGACAGCATGTGCTGAATGTCTGCTGTTTTTTCAGGGTCTGGCTTGACCCTCTTATCAGTGAGGAACTGACCCAAATATGAGACTTCAAACACTCAAAACCTGCATTTATATGGGATGAGCATTAAGTTAAAGGCACAGACCTTTTCTAGCACCTGACGGCGGCACTCGTCATATCCTTGGATGTTACTACTGTACCACAGATCAGGACATCATCGACAATAATTTCACATGGGTATCCAGAAAACATCTATTTTATGCATCATTATAAGACTTCACTGCCAGTAGTCAAGCCATAAGACATATATAAAAAAGCATATTGTCCAGCGGGTGTCATGAATGCAGTGAGTTTGGATGACTCTTCGTCCAGAGGTATCTGCCAAAATCTGCATTTAGCATCTGGGGAGCTGAAGATTTTTGCCTCAGGCATGTCAGCAATAACTTGTTTGACTGTTCTCAATGGGTGTTGAGCACTCAGTAGTGCTCTGTTGGAATGTACAAGGTCTGTGCATATTCTGACTAACCCATCTATTGAACTTCAGCTACTATGACTGAGACCCACTGTGTTGCTTCCTCATTTGCAGTAATTACACCAGGCTTTGTCATGCACTCTAATTCAGCAAGAACTTTGTCCTTCATGGTAACCACAATGTGTTGGGGTGCACAGACTGTGAAGATGATTGATTTATCCAATTGCATGTCATAAATTACAGCAAATCTACTAATGGTAACACAGTTGAACAGATCTTTGAATTCCTTGACCTCTGGAGAGTCTTGCTGTGCCACATGGACTTCAGCTCCCTGGTGTATTGAGACCAGTTTAATGCTATCAGGCAATCCAAGGAATGGTCTAACGTCTGACATCATGATCAACTATCTACAACCATTATAATACACACGTGAACTCTAATGTGACATTGCCCATCATTTTGATGATTTGACCTCCATATACCACAAGGTTTTCAGCAGCTGTCTGGTCAGTTAATGCCTGTGAGTTAATTCTGTGCAAGAAAGTCGTCGACACAACATTGGACTTGGCACCAGAGTAAATTTTTAGTTTAAGTATGTTTGTGTTGTAAAGAAAAAGTATGGTGGTCGCTCACATCAACTTATTGACATTATTACATTGCACAGGTGCTTGCTCTGGCTGGGCCTTTTTTCATGGCATCACCACTTAATTCACATAGATATTTTATTATCATCTTTCTATTTGTTTGTCTATTATTTATGTAATTTTAACCCCTTACCATTAACACTGATTGATTTATCTTTACACAACTATACTTTACACTTCACTTTCACCTTTTTCCATTTTTCGTGTGATGCCCTGGGGATAGTCCTTGGCTGGATTCTTTTGGGGTTCCCTGCGTCTCGGACGTGAACCCCATAATGTTAGGGACTCTGGTATAGAGGAGCCTTGACGTTGACCCAGCGCTTATTCATATATTTGCAAATGTATGTAAACCAATACCTCTGAATTTCTATTATCATCTAGGATTCAAGTATTTTTGTTGATTTTGCTGCAGTGTGCTGGAGGGAAAATCCCTATGTTTGTGTTGTGTTTGACACAGAGATAAATTAAGATTTCTCCCGTTTTAGTGACCAGATCTACACTTTCACAATGTATCACATTGGCAGGTTCTGATAATGTCTGAACATTATTGACTCTATGGGCAAAATGTAATAGGGTGCAAGTAATTGGGTCCCATTTTGACTCACATGTGAGTGCATGTGAGTTAAAACTGCACGTACACTCGCACCTTGTAATGCGACTTTCATTACAAGGTGCAGGTTACACAGAGGCATGCACAGTTCAGTGAGATCTATACATTCTTCTGTTAACAAAAAGATATAAAACTGTAAAAATAAAAAAATTATGTCCCCCCCCACTAAAAGCATGTCCACCACCACGCTTTTCTGAGCCAGTTCTGGTTGTGAAATTAAAGGGGAAAAAAGAAGTAGGGGTCCCTTGTATTTTCATCAACCAACACCAGGCTCAGTGGGTGATGGGTTGATTGTGTGAAAAATGATAATAAATAATATTGTCTTTTACAGGAAAATTAGAGGTCCCTGCAAGCCTCCATCACATGCTGGTACTTGGAGAGCCACAAGTATTAGCATGTGGGGCATTAAGGCCCGCTGGTACCTCTAGTTCACCTGCAAAAACAAAAAAACAGGACACAGACACACTAGGTTACTAGAGTGTTTCAGTGTACTTGTTCTGCATTATAGCACCAAGCCCTGTTCTACCCTTCAAGAAGCAGGCAGGCATGTTAGAAGTATGCAAATCTGCATAGGTACATGTAACACACTCACCGAGTTGAAAGTTATTCCAGAGATGTCCACACTGATCCCTTCGGCAGCGAGGTGAAGGATTGACACTAATACAGGCACGGACATGAGAAAATACTATATTCGCTAAGATTAGTTAATTTAGTTGCAATAAATTGCATAGAAAAGAAATAAATGTAAGCAATTAACATTTCTGCTTATAACTCTGTTACAACTACAACAATAGTGATAATAACAGTTCACACATACATTCGCCAAAGCTTTATTGATCAGGAATGCTTCTTTCTTGAGCTGTTAAATAAATGGGTTAACAAAATCTATTAATGCTTCTATATGCAACAGTTATAATGACTCATACCAGGTTGAATTACTACATAAGTCTCAGAATGTCCCTTAAGTCCCTTACCGTCTGGCCAGTAACCCGTTACATTGGTGCACATTAGAAGCTAAGTATTTTGGTCACAATATCCTAGTACTGAAGAAACAATGTTCTCAATAATATTACTTCACTAAAGGATGCTATCTGCCAATGTTGTTGTGGACTTGTATGTTGCAAACCCGGGATTGAGGATTTCTTTAGTAGTCTACAGCTGATGCTAATTATCTTTGTCTCAAACTGGTGTCTGATGAAACTTCGGACATCAATATAACATACTGAGTTCTACACTATTTTTTATTGCTATAATGAAGCTTTAATATACCTTTCCTGTTTAGTAAATGGAAAGGACCTACACTCTGTTTCTCAGGTTATATGTGGTAATAGTACCCTCCCGCAGCAACAAGTTGTTTGACTATATTCACTGAAGTAGTCTGTGATGGGGCAAAAGCTATCCTGGGCTCTTATAGTAGCTGCTCTTAGATTTCAGTCTCCTCAACAGAAGATACGGGACCCCCGGCCCTAACAGTTATATTGCAGTGAGGATTGGCCCTTGAGGGAAAGCTATTGGTTCTATATAACTGACAGCTTATGACGGAAGTAGTAATGCTGGGTGGTGGTAGTTTTATTTACAGACCCCTCCTGTGGATCAGCTTAGCAGATTCAGCACCCTAGAAGATCCGGACAGCGGTCCCTCCTGCAGGCTGGCCCCTGGCTGTCAGTCATCAGAGGAGGTCAATGGGCGACTCTCTCCTGTACAGCTTCCTGCCGGTAGCGTCCTCACAGCTCTCTGGCTGTCTGTATTCTGGCTGACAAGTTCCGGTTGCAAAATGGGTCCACACAGTGGGCACTGGTAAGACCCGCTCTCCGGTCGGTGCAGCACTTTCCTCACGGCTAGCTTACCACAGGCACCCTCCTCACAGCAGCCTCTGCGGGTCCCTTATAGATCAGCCATCCCACCAACCGCATGCGCCACTCTCTCCACTGGCCCCCTGATAAGTTCAGAGGGAGAAGGTTTCCCCTCTGCTGCAGCAGCACTGGATCCCTGTGTCCAGGGTGGGTGGCGGGTTCCTCTGTTTCTCAATGGGGGGTGGGGGCGGTCCATATACACATCCACTGTACATGTTTTGTCTATAGGCACTGTAAATTTATTTATTTATTAACAGTTTCTTATATAGCGCAGCATATTCCGTTGCGCTTTACAATTGTCAACATTGATAGAACAAAACTGGGTAATAACAGACAGATATATAGGTAGGGAGGCCCTGTTCGCAAGCTTACAATCTTTAGGGAAATAGGCAGTAATACACAAGGATAGGTGCTATATATTGCATCTTGGTCCAGCCACAATGCACAGTTATATATATACCTATCAAACAGCACATACATGTCTATATAGGACTGGCATGCTTTTACATTAAACTTGTGTACATATATGAATTGACATTATATTAAAACTATGAACTGGTCAATACACTTTCTTACATATGTGCTCTTATTTGCCCCATTACACAGCACCAATGAGCCAGCACCTGTTTTTTCACCCCTTTGTACCCCCCCAGTTCTTTCAACACACCCCGGGGCTTCAATGCCCAGCCCCCCCTCACCCACACTGGCAACTACGGTGACAAGGCCTGCACGCCTTCATGCTCCCACTCCCAGTCACCACTCATCGTTGCACCCTGGTCGCCCCCCTCCATAACAACATTTCATTCCCCCAGGTCTTCCCGCCCATCCTCATTTCACATTTTGCCCCCTGTTCAACAGCAGGCGCAGCCGCCCTGTATACCAGCGCAGCATATATCCCCCCCACACCACTCCCGGGCATGCCATCGCCGTTCCACTGTCCTGTTTAGCTGAAAGAGATCACGCCCCATGCTTCCACCTAATGTGTCTTATTTCAAGTCATCGAGTTTCCGTATAGGAGTCTTCCAGGGGTCCAGGACGTTCAGAAGGTGACTCAAGTCGTGGTGGGTGCACCATGCAACGAGGGACAAGCATTTGCGGGTAGTCGGTCGGGGCCGGGCCTTTATCCACAGGATCACGTGAGCAAATTGTTTTCTTTTTAAACAGCATTTTTACTTTTCTTTGCTGTGTATAGCGATTCTTCCAGATACACCGTAGGCCCTGTCAGTTTAAAGGGTGTTTGCGCAAACACTTAAGGGCAAGCATAAAAGCCAAAAGCGGTCTAGTACTATATTAGCAGCTAGGGTCCTGGTTGCAGCGGGGGATGGTGTCTATTGTGCAAACGCAGCTCTATTTAGGTGATTTGGGGTTACAGTTATGGCAGCCCTGACTGTTGTGGAATTTTTATACTCTCATGTACTCTGGTTTCAGGCAGCAGCTTAGGTAAAGCAAGTTGGTGGGCATGTTTGCCAGTACGGCGGATGCTAAATGTATGAATGGCAGCAAGATTGGCGTAATGGTTATCATTCCTGCCTCACAGTACTGAGGGTTCAGGTTTGAATCCCAACAAGGTCCTATCCATGTGGAGTTTGTACGTTCTCTGTGTGTTTGTTTCAGACGAATGCCTTGTTAGCATTTTGGGGTTGGTTACAGTCGGTCATCCCTGATTTGGTTAGACGGCTTGTTTGTATTTGCAGTTTAATTTTGTGATCCAACGACGTGGAGTTTTTTTTTTGGTTAAAGGTTACTCGGCAGTCCTGCATAACTATGGGTTCTCACATTGGCCTGGAGGCAGTACTGTCCAGATGGTAAAAGTACCTCAAGTGCCGAGCGCGGTGAAGGCTATACGTTCATTAATGCCCAGTCAGTGGCAAATGCAGGATTTCTAGAGGGGGGGTTTCCAAATGCTTGATTTTAGAGCGGGTGTGGCCAGTCCATGAAGAGGGCAGAAATTTTGAGTCGCTGGAAATTATTCCGTGGATAAGTTCTGTCCAGTGGGTTGTTCTGTTTACTTTTCTTTGTTAAATGTGGCATCTCATTTAGCAATGGTGCGTGCCAGCACGTACACGCAGGGCAGACCAATTCATGGTTTGCTTTATTGGTAGCGGGGGCGCTCGGTGGTTTTTAGTTTGCAAGAATTACTTTTTCTTTTCAGATGTTTTGTATCGATTCTAGGCATACCAGTTTCTCGAGGTCTCTGTTTATACGATTGTCCAATCTGGGGATAGATATCGACAATTTGCTAGGTCTTTGCCGATTGTCTTTGGTTTAAAGTTGGTGAATTGGGGAATTATTGCGGAAGTGTCTCTATAGCAATTGCGATCACTTTTAGGACAAGAATGTTGATTGTAGAGTAATACCCATTGGCACGAAATTGGCATCGTTTGCACCGCTCCATCGCCCGGGGTCAAAATCTCACCATTTTCATTTGTCTCAGGACTCGTGGGAGGTATGGCACGTTTGGTGGGTTATGTTTCAAGAGTTCACCAGAGTAAGAATTGACTACCTGCTCAGGTGGACAATTACAACTGTCATTTGTTTAAGAATGTGTCTAGCTCCATAGTTTCCAGGGAGTAATCAGCGGGGAAGGTGCGCGAGAATTTGGCAGGATTCATGGATGCTGTAAGATATAACTGCCAGTATGCTGTTTTGTAGAGTTTTACAATCACGGTTGTAGCCGAATTCTGGGCTACCAGGCTCGGCAGCAGTAGGATTAGGGTATGCAGAGATATTTTAGGTAGTTCATGCTATCAATATTTTCGGTGGCTGAGTTCCCTCCGGCTTTGCGTTTTTTGCTTAGGTGTCTTATCACTTCTTTGTGTGTTTGCGCACGAACATAGATGTTTAGAGCGCGTCACGTTTCTGGGAGTGGAATACGGGACAGCAGATGTGCTTGTCTCATTGACCATGGATTGGGTTTTGGGGTCTGCCCCCCCCCCCTTTTTTCTATGATACACGGCTTACTCTGGTCATGTTAATATCGGCTGGTTGTAGCGCTTGAAGTTAAGTAGTTCGTTTTGACGTCCTTGGCTCCGCATACGCTTAGATTTAGTTGACGGCTCGTAATGTTATACACTTTTTTATTTTTATTCTTTATATGCAGCTGATCTTAACTATTTCTTTTACACTTTACCTTTCTTATTAGAGTGTGTCTTAGGGCTCTATTTACTACAATCCGCATATTGAATGCAGATTGTAGTGTGATATTAACGACTGAATTTGCATTGCAAATTCAGGCAATATCACAGGGATTTACTCCAAATCCCTTGCAGGGACAGAGCTTGCGATAAAGCTCTGTCCATGCGAATCCCCTTCGGAGCCTTATCACGGTATTTTCGCAAAAAATAGCGTGATTAAGTGCCTGCGCATGCGCCGACCGGTCGCCGCTGCTACCCCCAGCACTAAGCCCCGCCCCCGGCATTAAGCCCCGACCCCGTAATCGCGGACCACCCGCGACCCCCCCTCCCTTAATTACACTTACTTGCATGCTCCGGGCCTCCGGTGATGTTCTCCATTCCTCCGGTCAGGTGATCTCCCATACTACACTGGGACCCGATCACCTGATGACCGGGCAGCAGTGCACTATGGGAGACCAGCTGACTGGAGGGGAGTCATCACCGGAGGCCCGATCACCAGTCCCTGGAGTCAGTAAGTAATTTCTTTTTTTACTTTTTTTGTTTCTTTTTTTACAGTAATCAGCTTGCTGTCTGTTTCGACCACACAGCTGATTAATGGGACTGACTCCCGGCTCTGCTCTCCCCGTTAGAGCAGGGCAGGAGTCCGGTAACCAGGAGAAACCCTGGATAACACCACCTCCAGGTGGCGTTATTATCACAGGGCTTTCCCCGATATTTTTTCACATTTTATTTTTAGTAACTCTGGTCGGATCACATTTCCCATTACAGTTATGGGAAATGCGATCTGCTTTACTAAAAATAAGAGATACTTAGAGGTTGGAGTAGAATTTTACGAATTCTACTCCAATTGCCCTGTAATAACTACAGGTGATACTAAAATAATGTGAAAAGGGTGTGAAAACACCCTTTTTCACTTTATTTTAGTCAAAATAATGCTAATAAATAGAGCCCTTGGGGTGGCTTAGCTGGGCTAGTTTGGGGGTGTCCTGCGCTCTGGATTTGAACCCTACAATGTTAGGGACCTACCTGACAGAGGTTACCCGGATGTGGTGGCCAAAATTATGCCAAAAACCTCTACTCAGTGCAAAAATGTATTTATTTTTATATACAATCAGTTAACTTGGAGTTGAGCACCTGTATTTCTTTTTGTGTATATATCAATTGTCTCCACAGGTAGCACCTCCAATTATATATATATATATATATATATATATATTAATGCACAGGAGATCCGGTACTCGCAAACAAAGACAACTCCAAGATACTTGCTCAGGTGCCCTCCTTGCAGGGAATCACTTCCCCGATGAATACACAGTCCACAGAGGCGGCACTCAGATTACTTTGTATGATGTAAACATGGCAAAGTAATTTAATGCATAAATATATATATATATATGTTCAGGGTGTGCAGTCTGAGGCCCACTTCCTTATGGCTCGGAAAGTTTAGCAAGGTTTCTTGGCTTACGAGGGTACAGGAGGTTCACCATTCAGGCATACCCGTTAGAATCGTTTGGAAATGGCACGAGCTAAGTCATTGCGGATCGTTTACGTCGGCAGCTAGGTCTAGTATTTTCATATTTCGCAAAGATTCCTAGTACGCCGATGGTGAGCTTATGGTTTTGTATTAAGATAAGGTAGAGAGAGGTCAGGGGTGTAGCACCTCACTCTAAATGATTTCACGAAGACCTATTGAGCTATCAATTTTAAAGGATCCTTTAGTCACAGGATCGGGTATCGCATTGGTTTATTAAGAGGCACAACTCTTTAATTTGGCATTGTGGTTAGCTTATTTAGGGATTGTTATTATTGGCAGGTTGTTCTCAAAGAAGATGAGTTAGACATCAACGGGTTGTTGTTTGAGAATGAAGTTTTCAGTTTAACCTATAATTGTGTTGTATTAATGGATTGTTAAACTGTTCAGCTTGCTAAAGGGCGATGGACCTCTATCCCAGCCCAAGCACACCCTTTCACCAATCATAGTCAGTTTGGCCGTACGTTTAATGGGTTACGGCCCCCACGCACTGGCTCATCCAAGCCACTCAGACGACATTATCTAGCTTTTACTTCTCAAGAGTTTTCACAACTTTTGTTGCTTTAGAATTGCCATTAGATCAGTTTGGCACACATTTTCCAGAATTGGGGCCGCAATCTGCATGGCAGCTGCAGGTGCTTCCGTTGATGCCTTAAAACATTTAGGGCCTGATTCAGAGCCGGATGCTATTTGCGCTCACTCATACAGAAAAAGGGGCCGGCTATTTAAATTGAGCGCTCGCTCTTTGCGGTCTGTTGACGCCTATATGTCTGAGCGAGCGAACGAAACATGCGCTCGCTATTTTGTAAAGACGCTCCCTGGCCGCTCGCATCCTACGTCATCTCCGCTATTTATTTGATTAATCGAGTACATCGAAAGGCATCTGAACTGCTCGCAGTGCTTGTCGTTGGATTTTCTTATAGCAATCATGCGAACAGTTCATGCTAAGAAACAACCAAGTGACGTGGTTGATGATGCTGCTTTTGTTAATTATGCACACCCTTAAAACGCCCGTTTCGACTGTTTGGCACGCCTGCGTTCGGATCTCCACTCCCCGTTTTCAAGCACCTTCCCCTGTTACCACCCACAAACGCCTCATCCTGTCACTCAAATTAGCATGCACTCGCTATTTTGCGAGCACTAGATTTCTGACCGCAATGACTGGTTGGCGCATGCGCATTACGACCCATACGCATGCGCAGTTGTGCGAACATCACTCGGAGCGAACGAGCGGCCGCTTACGAGCGGATCTGAATCACACCAATGGTAGTCGTCAAACTGCAGGTAATAGTTGCGCAGCAATAAGTTGCATAGTTTGCAGCACTTCTTGCGAGTTTGTTGGGAAACCCAGGGACCTTATGCCTACTGCCGCTAGGGAGTTTGAGGGGCTTTTCAGATTTGCCCTCAAAGAGGTTTGCTGTTTTTCACCTTCAGATGGGTCACCCAACTATTGTTTTCCTTCTCTTGGATAGGCTGTTTTTCTATCAATTGTATGTAGCCTATCCAGGCGTGATGAACCCTTTTTTGCAGGTTTATAGGAATGCTAAATGTCGGGTGTGGGTCATAGGACATTTCATCTATCTATTGGGCTAATGAGCATCCTTTAGCATCTCAGGCCCCGCATTTATTAGGTACTAATAAGATTCAGTGGTTCGGTTTTAGGGGCAAGCTCTGAGGTAGCCTTTATTAGAAGTGTATGGACAGCGGAAGCCAGATTTGGGACACTGATTTGGGGGCAAGGTTCAGGGTACTAGCAATTGCATTGCAGTTGTACCTGCTCTTAGGAAGGACCTACAAATAGTATACTTGAGATGGCCAGCAGTAGGGTAGGCTGGCAGTAATATCTAGTCCGGTCACTAACGGACAGATGGTTATATTGGCACCTTCAATTGCCTTCTAAGGAGAGGAATTTTTTATAGACCCAATGGGATACACCTCATGGGCGCAAGTCTAGAGTCTTGCATTAGTAACATTGCTATCTTCCCTAGGGGCGATTATATCCTGATGGTGGCGGGGCTCAGCTCTTTGAGCCGTGCTTTGGCGGTAAGCAGTGCTCCTGGGCAGCCTATTATAGCGTAAGAGTGCCTGGGTAGCATAAGCCTTTTGATAGCGGCGAGTGGTCATTTACCTTAGGGGGGGAATGGTCCATCATCTTAGGGAGGGGTCAATGCTATGCCAATTAAGGGTGAATGGTTCTACCTCAGGCCAGTTTGCGCCAGGCGGGGATCCGCCTCTTATTTATTTAGTCACATATAATTGTCGGGCTGTGGCCTTGGAGCACTGCTTTTTACTGCCACCATCTTTCTAATTACAAATGGATCAATAAATTTCGGCTGTGTCCTCTTTCAATTCCACATAGGTGTCCGTGTGGTTATTTCTAGTTAGTAGTTAAGTGGGTGAATTAGCATAATGTAAGATTCAAACAATGGGTGACTTATGAGTTTTTGCCATAAGGACTCACTAATTAGATTTTTTTTCATCTCATTAGCACAATAACACTTCTAAAAACTATATTCATCTGCCAGTTATAGAGCTCTGAATACAGGACTCAATAGAAAAGAAAACGTAGACACAGATTTTTGCTTTTGACCTGCATGAAGCTAAAATAAATAATTGAATGGAATGTTTAGACATGAAATGGTTCTGCCTGAATGAAAACATACCCATTTAATCACAAGAGAAAGGAAAGGCCAAGTCAATGAAGCCTGGATAATTTTGTCGCAGAACTGCTGACTCTTAAATGACCAAGGACACTTGCACGAAATGCATGAACATCAAATCAGTATTTAAAGTTTGCGACCGAGAGAAAGACATTATTTAATTTGTAGAGGAATCTATAGAAAAATAGAATACAATTGATGACAATTCTAAAATTCCGAGATACTAAGGGGTAAATTTACTAAAGTGAGAGTTTTTAAAAGTGAGTTTTAAAAGGGATGTTGTCCATAGCAACCAATCAGATTATACTTAACATTTAACTAGCACCTTCTAGAAGATAATAGCTAGAATCAGATTGGTTGCTATGGGCAACATCACTTTTAAAACTCACTTCTACAAACTCTCACTTTAGTAAATTTACCCCTAAGTGTCGTTTACAAACCTACAGTAGTGCCAGCAAATTAGACCTGCAAATAAAGCTGTGACAATATAAAAGTGCACACGAGCCTCCTTGCTCACACTGTACTTATCCAACATTGTTCCTGGATGTGCTGGAATTCTGATTAGAGATCTGTGGTTCGGTTCTTTAGAAATCCGAATACATGCAAAATTTGTGACTCTGGACTAGGGATGTGCAGGCTCGGAGATCCTAGTTGCAGTTCTAATCTCCAGAGAAGGTCTGGATAAATCCGAGTCACAGTTCTGATCTTCCAGTGGATCATAATTTGGTCTTTAAATCATAATTTCGGGTTTTGGATTGCAAAAATTACATTATTTTAGCTGTTTTTAAAGAATTATTATTATTTTATTTTTTTAAAATCCATACCCAAAACCAAAATACTTCAAGATGGCTTTGCAAAACCAAACCCAAAACACGGGAGTCAGCGCACATGCTTGTGAAATTATAGCAGGCATTCCTCATTGCTGTGACATTGGCCCTGATTCAGAGCCGGTCGCTCTGAATGAGGGCCGGTCTTTTTTTTGTTAGAATGGCCTCCTGGTCGCTCGCATAGCTGTGGGTGACCATCCACAGCTATAGCGAGCGGACAGGAAGATGATCACAATGGTCAAGACCATCACCACCATCGGGCTTGCGACGAGACCCTTGTGGTAGGGTCTCATTGCCGCAAGCCCCAGAGAGATTTCAGCTCTAACAGAGCCAGAATCTCTCCACTGACATCACTTGTGATGTCAATGGGGCCGGCCCCAGATGGTAGGCATCCATTTGGGCCTACCGCCTCCATTTGGGCAGCCACCCCCCCCGGCCCGCCCACCAAAGGGGGCGTGCTGTCACTCAACATCGACAGCACGCCCCCTTTGGTGCGAGACCCGGAGCGAAGCATTGCCCATTTCTGTACGGGTCTCGCGCATGTGCACGACGGAGCCGGCTCCGTCATGCGCATGCGATCTGGGCCACCATCGACCCGGTTGCGACCGGGTCTGAATTAGGCACATAGAATGTTTCATCTAACTGTTGCACTTTGGGCCTGGTTCAGACCCACTTGCTGCCACTGCCCGCACACTGGGATTGTGGGCGTTTTTTGTTTTTTCTTTGGCTGCTCACATAGCTGTGGGAGACCACCCACAGCTTGTGCAAGCGGTCAGGAGACCATCACAATAATCGTGACCATCGACCTCGCGACGAGACCCTGCGGTGGGGTCGAGGCTCCCGCAAGACCGTGTGGACTTCCTGCTCTAATAGAGCAGCATGTCCACTACTGACATCAGAACGCCTGAATTTTTCCAGCCAACCCTGTCACCTTACCTGTCCACAAAACGGGGTGAGCTACCACTCACCATCGACAGCCGCCCCGTCTTGTTGCGAGCCCCGTAGCAAGTGAACTTCAGTCACTCGGCAGGGCAAGCGCACGCCGGACGCAGCGCATGCGCAGTGCCTAAACATTGGGCCGCTTGCGAGCACACAGCACTTGCAACCGGGTCTGAATCAGGTGCTTTATCCACAAAATAATATTTCCAAGATGAGACATTTAGGTTCCTGAGTGTACAGTGTACAATAACCTGAATCTTATACCATCACAGATGTAGAGGAAAGCAGTTCTCCCCTAATAAGTTAAAATAAGGCTCTCACACCATATACTGTAAGCCACACCTCCCAACTGTCCCGAACAAGGGCAGAATAACAATATACTGCATTAGAGTCCCTTATCTTGCCCATTTAACTAGATGGTGGGCGGGACAGGGGTGTGCATGGACGCCGAGAGGGGGGGAGCGGGTACAGTTTACCCGGGCCTGGGCTTGCTAGAGGGGCCCGGCGGGGCCCAGGTCTGATGTCGCTCCCCCCCCTCCTCCCTCACAGCAGCTCAGCACACAGCTTGTGCTGGGCTGCTGTGTGAGACTGCTCGCTGCTTCTGCAGCAGCCGGAGCAGTCTCCTATGGCTGTGGGGGGTGGCGATCATACTGATTGTGCCCCCCCTGCTTAGCACTGGGCTTAGGGGGCTTACAGCGCCCCCCTACCCCGGCGCTCAGCGATGCATAGCAGCACTAAAAATATGATTTATTTTTATTTTTTAAGGGGACATGGCCACGCCTCCAGCAATTAGGCCACGCTCCCTCCATTACCCGGGCCTGGCCAGTCTCTCAATGGCCCTAGGGGTGTGATGATGCAATTCTCTGCAATTCATGTCATCATAGCCACCTGTAAATGAAGCAGCGATTTGTGGCATTGCCAATGGGGATAGAAAAAATTATGCAATTTCCGACCCTACCCTCCCACAATGGCTACCTCCATCTCCTGATATCATGACATACATGCAACTACAGATTTGTCTTTAAAATGTTATCCCTATATTGGGTTATAAACATCAGGTGCAAAGGGTCATATGTGCACCTGAACAAAGAATGCTGTCATGTAAGAGGGAAACTATAATTTTTGCATGCAAAGAATACTTAACCTGATTTTCCATGTAGCATGCAAATACTTGGTAGCTTTAATTAATACTGAAATGAAGGTTACCCATCGCTAATTGCTCTGCTCTGAGCTAACCAATTGAATGTCAATACTTCGGGCATTAAGTCGCAGAGGGTGCACTTACTGTAACACTGATTTTAAATGCACCCTCTGGGGCTTATCACTTGGGGTAACCCATGGATTCATGGCACTTAACACAGACTATAATGGTTAACACACATTAGGAAAATGCATAACCATATAATAGCTCCGGGTGTTAAACCCAGAGATTCACCCACGCGGTAAACACTGTGGCTAATTGAATCTTCCCCTTAGAGTTGAGCTAAGAAGCTTCCCCATCCTGACTCTAATATTTTGGATGTTTGGCCTCCCCCCTGAATATCTGTGGCATATCTAGGGTATTTGGAGTTAAAAGGGAAATTGAGCATTCGAAAAATATAAAATGCATAATAAACAAACAAACAAAAAGACCCAGTGAGGTTCGGAATGCGTTGGAGAACCGAGAACCAATAGAGCAACATCAAGCGAGAAGCCCACAGCTAAGCCTATATTGCAGACGGCGGCTGACTACACATCACAGTGCCGCACGTGGCATCGGAACTCCAGAGAAGGAACCCTCGCCCAGCGGAGGAGATCGCTATACATCAGCGACCTGAAGGTATTGTAGGGACAGATAGGGCACCGCACTAACGGGCTATTACATCTGCAGACAATATAGTGAGTTTACCGCTATACCTCCACTCCTACACTAAGTCTAACAAGACTATAAACATTAACTACATTTATGTTTGCTTGTTTATTATGAATTTTATATTTTTCAAGCGCTCAATTTCCCTTTTAACTACTTAATCGAATATTTGAGCTGCTATTCTTTAAATTCACAGCACAGACACTTTTTTTTCTATTTTTAGGGTATTTGGAGCCCAGGGCAAGGTGAAAAATGCAGCCTTTCCTGATGTGTGTGTGCTGAAAATGGGTGTGGCCACATGCCACAAGGGCGTGGTCACTGAAAAATGGGGGCATGTCAGGATGACACACCACTGTTTATAGTCACTCTGGGAACATTCCTTATCATTCCATATGCACCTTAATGCCACCAGTAGTATATCCCTTTATTCATTGCTCCCTGTTGTAGTGCCCCTTATGTAGTTCCCCCTGTTGTAGTACCCATTATGCGATGCCTCTAGTAGTAGTGTCCTTCATGCAATATCCCCAGTAGCAGTGCCGCTTATGCAATGCCCCCTGTAGCAATGCCCTTGTAACAGTGCCCCAGTAGTAGTGAACCTTATGCAGTGCCACCAGTAGTAGTGCCCCTTGTGCAATGCTCCCTGTTGTAGTGCATATTATGCAGTGCTGCTAGTACAGCCCAAAATATAGTGCCCCTTATGCAGTGCTCCTGTAGTGCCCCTTATACAGTGACCCTTATATAGTAAACCCAGTAGTACCCCTTATGCAGTACCAATATACAGTGCCCCTTATGCATTCCCCCCAATAGTGCCCCTATATAGTGCTCCCAGTATTGCCCCTGTAATGCCCAATATATAGTGCCCCTGATACAGTGCCCCAGTAGTGCCCCTAATAAAGTGCCCCCTATGCAGTGCCAATTATACAGTGTCCCACAGTAGTACCTATTATATAGTGCTCCCAGTAGTGCCCCTTATATAGTGCTCCCAGTAGTGGCTCTGTGCCCCTTTTGCAGCCCCACTAGTAGTGCCCAATATAAAGTGCCCCTTATGCAGTCTCTCAATAGTGCCCCCAGTAATGCCCTATATACAGTGCCCCTTATGTAGTACCCCTATGCAGTGGAAATTATATAGTGCAACCATTAATGCCCCCTATGCAGTGCCTTTTACACATAACACAGACATACACAGACAGACAAATACACTGTCCTGAATCCCCGCTCCTGCCATGCCTGCCTTTCTGCTGGGATGCTCCCTTCCCATTCAGCAGTGGGCACTATGGGAGAGATGTCATGACGTCTCTCCCTTAACCCAGTGTGGGAGCTGGAAGGCGGAGCTCATGAGTGAGCTCCTGCCCGGCTCCGACACTGGGTGCAGCAGCGAACAAGAGTCTCTTATTGGCAGCAGTGCTAAAACTGTTTCAGTCTGGAGTGCCGTGGACCTCACGTGTCGTGAACTGTGGTTGGCGGCACCCCCACCCCACATTAAGCCACTGCCAAATATGTACGAAAACTTATCTAATGAACTCATTAAAATGTACACGTGACAAATGAAACAACCAGATTTTAGGTCCTCTTATTTCTATTGTTTCTATTGCTTTTGTGAAAGTTGAAAGAGTCTGTAACTTTCATTATTTTATTAGGAAGCATAAATTGTTATTAATTAATTGAGCAGTCCAAAAGTAATCCAAGCCAGACATGTTAACTGTCACCAACATGCACTTTTTAATCATGGGCTACATTCCTGCTAATTGGTAAAGTTGAGTGGCCATTGTAACCCCTACTCTTAGTTAACCTATATATGACCTGACTGTATTATTTCTATATGTGATGACTAAGGCCGGTATCCAATTAGCAGTGCTAAAGTAGCGCTGCTAATGGATCATCGTGGGGCTATCCAATTAGCCTCGAAGTGCTGTCTAATGCTGGCACTTATCATGGGGTTTTTTCGGGACCTGATATGTCCCAAAACATAATCCATGAAAAGTGCAGGTTTTTTTACTACCGCAAAGGCAAGAAAACTTACTGTGGGTCCCTGAGCTTGTCACAGATCCTACTGTATGTGTTTTTTGCTCAAAATATCCTATTTTTTCATCCGAAATAATAGAATATGGGGAAAAAACGTTGGCAAAAAACGGGGATGGTTGCCACAAAAATGGTTGACACATATTTTTTTGTTTTCTAACCATAATCTTCACCCTAACACTCCCCCCCCTTGGTGCCTACCCCTAACCCTCCCTCCTGGTGCCTAATCCTGACCATCAAGGTAGGTAGCTGACCCAAACTGTACCTTCAGGGTGTTCTAGAATCCTGTGCATTTGGCGGGGCAATGAGACATCACTGCAAGAGTTCCTACAGTATGTCACATAAACAACAATGATAGCAAATTACAGTTCACTTCCAGGTACAGTAAGGAGAAGGTAGAATTTCTAGACCTGGACATTTTTGTTATAGACTCCACACAACAAACCAAGACACATCAAAAACAAGTCGATGTGAATAGCTATATTTTTGCACACAGTAACCACCACCCTAGTTGGATCAAAGGTATTCCTGAAGGCCAATTCACCGGGTTAAGACATAATTATACAAATATGAAGGACTACATAGAACAAGGGACACACCTCAAGCAATAGTTCAAAGAAAAGAACTATAATATGACAGAGGTAGAGGAGTCATACAACACAATAAAATAAAAACCCAGAGAAACACTACTGAACTATTCCTCAAAAGAACAAAGAAAGGAAGGATAAAAGGTTTGTCATATGTCCAACAACACAGGGGTGTCACACAAAATTAGGAACATCTTGAACAGACATTGGCACATCCTGCATTTGGATGACAGGCTGAACGAAATACTACATGACAAACCAGACACAGTCTTCTGTAAGGCACTAGATTTAAAGAGAAAACTTACCCGCAACCAGCTGAAGTCAGGTAAGCAGTCCATACAGAAAACACTAGATAGATCTAGTATAAACAAGGGGTTCTACCATTGTGAAAAGTGCTCAAACTGTAGAAAGTTAGGATATAAAGCACGAAATCTACATGCCATATTAAATCAAACCAAACACACAAAGAGTATAAGATCAAAGAAACCATCACTTACAATAGTGACAATGTCATTTATCTTCTGGAATGCCCCTGCGGGCTACAATACATAGGCTGCACCACTAGAGCCCTCAATGTTAGGATTAGTGAACATCTTACAAATATAACCAAGGGGTTTGAGAATCACAGTGTATCTGAACATTTTAAAGTAAAGCACCGATGTGTCTCCAAGGGTCTAAAATTCATGGCTATTGAAAAGATCAGCTACAATTTGAGGGGAGGGGACCTGATGGCCATTATTGATCATTTAGAAAGCTGGTGGATTTTCCAGCTACAGACACTGCACCCAGAGGGTCTAAATATTGACCTATAGATACTGACAATTATTGTAGTAACAACCACGAAAGGGCACTATCTTTTCTGGTGAAAATTTTGGACAAATATAAATTATGGGACGTAAGCCATAAAAAAGATATAAAAAATATAGGGATCTAGCATACGTCGTCTAATATCAGGGACAATCGTAGTAATGAGATAACTACTTCTCACATGGGGTTAATTCTTGTAACACAACTCCCCAAACATATGTAGATCCTTGCAGCACCCCCCCCCCCAGAATGGATTATACAGGGCAGTACAGGTTGAGTCTCCCATATCCATATATTCCGAAATACGGAATATTCCAAAATACGGAATATTTTTAGCATGACTGAGATAATGAAACCTTTGCTTATTGATGGTTCAATGTACACAAACTTTGTTTAAGGCACAAAATTATTACATATAAAGTATAAAATGATCTATAGATTGTGTGTATAAGGTTTATATGAAACATAAATGAATTTTGTGTATGTACACAAACTTTGTTTGAGGCACAAAATTATTGAAAATATTGTATAAAATTACCTGCAGGCTGTGTGTATAAGGTGTATATGAATCATACATGCATTCTGTGTTTAGATTGGGGTCCTATTGCTAAGACATTTTCATATGGTGTACAAATATTCCAAAATACGGAATATTCCGATATCCAAAATACCCTTGGTCCCAAGCATTTTGGATATGGGAGACTTAACAAGTTATAGGAAGATCATCCAAGATTATTTATTAAGCAGAAGATAGGGCCATACGATAACAGTTCTTCAGGAGAAGATTCATACACACAGTCTCACTATCTGTAAACATTTTAAGGTGGTGAACAGGTGATGTGAGGTCACTTTTTACATATATGTCCCGATCACAGTTATAACCGGTTGTGGTTAGTCGACACAAACATATCCAGTGATATTGGCAATAAAAATAATGTATGGACATTACCACCGCAATTGTGACCAACTGGAATATTAACTGGAGTAATAACTAGTGAATAATTAAAGAAATACTTGTGGATAATAACTATCACTACATCCACTCACTAAGGACCAGCAGACATCCATTTGGTAAGTATCATTTATCTTACCTAATATCTGCACTAATATTGTCGATTAATCCTGATACTGTGCCCAATACGTTCCCCGAGGTACCTGCAGGCTGGGACAAGGAGGGATCCATTACCCATATTGTAAACAACATTAAGGAGAGGCCCACATCACAGATTGTGCAACACTCTGCCTACAGCTTTTGCCCACCTGTTCCACAGACTTATTAGACTGAGCTTTGCATTAGAAGACTTGACAAATTCCACCAGTTTGACATCATTATGGATAGGCATATAATGCAGCCAAAGAACCTTCTAATTATTTTGATAAAAAATACGGAATCATACTATTCTGACAATTACATCTATCCTACAACATGCATCGGTTATAACTGCTAGATTGACAATTAGTCAGGGGTACCATAGAGTGCAACCCCTCATTTTTTTGTTTATTAATATTGCAGTAAGGAAGCCAGGACATTCCTTGGGGTAGCACCTAGTGATGGGAAAACTTGTTATTTAAAGTGTTCTTGTCACAGTTGGTGCTAGTGAATTACCTGTATCAGGTGATGAACTGGAATCACTGGAGGCCGGTTGGACTGGAACCATGGGTAACATGAATAGCTCTTTTAATGTAAGAAGTGGGTAGCAGTGAGAACTGCCTTTGGTGATGAGTGACTGGAACTGGAAACTTGAGAAGTTGGAATGAGACCAGAAGGAACTTGGAGGGACCGGACTGGGACCGGCAGGTAGGCTGACTGAGCTGGTCGGGGTGCCAGCAGATGAGCTTGCAGACGGATGGTAGCGTGGAAGCTACTTGTTGTGGCTTGGGAAGCCGTGGGTAGACGCTGGCAGCTGGGTAGCTACGCGGAGCAGCTGGATAGCCGTGGGTAGATGCTGGTAGCTGGGTGGCTACGTGGAGCGGCTGGATAGCCGTGGGTAGATGCTGGTAGCTGGGTGGCTACGTGGAGGGGCTGGATAGCTGTGGGTAAATGCTGGTAGCTGGGTGGCTACGTGGAGCGGCTGGATAGCTGTGGGTAGACGCTGGTAGCTGGGTGGCTACATGGAGCGGCTGGATAGCCATGGGTAGACGCTGGTAGCTGGGTGGCTACGTGGAGCAGCTGGATAGCCATGGGTAGATACTGGTAGCTGGGTGGCTAAGTGGAGCGACTGGATAGCCATGGGTAGACGTTGGTAGCTGGGTGGCTACGAGGAGAGGCAGGATAGCCGTGTGGAGAAGCTGGCAGCATGGAAGCTACTTGGAGCAGCCTGGGAGCCGTAGGTGAGAGATGGTAGCGTGGAAGCTACTTGGTGCGGCCTGGGAGCCGTGTGGAGAAGCTGGCAGCGTGGAAGCTACTTGGAACGGCCTGGCAGCCGTAGGTGAGAGATGGTAGCATGGAAGTTACTTTGTGCGGCCTGGGAGCCGTGTTGAGAAGCTGGCAGCGTGGAAGCTACTTGGAGCGGCCTGGGAGCCGTAGGTTAGAGATGGTAGCGTGGAAGCTACTTAGTGAGGCCTGGGAGGCATGTGGAGAAGCTGGCAGTGTGGAAGCTACTTGGAGCTGCCTGGGAGCCATAGGTGATAGATGGTAGCGTGGATAGCTGAACGCAGCAGGCTTACAAATAACACTTGTCTAAGAACCAGCAGGAGCCTGGGACATACTGGTACACAGAGGTACACCTATATCACAAGTAGTACACCACAGGACATAACAAGATGTTCAAGCACTGAGTGCTATTAGAGGATGATCTATATACCTAGAGTCTGGTAGCGATTGGTGGATACAGACAGGTGGTCTGGCAGTGGCATTCAGAGTGGAGCAAGGCACAACATGTAGAGGGCGTAATCATCTCTGCAGCCCTTGAGAATCAGGACCACACCTGTGATTCCAATTAAGACTAGCAATGCTCACAGATTAATCAGTGTGAGGAGGAGAGCAGTCTGCACACACAGGGTTGTCACAGCCAGCATGATTCAGCCAGAGCAGATCTCCCAGGGGAATAACAACCACAGATCCATGGAGCAGCTGGCAGAGGTAAGTCACAAAAGGTAAAAACTAGCCAGGATTGTGACAGTTCTAATAGCAGGGTATTGACTTAAGAAGTAGAAGAAGGAAGTAATAAAAAAATATATATGTTATTAAAGGTTTTTGACTAATAGCAAAGTGGTACCTTTCACACAACCTTTAATTTATGTCATAAAGATCAACTATTCTTGGTTTATATTAGAGATGTGCGTTTTTCAGAAAACCAAGCCTGCCCAAAATTCATGGTTCCGAGTGAATTCGAGCCCTGGCTCATGATTTTCCACCAGGCTCAGTTATTAAAAAAAGGCAAAACATAATCTTCATGGTATCAGATCTCATGTGTTTTGGATTCTATATAAGTCCCTCCCACAGTGATTCAGACATTTCACACAGGACCGTGGGAGAGTATAGTGGACTGGTTGCAGTGCAGCATGGAGCTCAACCTTAATTATGCACACTAGTACTCTGCATACTGGTGCTCTAACTGCCCGCAGTGCAGCCCAGAGCTCCTAATCCTAATACAGGTCAGCATTATACTTACTGATGCACACTGGTACTCTAACTGCCCGCAGTGCAGCCCAGAGCTCCTAATCCTAATACAGGGCAGCATTATACTTACTGATGAACAACGGTTACTCTAACTGCCTGCAGTGCAGTCCAGAGCTCCTAATCCTAATTAGGGATGAGCAGGTTCGGTTCTCAGAGAACTGAGCCCACCAGAATTTTGCAGATCCGAGTCGGATCCAAGCAGGCTCGGAGTTTCCCGCCTGGCTCGGATCTCGAAACCAAGGCAAAAAAATAGTGTTGGAAATATTACGGTTCACGAGCTTACGTCTCTATGATCTATGTAGTATATAGGGACCACGCGGCATTTCACAGACACCATTTCACTCCGGCTGTGGAAACTGAACAGGGAGGGTGGGTAATGTAGGGCTGGGAGAGTGGTGCTGTGCTGTCTGCTGTGTCCTGGGCTGGTGCACTGCTGATCCATTCTGGGCTGGTGCTGCTGAGTGCTGATCCATTCTGGGCTGGTGCTCTGCTGTCTGCTGTGTCCTGGGGTGCTGCAGTGCTGATGCATTCTGGGCTGGTGCTCTGCTGTCTGCTGTGTCCATCAGGGCTGGTGCAGAATACATCTGGGCTGGTGCTGCGTCCATCTAGGCCCAAGTTCTGGACTCCCCCAAAAAATAAATATATAGATTGTAAAAAAAATAAAAACATAAAAGGTGTTTTTTACTGTAATATTTTTCTGTGTGTGTGTTAGGTTTAACCGCACAAGATCCAGCCAGCAATGCAAGTTGCAACCTAGTGCTGCCCCACTCCAGTCGTGATCAATTGGTGCTCAGGGCTCAAGTTCTGCAGCTGAAAAAAAATAAATATCAATTGTCTTTTTTTGATCTTTTACTGTATGTGTGTGTGCGTGCATGTTAGACTTAACCGCACAAGATCCTGCCAGCAACGCAAGTTCCAACCTAGTGCTGCCCGAATCAATTATCTTTTTTTGTCTAATATTTTTGTGTGTGTGCACAACTGCACGTGTGTGAATTTTGTAACCGCACCTTGGCTACACTATTGGTGCTTGTGACACTGCTTCAAGACCGCAGAAAATATGGAGGGCTGTCACATGACAGGAGAGCAAGGCCAAGAAGCACATGTTGTAGCTGCCGCCAGCAGTGCAAGGCCATCAACTTCCTCATCCTCTATGAAGGCCCATGCCCCAGGTCTTAAGTCACGCCATCTATATGGTAAAGCTACTTGTACTGAAGTTAGGAAAAGAAAATTGAAAGGAAATTTGTCTTTAGATAAACAACACATTGCCAATATGCCCTTCACTACACGAAGTGGCAAGGAAAGGATAAGGCCTTGGCCTTTCTTTAGGAAGACTGCTGATGTTCTTCGGAAAAACCAACTGTGTGCCCTGAGAAATCGAAATCACAAATCTCAGAGGAGAGTGCAAGTGTGTCCGCGGTTGTCATGTATGAGCCAGACCTAAATACTAATGTACTGGAGGATCCTGCAAGTTGCAACATTTGTGTGCCCTCTGTAAATGTGGGGAAGGGCAGTCAACATCATGCAGACATAGTCAGTGACAATGCTTCTCTGGAATTGCACATGGAGGAGGAGGATATTTTGGTAGTTGAAGGTGCTAAGGATGATGAGGATGTTGATGATGAAGATGTTGGCGATGAGGATGTTTATGCCGAGGATGTCCTTTGTGTAAGTAAGGCAACAGCTGTTGCCCATGGATTGAAAAAGTCAAAGCCCATTGTTGTCATGCTGGGGCAAATGATAAAAAAATCCACTTCTCACGTGTGGAATTATTTCCACCCCAATCCGGACAACAATTGTCAAGCCATATGTAACCATTGCAAAGCAAGAGTGAGTAGAGGGAGGGACCTAAACCACCTAGGAACCTCCTCCTTGTTACGTCACTTGGAGCGCATTCATCAAATATAAAAGTGTATGTTGCCAAGTTCCCAAACTCAAAACGTAACAAGTCCATTGTCACCTACATGATCCCTCTCTTGGGGTCCAAGCACCTTCGATCTCCAACACCAATACCTGCATCATCATCAACATCCTCATTCGTGATCGGAAGTAATTTAAAAAAACAATTGACTATTAAACAGTCCTTTGATAGAGGAAGTAAGTATAACAGCTGTCACCCAGTTTCACAGCGGATCACTGATGCCATGACGGCTATGCTAGTATTAGATGGTGAAATAATAAAATATTAGGACGAAAGTGTGGAGGAAGTGCAAAAGGAGGATGAGGGGGAAATTTGGGTGCTATCTGATGCTAATGTGGATGTTGATGATAAGGATGTGGTTTGCGTAAATCAGCCAGCAGTGGCAGCAGTTTTTGCTAATGATAAAAAGAAAGCCAGAAAAGCCACGTCTTGGGTGTGGAATTATTTTAATCTAAATTCTGACAACAGTTGTGAAGGCATCTGTTCCATTTGTAAAGCCAAAGTTAGCAGAGGAAGGGACGTTAACCATCTAGGCACCTCCTCCCTGTTATGTCATTTGCAGCGAGTTCATACAATTTGTTTTACAAAACTATAATTTGTAAATTAATAACAAGCAGTCCAGTATCACCTACCAGCAGTTTGGATGAGCACATGCAATCTCCACCACCAACACCCTCATAATCAACCTCCTCCTTAATAATTGAAGGTAGTCCTTCCAAAAAATGTTTTGTAGGGGCCCAAACAAACCAAGCAGTTCAGCCACGAAAGTGTCAGTCCTAGTGGCTAAAGTGCTTGGTTTGTTAAACTGTGCATGTCCTTTTTAATATACCACATAAGAGTGGGTGGGAGGGACAACTCCATCTTGCACCTCTTTCCTTTACATTTGGCACAATTTGGGGCATTGCCGACTGACATTATTATAGTTTATTAAAATGCCATCCTGTCTGCCACTGCTGTGTGGCAATGTTTCATAGATGTCCTATATTTTTTTAAACTGCCATGCGTTTGTGCCGCTGCTCTGTTGCTTACTTTAGCCAGCTCGCTGCAGCCTTTGGCCTGTATTGGTGAAAAATAGAGAAATCAATATTGTGAGCTGTGAGGTGGTTAAAAATGCATAGAAACATCTGAAAATGATTGTTATTAAGGTTAATAATACTGTAGGAACAAAAACAGGCCCAAATTAAGTGGTTTTAGCTGTTTATAATACAGATCCAAAACCAAAACCTAACAACAAAACACCAAGGAAAAGAATACAAACCAGATTCAGATTCAAAACCAGGGGAGATCCAGATCCAAAAACAAAACACGGGGGTCGGCGCACATCTCTAATCCTAATACAGAGAAGCATTAACCTTACTGGTGCACACTGGTTTTCTAACTGCCCTTAGTCATACTTGCCAACTCTCCTTCATTGTCAGGGAGACTCCCTGAAATAGTAGCAATCTCCCTGTCTCCCTGAAGAGTCTACCAATCTCCCTCATTTCATCCTTACCCCCATTATGAAGCTGTTATATTAAAAAACAGAGATATATACATTCAAATGGGATCATTAGTGTAATTTCCTTGCATTGGTTATTATAAGGCACAATGACCCCTATGAATTTCTGCAAAGTAGTGTGTTTTCATCAGCTGCTTTTGGGCTGGTTTACATTTGGATGTAAGTCAGGTTTAGGACACGCCTCTCAGATTTATCAGTACACGCCCACTGTAACACGCGCTCATAGGTGCTGCTTTCACAATCTCCCTGAAACGGTTTTTTAAAAGTAGGCAAGTATGCCCTTAGTGCAGCCCAGAGCTCCTAATACAGGGCAGCATTAACTTTACTGGTGGTTACTGGTACTGTAACTGCCTGCAGTGCAGCCCAGAGCTCCTAATCCTAATACAGGGCAGCATTAACCTTACTGGTGCACACTGGTACTCTGCACACTGGTACTGTAACTGCCCACAGTGCAGCCCAAAGCTCATAATCCTAAAACAGGGCAGCATTAACCTTACTGGTGCACACTGGTGTTCTAACTGCCAGCAGTTCAACCCAGAGCTCCTTTTAATACAGGGCAGAATTAACCCTTTATTGGTGCACACTGGTACTCTAACTGCCTTGGAAAGTTTTTTGTGTGTGCCAATTTCCAAAGGTGCCAGCGTGCCTTCATTTCTATAAGTGCAGTGAATCACACCAGGATGTAAAAAAAAAACTTGTGTGTGTTGTTCAGGTTCATGCATTGTGTTGTAAAATAATAACATTCATTAGGTGTCAGTTTGCTTATAAGAGCAGTGTGTAAAAATAATAATAATAAAAAAAATAAACAAAAATGTGTGTATGTTTAGGGCCAGGCAATGGCACTGTGTTACAGTAACACTCAGTAGGTGTTGTGCCACCGCGTTAATAATATAAGCATTATATGAGACTCAGTTGAAGTTGTTGTCATTTGTTAAAAAAAAAAAATGTTTTTCTTCTAAAAGTTGTGTGTTTGTTCAGGTAAAGGCAGTGGCACTTTGTTACAATAACACTCGGCAGGTGTCGTACCACCATGCTGTGTGGCAATGTTCCATAAATGTGCGATAGTCTTTTAAACTGCCGTATGTTATATTATTGAGGTTAATAATACATTAGGAACAAAAACAGCCCCAACTAACATGATTTTAGCTGTTTTTATCAATTTTTGAAAAAATACAAACCCAAAACCAAAATATGCGAGGATGTTCTTGCAAAACCAAAACACGAACATGAGTTGCAAGTTTTGAAGGATATTTCTCAGCCGAGTTTGCAATGTCTTCTCTCTGCCTAACTCTCCCGAACAAGCAGCTTGCACATATCAGTGAAATATTTGTAGGCTGCTTGTGGATTATACCTGTAAAAATATGTAATTTTTTTTTTAAAAAGACTTAGGGTCCCCCCCAAAAAACATTACCAGCCACGGGGGTTTCTAAAAATACGTGGAAAAAAAAGAATTGGGTTCCCCCTTAATTTAGGAATTTAGGAACCAGCCCCTGGCTTCTGAGCCAGTCCTAGTTTTAAAATTAGGGGGGGGAATGCATAGGGTGCCCCCTATTTTGAAAACCAGCAGTGGGCTCAATCCGGTCAGCGTGTAATGCCACAGCCAGGAGACCCTATCACCAGGTCACCCCAGCCAAAGCATTCACACCCCAAGATGGGCCTCTTCTGAGAATCCCTCTACCCGGCAGCCAATCAGAGGCCACTATACATACAATATAGCAACCGCTCATTGGCTGTGACGCACGCGTAACCAGCCAATGAGCGGCACTATATGTAAATCGGCCTCTGATTGGCTGCAGGACCATGGGATTTCCAGAAAAGGCCCGCCTCCTGTCATTAACAAAGTATTGGAATATGTGAAAACACATATACCAATACTTGTCCGGCATGGATTGGTTCACTTGTTTTTTTTTTTTTTTTCCACAAGTCCGGAGATTCTACAGAGACTAGCGCAAGGACAGAGGTGAGTATAGTATCTTTTTTTAAGGTACCCCTATTGGATTCTACTTGGACAAGTGGACAGAACATCTGGCAGCAGGTAAGTATGCGTGAGTGAGGTAGGAGTATGTAATTAAGTTGCGTTTGTGTTGTGATTTTTTAACTATTTTTTTACAGCGGGGATATGGGTGATGGGCGCCTGCTGGCACTTCTAGTTCCACAAGTGCCAAAGGAAGGCATGCTGGCACCTGTAGTTCCACGGTAAAAAACAATAGTTTCTATTTTTTTACACTACTATTACCACCATACCCACAGCCCATTGTGCAGGGAAGAGCCCCAGGCTTCAGACTAAGCCTGGGGTGCTCGGGAGAGTGGGGACCCTTTTCCTGGGGGAGGTCCTTCTCCCCTGAGATCCATGGCTTGGGCTGACCAGTTTGGGGTGCGAATGCTTTGGCTGGAGTGACCCATTATTAGGGTCCACTGGCTGTGGCATTGCACCACAGCTGGATTTGAGTCTGGTGCTGCTTTTAAATATGGTGTCCCCTACACAATTTTACAGATTAACCCTACTTGTGTTTTATCCTATATTTTTTGGAACCAGGACTAGCTGAGCAGCCTGGGGCTGGTTTTCCTTTTTACGGGGGACCCTAGATAATTTTTTTTTAACATTTGACTCTTTTTTTATAATTTACAGGCAGAAACATACATGGATCACACTGATCTGTGTATGTTTCTGCTGAACTCGCAGGTCACAGGCAGGTGAAATGATTTTACTAATTTGAACACGTTTTATCCGTTCTCATGAGAGTATTGAAACTCTCCTCTTGGTAAATTCCCAAATGCTATCTTCATAAGGGAATAGTTACTCGAGTTTGGCAGATGGTGATGTGAAGTTTACTAACTCTCCAGAATTTTCCAGTCGCAAAGGAGATTTCTCTCCCGAGTTTGTCCTTAGTAAATTTGCGAGTGGAAAAAAATCCCCAAACTCTCCAGAGAATGCTAACTCAACCAAACTCCAATCTTAGTAAATTTACCCCTCAGTCTTAAGGAGAATAGTGTATCTTCCCAAGCCAATCCCTAGTGAATTGTGGGTTAACATCTGGAGGCTTGGAGGCTTGGGTGGAGGCACTGTCAAGAGAAAAGGAGCAAGATTACCCCGAGCAGTGGAAACTCTGAACATTCTACCAGCTGAGCCAGGGTTACACTATATTATGAGAAAAAAAGAAAGCTGTTTACAGTTTGAAAATTTTTTGATTATGAACACAAAAATGCATTATTTGAGACAGGCAACACTGCACAAGCACTTTATCTTAGAAAGAAACTGTGGGGCCTTTATAACTAACATTTTAAAGTACTACCTGTATGTGTCTTCCATTTCCATCCATGCAAGTAAAAAATGTATCTGTTCTTACGGGAAAGGCTTTATTTATTTATTACAAGTTCATTTTCAAAGTAACTGTTTTATTTTGTACTGACTTGTTTTGTTTCCTGCAGATCCCATACATTTTATTGCAGGGTATGCCCTTTGTTTTTCTATTACACTATGGAATTATAGAGTAGTAGTAAGTCCTAATTATTATAGCCCGAATCCCCCTTTCCATATTTTTCTCATGAATTCCCTGTCTATCTAAGTACATTTAGAACAATTGCAATTCTGTGATGGGTTTCTCATTTGGCATTGCATTTTAAAAGCCAATAAACAGATGCTCAGTTGCAAAACTAAATATGGGAGTTATAGTGCCTGCCGCAGAGTTTTCACCCTACAACACACACAAGGTCAACAAATTATCCACGAAAAAAATATATTGTTGATAAAATGACGATAAGAGGCTTATTCAATGGTGCATACGTTCGTAATGTATGCTCTCGAATGTGCCATAGCCAAATTAAAGGTACCTAACAAAAGACTCTGGCTCATCAACATCAGTTTGCCATCTGTCACCTAAACATAGCAGTACTTTTTATTTCTAAAACAACTCTACTCTAATGTTTAGCATTTATGGAAGTATTTGTCACAGCTGTCCCCTGTTCATTTACTTGGAAACATGCAAACATGAAAGTCTAGTTTGCCTGTTACATACAATAAATGTTATGTTTTTGTTTGTCAATAATTGCGAGTCTTAGTCTAAACTTCCTATAGTTGTACTGTTTTAGATTCTGCACTGTTGTCCAAACTTTTATTGCCTCTTTAAAGGAACAATACACATAAAATACTATATAAATGGCAATGAGACAGTTTACACTGGTATGGGGCTTTCAGCTCTTTAATAATTTGGCTTACAGTCTTAATCGTCTTGCAAAATTCAGGCCATCAGGAAAGTGTGGTAAGAATTCGAGGAGGGCAACCATCCAATGACTTACTGCTTTGGAGTTTGCACCAAGAAAAGGGTAGTGGTGCCTTCACAACTACAGGCTAGCTACTGCAGACGGCGCTTAACATTTTCTTAAGACCATTTGCGAAACCATAAAAATGCATTTATTTCTCCTTATGTGCCATTATGCCAATAGTTTTGTGTGATTGTGTCCGTATTAATGGCATGCCCATCATCATCATCGACAGCACGCCCCCTTTGGTGCAAGACCCATAACGATGGCTTGGCCGTCATTATTCGGGTTTCGCGCATGCGCACGACGGAACCGCCTCCGTCGTGCGCATGCGCACTTGGGAAACATCGACCAGCTTGCGAGTGCTCAGCGCTCGCGAGCGGGTCTGAATCAGGCCCAGAGATCCATCAGCCCCTTTATGTGAGAAAATAAATTCTCATGTGCCTACAAATGTTTATTTCTCCATGGGTAGCAATTTCTGGATTTATTTTTGAATTTAGTAAATTTGTCACATCGTAGCTGCATCCAAATGTGCTAATAGGACCTGATTCAGAGGTGTACGCTATTGATGCTAGAGCAGGGGATTTGTGATCATAGAGTCATGAGTTTGATACCCAATTGGGGAAAGATTAAATCATTTTTAAAACTGCTAATTTTTTTAGTATAAATAAAACTTTCTTATTTAAATTAGAGATGTGCACTGACCCTCGTGTTTTGGTTTTGGATCTGGATCTCCCCTGGTTTTGGATCTGGATGGGTTTTGCCAAAACCTCACCTTCGTGTTTTGTTTTTCGGTTTTGGTTTTGGATCTGGATTTTTTCTTAAAAAATCATAAAAACAGCTAAAATCACATAGAATGGGCCTTTTTTGTTCCTACAGTATTATTAACCTAAATAACATTTATTTCCACACTTTTCCTGTCAATTTTGACCACCTCACAGCTCACAATAATGATTTTTTCATCTAGTTAAGGGCCAAACGGTTGCATCCAGCTAGCTGAATCAAAATAGAGTGTTAAATAGAGTTGAGGACTGTGCAAAGATGAGGATTAAAGAATTGATAATTGGTGTAGCCCCTGGCTGAAGAATTAATAATTGGTGCAGCCACTGGCTGAAGAAATTAATTGATAATTGGTGCAGCCCCTGGCTGAATTGATAATTGGTGCAGCCCCTGGCTGGATGAAGAATTGATAATTGGTGCAGCCCCTGGCTAAAGAATTGATAATTGGTGTAGCCCCTGGCTGGCTGAATAATTGATAATTGGTGCAGCCCCTGGCTGGCTGAAGAATTGATAATTGGTGTAGCCCCTGGCTGGCTGAATAATTGATAATTGGTGCAGCCCCTGGCTGATGAATTGATAATTGGTGCAGCCCCTGGCTGAAGAATTGATAATTGGTGCAGCCCCTGGCTGAAGAATTTATAATTAGTGGTGCAGTCACTGATGGAAGAATTGATAGTTGATAGTTAATTGTTGATGCAGCCTCCGGGCTGAATAGTAGTGGAATACAGAGCTATGAATAGGAAGGAACCAGTCCTGCAACAGCCTTGAGGCCTGGAACACTTGGCAAGTTGCGGCCATTACAGCCTTGAGGGCTGGTGAGGAGTGACGACAAGTGGCCTTTGGGCCATGAAGCAGGATGCAGCCTTTGGGCCATGTAGCAGCCTTGAGGGCTGAGAACCCTTGGCTGAATGTCACTGTTGTGCGACTTGTGCCATTGGGTTGACACAACAAACAGCAATTGGTACAGAATTTTCTTTAAAAAAAAATGAAAGGGGCATGCAGGAGATGCTGTCTGTGGTCATTACAATTTCTGGACATTCATAAACCATAACATTAAAAATGTCAGGCAGCAATGGCCCAACCAGCACATAATGGAAAGGAAAAAGGTGCAAGATGGAATTGTCCTTGGGTCCACCAACCCACCCTTATGTTGTATATGAAACAGGACATTCACAATTTAACAAACCAATCACTTGGCTGACAATGCACAGTGGACATTGGTGGCAATGATCCCATACACAAACTGGCTTTACAATACTTTAGATGTCATTATCGTCATCATCATCTTCATCCTCATCAGTGTGTGCATCCTCCTCTTCTTCACACAATATGAATTCGTCCCCACTGGAATCCACCATTACAGAGCCAGACGCTTCTGTATTTTTTGGACTTAAGTGCTGGTAAAGGTCTTCCTTGTGGAATTTGTAATTAATTTTGATGTATATAATCTTTTCCACATTTTGGGAAAATAACCTCCTATGACGATCACTGACAAGGTTCCCGGCTGCGCTGAAAACTCTTTCAGTGTACACACTGGAGGGTGGGCAACTTAAGTACAGCAAAGCCAGTTTGTGTAAAGGACTCCAAATTGCCTCTTTTTCCTTCCAGTAGTGAAATGTACTGTCTGACATGCCTATTTGGATGCTATCCCTAAAATAGTAATCCACCATTCTCTGAATGGTGACCATATCAGACAAAGTCATGGTAGACATGTCACTCATTGTAGGCAGTTCTTTCAGACCAACCAGATGTCAATAGATTTTGCTGACTGATCTGCATCACCACCAACAGTGGGTCTCTTAGGAAAATGTGTTTTTTTCCTGGCAGCTGTAGAAACTGAAGGAGGAGATGCTGCCGTGTCATGTGCCGCTTGAGCTGACAATTTTTTCACCACCAGCTCTTTGCATCTTTTCAGATTTATGTCCATAAGGAAAGAAAGACGCAAGGTATGACTTAAACTTAAGATCAAGTATGGGTGCCAAAATATAGTGATCTTATTTCAAGAGATTGCCAGCCCTTGGATCCTGTCAAAGCGAATGAAGGGTTTGATCTACAAGTCCCAATTACTTAGCGGAATCACTCAGTTTCAACTCCTCCTTCAGTTTCTCCAGCTGCTTTTGCAAAAGTCTGATGAGGGGAATGACCGGACTCAAGCTGGCAGTGTCTGAACTTACTTCATGTGTGGCAAGTTCAAAGGGTTTGAGAACCTTGCACAACATGGAAATTACTCTCCTCTGTGCTTGACTAAGTTGCATTCCCGCTCCGCTCCCTATGTCATAGGCCATAGTGTAGCCTTGGATGGCCTTTTTCTGCTCCTCCATCCGCTGAAGCATATAGAGGGAAGAATTTCACCTAGTTACTACCTCTTGCTGCAGCTGATGGCAGGGCAAATTCAACAGTTCTTGCTGGTGCTGCAATCTTCGACACGCAGTTGCTGAATGTCGAAAATGTCCGGAAATCATTCGTGCCACCGATAGCATCTCCTGCATGCCCCTGTCATTTTTAATAAATGTTGCACCACCAGATTAATTGTGTGAACAAAACATGGGATGTGATTGAATTCACCCACATGTAATGCTCGCACAATATTGCTGGCATTTTGGAAATCACAAATCCCAAGGAGAGTCCAAGTGGGTTAAGCCATTTTGCAATGATTTTCCTGAGTTTCTCTAAGAGGTTCTCAGTGGCATGCCTCTTAGTAGAACCGGTGATACACAGAGTAGCCTGCCTCTGAATGAGCTGGCATTTGTTAGATGATGCTGCTGCTGTTTGCACAGTTGCAGGCAATATACCTACCCAGTGGGCTGTCACAGTCATGTAATCTTTAGTTTACCCTGTCCCACTTGTCCACATATCTGTGGTAAAGTGGACAGTGGGCACAACGGCAATTCAGAAGAGATTAATACGTTTTTTTTAATGCCCTTGTACTGATTGGGAATTGCTATTCTAGAGAAGTGGAATCTAGAAGGCACATTGTAGCAGGGATACAGGACCTCCATTAACTGGGTAAAACCCACTGCATTAATAGCGGACACTGGATGCACATCTAATACCAGCATAGCTTTTATGGCATCAGTAATCCATGTGCAGCAGGGTGATTGCTGTCATACTTGTTTGCCAATGCAAGAGACTGTGTGATAGTCAATTGTTTTGTTGAACTTCCTGAACTACTTAAAGTAGTCTTCTTCCTGGTACCCTTCTGGGATGAAGATCCACTATAGCAGCAGCAGCAGGAGTAACAGTCAAGGATCCTTCTGAGGAACAATGGATAGGAGAGGCATCAGTTCTTATGATATTGGATGCAGAACTACTTCCGATCATGAATGAGGATGTCGATGATGATGCAGGTGTTGGTGGTGGACATTACAGGCACTTGGATCCAGATAGAAGAAAGCAGCTTTGTGACACTGGACTGATTGTTGTTTTCTTTGTCCCCATAGTTTCTGTACCCTTTCCGATGTGATGAATGTGCTTCAAGTGATGTAACAGGGAGGAGGTTCCAAGATGGCTATGGTCCTTACCTCTACTCACTGTTACTTGGCAATGGTTACAAACATGAGAAGTGGATTTTTTTGTCCTTTGCCCAGGCATGGCAACAATGGGATTTTTCCCACCATGGGCAACAACTGTTGCCTGATTTACAGTTTTTTCACAAACATCCTCACCATCAACATCCTCATCATCATCATCAACATCCTCATCATCCTTGTTGTTATAGCCAACTACATAAATATCTTCCTCATCCTCCTCGTGCAATTACACAGAAGCATCCTCGATTTCTATGTCAGAAGGCACATAAATGGTGGAAGGAGGATCCTCTTCAAGTACAGTATTAGACAGGTCAGGCTCACACATGGCAACCGTGGACACACTTGGACTCTCCTCTGGTATTTCTGATTTTTACGAGCACACAGTTGGTTCATCTTAACAATTGTCATTTTTTTGTACCTCTCCTATAAGCAGAGGGGCTTGAATTATCACTAGAGCCATCAGTCATAAATACAGGCCAATGCCTTATCCTTTCCTTGCAACTTCATGTTGTGAATGGCATATTGACAATTTTTTGTTTATGAAAAGCTGACTTAGCTTTACATTTTTTTTGCTTTAGCAGGGTAAAAGTTTATTTTTTTTAGCCTGACTTTTTGGCCTGACATAAGCCCTGGTACATCGACTTTCATAGATGACGTTGACGGCCTTGCATCGTCATCTTGACTGCTGCCGGCAGCTACAAGACTGGTATGTGGATCCTGCTCTCTGGTCATGTGACTGTCCTTCATACTCACTACGCACACAACCACAAACAAAATAAAAAATAAAAAATATTTTGGAAAGCAGCCCCTCGACAGACAGGAGCACAGCACCCTTGCGCAGCTTCACTGATGAGAGTGACAGCCAGGTGTGACTGACATGCACACACAAAAAAATAGTTATTCATTATTTTGGGCAGCAGCCCCTTGACAGACAGCAGCACAGCACCCCTGCGCAGCTACACCGAAGACAGTGACAGCCAGGTGTGGCTGACATGCACAAAAAAATATATATATTATTTTGGGCAGCAGCCCCTTGACTGAGAGCAGCAAAGCACCCCTGCACATCTATGCCGATGACAGTGACAGCCAGGTGTGGCTGACACACACAAAACATTTTTATTTATTAGTTTGGGCAGCAGCCCCTTGACAGACAGCAGCACAGCACCCCTGCGCAGCTACACCGATGACAGTGACAGCCAGGTGTGGCTGACATGCACAAAAAAAATGTTTATTTATTATTTTGGGCAGCAGCCCCTTGACAGACAGCAGCACAGCACCCCATTCGCACCTACACCGATGACAGTGACAGCCAGGTGTGGCTGACACACACACACAAAAAATTGTTTGTTTATTATTTTGGGCAGCAGCCCCTCGACAGACAGCAGCACAGCACCCCTGCGCACCTACACCGATGGCAGTGACAGCCAGGTGTGGCTGATATGCACACACAAAAAATTGTTTATTTATTATTTTGGGCAGCAGCCTCTCGACAGACAGCAGCACAGCACCCCTGCGCAGCTGTGCAGATGACAGTGACAACCAGGTGTAGCTGAAATGCACACAAAAAAATTGTTTATTTATTTTTTGGGCAGCAGCCCCTTAACAGACAGCAGCACAGCACCCCTGCGCAGATATGCCAATGACAGTGATAGCAAGGTGTGGCTGACATGCACACAAAAATATATATATATATATTTTTGGGCCAGCAGCCCCTCGACAGACAGCAGCACAGCACCCCTGCGCACCTACGCCAATGACAGGTGCAGCTAACACGCCACACCAAAGAAAATTGTCTGTTTTATTTTTTTTTAACACTGAGGTGAACCCCTGATTAGAGGCAGCAGCCCCTTAACAGACAGCAGCAAAGCACCCCTACACTGATGACAAGTGTGGCTAAGCTAACACTAATTTTTTATTTTTTTCACACTGGGGGTGGGTGAAGAGCACCCCTGAAGTATAGAGCACTCCCTGATCAGCATTACAGTCAGCCAACCCCTATGGACAGACAAGTACAACAGCCAGCCCCTATGGACACGACAACAGCCAGCCAGCCCCTCTATAGATAACAGTCAGCCAGCAGCAAGTATTAAGTATTGACAATAACTACAGCACAGCACAGCTCCCAGATCCCTCTCTCTTCACTCTCCACAGCTGGAATGAAAAATGGCGGCAAATCGCGGGACCTTTATAGAATCCAAAACCCACGAGAATCCGACAGTGGGATGATGACATTTTGCCTCGTTTTCAGATCTGAGTGAGGCGGGAAAACCCGAGCCGACTCTTATCTGCTTAGGATCTCTGAAGTTCGGGTGGGTCCGGACCCGCTCATCTCTAATTTAAATGTTTATCTAAATGAAAGGTACAATCCAATTGGATTTTGGACCTGGGGGATATATGGACATATTGATCTGGGTACCTTCACTCTTTGAAAAAGCCTCCAGTGGTAAAAGGCAAAATGCGTCAGGGGAAACCTCGATATATTGGTCCCTTTTTATGGTTTAAGCAGCCTGGACATCTATAGGAGAAGCAGCAGACACTGGGCACTTTACCGCTATAAGCGCACGGACAGTCCTTTCCCCGCTGGTATCACAAACCATCTGCTGCCGCTGCACGCTCCAATCTCCAGCTGATGAGCTGTGAATGATCTGTGAGTAAACACAGAGATGGTGCTCTCTACACAAGCCGGACCGCAGCCAGACGTACAACATTGAGCCAGGATAGGGTAACTATTTTGGACTTGAGCCAATAATACTGTGGACACGCTGATGAGAATCTATAAATATTATATGTCATTTGGGACTTTGGGCCTAATTCAGAGGCACTCGCTATTTGCGAGCGCGTGCTCTGAATCAGGGCGGGGAGGAATTTTTTTTTTCCTGTCCACAGTTACTGCGAGTGGGCAGAAGATGGTCACGATTATCGCGACCATCGGGCTTGCGAGGATACCCTGTGGTAGGGTTTCAGTTCTCGCAAGCCTGAGTGGACTTCCTGCTCTAATAGAGCAGGATGTCCAATACTGACATCACGAGTGATGTCAGTAGGGGCGCCCACAAACGGCAGGCGTTCCTTCGGGAACGCCTCTGTTTGTTCAGCCACCCCCCTCCCCGCCTACTAAACGGGGCGAGCTGTCAATCAACATCGACAGACGCCCCGTTTTTTTGCGAGCCCCGGAGTGAGTGATTTCTCACTCGCTACGGGGCTTGCGTATGCGCACTGTGCCACCATCGACCCACTTGCGAGCGCATTGCACTTGCGAGCGGGTCTGAATCAGGCCCTTTGTGGATATACTTGATTATAGCCATATGGTGAGTGACATATTATTCTAAAACCTGCTGCTGAAGTCTACATGGGACGTTTTATTAGTCACAAGAATAATTAGATATGTATACATAAGGTCTTATTACCATTGTAATTGTCTTGCTCTTATATATATCGTTAAGATATAATTTAATTTGTGATTAAATACAAGTTTTTATATAGTAAGTTCCCCCTGATATGTATTTCTGCAATCAATTAAATAAATATTTTTTAAACTAGCGCAGTAATCATACAGTAATATTAGTAATAGTGACATGTCGACAAAGTTTTTTTTTATGTAATGCTATCCCTAACCCTGATGCTAATCCCTAGCCTTAATGGTAACCCTAACCGTAACCTTAATGGTAATTAGCCTTAATGATACAATATTCCTAACGCTTATCCTATGCATAACCCAATGGAAAATGTTGACATCATGACAATATACCTACATTTCCTATGTCAATGTCGACATTTTGCAGGTGTCAACATTAATGATGCTGACATTTTAACCATGAGTGTCATTGTCCACTCACCGTGAATGGTGACATTGTAACTGCACACCGGAGGCTCAGGTTCTTGTACTAATGTTCTAGGGTGAGAAAACAGGTTGAATATATAAAAAGTTGCTATATAAAAGTCAGTATAATTAAAAATGACAACTACTACCCACCCTATGATTCAATGCAGATACTATTATAAAGACTTCCATGCAGAGAGCATTCTGGTGACAGTCTAATAACATACATACTGTACTATACAATACAGACAGCATTCTAATAACCTCTACAATAGACATAACATTCTAATGGTTAGTATAAATTACAATGACCTAATGCAATATACTGTAGAGAGCATCCTGGTTTTCTATATATAATGCTGAGAGCAGCTTAATAAGCGATATGCAATACAAAGAAATTTCTAGTGATCTCATTACAATTCAGTGAGTGGTTCAGTGGCCAATTATACAGTATTGAAAGCACCGCAACTAGGGGGGGACTGGAGGTGCACGTGCACCAGGTGTTGTATCAGCCCCCACCGCCAGTGTCCTCCAGCCTGGCGCCGCAGGGGGGTTCCATGCCGGACGCCCGCTGAGATTTTATTACCAGCGGGCGCCTGGCTCCTTCCCTGCAGTGCTGCGGTAGCCGGAGGCTGGAGTTCTCTCCTGAACTCCAGCTTCTGGCTCTCCTCACGGGCACTATGGGAAAGACGTCATGACGTCTCTAACATAGGGCCTGATTCAGAGCCGAATGCTCTGACCAGAGTGCTCGCTCTGAATCAGGGCCCTCCTCCATGAAAATGGAGCGGCCTCCTGGCCGCTCGCATAGCTCTGGGTGACCACCCACAGCATATGCGAGCGTCCATGATGATGGTCGCGATGGTCTTGACCATCGCAACCATCGGGTTTGCGACGGAGACCCTACGGTAGGGTCTCGCTGCCGCAAGCCCTGGAGTGATTTTGGCTCTATCAGAGCCAAAATCACTCCCACTGACATCACTAGTGATGTCAGTGGGGCCAGCTTCAGACGGTAGGCATTCCCATGGGAACGCCTCCGTCTGGCAGGCACACCCCCAGCACGCCCCCCAAAGGGGGCGTGCTGTCAATCAACATCGACAGCACGCCCCCTTTGGTGCAAGACCCAGAGCAAAGGAGAGCCCATCGCTCGCCGGGTCTCGTGCATGTGCACAACGGAGCTCCCTCCGTCGTGCACATGCGCAGTGGGGGAACATCGACCTGCTTGCGAACATCCTGCGCTCGCGAGCGGGTCTGAATGACCCCCATAGTTCCGAGGAACAGCCAGGCAGACCAGACGGCAGCGGATGTCGGAGCGGGGTTTAAGGTAAGTAATGTTGTTGTTTTTCTGTAAGTGACATTACAGGAGCATTACTATATGGGCACTACATGGGCATTTCCATATGGGCACTACAGGGGCCTTACTATATGGGGACTACAGGGGCATTACCATATGGCCACTATAGGGGCAGTACAAATACAATATGGGCATTACCATATGGGCACTAATCAGGGCCGGATTTCCCACCAGGCAACCTAAGCACTCGCCTAGGGCCCGGCGGGATCCAAGGGGCCCATGGACAGGCCCCTTTGGCACGAGAAATCTTACCTGTCAAAGAGTACCGCGTGACGTCATTAAGTCACATGGTCCCACCTACTTTTCAGGGCATCTGGCTGACAGTGCATAGCAGGGGGAGGAGGAGTGTCACCTGGTCCGCCGCCCAGCTTCAGCTAGCTCCGGAGTCCAGACCATTCCCGTCTGTACTGGCACAATATGGGTGGAGCTGATACAACAAGCTCCGCCTCCAAATCGCTGCATTATGTCATGAGGAGGCGGGGCCTAATGAAGCTTTTCTGGACTGTCTAGTGTCACCACATGGGATGCAATGATTGCAGGCTGGGCTGGGACAGCTGAGCAGGGGCAGGACAGTCGAGCAGGAGAACCACAGAGGCCACAGCCCTGTAGGCAGCTGTGTGTGGAGAAGCAGGAGAGGGGTCAGCCTGGTGCAGCACAGAGACTTCAGCCATAACTACAAGGAGCAGCCAAAGGATGGAGAGGGGCCGCGGGAGACTGACTGGGAGCAGCCACAGCAGGAGGAAAAAAGGTGAGTTATATATATATATGTATATATGGCCTATCGCTTACTGTACACATACTGCCTTCCCTCCCTGTCCCCATGTCTGCACTGTCCCCATGTGTATACTGTCCCTCCCTGTGTATATAAAATAAAGTGTTCCCTCCCTGTCCCCCTGTGTGCACTGTCCTCCCTCCCTGTCCTCCTGTGTGCACTGTCCTCCCTCCCTGTCCCCCTGTGTGCACTGTCCTCCCTCCCTGTCCCCCTGTGTGCACTGTCCTTCCTCCCTGTCCCACTGTGTGCACTGTCCTCCCTCCCTGTCCCCCTGTGTATATACTGTCCTCCCTCCCTGTCCCCCTGTGTGCACTGTCCTCCCACCCTGTCCCCCTGTGTGCGCTGTCATCCCTCCCTGTCCCCCTGTGTGCGCTGTCCTCCCCCCCTGTCCCCCTGTGTGCCCTGTCCCCCTGTGTGCCCTGTCCTCCCTCCCTGTCCCCCTGAGTGCACTGTCCTCCCTCCCTGTCCCCCTGTGTGCGCTGTCCTCCCTCCCTGTCCCCCTGTGTGCACTGTCCTCCCTCCCTGTCCCCCTGTGTGCACTGTCCTCCCTCCCTGTCCCCCTGTGTGCACTGTCCTCCCTCCCTGTCCCCCTGTGTGCGCTGTCCTCCCTCCCTGTCCCCCTGTGTGCACTGTCCTCCCTCCCTGTCCCCCTTTGTGCACTGTCCTCCCTCCCTATCCCCCTGTGTGCACTATCCTCCCTCCCTGTCCCCCTGTGTGCACTGTCCTCCCTCCCTGTCCCCCTTTTAAATCAGATTGCACAACATAAAAACAACATAATTTATGTTGTGCAATCTGATTTAAAATGGAATAGTTAATAATTATGGGCTGAGCGATTATCGGTAGACTGCACACGCACTAAGGTATAGTGCTATGGATTATTTGAGGGAGGGGGCCCCAAACTGGTATTTTGCCTAGGGCCCCATGATGTCTAAATCCGGCTCTGGCACTAATACAAGGGCATTAACATGAGTATTACTACAGGGACATTACAATATGGGTGCTACTACAGGGGTATTACTATATGGGAACTACTACAGTGGCATTACAATGGGGGCACTACTATATGGGCACTACTACAGGGGCAATACTATGGGGGCATTACCATATGGGCACTACAGGGGCATTACTTTATGGGCACTATTGGGGCAATACTATGGGGCCATTACCATATGGGCACTACTACAGAGGCATTACTATATGGGCACTACTACAGGGGCATCACTTTTGGGGCATTACTATATGGGCACTACTACAGGGGCATTACCATATGGACACTACAGTGCCATTACTTTATGGGCACTACTACAGGGACATTACTATGGGGGCATTACCATATGGGCACTAGTACAGGGGCATTACTATATAGGCACTACTACAGGGGCATTACCTCAGGTGGCATTACTATAGGGCCTCTGCTGCAGGATGCATTATTATGGGGGAATTACCAGGGGGTGCTAAATTACTGTCTTGCCCCAGGTGACAAAAATCCTAGTTTCGGCCCTGGTATTGAGGTAAAGAGGAAATTCTATACAGAGTATATATATATATATATATATATATATATAGACATATATATATATATCTATATATATACAGGCTTGCCTACCCTCCAGATTTGGCCGGGAGCCTCACGATTTTCGGGTGCCGCTCCCGGCCCCCCGGAAAGGCAGGCAAGCCTCCCGGAAGCTTGAGACCCTCCCCACCTCCCCCCTGACAAAAACGGAAACCCCCGCAGCGGGGGGCCCGGTGACGCGATTTGCGCAGAATCGCGTCATCGTGGCCCCGCCCCCTGCTTCCCAATGCTGAAAATAATAGCATTGTGAAGAGGGGGTGGAGTCACGATGACGCGATCGTGCGTCCCCGCCCCCCGTCCCCGCCCCCAGTGTGCCACCAAATGGCTGCCCCCACCCCCGGCTCCACTCCCAATGGCCGGCCCCGCCCCCTGCTATTAGCCGACAATCAGCTCCCTCCCGGAAGGCTGGAGCTGATTGTCGGCAAGTATGTATATATATAGTCTAGGGGTGAGCGGGTTCGGATTTCTGAAATCCGAACCCCCCCGAGCCCCCCCGATCCGAGTCCGATCCGAGTCAGGCTCGACTTTTCCCGCCTGACTCGGATCTGACATCGAGGCAAAACGTCATCATCCCGCCTTCCGAGTCTCGCGGGTTTTGGATCCTATATAAGGTACCCGCGTCGGCGCCATTTTCTCACTCGGCTGTGGACAGTGAAGAGGGAGGGTGGGAGTTAGTGCTGTGTAGTGTAGTGTAGTGCTGCTGTTGTCCACTACTTCAAAGTCCATAGGGGCTGGCTGTGTTGTGCTGTGCTGCTGTTGTTAATAGGGGCTGTGTCCACTACTTCAAAGTCCATAGGGGCTGGCTGGACTGTGTTGTGCAGTCAGTTCTCCATAGGGGCTGTGTCCACTCCAAAGTCCTGTGCAGTGTCCCAGTCCTAAAGGGGTGCTGTAGTGTTGTCCAGGGGGTGCTCTGTCCATCAGGGGTGCTCCCCCCAAGTGCTAAAAAAATAATATATTTTCTGTGTTTGTGAATTGTGTGCGCAGTAGCCGCACGTGCATCAACAAAGTAGTGCCAAGCGTGCGCCTGTGTCATAAGTAAAGGGCCGGCTGGCTTGACCGTTAAGGGTGCTGTAACCCCCGAAAGTACACTCCAGTCCAAACCAAAAAAAAAATTATTTTCTGTGTTTGTGAATTGTGTGCGCAGTAGCCGCACGTGCATCAACAAAGTAGTGCCAAGCGTGCGCCTGTGTCATAAGTAAAGGGCCGGCTGGCTTGACCGTTAAGGGTGCTGTAACCCCCGAAAGTACACTCCAGTCCAAACCAAAAAAAAAATTATTTTCTGTGTTTGTGAATTGTGTGCGCAGTAGCCGCACGTGCATCAACAAAGTAGTGCCAAGCGTGCGCCTGTGTCATAAGTAAAGGGCCGGCTGGCTTGACCGTTAAGGGTGCTGTAACCCCCGAAAGTACACTCCAGTCCAAACCTAAAAAAAAATTATTTTCTGTGTTTGTGAATTGTGTGCGCAGTAGCCGCACGTGCATCAACAAAGTAGTGCCAAGCGTGCGCCTGTGTCATAAGTAAAGGGCCGGCTGGCTTGACCGTTAAAGGGTGCTGTAACCCCCGAAAGTACACTCCAGTCCAAACCAAAAAAAAATTATTTTCTGTGTTTGTGAATTGTGTGCGCAGTAGCCGCACGTGCATCAACAAAGTAGTGCCAAGCGTGCGCCTGTGTCATAAGTAAAGGGCCGGCTGGCTTGACCGTTAAGGGTGCTGTAACCCCCGAAAGTACACTCCAGTCCAAACCTAAAAAAAAATTATTTTCTGTGTTTGTGAATTGTGTGCGCAGTAGCCGCACGTGCATCAACAAAGTAGTGCCAAGAGTGCCCCTGTGTCATAAGTAAAGGGCCGGCTGGCTTGACCGTTAAAGGGTGCTGTAACCCCCGAAAGTACACTCCAGTCCAAACCAAAAAAAAATTATTTTCTGTGTTTGTGAATTGTGTGCGCAGTAGCCGCACGTGCATCAACAAAGTAGTGCCAAGCGTGCGCCTGTTTCATAAGTAAAGGGCCGGCTGGCTTGACCGTTAAAGGGTGCTGTAACCCCTGAAAGTACACTCCAGTCCAAACCAAAAAAAAATTATTTTCTGTGTTTGTGAATTGTGTGCGCAGTAGCCGCACGTGCATCAACAAAGTAGTGTCAAGCGTTCGCCTGTGTCATAAGTAAAGGGCCAGCTGGCTTGACCGTTAAGGGTGCTGTAACCCCCGAAAGTACACTCCAGTCCAAACCAAAAAAAAAATTATTTTCTGTGTTTGTGAATTGTGTGCGCAGTAGCCGCACGTGCATCAACAAAGTAGTGCCAAGAGTGCGCCTGTGTCATAAGTAAAGGGCCGGCTGGCTTGACCGTTAAAGGGTGCTGTAACCCACAAAGTACACTCCAGTCCGAACCAAAAAAAAATTTATTTTCTGTGTTTAGCCGCACGTATATATCAAATCGATATAACATAAATGGAGGACCAAACTTTCTCCGATAAAAATAAAATAGAGAAAGATCAAGAACCACTTCCTCCTAGTGCTGAAGCTGCTGCCACTAGTCATGACATAGACGATAACATGCCATCAACGTCGTCTGCCAAGGCCGATGCCCAATGTCATAGTAGAGGGCACATACAATCCCAAATGGCAAAGTTCAGGAAAATGACCTTGAAAAAGACATTTAAATCAGCTGAAGAGAAACGTAAACTTGCCAATATGCCATTTACGACACGGAGTGGCAAGGAACGGCTAAGGTCGATCCCTAGTATGTTCATGACTAGTGGTTCAGCTTCACATGACGATGGAAGCACTCCTCCCACTAAAAAAATCAAAAGAGTTAAGCTGGCAAAAGCACAGCGAAGAACTGTGCTTTCTAAGAAGATATCACAAATCCCCAAAGAGAGTCCAAGTGTGGTGGTGGTTGCGATGCCTGACCTTCCCAGCACTGGACGGGAAGAGGTGGCTCTTTCCACCATTTGCACGCCCCCTGCAAGTGCTGAAAGGAGCACCCACAGTCCACTTGCTGATATGCAAATTGAAGATGTCACTGTTGAAGTACAACAGGATGAGGATACTGGTGTAGCTGGCGCTGAGGAGGAAGTTGGCGAGGAGGATTCTGATGGTGATGTGGTTTGTTTAAATCAGGCTCCGGGGGAGACAGTTGTTGTCCGTGGGATGAAAAAGCCCATCACGGTCATGCCTGGGCAGAAGACCAAACATTCCACCTCTTTGGTCTGGCAATATTTCTATCCAAATCCGGACAACAACTGTCTTGCCATATGTACCATATGTAAAGGTGAAATAAGTAGGGGTAGGGACGTCAACCACCTAGGAACATCCTCCCTTATACGGCACCTGCAGCGCGTTCATAAAAAGTTACTGTCAAGTTCAGAAACTTTGGCTCAGACCGTAAGCAGTCCAGGGACACCTAAATCCCGTTGTCCTGTTGTATCCAAGCGCCTGCAAACCACACCGTCAACTCCCTCCTCGTCAATTTCCTCCTTAGTCAGGATCGGAAGTAGTCCTGCAGGCCATATCACTGGCATGACTGACTCTCCTATCCGGGATTCCTCCGGAGGATCCTGCATTGCTACGCCTACTGCTGCCGCTGCTGCTGTTGCTGCTGCTGCTGGGAGTCGTTCATCATCCCAGAGAGGAAGTAGGAACACCACTACTTTTACTAAACAATTGACCCTCCAACAGTCCTTAGCGAGGAGGATGAAGTACGACAGCAGTCATCCTGAAGCAAAACGTATAACTGAGGCCTTGACTGCTATGTTGGTGTTAGACATGCGTCCGGTATCCGCCATTAGTGCAGTGGGATTTAGACAATTGATGGAGGTAGTGTGTCCCCGGTTCCAAATCCCGTCTAGATTCCACTTCACTAGGCAGGCGATACCGAGACTGTACAGAAACGTCAGAAAAAGTGTCCTCAGTGTCCTGAAAAATGCCGTTGTACACAATGTCCACTTAACCACGGACATGTGGACAAGTGGAACAGGGCAGACTAAGGACTATATGACTGTGACAGCCCACTGGGTAGATGTATCACCTTACGCAGCAACAGCAGCAGCGTCACCAGTAGCAGCATCTCAGAAACGCCAGCTCGTTACAAGGCAGGCTACGCTGTGTATCACCGGTTTCAGTAAGAGGCACACCGCCGACAACCTCTTAGAGAAACTGAGGGAAATCATCGCCCAGTGGCTTACCCCACTTAGACTCTCCTGGGGATTTGTGATATCTGACAACGCCACCAATATTGTGCGGGCATTACATCTGGGCAAATTCCAGCACGTCCCATGTTTTGCTCACACAATAAACTTGGTGGTGCAGAATTTTCTGAAAAGCGACAGGGGCGTGCAGGAGACGCTTTGGGTGGCCCGAAAAATTTCTGGCCACTTTCGCCATTCAGCGACTGCGTGCCGAAGACTGGAGCGCCAGCAAACACTCTTGAACCTGCCCCGCCATCACCTGAAGCAAGAGGTTGTGACGCGGTGGAACTCAACCCTCTATATGCTTCAGAGGATGGAGGAGCAGCAAAAGGCCATACAAGCCTATACATCCACCTATGACATAGGCAAAGGAGGGGGTATGCACCTGACTCAAGCGCAGTGGAGAATGATTTCCGTGTTGTGCAAGGTTCTTCAGCCCTTCGAACTTGCCACACGTGAAGTCAGTTCAGACACTGCCAGCTTGAGTCAGGTCATTCCCCTCATCAGGCTTTTGCAGAAGCAGCTAGAGAAAGTGAAGGAGGAGCTAAGACGGAGCGATTCCGCTCGGCATGTGGGACTTGTGGATGAAGCCCTTCATTCGCTTTGCCAGGATTCCAGGGTGGTCAATCTGTTGAAATCAGACCACTACATTTTGGCCACCGTGCTCGATCCTAGGTTTAAAGCCTATGTGGTGTCTCTCTTTCCGGCCGACACAAGCCTGCAGAGGTGCAAAGACCTGCTGGTGAACACACTGTCAGCTGAAGCGGAACGTGACACGTCAACGGCTCCTTCTTCATTTTCTCCCGCAACTGGGGCTGCCAGGAAAAAACTTAGGTATCCTAAGCAACCCGCTGGCGGTGATGCAGGGCAGGCAGGACCAAGTTTGGACATCTGGTCCGGACTGAAGGACCTGGCAACAATTTCTGACATGTCTACTGTCACTGCATATGATACTGTCACCATTGACAGAATGGTGGAGGATTACATCGGTGACAGCATCCAAGTAGGCATGTCAGACAGTCCATACCTGTACTGGCAGGAAAAAGAGGCAATTTGGAGGCCCCTGTACAAACTGGCTCTATTTTACCTGAGTTGCCCCCCCTCCAGTGTGTACTCCGAAAGAGTGTTTAGTGCAGCCGGGAACCTTGTCAGCGAAAGGCGTAGGAGGTTGCTTCCACAGAATGTGGAGAAGATGATGTTCATCAAAATGAATTATCAGCTCTTCCAGGGAGACCAGCCTCCAGAAGGTACAGAGGGACCTGTGGTGGTGGATTCAAGTGGGGACGAGTTAATACTTTGTGAGGATGAGGATGTACACACTGAAGAGGGTGAGGAATCGGTGGATGAGGAGGATGAGGATGACATCTTGCCTCCGTAGAGCCAGTTTGTGCAGGGACACATTAATTGCCAGCTTGTTTTGTGGGGGCCCAAACGAACCAATCATTTCAGCCACAGTTGTGTGGCAGACCCTGGCGCTGAAATGATTGATTTGTTAAAGTGTGCATGTCCTGTTTATACAACATAAGGGTGGGTGGGAGGGCCCAAGGACAATTCCATCTTGCACCTCTTTTTTTCTTTGCATTATGTACAGTTTGGGGCCTAGTTTTTCTAACTGCCATCCTGCCTGCCACTGCAGTGTCACTCCTAGATGGGTCACGTGTTTGTGCCGCCCACTCGTGTCGCTTAGCATAGTCATCCAGCTACCTCGGTGCAACCTTTTGGACATAAAAACACTATTGTGAGGTGTGAGGTGTTCAGAATAGACTGGAAATGAGTGGAAATTAAGGTTATTGAGGTTAATAATAGCATAGGAGCAGAAAAACCTACAAATTCTGTGATTTTAGCTGTTTTTATGCTTTTTTTCAAAAAAATACAGATCCAAAACACAAAACCCAGAACCCAAAACACGGAAGGGTGGTTTTGGCAAAACCAATCCAGATCCAAAACACGAAGAAAGATCCAGATCCAAAACCAAAACACAAAACACGAAAAGTGGCCGGTGCACACCCCTAATATAGTCAGACAGATATCTTCTGATAGACAGACAGACCTAGTGATAGATAGATAGATAGATAGATAGATAGATAGATAGATAGATAGATAGATAGATAGATAGATAGATAGCAAATCAGGATGACTGTATAAATAACATGAAGACTGTTATTAACAGAAGTGTGCAAAGCCCCAAAATCTGATCCCTGGTTCAGCTTATTATAGGTTTCTTTGTTTGCATGAATCTCAATATTTCAACTATAAAATTGAGACCACGATGTATTGTTTCATTGCTCCCATTTCTAGACAGTGAGATCCTTTGAGAAATTCCATCAAATTGTCCTGACAGGATATAAAAGTCCCTTCATAGAAACTTTCAATTTCAGTTTGATTTTATTTCCAAGGCTAAAGTTGTTGATTTAGTTTACAGTCTTCATATCTCCATTAGTAATCTGTATGATCTTGTCCTGCTTCCAGCTTTTTGATTTAATAAGCAGAAACTTAATTACAGTGAAATGACTGAATGCTGCCCTGTGGATAGAGCCCAGTGGATATCAGTGCAATTTGTTCTCAAGCTATCCACTTTGCTCACAGAATGTGGGGAATGGCAGGATTTTTACATAAAACTCTTATATTTCTGCTTCGTGTAACTTCTTCTGACCCAAAATATATATTTTTAGAGCCCCATGTAGAAAAGACCATTAGGGATTGGGATGTGATTTGTCTAGTTGTCACCACCTCATTGAGAGATAAAATTGTGAGAAATAAAGTTTTAACCAATCGGCTTCTGTCATTTTTCAAACAAAGGGCAGGATGTACTAAAGGAAAAATGTGGTAAAACCCCCGTTTTCGGGGTTTTTACCGCATTTTCGTACGTACAAAGCCCTGGCTGCCCTATTATCGGTGCAGAGGGTAACACCGGAAAAACCTGGTGTTACCCTATAGAAGCCTATGGGCTTCTTGCCGCATCCCGCACCCGACGCTTTGTTGCCACCCCGCCGATGCCCAGCACTGGCCCACACTCACCTTAGTCTCCTGGTCGCTGGCCAGGGCTCCTTCTGGGTCCTCTGCCTCCTTCTCCTCCTAATCTTCTTCCAGGTACAGACCGGGACTTCCTGCACAGGTCACCAGCAGGAAGTTTCTGGGGCTCGGAGTGGGCGGAGTCCCACTTATCCGGCGTCTGCTGCTTCGCAAAGGGCATCTCATCGGAAGAGCTGTCCTTTGTGATACTAATCACATATGTTAGTACTAGGAGTGTGCACCGGCCACTTTTCGTGTTTTGTGTTTTGGTTTTGGATCTGGATCTTTCTTCGTGTTTTGGATCTGGATTGGTTTTGCAAAAACCACCCTTCCGTGTTTTGGGTTCTGGGTTTTGCGTTTTGGATCAGTATTTTTTTGAAAAAAAGCATAAAAATAGCTAAAATCACAGAATTTGTGGGTTTTTCTGCTCCTATGCTATTATTAACCTCAATAACCTTCATTTACACTCATTTCCAGTCTATTCTGAACACCTCACACCTCACAATATTGTTTTTATGGCCAAAAGGTTGCACCGAGGTAGCTGGATGACTATGCAAAGCGACACGAGTGGGCGGCACAAACACGTGGCCTATCTAGGAGTGACACTGCAGTGGCAGACAGGATGGCAGTTTCAAAAACTAGTCCCCAAACAGTACATACTGCAAAGAAAAAAAAGAGGTGCAAGATGGAATTGTCCTTGGGCCCTCCCACCCACCCTTATGTTGTATAAATAGGACATGCACACTTAACAAACCAATCATTTCAGCACCAGGGTCTGCCACATGACTGTGGCTGAAATGATTGGTTCGTTTGGGCCCCCACAAAACAAGCTGGCAATTAATGTGTCCCTGCACAAACTGGTTCTACGGAGGCAAGATGTCGTCCTCATCCTCCTCATCCACCGATTCCTTGGATAAAACAGGAAAAGGGATTTAGGTGTCCCTGGACTGCTTACGGTCTGAGCCAAAGTTTCTGAACTTGACAGTAACTTTTTATGAACGTGCTGCAGGTGCCGTGTAAGGGAGGATGTTCCTAGGTGGTTAACGTCCCTACCCCTACTTATTTCACCTTTACATATGGTACATATGGCAAGACAGTTGTTGTCCGGATTTGGATAGAAATATTGCCAGACCAAAGAGATAGAATGTTTAGTCTTCTGCCCAGGCATGACCGTGATGGGCTTTTTCATCCCACGGACAATAACTGTCTCCCCCGGAGCCTGATTTAAACAAACCACATCACCATCAGAATCCTCCTCGCCAACTTCCTCCTCAGTGCCAGCTACACCAGTATCCTCATCCTGTTGTACTTCAACAGTGACATCTTCAATTTGCATATCAGCAAGTGGACTGTGGGTGCTCCTTTCAGCACTTGCAGGGGGTGTGCAAATGGTGGAAAGAGCCACCTCTTCCCGTCCAGTGCTGGGAAGGTCAGGCATCGCAACCGCCACCACACTTGGACTCTCCTTGGGGATTTGTGATATATTCTTAGAACGCACAGTTCTTCGCTGTGCTTTTGCGAGGTTAACTCATTTGATTTTTTTAGCCGGAGGAAGGCTTCCATCGTCATGTGAAGCTGAACCTCTAGTCATGAACATAGGGAAAGACCTTAGCCATTCCTTGCCACTCCGTGTTGTAAATGGCATATTGGCAAGTTTACGTTTCTCTTCAGATGATTTAGATGTTTTTTTCAAGGTCATTTTCCTGAACTTTGTCATTTGGGATTCTATGTGCCCTCTACTATGACATTGGGCACCGGCCTTGGCAGACGACGTTGATGGCATGTTATCGTCTATGTCATGACTAGTGGCAGCAGCTTCAGCACTAGGAGGAAGTGGTTCCTGATCTTTCCCTATTTTATTTTTATCGGAGAAAGTTTGGTCCTCCATTTATGTTATATTGATATATACGTGCGGCTAAGGCGCACACAAACACAGAAAATAATTTTTTATTTTTGTTGGAGACTAGTGCACTTTGTGGGTTACACCACCCTTTAAGAAATGAGCCAGCCGGCCCTTTACTTATGGGACACAGGCGCACGCTTGGCGCTGCTCCTTTGTTGATGCACGTGCAGCTACACCCCACACAATTCACAAACACAGAAAATATTTTTTTATTTTGTTTGGAGTGCCCTTTGGGGGTTACAGCACCCTTTAGCGGTCAATCCAGCTGGCCCTTTATTTATGGGACACAGGCGCACGCTTGGCACTACTTTGTTGATGTACGTGCGGCTACTGCGCACACAATTCACAAACACAAAAAAATATATATTTTTATTTTGTTTGGAGTGCCCTTTGGGGGTTACAACACCCTTTAACGGACAAGCCAGCCAGCCTATTACTTATGGGACACAGGCGCACGCTTGGCGCTGCTCCTTTGTTGATGCACGTGCAGCCACAGTGCACACAATTCACAAACACAGAATTTTTTTTTTTATTTTGTTTGGAGTGCCCTTTGAGGGTTACAGCACCCTTTAGTGGTCAATCCAGCTGGCCCTTTATTTATGGGACACAGGCGCACGCTTGGCACTACTTTGTTGATGCACGTGCGGCTACTGCGCACACAATTCACAAACCCAGAAAATAATTTTTTTTTGGTTTGGACTGGAGTGTACTTTGGGGGTTACAGCACCCTTTAACGGTCAAGCCAGCCGGCCCTTTAATTATGACACAGGCGCACGCTTGGCACTACTTTGTTGATGCATGTGCGGCTACTGCGCACACAATTCACAAACACAGAAAATATTATTTTTTTTGGTTTGGACTGGAGTGTACTTTGGGGGTTACAGCACCCTTTAACGGTCAAGCCAGCCGGCCCTTTACTTAAGACACAGGCGCACGCTTGGCACTACTTTGTTGATGCACGTGCGGCTACTGCGCACACAATTCACAAACACAGAAAATATATTATTTTTTAGCACTTGGGGGGAGCACCCCTGATGGACAGAGCACCCCCTGGACAACACTACAGCACCCCTTTAGGACTGGGACACTGCACAGGACTTTGGAGTGGACACAGCCCCTATGGAGAACTGACTGCACTACACAGTCCAGCCAGCCCCTATGGACTTTGAAGTAGTGGACACAGCCCATTTTAACAACAGCAGCACAGCACAACACTGCCAGACCCTATGGACTTTGAAGTAGTGGACAACAGCAGCACTACACTACACTACACTACACAGCCCAGCCAGCCCTAACTCCCACCCTCCCTCTTCACTGTCCACAGCCAAGTGAGAAAATGGCGCCGACGCGGGTACCTTATATAGGATCCAAAACCCGCGAGACTCGAAAGGCGGGATGATGACGTTTTGCCTCGATTTCAGATCCGAGTCAGGCGGGAAAAGTCGAGCCTGACTCGGATCGGACTCAGATCGGGGGGTTCGGGGGGGGTCGGATTTCAGAAATCCGAACCCGCTCACCCCTAGTTAGTACATATGCGATTAGTAAGGTTGCGGTGACTGGCGGAATATACACCGCAACCTTAGTACATCTGTCCCATAGTCTGTACAATGTACCTTAGATGCTGATTGGTTGGTGCTTTACCTCTCACAATTTTATCTCTCACCAAGCTTTGATAAATACAGAAACAGCTGATATTTGTTACAAAATGTTTGCTGTAAATAGTTTTCCCTATAGTGATTAAAGAAGAAATTGAAATTGGTATGAGTCCAATGTCAGTTAAACATAGTTCAGATAATTTTGCACATGCAGTTCAACTCCGTAAAACATGATACATACTTACCTACTCTCCTGATTTGGCCGTGAGCCTCCTGAAAATCAGGTTAAACTCCCTGCTGGCCGCCAACCCCCCGGACCCACCCACGAATCCCAGGCAAACCCCTGCTGAGCAGGGGGAGGGCCGATGATGCCATTTGCACAGAATCTCATCATCATGACCCCACCCCCTCCTTCACAAAGCCAAAAATCTCAACATTGTGTAGCGGGGGTGGATCCAAAATGATACAATTCCGTGGCCAAGGCCCCTGCCCCACCCCCATTGCCGAGTAGTATCCCCGCCGACGCCCCATTCTACCGTGCTATGCCCTCCTGCTTGTCCAACCTGGCTGCCCCCCTGCCAGAATGTCGGCAAGTATGACATGATATTCAAAAAGAAGATAAACTGATTATACAAAGTTGTATGTGTCTTGTGCTGAGCCCTTCCCGTATGTGCACTTGCTACTTGTCGTTATCATCGTTGCTTGTAACTCCCTCTACTAGGTGCTAAAGATACACCTGGAAACAGGAGTATCTTTGCTTATTTCCAATACCAATGTGCTCCTAAAACACTTACCTACATGAGAATGCCCAGTTATGCCTCTTCAGTTGTAAGTGTGATAATGATTGTGGATAGTATGAAGAACCCCTGTATCTGATGACTCTGTGGATATGTAGCATCTCACTTTCTGTATTTTGTGTTTCTCAAAGTGTATCCCATCTACAGTGTAAGTATTGCTTATCCCATCCATTGCTTATCCCAACCATCATAACCTATGTAATGCACCCAAGATGGCTGCCTTCACTAGTACTCTTGTGGATAGGATGAAGAATCCCTGGATCTGATGACTCTGGGTATTGATTACTTAGTACTGTTTCTCACATTTTGTATTTCCCATATGTTTATCACATTTATAAGTATTGATTATCCTATCCATCCAAGATGGCTGTCCTGCCAGTTAACTTCATGGGTGGGATGAACAATCAATGGAACTGATGACTCTGTGAGAAGCTGGTATTGTTGGTATATGTATTTTGTGCATTGTTTTTTCTCCAAAGAATAACCATGTTTCCACATATAGCTTGTCCCACCAATTATAATCTGTGTAGTGCACCTAAAATGTCTGCCTCCTCTGGTGGTTTCATGTGTGGGATAAATAATCTGCGGAACTGACAATTATTTTGGTAGCTTGTATTATTTTGTAATACATTATTGCTACATATGTGAAGTGCTTTGAATCCTTTCAAAAATAAAAAAATTGTACATAACTGCTGAAAAATATTTCTGAAAGAACTGTAGTCTTCTTATTTGACTAAATGTGCCAATGCAATTATCTTTGACCACTCTGCATCATACTGCCCTGTTGTTGGTGTGGTTTTCCTAATTGAGCAGGCAGAGTATGAGTGACATCTTTGTAGTCTTGTTCTGCAGTTATACTTAGTGTGGCTTGCTAGATGTATACAGAGGACATGACAAGGGATGTTACAGCAGCTCAAATGACTGCAGTCTCATATCTAATCAGGGTTTTGTCGTAAAAATAATGGATAGAGATGGGATTATATTCCTTGCTATTTTACTTTTTAGCAGAATTGCATTGAAATATCAGGTTAAAATTGAGATACACATATTAACAATATTAATATCTGTATATTGTAATTTTAAGTTGTCAAACCTTTACATACACAAGAAGAACAGTATTATGCAGTAAATTGAGTCAGTGTTATTTTTAAAATTCTTTAAGTCTAATTAGTTTTTTTAAAATGATATTTGAATATGTACAAATGTAAGAAATACCACTTGTAAAATATTCCCCTGTGAACAAATTTGCAGCTTTTCATTTTACGAGTTTACCCGAAATAGCCCCAAACCAACCGATTCCTGACATGCAGAATTATTTTCTTTTGTTCTCTATTTCTGAATTTCTATTCAAAATTCATCTGTGTTTCTTTCAGTTACAGCCATGGCAGCTACAAATTTCATCTACAGATGTGTCCTCTTCCACCTTTGCTGCTTTTATGGCAAATGTGTGCACGCATTGCGCCATGCAACTTGCCACGGTACGCTAGGCCCCATTCGCACCATGCAATCCTATTGGTCATGGGTGCAAACGCAGTACATGTACATGATCACAGACACGCGACTCTAGCCAAAATACAAGAGGACACATCTGTAATCTCTATAATTCACTCCCTTTAAAAAAGAAAGACCTTGAAATACTGTATGGTTTTTTTCATTGTATCTTTTGGAAAAAGGGGCATATTCAATTGGGGGCGAGAAAAGCAAAAATCCTTCACCTGCGAGGTTTTCCTGAAAGTGCGGGATTTTTGCTATACAATTAGGTTTCTTTTTTTTTTTAGTTTTTGAGTCCCGGGAAGTTTTTATTCTCGCACCTCCAGAGCAAGTGTGATTTTTTTCTAAAATCGTTAATCTTAGGAAAAATCAGTGGGACTTGCTCTGAGACCCCAGCGGAACCCCCCCCTTCCTCCCCTGAGGACTAGTTAAGCAAGTGGAAGTTTCCAATTAGCTTAATTAGTCCTTAATTACTTACCTTCTGCAGCGCTGTGTTCTGCATCCAGCATCTGAAGCCGGGTCTTCTGCAGCAGGGTGAGTATGTCAGTGTGTGTGAGTGTTTGTAAGTGTGTATAAGTGAGTGAGTGAGTGTGTGTGTGAACCCCGGTATGTGTGGCCCCACAGTGTCTGTGTGCCCCCCGGTAATGGGCACTGGGAGAACTACATCTCCCAGCAGCCCTTGCCCCTCCCACCAGCCCCTGGAGCCTCCCACCAGCCCTCTGGACTCCCAGCAGCCCCCTCTCCAGTGAGAAGATAGAGGAGAGGCCACCAGGACCCCGGAGACCACCAGAGACCCCCGGGCAGGTAAGTGCAGACATTTTTTAATTTTTTTTTTACGCAGCACAGGGTTTTCAGAGCTGAAAACCCCGTGAACAATTTTTTACATTGGATACCGCGGGTAATCCAAAATTGGGCACGAGGGGTGTGAGGATTTTTACCTCGCTAAACCTCATGCCCAATTGAATATGCCCCTAAGGTTGATTCTTAATGGCACGCATAGTGGGTGCTGTTTGTAGGCAGTCATGGATCAGCATTTGCGCCAGCCTTATTGTACATGAAGAGATCCATCAAAAAAGGCTTCCTTCCCCATGTGCATGACTCAGAATCACACAGAGCATTTCATACACTCCCACAAGTCACGGTGGTCCCAAGCAATTCATTTGCCACCGCCCAGTTTATGCCCTGAATGCCCTATGTATTTCACAAAAAGACAGATCCGGCAAAGTAGCTTTCAACTCAGAGTAGGACATGTGTAACTTCGCTTCTGCACATGAGATGTGTGCGAAAACTCACCATTTGTGAGAGATCTATGTGACTCAGAATCAGCCCCGCTATGCAGCACTGTGTACAGTATATTGGGCAAACAGCTTAATTAATCAGTCTATTTACATTTGTTATCATTAACAGCAGTTACAACATTGTTGGAATGATCAAAGCCAAACTACAGTATATACAATCTATAGGCACCATCTAGCTGTTCAGTTATGATAACAGTAGTCAAATAGTTACCTGGTGTAAAAGTACCAAACAACTACATTTGGACTAAAGTTCTAACATAGATTTACAACAGGCATATCTCTAGTTCATTCAGGTTAGTAATTTGTCAATAAGAGATATATTCAACATAAACAATATTGTTTCCCCTAATGTAAAATTATTAGCATATTGGTAGTTGTTGAGTTCCACATAATATAGTAAAGTACAAAAGTATATGTTAGTATTTTATTAATAAAATGTAATAAATGCTAATGGTTATATTTGTGCATCATAGTATCAGGTTCCCAAGGTTACAATCTTGAAATACTACAGTAGCTTGAAGAAAAGAGTGACAACGGACACAATAGATTTAACAAAAATAATATAACATATTTGATTAATGTAGTTAAATTTTTTTTAATAATAATATTATTATTGTTATTATTATTATTATTATTATTATTATTATTATTATTATTATTATTTAATGTAAGTTAAACTGTATTCCATTATCTTAAAGTTTAGTGCAGAGTACAGGGGATTGAAGCACAAACAACTTTATTGCATGTTTGTTGAAGATCCATTATGTCACATTACATTATAATTCAACCAGGTTTCCTGCATTCCACGTATTTTTAGAATCCTGCTTGTAGCCAGAAATAAACCTTTAAGGAAAACAACGGAATTAAAAAATTTTTGTAGATTCAGACACTGATTTTAACATAATATTCACATTTCATGTGGTGATACGTGACCCATTTCTGCTAGATTAATGCAGTATTTTTAATATGCAAGTCCCACAGAGAAAATTGTTTCTGTTGTTTATGCATAAATCACATTATATTCATGGAAATATAAAAAGATAAAAATTTAAATAATATGTTTTGATATTGTAAATGATAAGATAACAAACGCAATGTACAGTACATTCTCTTATTGTTTTATTTGATCATATCAAGAACAAGTAAAGAAAAGTAGACACATCTATCTCAGTTGTGGTGTAAAAAGTTAGCGTGTAGGCTCTTTTATATAGAATATTACATGAAAGTTATATTATGCGAAATTAGCATATATTGTTTGCACCAACAGGAGGATCTCTTTTGGTGACATACTATAATAAATAGATTTTTATATATCTGTTAACTAGGGAAAAAATGTTTTGGCATGTTTTGGGCTGGTCACATTCCAACATCAGTAAAATTTGATACAGTTCCCGCAAAAATTAGAAATTTTTCTTTTTTTTTTTTAGAAGACTTTCAATTTTCTTGAGAATAGCAGCAGTTTTCATATTTTTTTCTCATACAGCAAAACCAATCACCTCAAAATAGACAAAAATGTTTTTGTTTTTTTATTGAAAGTGCAAGAAAGTGAACTACTGGAAATTAAAACATAAATTTCTTCTAATTACTATGCAGTACTTCCTTCAGCATTAATCCACTTTTCCACCTTTGTTTTGTTATATTTACTGTATGTGTTTGAAAGAAATACATAAAAAATGTGTAGGAATAATATGGTAGCCCAACAAAAGAATACCATATTGAAAAATAGACAACCACCTAAAATAATATGGGAACATTGTGTTTATTTATGCCTGGTTGGGGAGCCAGGAGAAGGGAAATACCATAGAGCACTTTTATTGCTCTATTCCCTATTCCCTGGCTTGTAAAATGTATGCTTTTATTTAAGAGGGGAGGGGCTCGATGACATCATCACATCCCTGAAATATTGATGTAATCAAGCACTGCCCCTCCCAGGTCTGAGTGACAACAAATAAAAGGGGCTAGGTGATTTTATTTAGGTTTTAACCCCAATTTGAACTGCTGCAGTGCTTAAAAAATCCTGTTCTGTGACAACAAATTCTTGTTCTTGTGCATAGGTCCATAACTGTTAATAGTAAACAACTGAGCAAATCCCATAAGACTATGAAAAATAAGAAATTTGCAATAACACAAATGCTACTATCTGGGTTTATAAATCCAATTACTTCCCAGAAAGATTTAGGTGCCATAGTGAAAAAATATGTAGATATATATATATATATATATATATATATATATATATATATATATATTAAAGTCTAAAAAAGTGGATTTTGGGGGAGTGGAGTAATGGAGTGGCAGAGATTGCACCTATACGGGTGAGTTCTTCATTTTACATGATGCTGCAGAGGATTTAAAGGGATTTTCCACTGATTTTTTATTTTCCCTAACCTTCCCATCTGTAGAGTAACATTTTTACTACAAAAGGGTTCATACTGATCCTGTAATGATGGTCCAGAATTTACCACCAACACTAAACACTGCAGGTTGTCAGAAATGCTCACAATCAACCTTGGAGAAGGCTGATGGGTTGGGGCCTCCGACATCAGCAAGAAAAGTACTGCCGGGAGCATCCTTAGGATGCTCTGGATGGCCTCTATCCAGGAACACCCTGGATATTCCTAGCTTCGCCCATCAAACTCTTGCACTCTCTCAGTTGCTGCTATTGTTCCTGTATATCCATGCCCCCAAAAATGGATGCATTTGCTCAAAAGTAAGCATTTATTCTTAAACACCAGCATTTGTGCTGTAGATTTGTATTTTTGCACTTTCATAAATGAACTTTAATTATGTCCTAGATCGTAGGCTTGCCCTCTTTCCACTTACAAAATGATGGTCTACACTGTACGTTGTGCTACAAGTACACTATAAATACCAAAATTTTAGCCTTTCTACTCTGTTACCCGTTGACAACAACACTTTTACTATGGGAGTCCGCACTGAAACATGCAACACAAATGAACAGAAATCATGGCTTGCTTGACAATCTACACCTGACTGAACAATACTGAAAACATATTGATGCCTTGCAGAAAGTTTGAAGTGTGCTTTGCATTGGTAAAAATCATTAGTTCTTGTTTCTATGACAACAGGGCGGCCAACATTTCCTTTAATGACATCCTTCTCTCTGCACGTTTAACCCATCGCTTCATAGTATGACTGCTGGTAATGTAGAAACAGCCAAATGATATTTTCCAGGAATTGTTTTCAACTATTACAAAACATGAATAATAATTTTAATAATAATAATAATAATAATAATAATATTAGTGTACCATATTAGGGAAGTTCTTCCATTCACACAATCTATCGCTGTAGTTAGCACCGTACAATTAATTTATTTTTGCATTTATAATACAGATGCATACAGTATATCTTTGATGTCTCCTGGGCTAGAATTTCACTATACTTATATCATATGGAACTGCCGATTCTGCATGATTTCAGAAAAGAAAATGCAATAAGGTATGAGAACATGCAAACTCGCATGTTTCACACACCTCCTAAACTCGCAATGGCAAAACATGCATCCAGATGTTTTGTCACTGTGAGCATGGAACTCTGGCACTGTAATAGAGTGCAAGTGTTTCACTTGCACCCTAATACTGTGTGAAAACTCATATAAAAAGACCTGCTTCAGTATAGCGATCCTAGCCTGAGCAGGTCCGAGTACAGTAACACAGAAAGATGCACATACACACATGTTCAAAATTAAACTGTAAATAAAAAGAAACATTACGCTCATCCCCTCCCCACAAGCATAACCAGCCCTGGTCTCTGTAGAGCCTGTCCTGGTTCTTAAATTACAGTGGGAAAATGCATAGGGGTCCTCTGTCATTTAAGAACCAGCACAGGGCTATGCTAAGCCTGTCCTGGTTCTTAAAATACAGGGGAAAAATGCATAGGGGTCCTCTGTATTTTGAGAACCAGAAGAGGGCTCAGCTGAGCCCGTCCTGATTGTGGAAATACAGGGGACAAAATGAGTAGGGGTCCCCTGTATTTTCTATAAGCAGCACCGGAATCTTAAAGTAGGGGCTTAATGCCGCAGCCAGGGGAACCCTTTCAACGGGTCCAGTGGCCAAAGCATTACCCCTGACCGCTAGCTGGCCCTGGCCAGGGATCCCTGGTGAGGTGGGGACACCTCCCAATAAAAGGGTCCCCCTCTCTAGGGCACCACAGGCCTGAGCTGATAGTTTGGGGCTATCCCCAGCTCCCCTGGGCAGTGGGTGCCAGGTTGATTGTGTTAATTGTGTGGGGCAAAAAATTGATTTAATAATATTGTCTTGATCCTTGAAAAAGCTGCCCTAATGCAGTGAAACACGTTGGTGATTTACACTGGTACCTGGCACTTCTATCTATTAGCACCTTGCCATTGATTAGGTACCCCTTTACACAGAAAATCTTTGCCAAGTATTGGATTGCCTTTTGGACTTGGGACATTGTGCAATATCTTCCAGGAGGAAGGAGAGGAACCATCAGTTTGTGCTGGAGGTCTTTTTGACCATGAGACCAAAGCTGATTAAGGACTCTCTCAGGACTGTATGATCAGCCGGTAATCTTACATAGTTGGAATCTTTGGCCCTCATTCAGAGCCGCTCGCTAGCAGCAGTACGCTCGTTCCGAGCGATGTTTGCACATCTGCGCATGCGTACGGTTTTTAGTACGCATGCGCGAACGAGTCAGTGCGGCCGAAAATCGTTTGTACGCTATATAGCGAGTGCCTGCTATTTTGAGTGACAGAATGAGGCATATGTGGGTGGTAACAGGGGAAGGTGCTTGAAAACGGGGAGTTGATTTCGAACGCAGTCGTGCTTAAAGGTCAAAACGGGCATTTTAAGGGAGTGCATAATTAATACTGCAGCGTCATTGACCACGTCACTTGGTTTTTTTTCACTCAGAACTGCTCGCAAAATAGCGGTTGAAAAAACCAACCACAAGAATAGCGAGCAGTTCATACGCTGTACGATGTACTCGATTAATCTAATAAATAGCGGACATGACGTATGGTGCGAGCGGCCAGGGGGCGTTTTTATCAAATAAACGAGCGTATGTTTTGCTCGCTCGTTCAGACTTAGAGGTGTGAACAGACTGCAATTTGCGAACGGATCATTTGAATAGCCACCCCTTGTTTTTGAACGAACGACCGCAAATAGCGAACGGCTCTGAATGAGGGCCTTTGTTTGCTACCAAGAGACTTTTATGATGGGGTACAATTTGAACTGCTTTATTGGGAAATAAGTGCCTTCGGGGTGTTAATGCCTGCTTATTTTAAAAAATGTACACTAGTGGATTTATACTTGCTTTGTATATGAATTGTATACCTTCCATGTGACTATTTGCTTTTTTTTTATTTACAATAAATCTTTTGAATTGTACAATATATTAGTGCTGTTTTACTCTTAACTATTATATTTGGAGAGTTTTGAGACAAACTCGGATCTTTACATGTGCGAGAAGGACCGAGTTTGTCTCATGCAAAAAACTCACCCTGTTACATCTCACCCCGGGTACCTATTTTTGCACTATTGTTCCAGCTTGCATGAGAAAGTATGTTGTTTAGGTTGTAAAGATGGAGCTGATTACTGGGGTGCAAATTTGATGGGCAGTGTTGGGCATATTGGTTGAACTGGTAGACAAGGATAGTAGAGCGCCATAGTCTTAAAATTATAATAATTAAAAATACAATGCACAAATACTGCATAAACACTGCACGTGATATATGATAAATGTTCTGTCAGTATACAGTATTATACCAGCTGTTCCTACCATATTATGACTGTCTGTACCACATATTATGTTTCTATTTCACTGTGTTCTTAGGCCGCATTATCTAATATATCTGTGTTAGCAGGCATATATTCCTAAAATACCTTGGATAATGCCATTTAAGATGTATTAAAGGGCCAATGCAGGCTGGAGATTGGGGGGTGAGTGGACCCAAATGCTTGAATGAAGAAGCTTATTTAGGGCCTGATTCATTATGGATCACGACTGCAATCTCAGCTGCGATTACGCGCGCAGTCTCACTGCGATGATATGCTAATCCTATGCAATCGCTATGCCATCGCAGCACAACATAAGGACGCCCACCTTATCTTACACACATCCGTAATGTTTAGCAAGACAGAAAAACCATCGGTAACATCGAGCACCATCGCAGCCTCACACACACTTGCACAAGCCCTGACCTTACTCAGAAATTGCTAACCTCATCGCACGCAGTGAGTACTTGAGCTGCGTATGGCATTGAAATGTATAATTTATACACGCCCCTGCTACGGCATTCAAACGCACAAGTACGCCTGGTGTTTGCCGACCACCCCCCATCACCTCCCACAAACGGCACTTCCTGTCAATCACTCTGTGATGGGTCTGCATAGTCACTGCGCTTGCAGTGGCTGGTTCGCGCTCGCACACTGCAATGCGTACGCATGCACAGAATGCAACTATCGGCTGATTGCGTGCATAATCAGCATTGCTATCCTTGCTGAATCAGGCCCTTAGTTTGTACTGCTGCAATTCATGCTGGTATAGCAGTGTTTGGATGGCGTTGACAGATCAATATCATTCTAAGATACTTTATTATTATTTTTTTTTTATTAATGTTATCCTGTTACCTGTACCTACTAAGATGATGGTATCGGGTTGGAGGTATTTCAATAATTCTGAACAAGTGGAAGCAACCCCAAATGTGTGCCTATGGCACAGATGGGATTAGGGGACAAAAGGAGACATACATATATAAATAGGGGAAAAGCACTCGCAATACAGATACAGAGACCCACACAAATACAAAGGAAGTGAGAGAAGAACATGCTGTAGTGAGACAGCGGTACAGATACAAACCAAAGATACCGCTACGAAAACAAGGAAGGTAGGAGAGTGGTCACCTGAAGCAGAGATTGTGCAGTTGGTTGACACCGTCAGATCATAAAAATCAGCAGGATAGATTTTCCACTTCCTTCCTATAAACATCTGATTGATCCTAATTACAGTACATTATGATGGGGCTGGCAGTTACAGGGAAAATACAGTGACTACAATGACAAACTGCTGAAATATGAGGGTTCACTATTCTTTGAGAGCAGCAGAAGCATGTTTTCCCAGTAAAGAGAATAATGAAGGTAGTATGTCTGGACGTGTATTATTCAGCACAGGAACATTTTTCATTTTCTAACATTCAATATGGCCTTGAAGCACCAGTCTGCTCACATTTACTTTACAACTCTAGTAACCTGGGTTGAACTAAATGATAGGTGTTTTTCTTAACACCAATTACTCTTTAGTTCATCCTGGCTTCAGAAAACAGAGCTCTCTGTACCAAGGAAAATGGTTGTTTTGCAGGACAGAATAATATTTATAAAAGTCCAGCTATATATTGTAAATGTGTATCTTGCAAAAAGAGAACCCATTAAATGCAGTAAAAGGCTTATAGCTTGATATTCTACATCATAGCGCTTTTGAACATGTATTACTTCTGTATAGTATATTAGTTACTAAAATGTTCTATGCATTTTATATTGGTCACTGGAATAATTTCTGTATTGTATATTGGTCTCTAGAATGGTTATTGTTTTGTATATTAATCACTAGAATGCTTCCTTTATTGCATATAGGTCACTAGAATGGTCTTTGTATTATATTAAGGTCACTAGAATGCTCCCTTTATTGTACACAGGCCACTATTTGCTCCCTGTATTGTACAGTAAATTGGTCAATAGAATGCTTCCCATACTATATATTGGTTTCTGAAAAGTTGTTCTATCGTATATTGTTTATTAGAATGCTCACTGTATTGGATATTGATCACTAGAATGCTCTGTGGTATATATATCAGCCCCTAGAATGCTCACTGTATTCTATATTGGTAACTAGATTGCTAAATGTATTGTGTTTTGGACAATATATTGTGCTAGATATGGTATACTGGTTACTAGAGTGGTCTCTGTATTGTATATTGGTCACTAGAATGCTTCCTGCATTGTATATACTGTAGGTCATTTGATTGGTTCATGTATTGTATATTGGTCACTATAGTGCCCCCTGTATTTTATCTAGGCCACTAGATGTTCTCTATATTTTATCTAGTTCACTAGAATGGTTCTTGTATTGTGTATTGGTCACTAAAATGCTTTGTGTATTGTATATTGTTTATCAGAATGCTCCCTGTATCACATACTAGTCACTAGAATAGCTCATGTTTTATATTTCAGTTACTACAATTACCCCAGAATTTTATATTGGTCACTACTGTAGATCCTCTAACTGTTGTGTCTTGGTGACTATATTGCTGCATGTAGTGTATATTGATCACTAGAATGCTCCATTTATTGTATATTGTACAGTAGAACTAGGGATGTGCGCTGACCCCAATATTTTGGTTTTGGATCTGGATTTGGTTTTACAAAACCATCCTTGCATGTTTTGCTTTTGGTTTTGGATCTGTATTTTTTCAAAAAATTATAAAAAAGCTGAAATCACATAATTTGGGCCTGTTTTTGTTCCTACAGTATTATTAACCTCAATAACATTTATTTTCAGTAATTTCCAGTCAATTTTGACAACCTCACAGCTCACAATATTGATTTCATCCAGTTTAGGCCAAAAGGTTGCATCAAGCTAGCTGGCTGAATAAGCTAAGTGACAGCAGTGGGCAGCACTAACATGTGGCAGTTCATCTTCCAACATGGCACAAAGTGGCACTGCAGTAGCAGACAGGATGTCAGTTTAATAAACTATAAAATTAAAAATGTCAGGCAGCAATGCCCCAAACAGCACATACTGCAGAGAAAGATGTGCAAGATGGAATTGTTATTGGGCCCTTCCACGCAGGACTTGCACAGTTTAACAAACCAATCACATCAGCGAGAGGGGCTGCCAATTGTGGCTGAAGCAATTGGTTTGTTTGGGCCCCAACAAAACAAGCTACCAACGGGCAGCTGGCATTGCCGGCAAAGATCTCTCCATGCACAAACTGGCTTTACAGAGACAAGATGTTGTTGCCATCATCATCCTATCCTTACCCTCATCAGTGTGTACATCATCTTCACACAATATTAATTTGTTCCTACTGGAATCCACCATTACAGCCTCAGATGCCTCTGTCATTTTTGGATTTAATTGGCAGTATAGGTCTTCCTCGTGAATTGTGTAGCACATATTAATGAACATCATCTTTTCCACATTTTGAGGAAGTAGCCTCCTATGCTGATTGCTGACAAGGTTCCTGCATGTGCTGAAAATTACACACTAGAGGGTGGGCAGCTCAAGTAAAGGAAAGCCCGTTTGTGCAAGGGCCTCTAAATTGCCAGTAGTGAAAAGGACTGTCTGACATGCCTTTTTGGACACTTTCATTAAAATAGTTCTCAGCCATTCTTTGAATGGTGACCGTATCATATGGAGTCACGGTAGAGGTCTCATTAATTGTAGGCAATTCTTTTAGACCTGACCAGATGTCAAAACCTGGTTGTATTGACTCATCTGCTCACCAATGGGTCTTTGTTTTGGGAAACTTTAGTTTTTTCCTAGCAGCCACACTTGCTGGAGCTCTTTGCATCTCTTCATATCTGTGTCCATTGGGAAAAAAGACACAATGTATGACTTAAACCTAGGATCAAGCATGGTCGCCAAAATGTATTCCTCCGATTGGAAGATGAAAAACCTTGGATCCTGGTGAACTGAATAAAGGTTGATCTCCACATTTATTTCCAAGGCTGTAACATGGTTCCATTTGCAGCAAACTTGCCTTCATCTCTCATACCCCTTTCAGACATACAGCAAAAACCCAGGTTTTTGGCTGTAAATGTACATCAATCCGTGTTTTTGCTATGTGTGAACAGAAATGACTTGGGTCAAAGTCCCGGGTCCATAACCCTGCTCTGTACCAGGGTTTTTCCCTGGTGTAACCTGGGTAACCTCTATTGTGAATGCATCCAACCCAGGTTTTTAGACCCGGGTTTTAAGAAAATGTTCTCATTGGCTGTTCCATGCACTTGCAGAAACCATCAACTGCTGGTACCTGGACCACATGACTGGGGAGCAACCAAATCTAAGTGTGTATTATTTTATGGTCAACTTTTTTATGTGAAAATGTTGTCTTTGTATAGGCCAAAGATTTCTAGAGGCTATGTTCATAATCTTATATTGTAATGTAACAATTTATGGGTTTTAAATAAAATAAAAACATTGGAAACAAACAAACTTTGTGGCCTTTACTCTATAAATTAAAATTTTTATATTATGTTATTACTGTGTACAAAAAAACAAAGCATCCCATTTAAATCCACACCAAATTCCAGGGCAGACCTCGGTTCAGTGTGAATATATCCGACACTGGAATTTCCCGGGTTTTTGGTGTTCTGTGAATGGGGGTCTCAGACTGAAGCCGGGGAATTCCAGGGTTGGTAGACCTGAGAAGTCTCAGTGTAAGTCCCAGGTCTTATGTCTGAAAGGGGTATAAATCAGGCCCATAGTGGTGCCAGTGTCGGCCATGTGGTGTTCTTTGAAAAAGTGCTGTATATTATGCAACAAAAAAATTATCAAGTTGCTGTTTTATTTATTCTGCAGTAATATTAATTATGATTTAGCACTGTACTTTAGTTTTCGTAGACACTGCTAAATGGTTACAACTTTCATATTAATTATAATAATGATCTAGTGCTATTGAACATTTCTAAATTAATTCCAATTATAATTGTCTTCTGTTTATCTTACATTATACAATTGGAACAGAAAATATATATAATATTAAATCATATGTGTTTATTTAATTTTTTTAACAATATTCACGAGATAAAACTAAACTATTGAGTTGTTCACACTTTCCAGTTACTGGTGTTGATATTATAAATTAATTTTTTTTTTACTAATTAAATTTTAATCCACACAGATAAATGCTTAGGGAATTCACCTTTGCATCCTTTACTTATTATTCTTCATAGTTCAGACAAAAGTGGTGTACAGAATGGCGATTATTTGGTTTCATTTAAAAGCATTAAAGAGCTCACTTGGAAATAGCGAATGTTTACCTACAGTAAAACAGATGGAGAATGTTTCTTTGAGAGGGAGTAGTGTTTTAGATGGGATGTGGTTAAAATGCCAGCATACGGGATGGCAGATTTTGGTATACTGACGCCAAAATCCAGACAATGTCAGGAAGTATACTAGAGTTAGCCTGGGGATGGAGGGGTAGGATTAGGGACCTCCCGGGATGGGTTAGAGTTAGGGGAGGGTTTGGTTTAAGCTGCAGGAAGGAGGGATTAGGGTTAGGCACCACTGAGGGGAAGGTTAGGGTTAGGCACCACCTCATGATGGTTAGAGTTAGGGTGTGGGAAGGGGGGTTAGGGTTAGGCACCACCGGAGGGTGGTTAGAGTTGGGCACCAATGGTGGGGTGGTTAGGGTTAGGCACCACCGGGGAAAGGTTAGGGGGGAGAGAAGGAGGGTTAGGGTACTTACCAACCCTTGTCAGAATATTGAAGAGTAGGATACCACTGTCTGTATTCTGACTGCTGGCATCTCATCCAGAGGTGCATCATACCGATTCCTTTGAGACATTATTATTATTGTTATTATTATTATTATTATAATTGTTTTTCTTTTCTTTATATGGCACCACAAGTGTTCCACAGTGCCTTACAAAATACATAAACAAATAGGGGAACAAGAAACTAGTGAATTAAAGTACAATACAATACAGGACAAGGACATGGTTTGTACACATTGCTGCATTAGCGAACATAGCACGTAAAATAAGCAGCAGGGAGTCAGCAATCAAGTGTTATATACCGCTGTATGTTTTTTCACCATTAGCAGCCACCTTTCCTGGAATCACACAGTTTACTGGTACTCAGATGCCCCCTGGATAGACAAGATACAAAAAAGGAAAGATAACTGGCAAGTTGGGTCAAAGGGCAGGGGTGCAGCATGAGACCAGTAACTGGCAGAGAGTTAAGAGCAGGCAGGGATCCGACAGCAAGGTGTGTTAAACGCAGCCAAGTTCAAACACAATGGATACAGCAGTACACGGTATACCAATCTTTATGGAACAAATATACAGGTGCTAGCGTAGGTAAACATATGCATTTAAGGCAATGAGTGTATTTAAGTAGGTCTTGGCCAATCAGCTGCTCGGTAGAAATTATGTAAGCAGGCATTATTGACTGATCAGCTGCTGGGCAGAAATCAACTGAGCAGGAGGTGTGACTGATTAGCTGGTAGGCAGTAAACAGTGATTAGTCTTTCAGGAGCTGATAACTCAGCTGCAATGTGAAAGCCCATTAACAGCTCAGAAAGCAAGGTGAGTATGGTTACTTAGGAAACTCCAGCACACAGAGACATATAGCAAAATCTGGAATTTATTCTCAGACAACAGAGCAACAAAACATTATAGTGGTGGGTGATAGCAGATCCATATTATCCATTGGGAGAAAAAATCAGTAAGAAGAGATGCTCTAGATCACATAACCATACCTCTTAACCTTATCATCCCTGGTCTCAACTATCACCTTCTACTTTTCCCCATCTTTATTTTAGCAAGCTTTTGATTACTAAATACACTATAACTATTATCAGTAAACCCAGTATCATATATTTGGTGTAATCCTGAAAAAAAATGGATATTCATTTACCCAAATACTTCAAGTTACCCCAACATTTATAACCAATATCTCTGCTTTGATATTGTAGTTTAACTGTTTGATCTACAGTATATGTGTCTTTATATCTCTCTTATGGCCATTGATATGGCCTATATAAGCACAGTTACTACCTTGAGTAAAAGGCGATTATCAAAAGCCTATCTGTATTGTAAGTAAACTTTCCTATTTTTGCCAATGTCTTAATTTCTTATTTTCAAACAAAATTTTGTTTCATTCACACTGGAGTTTTGTATATTATCCAATTCATCGATGTGTTGGGATAATGCCAACATTCTTATCATTGTCCCTCCTAGTGGAAGAAGACTTTCTGCAAGGGTAAGACCTTGGGTCTCAACAAACCATGCTGATAGGTAATTTTGGCTAATTTGTTTTTAATACAGGTTGAGTCTCCCATATCCAAAATGCTTGGGACCAGAAGTATTTTGGGTATCAGATTTTTCCATATTTTGGAATATTTACATACCATAATGAGATCTTGGGAATTGGACCCAAGTCTAAGCAAAGAATGCATTTATGTTTCATATACACCTTATACACATAGCCTGAAGGTAATTTTATATCATGTTTTTAATATTTTTGTTTATCAAACAAAGTTTGCTGACATACACAAAATTTATTTATGTTAAATATACAGTTTATACACACAAGCTAAAGATTATTTTATACAATATTTGTAATAATTTTGTGCATTAAACAAAGCTTGTGTACAAAGGTGTCACTATCTCAGTTGCGTTCCAAAAATTCTGTATTTTTGGAACATTCCGTATTTAGAAATACTTGGATATGGGAGACTCAACCTGTAGCCCCATTATGTCTTTCAACCTTTCCACTTGCTTGTGGATGTTAAGAAGGTGTATAATTGTTATTTGACGCCTAGCATGTTACACATTTTCTTGAGTATAAGTCCAGGAAAATGGGATCCCCAGTCAAAGAATATCACTTGAGGTTTTCCATATAGACTTAATTGTTCTCTTACTGATCTCTTTCCTTTTATATTATTTGTCTCAGAAGCTGTGAAATAAGCCTCCATCCAGCCTGAAAAAAGATATACACAAACTAGCACACATGGTAACATTGACACCTTAGTAAGTTGGATAAAGCCAATTTGTATTACCTGGAAGCATCCCTCACTTAGATTGAGATGGGATGCTTTAGTATACACAGTTCTGCCTACATTACTCCTTAAGCAAATTAAACAGCTCTCACAATACCAGCAGATGGAGAGAATCCAATTGCATGCCAGCAGGCCTTATTAAGACTTATTATGTCTATCATATCCACATGTGTAAATCCATCTGATAAGTCAGCTAGTGCAGGCAGAAGAGACTTGGTTGCAATTGGTTTCCACTCTTAACTGTGCCACAGCTCTAGGTCATTGATCAGTGGCACATCCCCATCCATACATGCCTGTTGAAAAAAAGCTCAATGCAAATAAATAAAAAATTACTCTTCGGGTACTATAACAACATTTAAAGTCATAGTAGTAGCAATAACCTTTTCAACTGCTGTTTTTTCCAGCTAGATCAGCATGCAATTCCTTTTTGATACTTTGACATGTCCAGTTTTATGTGCTTAACATTTAATGTCTGCTATTTGTGTATAAGTGTCTTAACTGATTCTACATGTGCAATGGGGGACCATTAGATGCTATAAAGTCTCTGAGTTTCCAGTAAGCCCCAAAGTTATGCTCTACACCAAAAACATGACACACACCACTATATATAATATTTGCTTTAGCAAGTTTTCATGCTTTAGTTAATGTTATCACCTTTCCATTTATGCTGAGTGAGTCATAATAAGCAGTCTTGGTTATACATTTTATTAATCTGTGACCACTGCATAATCTGATGTACTAGTGTCATCTTAAACTCATCTATTTCAATTGCAATCAATATAGAGGGTGAGCTAAGCATAAAAATGAGGGAGATCAAAGAGATCCAGCTGTGGTGAAAACTTTAGTGTAACTATTTGCAAACAAGCATTTGGTGTCTGTTTTGTGGTGGGATTAAGCAAATTATATATATTATTTTATTTGTATTAATGTTGGAGGGGATTAGAAGTGTCATTTACCACTTGGTGAGGTGAGAGGTGATAATATGGCATGTTTGGTGACATTTGAGAATGACTGTAATTGCATCTGCTATATATAGGAAAAGGTGTCTTCTTAGGACAGTTTATGCCGATTTCTCCACAAGTAGTACTGCAGCAGCCACTGAATGCAGACACATTTAGAATACCCATAGCCAGAGTCTCAGTGAGTGATTTCAGCAAATGTCCATAAATGCTATTTTGCTTCATTTGCATACGTGAGGAGTTCTGGAATTTTCTTTTGTCATCAATTCATAAAGTGGTACAGCTAATTGGGAGTAATTAGGAATCCATTGCCTACAATTATCTGTAATGCCAAAAAAAGCACTTTCTTGTCTTTTGCCTTTTGGCAGGGGTGGGTTGCACCACCGGGACAATGGTAAAGCTCCCGCTGGGCTGGTCCCATGTCCCACTCTGCCTGGCTGACAGACTCTGCCTGCCCGGCTGGCCTGTGCAAAGGCTTCCGCAGTCCGCCAGCACTGGTCAGGAGCTTCTGTGCAGAAGCTCTTTCTAAAATGGTCATGGGAGAGCTGCTGCACATGCACATAGCAGCTCCTCCCATGGCCTTTGCGGAGCTCGTGAGTCACATCTTATGGCTCCACCTCCTGGTCCAGCAACAACAAGACCTGAGCCAGTGAGAGCAGGGTGGCCGTGGCTGACAGCGGGACTTCAGTAGGTATGTCTATCACTGGTTTCACACAGAGTATGACACACATTTTATTTTATATTGGTATGGTATTTATACAGTATATTGTATATTGAAGGGGAGAAGGGTCTTTCAATGTGTCTTATGTATTTGTTAATTATACAAAAATACCATATGCACATGTCACCTAAAGAATTACTACATGTGCAATCTACATAAATGTCTATGTGCACGATATATATCAGTAACAAACATATTGGACAGTTCACTATATTATTTATTGCAGGGGTCCTCTTATCCTATATTTAATTGTTTATCTAATGGAATGATATACTGTATACTGTAGCTGTCCTATGTGTTTCTTACTTCTATATCAAGCACATTGACATTTATGTAGGTTGCACTTGCACATGTAGTAGTAGTAATTACTTAGGTGACATGCATATTCCTGGAAAACATTGGCAGTTTTAATTAAGTTAAAAAAACAACTCTTGCTTCTCAAAAGGGATGGACTTCGGCTTATGCTGGTTTACTACCATTGATGTTTTCCTTTAAGATGGTAGTGTTTTTACTATTCAATGGTGGCTTTCCAATGGTAGCCACCATCGATTTGTGTGGAAGCGATAGCCATCCAATGTTAAAATACAGCTGAATTCAGCTGTTTAACATTAGGTATGGCTACGGGGTGCTTCGCAAACAAGGAACTTTTGTGCATGTGCTAATCATATTCATATTTTTTACCATCAAATTATTTTGATGCAATGGTTTGTTACCATTGCATAGAAAGTTTTAATGGCTGCAGCCCAGCCATCATTTGATGATGGACTTCTGATGTCTATGCCTACTTCTGAGGAGGGAGTATCCCACTCATCTCAATGGACCCACCCCATAATAGACCCCACCCCCTCAACAGAGCCAAATCCCTATTAGGGCTGCTTCCTGAAATATCCCAACCCAATCTGCTACTGCCTTTTGGTAGCATAATTTGAACCACTGTTTTTATGCATCAGATTGTTAAATGGCCTGAGAAATGGCAGTGTCCTGTGTATCTAACTCTAGAAGTACAAAACTCAAATTTGTTTTTATTAACTTTGTGCTCATTCTATGCTAGAAAAATGTAAAAAAAAAGGTCTGCTGTGTACTGTAGGAAGTTTTCTTGGAGAGAGAACAATGCAGAATATCATTCACATACTGTGTGAGAGTGGAAGCCTGTGAAGGAACAAAAAAACATTTAAACTATCACTTAAGGCCAGACTAAAAATGAAGGGCTATTGGAAAAGCAATGCAGCAGTCTTTCCCAGGTGTACTAAGATTCTCTGTTGGTGAAAATATAAAGGATATAACAGCCTGAATGTATGGGAATGGGAAAAAATGTGGTGAACTATCAATCACTAAAAAGTGTGCACTGGTAGGTTGTGTCTACACGAGGTTTAAGGTTGTGATAAGAATAACAGGACATTTGCTCTGGTTCTTAAGATCACACCCTGTGACAGAGACTCTTAAAGTGGTGGGGATTTGTGCTTCTGTTGTAAAGGGATATGCTGCACCACTTTGGGAGTTTGTTTGTGAGGTTTTAAGAGAAATAGATGCAAGATAAATAGTGGACATTTTACCCTTGCCTTTAGAGAAAGTTAAACACAGTAGGGAAGGAATGTCATTCTAAAGGGGCCTATCCACTAGGTGACCTGAAAGACTGAACATCTAGTGTTCAGACCTTCAGGTCACCAAGGGGCGGTGCCCACACTGAATGGCGTTAACTGAACATCATTCAGCAAAGGAGCCAAACTCTTATCTCTGAACATGCCGAACCTGACGAGCACCATCAGGTTGACGGGCATGTTCAGTAGATAGTCGGGGTCGGCTATTCATTACCTGACTTTGTGAACAATGTGACCAAAACCTCCAGGTTTTGGTCAGATTGTTCACAAAGTCGGGTAATGGATAGGCCCTTTAACATTGCATAAAAAGTTAACATGTGTCATGTTACAGTGCAAGACAAAGAACAGATTTAGCAAATATTGCACTTTGTTCATTCTTTTCAGGTATGGTTGAGTCTCCCATATCCAAAATGCTTGGGACCAGGGGTATTTTGGATAACGAATTATTCCGTATTTTGGAATAATTGCATATCATAATGAAATATTTTGGGAATGGGACCCCAATATACACACAGAATGCATTTATGTGTTATATACACCTTATACACACAACCTGAAGGTCATTTTATACAATATTTTCAATAATTTTGTGGCTCAAGCAAAGTTTGTGTACAGAAATTAAACTAATTTGTGTTTCATATACACCTTATACACACAGCCTGAAGGTAATTTTATACAATATTTTTAAGAATTTGTGCCTTAGACAAAGTTTGGGTACATTCAACCATCAAAAATCAAAGGTTTCTTTATCTCAGTCATGCCAAAATAATTCTGTATTTCGGAATATTCCATATTTCGGAATATTTGGATATGGGAGACTCAATCTATGTTTGCAAAATTGACTTAGTACAGAGTACAAAATAGAATACAATTTACACAATAAATCTCATCTTAACAGGCTGATTGGGTTCATCTGCAGCCACCAGAAAGAAAGGTCCAGCTGTTAACAGACCTAGTGGTAGATTTACCAAAGCTTCTAAAACAGACAAGTGGTGATGTTGCCCATAGCAACCAATCAGTTTCTAGCTATCATTTATCTATTGCATTCTAGAAAATGATAGACAGAATCTGATCAGTTGCTATGGGTAACATCAGCACTTGTCTGTTTTAGAAGCTTTACTAAATATACCCCCTAGTAGTCTGATCAGTTTCTTTTAACACAAGAGTTTTATTTATTCACTGTCCAACTCCTTGTACTTTTTTTTCCAGACAATGGAGTGAAGGGGATCACACTATCTCACTATCATTGACCTAGTCCACCACATCCACTGGCAAAGGATAACTAATCCCATCAATGTTAATTTAGATGGTTTAGATGGTTCAGAATTAGTACAGAGGATGTTTGGATTTAAGGAAGCTGCTAGTTCATTGTCAATGTGCTAGCTCCTTCTCTAGTCCTGCACCATGTGGAAGAGAAGGAATAAGCAAGTCATTGTCCCTCTTTAGGTGCCTGGGCTTCCTTCAGTAGTGAACCAAGTAGTTCTTCTCCTGACAAATTATTTCTGACATGGGAATGTTGCCATTTGGTCGGCCATGCTAGGGTGTTGTCCTTTCTAGGTGCAGTGGAACCTGATGGTGATCACCGAACTTGTTCTTAAATATCACTGTGAGGAGCATTTCTATAGAAGTTAATGAGAAGGGAAAGATCTTACACATAGACAAGATCACTGAGTGTCTCCTACAGTTACTGTTCAGAGCATTATGACAGGAAGGTTTATTTGCTGGATATTCATTGTATTGCATGCCCCATGACAGTCCTTGCTGGATCATTATTAGTATCCATTGAATTGTATACTTCTGACATGGGTCTAGAATGGAGGTCTTAAAAGAGCTTCCAGGAAAGGCATGTACTGGCATTCATTTAGGTGTTGTATTCATGTTATTGATTATTGGGTATGTAGTCAGCATCCCGGCATGTGGGATGGCGATGGTCTGAACACCGGTGCTGAAATCCCAACAGGTTGGGATCCCAGCACCAGAATCGGCATCCTGAAGGTAAGTATCGGGGTGTTAGGGGTAGGTTAGGGTTAAGGTGTGGGGTTAGGGTTAGGCACTAGCGGGAGGGTTAGGGTTAGGCACTAGGGAGGTGGTGTTAGGTTTAGGGTGCGGGGATGGAGTGGTTAGGTTTATGCACTAGGGGGAGGTTAAATTTAGGTACTGGGGATGGGTGTTAGGTTTAGGGTACAGGGAAGGGAGGTTAGGTTTAAGCACTAGGGGGGAGGTTAGGGTTAGGCACTGGGGAGGGAGGGTTAGGGTAGGGGTTAGGAAAACACTCTCTGTGCATTCCTATGGTTGTCAGGATTCTGACTGTCTAGATGCCGCTGTTGGTATTCTGTCCAGCGTCCTCCTGACAGCTGGGATTTCATGCCAAACCAGATTATTGCACTACTTACTTCTACAAGGGAAAGCACAGTAAGAAGGAGCTAGTGCCTCATAACACTTAAACTCCATACAAATGTAAATACAATAGATCTGACCAGTGAGACTTCTCAGAACATTTTATTACACATCAATGTAGTTCATGGAAATGGTTTATTCATGATATGGCATCTTATTTTCATTAGAGGATGACACACAATTTACTTTGCTATTAAGAGATAGCAATCAATATATAGGGGGAGTTGTATCAAGCCTTGGAGATAGATAAAGTGGAAAACAATTAGCTTCTGTCAATTACCTATCTCAGATGTTGAAATGACAGTAGGATGAGGATTGCTTCATTTAGGCAACTACTCCACTTTATCTCTCTCCATGGCTTGATACATCTCCCGCATAATATATATATATTAGGATAGCTGCACTATAAATGGACAACCAGTCTCAACTTTTTTTTGTTAGGATTATTTGCAAATTTTCGTAACTGGGTATTTGTTTACAATACCTTATTCTACAAGAGGATTATATACAATTTGCCAACAGATTATATACATACAGTTGTATCAACATTATATAAACAAGGCATAGTTATTCTCAATCACAATTTTTTCTAATAACAATAATAATTATAGTAATTAATAATAAGCTGTACAGTATGTCTCTCACAGGCTTACCCTACTCAGAACCCTGTATCCCAAAATAATAACTGCTTGAAGCTGAGGATTTAAAAACATTTATATTGTGATACAAATGCTATTTCAATATATATTTTCTTTTCAGAATAAAACCTGTTACGAATTATTTGCCATTTATAATACTAGCTCCTCATGGCTTATGAGGTTATAACTTTCATTGGCATGCTCAACATAATTCCTAAATAAAATGAGAAATATATAAAACATTAAACTTTAATAAAGAGGACAAAACAAATATGAATACAAGAGACTATAGCACACAATAATACAGGTTGAGTCTCCCATATCCAAAATGCTTGGGACCAGGGGTATTTTGGATATCGGAATATTCCGTATTTTGGAATAATTGCATACCATAATGAAATATTTTGGGACTGGGACCCAAATCTAAACACAGAATGCATTTATGTATTATATACACCTTATACACACAGCCTGCAGGTAATTTTATACAATATTTTCAATAATTTTGTGGCTCAAACAAAGTTTGCGTACATACATGAAATTAATTTATATTTCATATGCACCTTATACACAAAGCCTGAAGGTAATTTTATACCATATCTGTAATATTTTTGTGCCTGAAACAAAGTTTGTGCATATAGAACCATCAAAAAACAAAGGTTTCACTATCTCAGTCATGCTAAAAGAATTGTGTATTTTGTAATATTCCGTATTTCGGAATATTTGGATATGGGAGACTCAACCTGTATTAGGTTATTGTTACATATTCCTAGCATTGCTAGCAATGTTTTTATTTAACTCTTTTTTAATAATTATGTCACAGTCACAATTGGTTTTAAACATAATAAATATATTATTTTTAGCTTATACAGTGCTAACTGTTTTTTTCTTTGTATAAAGGATTCTAGATATAGAATACATGAAAATGATAATTCATGATAGTTTTATTCTTTAAAACTCCAATGTTAAAAGTATTCTTTTAATTAATCTGTCTTTCCCTGTGGATGTTTTTTTTATTCAATAACAGTGGAATACACTGAATTTTATTTTTGCATCAGAACATTTAAATGAACCTTACACCTTTAGTCACATCTTTGTACTTTATGTAACATCATCCAACACATTAAATAGGACCCACGCATTTCACACAGAAATAGATTTTTAAGCACAAGAACTTTTGCCAAATCATTTAACTAATTGTTTGAGAATCGTTACTTTACAATCCCAAGGATGTAAATTGTGCTTTAAAATATACTACCAACTCCTTTTAATATATTGGGTAATTGTCAACTGTGTTCATGTCTTGTTATAGTAGGAAGCTGTAACATTTTAACCATAAGCATGAAAATAGTTGCTTGGCAGAGTCAACTGAATTCTTTCGGGAAAACTACTTTTGTCTGTTCAGCTCATTATCTGGACTATTAACTCAGGCTGAATACATTTATTTTGAATGCAACTATTACAGAAAAATCAGCTATACCTAAATGTTACATTTCCATTGTTTAAATAGAATATCTAAGCAGGGAATCTGTAAAGGAATAAAATTTTTCTAAGGATAATGAAAACAAAATAAACACATTTTAATGATTTTTTTTTACTTTCATGAATATATTCAATTGCACTGTGCCTTTTTTGGGTGCCATAACAGGTTGTACAGTATGCTTACTAAACGGGCACTTCTCTGCATCTTCAGTGTATGCCCTTTGTATACAACACCTTGGTTTTATTTCTAGTTTCCCTAAGATCTGTTTATATTAGAGCTATATGACCATAGACACATCAGCTATAATAAACAGTACTGTTTAGTAACACAGGATAAACAGTGATTGGGTCTCTGCTGTGTAAATATTTGCATTCTAAAGACATAGATATATCTATGACTATACAATTACTTATGATCCATCATTATCAATCATTTTTTCAATGTATTAATGCGTTGTGTTACTTTTCTTGTTAATTATAATACATGTTTGTGTATCTATTTGAATTTAACACTAACATTTTTATTTTACTTTTATATATATTTAAGGCAGAGGCAAGGCATTGGCAGAAAGCCTGGAATCAATTCAATGTTTCAATAAGAGTAGAAAATAAACTTTCCTAAGATCAAACCATTACTAGAACATTAGCTATCACCCACTGAAGGGCAAATATTATCATATAACACTTGTAGTTAATTCTTAAGGTGACAAGTCAATTGGGAAAATCTGAGTTTTTGAACATTATTTAAGTGAGGAGAACTTTATTTATGTGGGTGGCACAATTCCAATAGTTAACAGTGGATATAGAAGAAGATATTAGTAGTTTTTGGCAACATTTATAATTGGCTATGTGGTAGATGCATCAAAGCTTGGAGGGAGATAAAGTGAAGGGAGTAAATAGTACCAACCAATCACCATCTGTTAGTTTGGAAAATGACAGTTGGGAGCTGATTGGTACAGGTAAGTACTTTTTCTCTCTCCACTTTATCCCTCAACAAGCTTTAATACATCTCTCCCTATGTTACTATGTTAGCAAATAAACATAAGAAATTAACTAAAGAAAACTGTAAGCAGTGCTGCCTATCCTCCTCTGTTTTGTTTATGTGCCTCTATGCATAAATCATTTAGCCATCCTAAGAAAATAAATGGTTATTTAAAAAAACTGTATTTATCCTATCTTTACAATGGTACAGTAGTATAGCAAGTTATTAATTTAATTCTTAGATTTATAACAAAACTATGAAAGAACTCATATAGAATTATGTTGTAAACAAAAAAGTGTTAAACAAATCAAAATAGGTTTTATATTTTAGATTCCTCAAAGTAGCCCCCTTTGGCTTTGATGACAGCTTTGAACACTCTTGGCATTCTCTCAATCAGCTTCACGAGGTAGTCTCCTGGAATGGTTTTGAATTAACAGGTGTGTCTTGTCAAGAGTCAATCTGTGGAATTACGTGCCTTCTTAATGTGATTGAGACCATCAGTTGTGTTGTGCAGAGGTAGGGTTAGTACACAGTGGACACCACTATTTGACAATTGTTGTAATCCATATTATGGCACCAACCACTCAACTCAAGAGAAACAACAGTCCATCATTACTTTAAGACATGAAGGTCAGTCAATACGGAAAATTTCAAGAACTTTGAATGTATCCTCAAGTCCAGTTGCAAAAACCATCAAACACTATGATGAAACTGGCTCTCATGAGGACCGCCCCAGGAAAGGAAGACCAAGAGTTACCTCTGCTGCAGAGGATAAGTTCATTAGAGTTACCAGCCTCAGAAACCGCTACTTAACAGCACCTCAGATTAGAGATATACAAATATGGTGTCTGCACTAACCACTATTTAAAAATCATAGGCTGTAAAAATTATAAATATGTTATAATTTTATTGAACATATGAAAAAATTAACTGCAGTTCAACTCTAAAAACATATATAGACATTACACATTCAATGAAAAAAGAAATAGAATGTTACATTAATGATCTAAACACATACTGTTTCCAATATATCATAGGAAAAAAGATAGATGTTTTAAACTCTATGTAGAGCCTTGATGGTAATCAGCATATGTTGCTAATGGCAACCAGAATGATAATAATCTGTAAAGTAGGTGTAGTCACTCTGTTGAAAACTGATATAGGGTATAGTGACTCGCTAAATTACGGAGCCATGGAGCTAACAAAATCTTGGTATGGTGAATATAATAGCGGGGGGTCTCCAGACCAAACCTGCAGTCCAGTATCTCACCTGTACCAGTGGACTCAAAGCTGCAAAGACTCCCTAGAAACCAACTGCTCTTGCGACTCCCAGACAAATAGAAATAAGTAGGTGTGATGTTGGTCCCTGTGACCAGCGCCGCTCCGGCTGCTAACTGTGGGACTGTGCGTGGCTCCAATGACTCGCAAGCAGGGAAAGTCATGCAGGATGGTGAGCCATTTGTGCCTCAGTGACTCCTGATCAAGCAGCAAGGGGTGAAGGCTGGACAGTCTGCCTCTGTGGGGAACCCCCCCGTCCAGCGGAGGCAACAGATAGCAGAAATGATGGCTCAGCAATGTCCATCAGTGTGTCCCTGCAACCAGGGCCAGACTAAGGTTTGTGGGGGCCCCAGGGCAACTAAATGGTGGGGGCCCCATCAATAATATTCCCACAACCTCACGCAGCGACTATGTCCCCCAACATGAAAAAATCAGTCAGACACCCCTGATATATAAATATATATATATATATATATATATATATATATACACATACTGGATTATCACTGCTGCTTGGATTTTGGGCTCAAAAACCATAGCCGTCATCCACACGGAGACTTAGTTTTTAATAGCACCCCTTGAAAGAGAGAGAGGTGGGAAGAGAAAGTTGTATAGAGAGAGAGAGGCAAAGACAGACACAGAGAGAGCCTGAGTGGTGGGAAGAGACAACATTGTGGAGAGAGGGAAAGAGAGAGTGGAGAGAGAAAGGGAGAGAGGAGCGAGGGACAGGGAGATAGAGAGTGGGATAGAAATTTAGTAAAAGAGAGATAGAGGGATGGATAGAGAGGGGAGAGAAAGATGGTGGAGGGTGGGGGAGTGAAGGAGGGAGGAAGGGACAGGGAGGGAAGAAAGGAGTGTGAGACAGAGAGGGAGAGAGAAAGATAGTGTGATGAAGGGAGATATGAAGAGATTGAGAGCGTGCACACACTCACCTATTGTAGCAGCAGCATCTTTGTGATGGGGCAGGCACTTCTCGGCATTAGGCCACGCCCCCTACCCATATACCCGTGAATCGCAGCAACGAGGGGGCGGGGCTTACATTGTCAATCAAGGTCGGCCCCATGATCGATGATAGAATGCGCTGTGTATGATGCTGCCAGGAGCTGGCCAGGGAGTGACCAGAGTGGACAGGTTCTGGCCAATGTTTGCAGCAGTGTGGGGGCCCCCAATGCGTGGGGGCCCCCCCCGCCTATAATCCGGCCCTGCCTGCAATACATGTGGATAATTAATATGCAGGTAGTGCAAATCACCAAACAATGGTTCCACAGATGGAATACAGCAGTGTAGTTGGTCAAGAGTTGAAAAAGCAGTCTAGAGAACACCTTGACATGTTTCTACCCTCTTGCAGAGTTTTTTCAAAAGGTAATGAAGTCACATTCAACTATGAGGACAGCCTATTTATCCTTCACCTCATTAATTAATTAAAAAGCATCTGTGTAGCTACCAATTAGCAATCTTATTGACACAGCCTTTCCATGATGCACATCAAAAAAGAAAATATTTTACATTCAATATATAAATTGTCACAGCCTTTGAGATACATTCTAATGCAAACAGAAAAGGAGACAAGACTAATAGTTTAAAACTAAACAATATATCACTAAAAATAAAGGTACTTCCGTATCTTTGCGGCCCCCTGGTTACACTACTTACATATCTTCACTATTCAGTGAAGATACGTAAGTAGCGTAAACTTGAGGAAATACCATGCGGCCCCTTGCGGGCTCGCTTCGCTCACCACATGGATTTTTTCCCCCTCCATGCCCACTTGGATGGTAGGGAATGACGTTGGATGGTAGGGAATGATGTTGGACATTAGCGTAAAGATGAGACAGCGAACCCGCAAGGGGCCGAATAGTATTTCCTGGTTACGCCACTTTCGTAGCATCACCAGGGGGACGCAAAGATACAGAAGTACCAAAATAAATATATAAATGAGTATTAAATAGCATTGATGTTTATATAAAAAAACACTACAGCTAGATCTTTCTAGCCTACAGCAAAGAGTGCAATGCACACAGAAGAGCAGACAGAGCTAATAAATTAATAATGAACAGTATAACAGTATGAACTAGAAATATACCAATAAATAATATTTGTAGGTAAGCTGATCCAGTAGGATCTATGTGACTTAAAAAGGACCAATAAATTAACCCATGCACATATCACAGATATTAACTTTCACTATGAAAACTTAACAAGTTTATAGGTATGACATAAATTTCTACAGAAAAAAGGGGGGCAGCCATAAATAAAAGGAAAGGGGGAGAGAGGGGGAAGGGAGAAAGGGGAGAAAAGTAATAGGGGAAATTGAAAAAAAGGAGAACCCCCTTAATCAAAATCCATTTCTATTGTCTCATTTAGGCCATCTGGAAACACAGTACGCGATGTGTGCATCCAGAATGCCTCCCACATACAGAGTCTGCGGTATCTGTCACCCCCTCTAGAGGTGGGGGCAATAGATTCAATGCCCATGATTTTTAAACAGCCAGGGTTCTGATCAGGGACCAAACAAAAACGTCTTGAGATGCCGTCTTTTGGTGACAGCGGCAAGTCTCTATATTAGACAACACCTAGGTGATTAGCGCACCAGTTTTTCTTTCACATCAGATTAGAGACCACATAAAGTCTTCACAGAGTTCAAGTAGCAGAAAAATCTCAACATCAACTGTTCAGAGTAGACTGCGTGCATCAGGCCCTCATTGTCGTATTGCCGTGAAGAAGCCACTACTGAGGATGAACAACAAGAAGAAGAGAATTGTTTAGACCAAGAAACACAAGGCATGGACATTAGACCAGTGGAAATCTGTACTTTGTTATGATGAGCCCAAATTTGAGATTTTTGGTTCCAACCGCCATGTCTTTGTGAGACACAGAGAAGGTGAGCAGATGGTTTCTGCATGTGTGGTTCCCACTTTGAAGCATGGAGGAGGAGGTGTGATGGTGTGGAGGTGCTTTCCTCTTGACACTGTTGGTGATTTATTCAATTTCAAGGCGCACTTAACCAGCATGGCCACCAGAGCAGTCTGCAGCGCCATGCCATCCCATCTGGTTTGCACTTACTGGGACCATCATTTGTTTTGACCCCAAACACACCTCCAGGCTATGTAAGGGCTACTTGACCAAGGAAAGTGATGGAGTGCTGTGTCAGATGACCTGGCCTCCACAATCACCTGACCTAAACCCAATTGAGCTGGTTTGGGATAAGTTGGACCGCAGAGTGAAGGAAAAGCAGCCAACAAGTGCTCAGCACCTCTGGGAACTTCTTCAAGACTATTGGATAACCATTCCAGGAGACTACCTCATGAAGCTGATTGAGAGAATGCCAAGAGTGTGCAAAGCTGTCATCGAAGCAAAAGGGGGCTTACTTTGAGGAATCTAAAATATAAAACATATTTTGATTTGTTTAACACTTTTATGTTTTCAACAAAATTCCATATGTGTACTATGTAGAAAATAATTTAAATAAACAAGAAACATTGAATGAAAAGTTGTGTCCAAACTTTTGATTGGTACTGTATATATATATATATATATATATATATCAGTCATTCAGGATGGCTCTCACACGTAAATAGCCAACAAACTGAGGTGCCCTCCGTGGAATCAAACAACTTCCCAAATGTAGTAATGGTATCGGCGACACTCCAGTATAAAAGACACCTTACAGAAGGTTAAGTTTCGATGCTTTAATGCATCGTTTTCAAGATACAACAAATAATAACAAGTGCTCTCCTTACATACCCCACACCACACCACATGCAGCGCCACGCATCCGGGTCCATCCCTGGAATGCCCAGTGATGACGTCACGGGTGCAACCCGTCACCATGGCAATAACTGCATCTAAAAACAAACAATGTGGAGGCATTTAGTGAATCTTATGTACATATTGTGTAGATACAGAAAAATACAATTGGCACATTATACATTATAATGTATATACTAAGAGAGTATTATCTAAAAAAAAATTAAGGACCACGCGGTATACTGTTATCATATACTAAATCTATATTCATCATGCTCTAAAAAAGGAACCAATTCATTATTATTATTAAAGCGAACCATATTGATGATGAAACATTCTACAAGTTAACAGAACATGCGATGTTCCCAGAAACCCGGACCGACATCCGTAGGATCTATGGAAACATGTATGTAACAGCGAGTCATGAAAAGGATCTGTTTCTGAGTTTGAAAAAGGGCTGCTACAAACGTCTTAATTGCCTCACATATAGGTACATGACCAAAGGTGATTATTTTCATCATCCACATAGTGGTAAGTGCTATAGTATACCCAGGTGTCACTTCAGGTAAGCAGTTCTGCTTAACAATGATCCTGACAATATCATCTGCTTTCTGCCAGGCGGGCTATATACAAGTATGTGGATGGGTGTATGCTCGTATAGCTGTGTTGGGATCTGGACAGAATGATTTTCGAAAGTTCATCCAAGCGTGAATGAAACGCGTTAGTAGTAATTGGGAGCATATATCAAGTTCCTATTTTATTACACTGGGAAAAGGAAATTGTTACATTGAGAGCCGGCTTTCTGTGTTAATTAAAATGAGATGCGGCTCTGCAGCATCTTTGAAAGTGAAGCTGATTTTTAGACTCTGTCACCAGCGTCAGAGGTGCCACCAGGGCTGACCACTCTGCTTCACCTGGAATTAGATATGTGACCCTGCTTTACTTGCAGAGTAGATGCTGCCAGCTGTCTGGAAATTGATATGGAGGTACTGTTAAATGTAAATACTGTAGAATAATCATTTCATGAATTACTTCTGACTCCAGCATGCAAGGCGTCCAACTTCTTCAGCCACTATAGCTCTACATTGACTCTTTAGTACTACTTCATGTGCTCTCTCAAAGCCATACGCTCTCTCACTTTGTTCTCATTTCTTCTCCATATACCTCTCTATAAATATATATGTTAGGCAAATGGATAACCTGACACATCTCAGCATTAAGAACATTTTCAGTATCACTCTGTATTAACGCTATCCACTGAATATAGTGTGCGTCTTATAGAGTGTATATATATATATATATATATATATATATACATACTAAAATCATATATTTGGAAGGACTTTGTACAGATGTGTCTTCATCTAACTATCCTTCTAGCTAGTCATAACTTTATTAGATCTGTTATGTACTGTAGCTTGTGATACTCTATTGTCTAGCATATTACAAAGGAGTCATGTATATGGAAGGACAGGATAGATAAATGAGAACATACAGTTGTGTCCCCTTGTATCTTTGCCACTTATGTGGCAAATCACACCACTTATGGTGATCCATAGGACTGCATGCTGCCAATGCTGCCACAGTCTGGTGTACCATGGTGCACACGTGCGTAGCAAGTTGCATGGCACGATGCCTTGCTCATTTTTGCCGTCAAACTGGCAAAGCTGGAAGAGGACACATCTGAATTTGTACTTTAGGGTGCACTTTATTCAATTAATGTATGTATTTAAAATATATTTTCTATACATCTATTTCTTTACGGCAGTACCAACAAATTAATTGGAATTTTCCAGTAAAAATAAAGAATATTTCCATTTACCCATTTCAGGCCTCAATAAGACATACTGTTACGACACTGGTGTTTTTACCTGGATACCAATAGCCAGAGTAGATATACAAGTGGGTAGTCAGACATAGCCCGGTTGGTACACAAGGTAAGTTGCTCGTAAGTACAATGTAACAGGAACAAGTATCAGGACCTGGGCAGGCAGAATACTCAAGCAAAGGTTCAAACAGGAAGCTGCCTTTTGTAGGCCCATCCAGGGCACAGTTTCCATGATGGATTCTCTTGATACAATACTGGCCATCTAGGATAAAGGCAAATTCAAGAGCAAGTTCTGAAAACACAGATTTGCATCAGATTTATCTAACACATACATACAGAAAGGGATACTGTATCCCAAAATAAGAGTGCATGTCTTTTCGAGGGGAAACACAAATTATTTTTTAAAAATGATATACAGTATATCCACTGGTCGACATTTGTAATATTATAGAGATAGGGGAGGAATGAGCTCTCTCATAGGGGCATATTCAATTAGCCGCAGGAGTTCACCCATGACTAAATGCCGGCCCAAAGTCCTGTGGCGTGGGGAATAGCTATTCAATCAAATAGCTTTTCCCCACGTTGTTAACTCGTGCGCGTAAACACACTGATTCTGCAAAAACTGCGGAATCAGTGTGTTTGTTCCTCGCGCACGAGGCCGAATACGCTATTGTAACGTGGATTTTACCTCGCACCTCCATGAGGTGCATGGTAAAGTCCAACTGCGGGGACTCACGCACAGGGTCTCAGGGACTCCTGCATGAGGAATCCCCCCTAATTGAATCAAATCAGCACGACAATTAGCCGCGGGGTGAACTCCCGCTGCTAATTGAATATGCCCCATAGAGTTGGGGAGGAATGAGCTCTCTCGGTTTAACATTAGGACTTTTGATTTTACATTGCACTATTTTTTTTTATCTTGCCTGGCATATTGTGGGGTTAATCTTGATCAATATAATGCATAAGCCATAATCTATAAAGTTATAAGGGTAGACCTATGTAAAACTAATCACTCATTCTTCACCTCTTATAGACATGGGATATCTTTGTATTATTGTAACAGTGTGGCCAAGATAGTAGCTTTTGTAGCACCTCACTTATCCAGCCTCCATTACTTGCAAGTGTAATGTCAGACTCATTGTTATGGTGGTCTTAGGACAGATGCCGTGGTGCATACATTCCCTTGCAAAATGTGCTCCCTATGTTTATTGCTTAAATATGCATAATGTTATAAATAAAAATACATAAGGTCTGCAAATACATCTTTATGACGTCACCTTTGAAAGTTCCTTGCTCAGCATAGCTAGTTTATAATATAAGGGAAAATGTATTCAATCTTTTAAAGTGTGGAGTGGACAAGTGTATAAGTTGCCCATAACAACCAATCAGATTATAGATTGCATTTATTAAGTACATTTCAAAAATTATAGGCAGCAACTAATTGGTTACTATGGACAACTTCCCCAATTTTCCACTTATCAACTCTTTAGCATGTTTTATACAAGGGCATATACAGTACTTTGTGGGCCACATAGCAACATTTTGAAGGGGCACCTCATCCAAAGCTTCTAAAGAAACACCTCTCTTCATAGTGGTTTTTCATTTATGCCCCATAATATTGCTCTAGTTAATTTTATGCACCATACAGTAATACAGTAGTGGGGATGTAGTCTGTTTATCGCCACACGGGAAGCTGGTGGTCTAAATCTCAGTGCCGGAATTCCGACCCATGGATAGGACACCAGTTGAGATGCTGACACCAGAATCCTGACAGCCGGCATCCCAAACGTAAGTATAGCAGGCCGGGTTCATTTGTGGCCGTGGGGGGGAGGGTTAGGTTTAGGCACCATGGGGGGGTTAGGGTTTGGCTGCGGGAGGGGGGCGGTTAGACTGCAGACAGGGGGGTTAATGTTAGGCACTAAAGTGGAAGGGTTAGGTTTAGGCACTAAGGGGGAAGGGTTAGGTTTAGGGACTAATGGGGAGAGTTAGAGTGTGGGGGGAGAGGGTTAGGGTTAGGATGCAAGAAGGGAGGGTTAGGGGGTGAAGCAGGAGGGTTAGTATACTTACTCTGTCAGGATTCTCAACATCAGGATGCTGCTGTCGGTCTTTTTACAGCCGGCATCCTGACAGCCGGTCTCCCACACCCAACCCCTGTAGTGCCCTAGTTCAATTTATGTCCCATTGTAGTGCCCTAGTTCACATTACACCACACAGTACAACCAGTTCATGTTATGCTACATTTTAATCCCTCAAGTTCACAATATGCCACTTTGTAGTACTGCCAGTACACATTATACCACATAGAGGGCAAGGACCAACCAGTTCTCATCTGAAGGAAATACTTCCTAAAACTTGACATTCCATTTTGAGTGGAGATTTTATGAATTAAAGCATACTGTCTAATTCTGGAACAGTCTTAATCTCAGAAATCAATTCCCACCTTCCACCTTCACTATGGCTGTAAACAAGAAGCCTACTCTTTAACAGTGCTGGGCTTACTGATTAGCTCAGATGTGTCTGTAAGTGTGAATAAGTAGTGTGGGAGATGGAACATATCAGTGAGGAGCTTTACTGACAGTGAAAGACCGAGATCGTCACTAACGAGTCTTTATACAGGATGTAGTGTATATCCCAGCGGATGATATGCCGGCCATCGATATACTGACACCGGCATCCTGCTGCCAGGCAAAATGCCAATGCCGCTATTCCCCTAACAATAAGGATACCGGCATTGGAATTCTGTCTGCCGGCATCCCGATCGTAAGAAACCGGAGCCTCTTGGCCCCATAGCAATGGTACCCCTTGTACCCAATATTAATTAGCTATCCCCATGGATTTATACAGGATGTAGTGTATATCCTGGTGGACGAGATGCCAGCCGTCGGTATACTGACACCGGTATCCCGCCACCGAGCAAAATGCTGACGCTGCTATTCCCCTTATGATCAGGATACCGTCGTCGGAAATCTGTCAGCCGGCATCCCGATCATAAGACACCGGAGCCAGGTAAGTGTTAGCCATGACGGGGGTTTAGGTTTAGGCACCCCCTAGGGGCACTTAGGGTAAGGCACCCCCAGGGAGGGTTAGGGAGGGAGAGGGGGGATTGGGGTTAGGCACCACTGGGGAGGGATGTTATGGTTATGCACCTCACAGGTTTAGATGTGTGGGAAGGGGGGGGTTAGTTTAGGCACCCTTGGGGGGATTTAGGGCTAGGCACCATCCCAAGAGTTTTCGGGTTAGTCACCACCAAGGGAGGATTAGGGTTAGGAGGGGGAGAGGGGAGGGTTAGCCTACTTACCAGCTAGCATTGGCATTCTAAAGAATCAAGCTTCCAGGGTTGGGATTTGAATATTTCATACCCATCCTATTTTATACATCTCTCCCATAATCCCTTCAGTAGTGTATATGGAATGTATCAGCCAGATTTATACACATTCTTTTTTTCCCTGCTCAGAATTTGTACTTTAAAGAAAATATTTTCACTTCATTATTACAAGACACAATCTTTAGTAGCAAAACCTTTGTCTTAAACGATATAGCAAACAGACATCAACTTTACGACATCCTTCTGTTCTTGTGTGATAAATTGAGCATATGTTTTTTAAAATGCCTGTCATATAGAAATATATGTGTTGCATTTCATTATCAAGTTAATATAAAAGTTTGATTAAAACACTTGATGAGCTATGAAGATTTTATTTTGTCCTAATTAAGCTATCAGAATGATGAATCAAAATATTATAGCAATAAGATATCGGCATAGCAAATATGTTTGCTTATTTCCTCATTGTTTCTTAGGTAACAAGCTTCGGAAAACAGTCACATAACAGAAGACAGATTTCTATAGTTTCCAAAGTGAAAGAAGAGAGGGCAGCTGTATATTTAACCTGCTGTACATGTCTCCATTATCTGTTTGATCTGAACGGGTTTATCTTCCACAAAACATTCCATTGCTGTAGGTGGGAATGTAATCTTATCTATCATCTTGTCAGTAAGTGATACATGTTCTATCACTCTCCCATTGATATATTGAGTACTTACAAAGCAAAGCATTAGTGTCTGTAATCACAATATCAATTGCTATGCGCAATAAGTATTGAAAGACAACAGGACATTTCTGTGCCAATGAGTATGTAAGGCTGGGTACACAGTAGACTATGTGCACCCAGCCCGACATCGGCAGTGACAGAACCCAGTGGGGGAGCCAGCATTGGCAAGTGCATACACGCTAGCCCAGAGGTTCCCAAACATGGTCCTCAAGGTTCCCCAATGGTTCAGGTTTTAGAGATATCCATGCTTGAGCACAGATGATTAAATCAAAATGACTGAGGTACTAATTAAGTCACCTGTGCTCTACCACGGATATCTCTAAAACCGGAACTTTTGAACTAGCTGATGTGGGCAGCGATGGAGCAACGGCGGGGGCCATGATGCATTCGGCAGCATTACCCTCGCTAATGACATCCACCGTCGGCCCTGCATGTAGGGCCGATGGAGGATGATCCTGACAACCCACGAGAGTGCTCATTGTCAGCAATGTAGTGGGTACACACTAGACGATGTGCTGGATTGGAAGACATATCGTCTAGTGTGTACCCAGTGTAAGTTGTGATCTTCATGAGTCACAAAACACAATGGGGCTAATTTTGAGTCTGTCGCAGCCACATTGGTGTCTGCATCTTTTAGCGGTCACATGTCTGTGACTTTATCCTAATGCCGTTACAAAGCCCATCCCTTGGTGTACATCCATGCATCCTAATCTACAAGGACATAGATGCCCACTGGCAGCATCCATAAGTGCTGAAATACCGATTGGTCCATCTTTAGATGCACCATCAGTCGCAACACAGAAACTTGCACCTGCCCAATAGCGGGCACAGTTTCTACATCCGAGTATGGCCTCCTATGTGACCAGTTGAGCGTCTCTTTATGCAGCTGATTTCAGCAACACTCCCCTGACACTCCCATAACATACCCATAAAATTGTCCATCTCTATGTTTCCGCTAAGCCACCTCCCTATCACCTACCAGCAATGTCCACTGACACAATTATGGCACTGTGCCTCTAGTGTGCACCTTAATCGCAACTCTAACTCTGTGCACATGCTATCTGGATGCATGCGCAGTGCGACATAGGTGCATTATCAAAATCAGTCCTCTGCGACCAACATCGGCAGTTGTGACTCAGAATCAAGCCCATTGTACTTATCTAATTTTAGATATTATGCGGCAGGGTGGGAAATGCAAAGAATCTCAAAGTTCCTATAGATGAGGGAGGGTAAAGAGTTAAAGATTACAATTATGGAAAGAGAGAGAGTCACATGGTGTCGGCATCCCACCATATGGCAACCTATTTGGCCAAGAAGCTTCCAGTGCAGTTCAGGCACCCTGCTGCGACATGATAAATGTTGGGATACAGCTGGGAATTTCCTAGCCCTTTAGTGGATAATGTATCCTAAAATAACACTCTCAAGGTACAGTACAGTAGCTATCAGTGGAGGCCCCAGAGGTGAGGCTGCAGCACAGTTCAAAATTCAAATAGGGGAGTCACACCAACTTCCAGTGTGTACCAGGCGGCGATGTTTGGCTTTGTTTGAATTGACAGTTGGTGTGACTCCCCTATTTGAATTTTGAACTGCGCTGCAGCCCCACCTCTGGAGCCACCACTGGTAGCTATATCATTATAATGAACGTAAGGATATTTATTATCAAATGACAGTGATCTCATAATCATGTTTCATTAATATTCATTTGAAATGGTTCGTTTTCAATGTCTCTAAGATACTGACCCACCTTTGCATTCACTGTGCATACAGTGTATAGATGCAAATACTGAATTGAAATACACTCTAGGATTGGCAAAGACCATTCTGTCAGTGATTTCAGTAATTATATCACAAGTGGAGTCAGAGAACTTGTGAAAGTGGAAAAATCTTTATGACACTTGAAAGCATACAAGAAATGACAGTGGTTTGATTGTCCTGTATATCAGGTTTGCACATTAGTAGGAGAGTGTGAGGCATTTAAGATAGATCATGGGTTTCAGATTGTCAGGAACTCTCAATTGCAATGGAAAGCAAAATGTCAAGGACCCAGGATAACACACTGGTATCATGGAGTCAGAATTTCAGGCTGACACACCAGGTGCAGAGTGCCAGGAACTCAGGATTGAACATGAGTAACAGAGTAGTAATTTAGGATTGCACACTGATAGCAAAGTATCAGGAATCCTGGATTGCATGCTTACAATATGATTCTAGGAACTCAATATTGCATACTGTAACAGGGTGCCATGCACTTAGGTATACATGACAACTCAAGATAGTAGGTTGAGATATCATGATCTTAGGATAGCAGGAATAGGATACAATTAACTTTTGGAACTGTAATTGTGTGACAGCATAAACTCATCAAATATTTGGCTGTGACTAAAGGGAGATCCACCAGTGCAGCTTATTAACTGCAGGGGAATGCAGCAGGATTGATTAACCACTGCATTACTGGAATAGCAGGAATACAAGACAGAGCAGCATAAAATCCAAAGTCAGCAGGAACCAGGGCTTCAAGCACTCACAGTTTATTGTTTTCAATGTCTCAGTGCACAAGATTTGCATGATCAGGGAGAAGGAGGGGAGAAAAAAGGTCTGTAATTGAATAGCCCCTTGCATTAAAGCCCAAGGCTACCACTTTTTTTTCAGCCCTGACAAATTATCAGGGCTAATTGAGTTCATAAATTTCTACTGGATGGTGTAAAAGATTTCTTCCTGAAGACTACCCCACATTCTCTAGTGGCTTTGAAAATGTGTAAAAAGACAATCAAAAAATGTAGCAGAAGAAAAAATCTCTGCACCTCAACCCACACGCTATACAGTATTTGGGCTGATCCCTTAAAGTTGCAAGCATTATCCCAATAATTTTATATAAACATATTATCCAGCATTTGGTCCTGACTCATCTGTAGACAAAATATTCTACTGTAAGGAACCTTTTTGTGGTCTGTGGCCAGAGCAATGGTACACGTGTTTAATATGGCAGCCGCGGCATGAGAGGTGATAAATTTCGTGCCACGACATCATTTTTAAATTGCCCAATCGGCACTAGGTGCCATGTACTGTAAATGTATATGTAAAAATGTGTTTTATGTTATAATATTATATTTAATGCACTGTGTGCAGTTGTGGAATGCATTTTTAATGCATAGACTACAGTATACACTTACAGGAAGGTTTCAAAACTTTTGTTTTACAAGGCATTGACATTTGGAAACCATTTGTTCAGGAAATTAGTCAAATAGTAAATACTATGGTAATTATTTTGACCTAGAAAAGGTCTAGTGTGAAATGAAATGGCCCAAAATGTGTGTTTATAACACTTTCTTTGAAAAGCCCGGTATGGGGTCTCATGTATGTCTGTGTGCTTTTGTTTAAAACCAGTTTGTTGATTATAATAATATCCAGAACATTCGTACCAGTTGAATGCTAATTCTATTGCTTCTTAAACTACATAGATTGTTGAAAGGAAGAATGCAATTTACCAGTTTCTGTGAAGTGTGAGTTATATTTACATTTTAAGAGACAGCTATACGGTATGATAAATCAGTTTGTGTTTCGGGAAAACCAACTGGTTTTGGGTGGTAGATATATCAAAAAGAAGGAGGACATTTGTTTAGCTCCTTTGAAATGTAAGATACAATTATTTATATTTTGTGAGATACGGTAGTTTGATTGGTTAAGGCACAGGTTCTCAAACTCGGTCCTCAGGACCCCAAACAGTGCATGTTTTCCAAGTCTCCACACTGAATCAAGTGAAATAATTAGCTCCACCTGTGGACCTTTTAAAATGTGTCATTGAGTAATGATTACACCTGTGCATCTGCTGGGTGACCTGCAAAACGTGAACTGTGTGGGGTCCTGAGGACCGAGTTTGAGAACCTCTGGGTTAAGGGATCAAGGGTGCCTGAGGTATTGTGTGTTTGAACCAGAAAATGATGGGCCTGCGTGGTCTGAAAGAAGGTAAACTCTTACACTCAGAGACCTGTAATTCTGATGAATACCTGTATGCTGTGGAGGAATTGTCTTTTTCAAGACATTGAGCAATAAACATTTTGCCATTTAGACAACGCATCTACTTGCATCCCTTGACAACCAGAATAGTGGAAAATGCTATTCCATTCTCTGAAGGTGCTCTGGATTGAGTCTGGTGTCTCCAAGTTAAAGCCCTTTTCCAGTTACCATGCAGAGATTGGTCCATGGTGAGGGACCAGTGGAAATTAGCTAACACTATCTAGGAAGCATTGCAGCAGCATGTCCACACATACTCAGAAGTAGGTTGTCCCAGATGTTGATGGTAGATGCCTGAGCAGAATTACGCCGTTCCAAGTACCGGTGTAAGAGTTTGGTGGTGGCAGCATGTTACCTATCCATGGTGCAGTGGGAAGAGTCAGTCACAGGTGGTTACTGATTATAAGAGGGAATCCCTAATTCCCCAAGATACAGTGGAATCAAAATTAATCTATGATCGCTTGGCATGGTGAGGTCATACAGTCACATTGACTATAGATTAGCTGTTGACACTGTTATCCTGGCTACTCTTGTGTCCAAATTATACATTTTGGGCATAGATAGTTTTATATATAAATGGATTTTAGCCTTTTTGACAAATAGGCTATGGTCTGTTAAAATAGGCAAACACTTTTCAGGTGAAGCTGTGATATACATTCCTACCCTCTTGGTTTTCACGGGAGGCTCCTGATTTTTTGGGTATCCCCCGCACCTCCTGAAGGGTAGGCACTTCTCCCGCATTCTGCCCACTTCCTAGTGAAGTGGGCAGAATGGGGAGAAATTTCAAGGCGATCACGGGTCCCGGTGTAGGGCCGTGCTTAATGATGCAATTCTCAGTGAATCCCGTCATTTAGCCCCACTCCCTAATTAAATTTAAGCAAATCGCATCAATTTGCCCCGAAGGAGGGGGCTTAATGACACAGACTGTCAGACCCCGCTACATCACAGCCCACCTGCTTCTCCTACCAAGGGCTTCTCCTGGGGAGCAGAAGCCAAAGGTAGGCAATTATGAGCTGTGATGAACCCAGGAGTGCCGCAAGAGATGGATAGAAAGCCCCCTGTTGTACTCTCCGTTTACTCATTATTGTGCTCCAATTTCTAGGCTATAGTAGTTCAAATTATTAAATTTTAAGATGACTTTGCAATCGTAGGGTTGATTAAGAAGAATGATGATGATTTAGGATAGAGCAATGAAATCTCCAGGGTAGATAAATGGACTGTCAAAAATTAACTCATTTTAAAAGGAAACAAAATAAAAGAGATTATAATAGATTTTAGGAGGAATAAGAGGCAGCCCCTCTAACTTGTAGTCTTAGATGGTGTGGTTGCTGATGTGATGTAGTCTTTTATATTTGTAGGGGTATTTATTTTGAATGATTTCTCATGGACCCTACGTATTCAATGTTTGCTAAAAATAATGCCCAGCAGGGATTATTTTTCCTGAGGAAAATGGGGACATCGAGTATGAGCAGGGAAAGTTTAGTTAATTTTCATGGCTGCTTTGTAGAGAGATTCCTGACTTATTACACTTTCCTGTGGCAGGGAAATTTGCCAAGTGTTCAAGTGATCTATGAAAAGAGAATTTTAAGGAAAGCATGGGAGATACTAAATGATGCATCCCATCCAAGCCTAGGATTATTTATACCCCTTATACACTAGAGCTAAACCCGGGTTATTGCAGGGTTAACCCGGTTAGCTCTTTGGTGTAAAGAGGACAGGGTTGGATTCCCGGGTGGAGTGACCCAGCAATCCAACCCAGGTAACTTGCAGGGTTTAACACAGAAATAACCTGTGAAACCATTCAGTGTAAACGGCGCGATCTGGGTCACGATGACCTGGATCGTGCTGCATGCCTGCTGATTGGCTGGCTTCAGTGGCGCTTGGAGATGACGTCATCTCCAAGCGTCCACTTCAACACCGAACGCTCTGCAGATCTGGCTCCGTTGTGAACGGTACCAACTCAGGAATATCCTGGGTCAGCGCCAGGGAGATTCCGGGTTTGATCTGGATTAGAACCTTATTCCAACCTCCTGGTCAGACACGGAATTTAGATATAAAAGCAGTATTAGTTTGTTGCCCCTGGTCAGACAACTTAGGTCAAAATTATGTTGCACCAATAGATTAAAAAACAGCTTCTTTCCAACAGTTATAAGTAGACTAAATAGTAGACAGTGTACTGTGTTGAAGTTTTAGGTAACTGTTTGTCCTGCTTTTTATAATTAATAATAGATGACTTGCCAACCTGTTTCATTGGCAGTTCATGAATTGTGAATTTGTTGAAGACAATAAAGTTATTGATTGATGATTTTTGCTGTTTTTTTAGGAAGGGGTAAGAAATAATGCATTATTTTGCTATTTAGTAGTGCTACAGTAGAAAGTCAGACTAAAGGGGGGCATCCATTTAGCGATATTTGCAGGCAATTGCACGATAACGATGTCATTATTGTGCAATCGCTTGCAAATTGCGCATGTATCGGGCACATTTAAGTTAGGAAACGACCAGCGATGCGCGCACCCTCTGGTCGTTTCCGACATCTATCATAGCCTATACATGCTGGTCAACCTGACGATCACGTCAGGTTCAGCATGTACGGGGATGATGGATGTCCCTACACTAAACGACTGAATGTTCAGTGTAGGAACATCACAGACATAGTAACGACAGCACGATTACAATGTCGTAATTGTGCTGGCGTTTCTCTGTCTGTTAATGGATAGGCACCTTAAGTGGTAAATGTTCTAAGTGGCAGGTTTTGCAAGCTGCTATTTTTTGGCATGTTAACCCTGAAATTTAAAACGGCAATGATGTTGAAAGCAAAATATGCCATTTTTTGCTTTTAATGTCATTGCCTTTTTAAAATTTGGGGTTAAATATTCCAGGAAGTGGTGGTTTGCAAAAGTCTTAACTTACTGTAGTAAATTAACCCCTAAAATCATAGTATGCTGTTTACCCATGCAATCGTACTCAGTATGATCATATTGTTTTTCAGTTATCCTTTAAATAAGAGCACATTTCTAGTGCATCCATCTATATGTTTTTTCTTTATACAATTTAACTGTAAGGTGTGGTTCCTGATTTGTGTGGTTCCTGATTTGTCTAAAGTTATTAGTTAAACTCCTTGCAGAAAACTTAATTAAACATACAAATTGACAGGTGAACGGTCTCAGATACTTGTCTCCTCAAGCAGCTTTAATTACGAGAACATTGTAAGTTTTAATTTCCAAGGACAGGTTAGAGTGTGATCTGTGGAAATAAAATTGGAAGTATTATCTTTGTAATCAAAACCAGCTTGATCAAAGTCTCGATTTGCATTTGTGAAATTAAAAGAAAAAGAAAAGAACTGTATCACCCTGAAAACTTTCTCTTTAAAATTAGACAGGTTGTAGCAGTGACTTTTAATTCCAGCATTCATTATTGACTAATTGATTCTTACCTTCGGTTCTGCGGTTCCCTGGCGGTGTGCGGATATTAGTATACAATTTACTGCTCATAGTAGAAAATGTGTGAGAGATTTCACTTCCAAATCCACTCCTTAATTATACACTTGCCATGATTAATTTTGAAAGAGCCTTGAAGGGAATTTTTCGTATTTTAGGATTGCCAACGTGGCACGGAACTTGTGAAATGTTAATTATCCCTGCGCTAGAGATCTGAAGGCAAACTGGGCTATATTTAGGACATTATTTTATTTGAAAGTGGATTGTCAATGCACAATAGAAAATATGATTTCATTATATAGATCTGCCACAAAATTGCTGTAATTTAGAAAGTGGTTCCCATTGCAGAAATGCATCGATATGTGCTGTGAAAACGACCTGTACAATATGATTCAACTGTTGTCAACTGCCAGTAAGCCATTTTGATTGCCCCATATTTTGATATGTTTTTTTTTCCCCCTGGCAATGTATATGATCAACTGCATGGCTTTTAATTTAACGCTCAGTGGGTGACATCGAGGAAGATTGTATTTCAGGGGAAAAAAAGAAACCTAACATCTAATTAGTCGTTATGGTTTATAGTACTTCTTCCTCTGTAGCCCAGTTTTCATAAACCTTTCCCGTTATCTTGTTATTCTGTGTTGCAGCACATTTTGTTGTATTATCATTGCTGAGTGCACAGTCATTTTCTATTATTATGCTGTATGTACAGCATTATGGACTTTTTCTGCCATAATTCTTATCCTCTATATGCTGAATGATATTATTTTAATGGATTCCTATGAAATAAGTGTCAATATATGCACAGCTTCTAGTCTTATTTTGTGCATGCTGGGTGTAATGCTCGGCATCTGTTGTTACGCTAATCACAAAAGAGAGTAAACTGCAACAATTTGAAGTAAATGCAGGCGGGTAGATGTCACATCGTGCATGTGGACTAACACAAATGGTCAAATCCCACAGTTTCTCAATTGCCGCTTACCATTGTTTGATGTTGCATGTATGCTGAAAGATCAGAAATAAGTAACAAGTGTTTTCATTGGCTTGTTCTTACTGTATGTTTCAGGTGAATCATACTGACCAACGTAGCGAGGTTGCAAAATCCAGATGGAGACATGGCTGTGGCAATCAGGGGCCTCAGGTGGGTGTTGCCAGGCTCCCAGTGGCCAATTTTTTTTGTAAAAAGTTTTTTTAAGCTACATACATCCCAGCATGCCACAAATCGGGACACATGTTCTAATGCCAGGATGGCAGGATAGTCCCATAATATCAGGATGGTTGGGAGGTAGGTATGCCCTTGTTGTAATATTTGGCAGTCTGCCCTCTGGCTTATAGACTTCCCACCAGTATCCATTTCTCCCCATTTCTACATTAGTATCTTGGTAACAGTGGTAGAATGGAACTAGAATACAATTTTGACAATTAGGGATTTATTTTCAGATTATTTTTTCAGAAATCCTCTTGGTTTATTTTATATCTTTACCTAAAACACCCAAAGGTATAGAAGATGTCATTTATTTATGTGGATGTTGTGTTAGAGAAGGAACTACCTAATGATAATAATTTAAATACTGTACAAGTCTTGATCCTCCAATTAAACAAAAAAAATTGCAATAAAGAACTTTTACATATTCTATTTTACCCAACTAAGATATCACAAATTTTAAGGGATTTTATTTGATGTTTAACACTTTAAGTGTAATCACTGTAGGATACTATTTACACAGCTCCTACTGTTGCTATGGAATTGGTATGATTTACCGCCGGATCCTGCCCGGCGGTTGGAATCCTGACACCAGGAGGCCGGCAGAGGAGGAAATCCCAATCGTTGAAGATAAGTATTCACTAACCAATTTCTAACCCCCTAACCCTAATCCTGCCTTAGGGTGCCTAACCCTAACCTTCCCCCCAGTGCCTAACCCTAACCCCCCTCTAAGTGCCTAAAACTAACGACTCCTTCCCTGCCACCTAAACCTAAGTCCCCTGGGACCTGCCTAACCCTAAGTCCCCCCCGGGGGTGCCTAACCCTAACCCTCCTTCCCCCTAGCCTAACCCTGACCTCCCTAAGAATCCCCCCCTGGGAACCCTAAACCTAACCCTCCCCCCCGCGGCTGTCCGCAGCAGCGCCCGGCATCACTTCGATCGGGATGCCGGGCGCCCGTCTCCCAGCCTCGGTAAAATGACAGGCATCTAGATTTAAACACCTGTCATTTAACCCTCGCTGGGATAAAGCAGCCGGGAAGCCGGCCATCGGGATTACCTCCACCGGCTTCCCGATGGCTACCGTTGCTACAGTACCACAAACAGCACTGCCAGGGATTATGCTTACAAATAAACATACATTTTCTTTTTTCAATATTAATCAGTCAGCAATGAGTGCCGCTAGGATTTTGAGAGAGAGAGAGAGAGAGAGAGAGAGAGAGAGAGAGGCCATAGATAATCTGCATCTAGCATAGCATAAAGGAGCTGATTCAGACCCGCTCGCTAGGATGCGTTTGCTTGTAGCTGGCCGATATTTGCAATCTGGTCATGCATCGCAATGCGTGTGTGAGAACGACTGCAAAAGATCGGGAAGCGTTCACTCGCCCAGCATAGACAGCCCAGCTGAATGAGTGACAGGAGAGGCAGTTTGTGGGTGGTAAAAGGGGCAGGCCACTATAAACGTGGGAGTGGAGGTGCGAACGCAGGTGTGCCTGAGTGTCTCAATGCAGTTTCGTATGCGTGCATAATTAACAGGCAGCATCATTGTACACGTCACCTGGTTGTATATCACACTGAAGTGATCGCAGTGCTTGCGGCAGGGTATAGTCAACCGCAAGCGCTGCGATCGCATCCGATAGTCCTCAATGTACCAATGGTTTCAAGCACTTCCTGGAGATGACGTGCGCAAGTGGGCATCTTATGAATGGCTGGTGAGCATCATAGTGGGTGTGCTAATGCCTTGCTGTGCGATCGCCTGCCTTGCTGGGCGTGCGCAGGATTTGCCTACACTGAGGGTGAGCGAACGCATCTAGCAAGTGGGTTTGAATGAACTCCAAAGTCCTTCCACATGCAGACACATGTCTTCACACTAGGGAAGGGTTTGTATATACAAGACCGTCAAAATATACACACACAGACACTGCAGCATCCAACTTAGAATCAAACCCTTTATCACATATAAAACATGTTGCACAAAACGGAAACTCATTTTTGCATATTATAAGCATACTAATATTAATACAGACTAATGGTGTATACACACGATCAGATTTTTCCTTCAGATATGAACGATAACGATTTAAAAATCGTTCAGTCGTTCATATCTGAAGGAAAATCGTTCATATCTGACATGCCTGAACGATGGACGATCAACGATGCGCGTTCCCGTTTGTCAGATAACGATATCTGACATCTGATGGGTTTGCAGTCAGACTTGGACGATTCCATTCATTTTAATGCAGTCAAAAATCGTTCAATCGTTCAAATCGTTCAAATCGTTCAGAACTTTGGTAAAATCGTTCAAATCGTTCAATCGTTCAGTCGTTCATCTGACAAATCAGACCGTGTGTACGCTCCATAAGCATCAAACTCCCAATTACCTTACTTCTTTTACATGGTGCAAACTTGACACCTCATTAGACACCACATAGGCTTGTATTAAAGTGTGCTTACCCATAAAAACCAATTTAATTTACATACAAGATGAGTTATCCCATGGCTCACAATAGTGCGGTTTTGTTGCAGTAAGAGTCTGGAACTCCATTGTTGTGATCAGGTGATAAGCTAGAATTTCTATGACATCCAAGACCAGGAGCATGAGACCCAATTGCTGATCCCATAGCATAGTTTGTACAATAAAATTCCGGGCTTTCAGTTCTGGAAGAGAGTCGGCAGCTCTGTAGTGAATGGACCTATTGATGGAAGACCTGTAACTGTCCAGGACTGTGGTATTAAATTTCAACATACTTGCCTGAATTATTATTGTGAAAGTAGCTAAAGGAAGAGTAAAGATAGAGGTCTCATGCGGAGTTGGGCATAAGCCTGTGTGTTTAGTATAAATTATGCAAAATTGTACTGCAAACTGTCGCCAAAGAAATTAACAACTACGCCTGTGTGCCTATTTAATATTAGTATTATGAACTATTATTTAGAAGATGACACAGAGGGCACTTCCATCTTCTTGTGCATGTAGGTGAGAATGGGGTAAATAAGCGGTATGCACAGCATACTGCATACAGTTACTGTGGTCGCCAGCACTACTGTATGTAGCTAGCACTTTTTTTGTTACGCATATGCATCTAACTCAACATCAACTCCATACAGTCCATAATTTAATGATGTCCTGTCAGAATGTTGACAATTAGAATGACTAGACCAAATTGTCAACATGTTCTGTAAAATGTCAACATCCACAAATGTCGACACAGCCAAAATGGACAAAATGTTAACATGTTCTTTATTTTGACATTTTACAATCATAATGTCAACAGTACATTTTAGTGTTATATTTATAGTAGGTTTATAGTAGGTTTATGAGTAATTTTAGTTTTAGGTTTAGGATTAGGGCTATGTTTAGGGTAGGGTTAGGTTTAATATTCAAAAAATGGTATAGTATATTGACATTCTGACTGCCGACATGTAAAAGGTTGACATAATGAACATGTTGACATTTTTATCATGTCGACATATAGGTATGTCAACATTTTACAATAGATATGAGCACAGACCCCAGTATTTGGGCTTTAGTTCTTTATCAAATTTGGCAAAATCACCCTCTGTTGTTTTAGTTTTGGATTTCTTTAAAAATTTCTAAAAACAATAATTATAAAATCATGTAATCATGTCTATTTTTATTCCTACATCACTATTAACCTCAATAACATACTTTTTAAGTAATTTTTAGTCAATTTTCAAAATATCACAGCTCACAATATTGATTTTTTTTTTGTTACCAATATAGGCCAAAGGTTGCAACAAGCTCATTGGCTAACTAAGCGACAGAGTAGTGACATAAACACATGGCAGTTTAAAAGAATATAAAAACATTGGCAGAGTACTACAGTATATGACCCTATAGAATGTTGCATTAATCAAGAACTTATAGCCTAATAGTAAAAACCTATTAGAAAATATAATATATTACTATCACAATTCTCCAAACATCAAATCATTGACCTTAGGCCTGTACAGGTGATTTCTGCTGGAGAAACATTTAGTATAAAACTAGATCACCATCAAACCTACTACAAACAGTAAATCACAGGCCCAGGGCCAGTACAGGTACAGTAATTGAAGGCGGAGTACTTAGTTTAAAGTACAACAGTTAAAAATCAAGCTTTCAAAGGTGAGTTTTCAGATGCAAACTTAGGCCCTGATTCAGAACCACTCGCAAGCGGCTGTCCACTCACAAGTGGGTCGATGTTGTGCTCTGCGCATGACGGCGGGAGCTCCGTCGTGCACATGCGCCAGACGCGACGAGCGAAGGGCTTTCCTTCGCTCGTTGTGTCTGATCAAAGGGGGCGTGCTGTCGATGTTGATTGACAGCACGCCCCCTTTGGTGGGCGTGCCTCCCTGACGGGGGCGTTCCCACGGGAACGCCTCCCGTCAGAAGCCGGCCCACTGACATCACTAGTGATGTCAGTGGGAGTGATTTTGGCTCTGATAGAGCCAAAATCACTCTGGGCCATGCGGTTGAAAACCTCAACCGCAGGCTCCGGCACGCAGTTTCGATGGTCGCGATGGTCAAGACCATCGCGGTCATCAAACTGCACGCTCGTATAGGCTGTGGGTGGTGACCCACAGCTATACGAGCGTCCAAGAGGACGCTCCATAGTTATGGAGGCCGGCCCTCATTCAGAGCATGCGCTCTGCTCAGAGCGTACGGCTCTGAATGAGGGCCTTAATCCAGACAGCAAATCATAGTTCTCAGGCCAAAATATGCAATACAAACCAGAGTAACAGCTTAGTAGAAAATAATGATAACAAACTTCTGCAACCAGCAAATCACAGGATTCAGGTCAGTACAGGTGTAAATGGAGATGAAGTAACAGGCTAGTAGTTTTTAAACCAATACAGTAAGATGGGCAAAGACCATAATGAAAAGTGGTGCACAATGAATTGTCCTTGGGCGCTACCGCTCACCTTATGTTGTAAATTAAAAAAGTAGTGCACAGTTAAACAAACTAAGCTCTTCAGTGACAGGGACTGTCACTTTTGTGGCTGAAGTGTTTGATTGGTTTGGGCCCTACAAAAGGAAACATTTTTATGGTTTGGCGAAACCAAGCTACCAATTGGCTTAAGGTTAACACTGTTAATTATCCTTCAAAGTTCAAGATACTATTATCATTATCATCATCCTCATCACTGTTTTTAAAATCATCATCACCACCACACATAATGAGATCATCCCTATTTGTAACTGACTACAAAGATATTCCTAATAGAATTTGTAGTTCATTTTGATGAACATCAGGTTTTTTCCAAATTTTTTGGAAGAAGCCTCCAATGCTGATTGCTCACATGCTTTCTGGCTGGGCTAAACACTCTTTCCGAATACACGCTCCCTAGAGGGTGGGCAGCTTAGGTATACTGTAGCTAGTTTGTACAAGGGAGTGAAAAATTTCCTTTTTGTACATCCAAGTATTCAAAGTCACTGAGTGGGATGCTAACTTGTCCATTATCATTAAAGTAATCCACTACCATTCTATTGATGCTTATTGCATTAGAAGGTGTCACGGTAGAGTTATCAATATCTGTGGGCATTTTTTTAAGCCTGATCAGATGTCATAATGTTTCACTCTTGTGCGCTGAGCAGTGTTAAATACGTTGATGAAAATTTAGACTCTAAGTATTCATCAACAAAAGTTTCTCTTGACTAAATTGTAATGATAACGAAAATAGGAAATTCTTAATAACCAAAATTATTACAAAATCTTTGTTCATGATGTCCTGACAAATAACAATGAGGTAAAATAGCTGTATCTATTGTGTTTGGATGCTACTGGCCTCCCCCTGCCTGATGAGTTTAGAGCGTGTGTGCAAGATCTTGTGATAGTTGGGTAACGTTCCCAGGAAGCGGGATACGGATAGTGACTCCTGGTGTCAACTAGTGGTTGTGGAGAATGGATAGTGACACTAGTAGTCACTGGTCACCGGAGATGAAAGCTTTCAGCTCAGTAACACTGAGCAAGCAGTGCAAAGTGTACTGCCAGAGCTCTGAACTCGAGGAGGGTGCCAGCAGCACTGGAGGCAGTGAACGGGTCCAGGACCAGGAGTCGGGAGTGGGACACTCTTTTGCCTCCATTTCAGGGTAAGAACTGTTCCCTATTATTAAAAAAAAATAGAAAGTTGAGTCAGTGCTGCAGAAACGTGTAGAGGGATATTTTACCATATGGTTAGTGTGTGTGGTGCAGGTGATTGTAAGGATGAGAAACACATGTATCAGGCAAAGCAACTGTTTATGGGAACAAATAGATCAATGGAGACACAATGCTCTCTGTTTCCATGTCCCAGGTGTCCCTCCCACTTTAACTGGTGGTGGTAGCTACAGTGAAACCCCTCTATTAGGTGAAACTTAATTGCAATGGAATGGTGGTGGGATGTGCTCATGGTGTTGCCTGGGTCGACCTCAGGTGGGGACTCGGGAGCTGACTCAGACCCACTCACTAGGATGCAATCGCTCGTAGCTGGCAGATATTTGCAACCTGCGCATGCGTATGTATTGCAATGCGTGTGCGCGAACCTCTTCGAAAGATCTGGAAGCACTCGTTTGCCCAGCCTAGACAGCCCAGTTGAATGAGTGACAGGAGAGGCCATTTGTGGTGGTAATAAGGACTGGCCACTAGAAACGGGGGAGTAAAGGTATGAACGCAGGCATGTCTGAATGTTTCAATGCCGTTTCAGATGCGTTCATAATTAACAGGCTGCGTCATAGTACACCTCACCTGGTTGTATTTCACACTGAAGTGACTGCAGTGCTTGTGGCAAGGTATAGTCAACCTCAAGCTCAGTGAGCACATCCGATGGTACCTGATGTACCAATGTCTTCATGCACTTCCAGCAATGATGTGCGCAAGTGGGCATCTTATGAATGGCTAGTGGGTGTCTGCATACACAAAGTGATCGCACGTCAAGATATAGTGGGCGTGCTAATGCCTTTCCGTATGATCGCCTTCTTTTGCTTGGTGTGCGTTAGATTTGCATATGCTGGGAGTGAGCGAATGCATCTAGCGAGCGGGTCTGAATGAGCTCCTCAGTTCTTCCCCTTTCAATTATATGTAGTAACATTTTGTAAACAGTGACAAAGTCTTAGCAAGTCCACTGGTGATCCAGTGTTGGAGGCTTCATTCCGCTCCTTCTGGATCCCACTTACCGGTAAGTGTGGCGCTGTAGTTGTCGCCAGCGGCTGGTTAGTACTGCCGGGTGCCGTGTCGTACTGCACGTGTTCGGCTGGGTCCTGATGATGGTCTCTGGTCTGCTGATGCACGGTAAGTGTGGCACTGCTGCTGTTGCCTACGGCTAATAGGTATTAACCTTTGCCGCATAACACTGCACGTGTGCTGGTGGGACCTGGTGCCGATCTTTGGTCTGCTGTTGCATTTGTGGTTGTGGCCCGTGTCTTCCAATTCTTCATTGTTTTCAATTTCAAATGATTTAAGTATTTTGTTTTAAACTGAGAAAATTCTCCACTGTGCTGGACCAAGGTAACATGCCCACCCTCCCATTCTCTTGGTTTGATATGTACGTTTGAATGTCTTTTTGCTGTTCCTCTAGTCACTGAACCATATAAAGGGTTAAGTTGCTTCAGTTGGTGGCATAGCAAATGGAACTTTTTTTGCAGGTGCTGCAATGTTCTACATGTGGTTACTGAACAATGAAAAATGCCCTGAAAGTTTACGGGCCACAGCCAACATCTCCTGCACTGACCAGTCATTTTTTTAAGAAATTCTGAACCAACTAGTTTATTGTGTGCACTAAAGATAGTATGTGTTGAAATTCATCCAGTTGTGATGCTCGTACAATATTAGGGCCTGATTCAGACCCGGTCACAAGCGCTGAGCGGTCGATGGTGGCCCAGAGTGCATGCGCACGACAGAGCTGGCTCCATCGTGCGCATGTGCGAGACTCGGATAGCGACGGGCAAACCGTCCCCCCGGGTCTCGCACCAAAGGGGTCGTGCTGACAATGTTGAGTGACAGCACGCCTCCTTTGGTGGGCGCGCCGGGGGGTGGCTGCCCAAATGGAGGCATTCCATGAGAATGCCTACTGTTTGGGGGCGGGCCCACTGACATCAGAAGTGATGTCAGTGGGAGAGCTTTCAGCTCTATTTGAGCTGAAAGCTCTATGAGGCTTGCGGCCACGAGACCCTACCACAAGGATCTCATCGCAAGCCTGATGGTCGCGATGGTCTTGACCATCGGGAGAATCATCCGGGCCGCTCACATTAGCTCACAGCAATGCGAGCGGCCAGGAGGCCACTCCATCGAAAAAAAAAATGCCCTGATTCAGAGCGAGCGCTCTGTCAGAGCGTCGGCTCTGAATCAGGGCCTTAGTTCCTTTATCAGAAATATAAAAACCTAAGGAGAGTCTTAGCAGTGTAAGTCATATTGCTATCACATCCTTGAGTTTTTCAATAGACTGGTATGCTTCTTAGTAAAGCTAGTAATACCGAGAGTAGCCTGCCTGTGAATTAGCTGGTGTTGTGCATTAGCTACTAGTGGTAAAGGGCCCTCTACCCTCTTGTGCTTCTCCTTACTTTACTTTCATCTATTTCTTACTCCCCACTAGGGCACCTAACACTTGGTTGCTTATGCTCTGCTGCTTATTTGGGTGTTATGGTCGCTAATGTAGTAATGTATATTATCCATGTCCAAGTCCTGCATGGGATGTAGTTAGTAGACTGGTGGACACCATGCCGCCGGTCTAAATCCCGACTCCTCCTGCCCGACAAGGGACTTAAGGTAGGCATCAAAATGCAGATGCTTATCTTAATGCTGACGCCGGAAGACCGACCCCCGCCATCCCGGTTGTCCTCTCATGGGTAAGTATAAAACTTAGCCTGGGGATGGAGGGGGTTAGGTTTAGAGGATAGAGGGAAAGATGAATACAGCAATGTACTGAGACATCCTGGATAAAAACCTGCTCCAGAGCACTCGACCTCAGACTGGGGCGACGGTTCATCTTTCAGCAGGACAACGACCCTAAGCACACAGCCAAGATATCAAAGGAGTGGCTTCAGGACAACTCTGTGAATGTCCTTGAGTGGCCCAGCCAGAGCTCAGACTTGAATCCGATTGAACATCTCTGGAAAGATCTGAAAATGGCTGTGCACCGACGCTTTCCATCCAACCTGATGGAGCTTGAGAGGTGCTGCAAAGAGGAATGGGCGAAACTGCCCAAACATAGGTGTTCCAAACTTGTGGCATCATATTCAAAAAGACTTGAGGCTGTAATTGCTGCCAAAGGTGCATCAACAAAGTATTGAGCAAAGGCTGTGAATACTTATGTACATGTGATTTCTTAGTTTTTTTATTTTATTCAATTTGTAAAAATCTCAAAAATGTTTTTTACACGTTGTCATTATGGGGAATTGTGTGTGGAATTTTGAGGACAAAAATGAATTTATTCAATTTTGGAATAAGGCTGTAACCTAACAAAATGTGGGAAAAGAGTAGCGCTGTGAATACTTTCTGGATGCACTGTAAATAAATGATAATAACAATAATAATCCACCCAGTAAGCTATCATAGTCATGTAATATTTAGTTTGACCAGTACCACTTGTCAGTATATCAGTTAGTAAATGTCAGTGCTGAAGAGTTCAGTGCATGTTCCACCAACCCCAGCTACACTATGGTGGTGTCTGTATGGCCCTCTCCTTGACCCCTCTGTGTATATGTCACTAATGGCAGAATGCAGAGCAAGCTGGGAGTACCCTGCTCTGGGGGTGATGAAGGGGAGATGGTATGCAATGACACAGGTGTCAACTTTGGTGGCCAGGACTTGGATGCCTATGCCAGGTGAAAAAGTAGGTGGGTGTGGCACACAGTAAGAGTCACAGGGGAGAACGTGTGCGCATATCCCACAATTCAATAGTCTGTTCACATTGATTTTGTACCTGTGGGTGAGAGAACCAGGCAGGGGTGGGGCCACACTACATGTCATCCCTAGAAACCACTAAGATCTCTGAGCATGGGCTGGACCTTCTCTTGACTGTAATGTTCAGATGCTAGATGCACATTCAGCCTGGTTATATTATAGATGTGCAACTTCAGATACTGTATCTGGCATTTTAAATTTTCTCCACCAGAGGTCCTGAATTAATTGGACATATGGAAAAATTCAGGCCAATTGCTGCATTAGCTCACAAAGCTTTTTTACCTCCAAAATGTTTACGTAACTAGTCAATTCACTAAACACATTATTACACAAAAATATCACATTAAATAAGTACACTACACCTATGTGGAAAGCTTGATTGCAGAAGTCCTTTGTGTACAGATTGGTTGCATTTTCGAACCTGCTAAATATGAATATACATACTATGACCAGTGCTGAAAAACAGAACATAAAACCATATAAAGCAAAGAATAAAAAAAAAATGATTGAACTACAAAAAGGTGTTCTAATGCAGACACTTTTGAGATAGTACATTAAAAACTTTATGGCAAAAAAAAAATATTACAGTACTTGACATATTGTACTGTACAGTATATTGTTAGATTGCCATCTTCTCATACATACAGTAGGTACTGTACCATCAGTTATATATTTAGGATAATGAGGTTCATGTATCAAACAGTGAAAAGAATGGACCATTTGGAGAAGTTGCCAATAGAAACCAAAAATCTTTGAGGTAGCATTTATAAAGTACATTCTATAAAATGAAAGGCACAAGCTGATTGGTTGCTATGGGCAACTTCTCCACTCTATTCTCTGCATGATACAACATCCCCATGTCACAGTCACAAGTGATGGAAGGATTCAAAATGAGATGAGATGGTATGTTGGTGCAACGCGGGGTCATCTAGCAGCCATGAGATTCATGAATAGGACATTGCTTAGTTATTTATGTGTTTGTGCACTTTGTCATTTATTGTTTGTGTTATTTATTGTTTTTTAATTTCCTGTTAGTTTAAAGTATATATTGTACGTTAATGATAATACATATTCATGTTTCCAGCAAAATCTGAATGTATCAATTTAAATTATTATTATTCCTTTTTAATAATGAGCTGCCTTAATATTGTAGTACATTGTCAGTTATATAAGAAAAATGTGTTATATGAATGACAAACTATTGTAGTACATTGTCAGGTATATAATGAAAATATGCAATTAATTTATTTAATATCATAGTACATTGTCAGATATATAGCGAAAAGTGTCATACACATAACATAATATTATGCTACACTGTCAGATATATATGGAACCTGTATCATGCACAGAATACAAAATTATGCTAAATCGTCAGTTATATAAGGAAAATGTATCATGCACTTAATACAATATTATGCTACACTGTCAGTTATATGTTATATAGGGAAAATGTATCATGCACATAATGCAATATTATGCTACACTGTCAGTAATATAGGGAAAATGTATCATGCACATAATACAATATTATGCTACACTGTCAGTTATATAGGGAAAATGTATCATGCACATAATATAATATTATGCTACACTGTCAGTTATATAGGGAAAATGTATCATGCACATAATATAGTATTATGCTACACTGTCAGTTATATAGGGAACATGTATCATGCACAAAATACAATATTATGTTAAACTGTCAGTTACATAGGGAAAATGTATCATGCACATAATATAATATTATGCTACGCTGTCAGTTATATAGGGAACATGTATCATGCACATAATATAATATTATGCTACACTGTCAGTTATATAGAGAACATGTATCATGCACATAATATAATATTATGCTAAACTGTCAGGTATATAGGGAAAATGTATCATGCACATAATATAATATTATGCTACACTGTCAGTTATATAGGGAAAATGTGTCATGCACATAATATAATATTATGCTACACTGTCAGTTATATAGGGAAAATGTGTCATGCACATAATATAATATTATGCTACACTGTCAGTTATATAGGGAAAATGTATCATTCACACAATATAATATTATGCTACACTGTCAGTTATATAGTGAACATGTATCATACACATAATACAATATTATGCTGCACTGTCAGTTATATAGGGAACATGTATCATGCACATAATACAATATTATGCTACACTGTCAGTTATATAGGGAAAATGTATCATGCACATAATATATTATTATGCTATACTGTCACTTATATAGGGACCATGTATCATGCACATAATACAATATTATGCTACACTGTCAGTTATATAGGGAAAATGTTTCATGCACATAATATAATATTATTCTACACTGTCAGTTATATAGGGAACATGTTTCATGCACATAATATAATATTGTGCTACACTGTCAGTTATATAGGGACCATGTATCATGCACATAATATAATATTATTCTACACTGTCAGTTATATAGGGAAAATGTATCATGCACATAATACAATATTATGCTACACTGTCAGATATGTAGGGGAAATGTATCAAGCACATAATATAATATTATGTTACACTGTCAGTTATATAAGGGAAATGTTTCATGCACATAATATAATATTATGTTACACTGTCAGTTATATAAGGGAAAAGTGTCATACACATAACATAATATTATGCTACACTGTCAGATATATATGGAACCTGTATCATGCACAGAATACAAAATTATGCTAAATCGTCAGTTATATAAGGAAAATGTATCATGCACTTAATACAATATTATGCTACACTGTCAGTTATATGTTATATAGGGAAAATGTATCATGCACATAATGCAATATTATGCTACACTGTCAGTAATATAGGGAAAATGTATCATGCACATAATACAATATTATGCTACACTGTCAGTTATATAGGGAAAATGTATCATGCACATAATATAATATTATGCTACACTGTCAGTTATATAGGGAAAATGTATCATGCACATAATATAGTATTATGCTACACTGTCAGTTATATAGGGAACATGTATCATGCACAAAATACAATATTATGTTAAACTGTCAGTTACATAGGGAAAATGTATCATGCACATAATATAATATTATGCTACGCTGTCAGTTATATAGGGAACATGTATCATGCACATAATATAATATTATGCTACACTGTCAGTTATATAGAGAACATGTATCATGCACATAATATAATATTATGCTAAACTGTCAGGTATATAGGGAAAATGTATCATGCACATAATATAATATTATGCTACACTGTCAGTTATATAGGGAAAATGTGTCATGCACATAATATAATATTATGCTACACTGTCAGTTATATAGGGAAAATGTGTCATGCACATAATATAATATTATGCTACACTGTCAGTTATATAGGGAAAATGTATCATTCACACAATATAATATTATGCTACACTGTCAGTTATTTAGTGAACATGTATCATACACATAATACAATATTATGCTGCACTGTCAGTTATATAGGGAACATGTATCATGCACATAATACAATATTATGCTACACTGTCAGTTATATAGGGAAAATGTATCATGCACATAATATATTATTATGCTATACTGTCACTTATATAGGGACCATGTATCATGCACATAATACAATATTATGCTACACTGTCAGTTATATAGGGAAAATGTTTCATGCACATAATATAATATTATTCTACACTGTCAGTTATATAGGGAACATGTTTCATGCACATAATATAATATTGTGCTACACTGTCAGTTATATAGGGACCATGTATCATGCACATAATATAATATTATTCTACACTGTCAGTTATATAGGGAAAATGTATCATGCACATAATACAATATTATGCTACACTGTCAGATATGTAGGGGAAATGTATCAAGCACATAATATAATATTATGTTACACTGTCAGTTATATAAGGGAAATGTTTCATGCACATAATATAATATTATGTTACACTGTCAGTTATATAAGGGAAATGTATCATGCACATAATATAATATTATGTTACACTGTCAGTTATATAGGGGAAATGTATCATGCACATAATATAATATTATGTTACACTGTCAGTTATATAGGGGAAATGTATCATGCACATAATATAATATTATGTTACACTGTCAGTTATATAGGGAACAAGTATCATGCACATAATACAATATTATGCTACACTGTCAGTTATATAGGGAACAAGTCATGCACATACTGTAACTCTCACTGCCTTCCTAAATTACATGTAGAATATGTGTATATTGTTAAGTAATCTATATAAGCATGCATCTACACTACAATACAGTTCACACCAGATTTAAGGATACACATAATAAAATGCAGACTTATAAATTAAAGTGTGTAGATACATATTTGCTCACATAAAATTGGGAAATGTATCTTCAACTGTAAATTAACCTCTAAAAGAGCACTGACCTGAGTATTATCTTCGTCTCACTTATTATAGACACTTGGCAAAATGTACCATGGATGACATATCTTTTTGCTTGAATACCAAGGTCAAACTATTGTGTAACTCTTACATGTGTTCAAACTCGTTTCTATTCCAGGATGTAGTTATCAGACCGGCGGATGGCATGCTTTCGGTTTGAATCCTAATGCTGAAAGTCCAACACGGGAGGAGGTTAGGGTTAGGCACTAAGGAGTAGGGTTAGGTTTAGGCACTAACGGGGAGGGTTAGAGTGTGGGGGGCAAAGAGTTAGGGTTAGGCTACAAGAAGGAAGGGTCAGGATTAGGGGGAGAAGGGGGGAGGGTAAGTATCGGGGTGCAGCTTTCGGTATTTTGACAGGAGGCATCCCGTCTACCAGCATTACATACCAATTCCTTTTATTCCACCCTCATAGAAACTGTTCCACTAGGACTTACCATTGACAGTATTTCACCCTTATATAACTATTTTGATGCCAGTGCTGCATGTCATGTTGCTTCTCAAGGGGGGAATCATTGTTTTGCATTGTAGCAGTTTTTATTTTTACTCTACCTAAGGAAATCATGTCTTTTATTCTTCCCAGGACAGATAGGGCTTTCTTTTGATACCCTAAATGAGTTAATTTATATAGTGAAATTGGGGTGTGGTATGATATGTTGACAATCAGAATGTCGATAGTCAAAATGACAACACCAAACTGTTGACAGCGAAATGGTCAAATTGTCAACATGTAAAATAGAATCCAACAGAATCAAATTTGGGGTTTCTGAATGGATCTGAGTCCCGTCTTGGGTCCTCCCACCAAGTACGGTTCTTATAGGGGGTGGATAAGTGGATTAGCCTCCCACCTGCAGTGGTAGAGGCTAAGACAGTAAATCAATTCAAACATGCTTGGGATACGCACAACAATATCCTTACAAAAAACTGAGGATCACATAGGGTTGAGGTTACCAGAAGGTAAAAATGGGCAGACTAAATGAGCCAAATGGTTCTTTTCTGACGTCAAATTTTGTGTTTCTATGTAAATGTCAGTACTCTGGTGTTTTGGATTGCATATAAGAAAAGTTAAAATAAGATTTTTTTTGCTGTGGTTTCAAAAAATTCTAAATGTTTTATTTAAATTTAAATAAGTGTGTGTTTTAAATAAGCAGCATATATTACTCTACTTACTGGGTGTTGTGGCCTTGTCAGCTGCACCACAAAGCAATATAATCTGTACAAAGACTCTTTTCTGTGGTTTAAAAATAATCAAATCTTTTAATTCAATTTAGATATTTAATAGGGAAGGTTGTGTGTTTTTGAGATGAATGGTATACAGGTTGAGTCTCCCATATCCAAATATTCCGAAATACGGAATATTCCGATATACGGAATAATTTTGGCATGACTGAGATAATGAAACCTTTGATTTTTGATGGTTCAATGTACACAAACTTTGTCCAAGGCACAAATTATTACAAATATTGTATAAAATTACCTTCAGGCTGTGTGTATAAGGTGTATATGAAACATAAATTAATTCTGTGTGTATATTTGGACCCCATTCCCAAGATATTTCATTATGATATGCAAATATTCCAAAATAAGGAATATTCCGTTATCCAAAATACCCCTGGTCCCAAGCATTTTGGATATGGGAGACTCAACCTGTATTACAATAATTACTGGATTTAGTGGTGCCATCAGCTGCATCCCAAAACAATAAAAATGTTTTGCTGTTTAAAAAGAAATTCTTAAATGTTTAATCCAACTTAAATATTTAAAGGGCAAACTGTGTGTTTTTGAGAGGCAGCGTATTTATATACTTGGCACTGTGGACCCATCAGCTGCACCCCAACATTATAAAAATGGCAAAAGTAAAAAAAAATTCTTAGATTAAAGTCTTTTAATATTTTAATGGTAAAGGTAACAGTCTCTCATTTCCTTATCTTATTTTATGTTCATTTGATGTGGGGGCAGTTACAAGTTCAAGTATAGGTAGCTTTATTCCTGTCCTGAAGTACTGTAAATTAATAATTAATCAGTTTACAGTATAGAGGAACAGTAGCAACCCAGTACTAGTGCTGGCAGTCAAACTGTAGTACTTCATCATTTACTTTTAAAGAAGTATAAGGTGTAAGAATATGTCAAAAAGAATTTCCAAATCTAAACAATGTTGGACAATCTTTAAAAAAAACTAAAAAAACACCTCTACCTATGAAGGAAAAAGTAACTGCTAAAAAATGCCAACATGCCATACACCAAACACAGTAACAGGCTCAGACCATGGCTTTTGTTTGCATTGCAGTCCTGTCCACATCTCCACTTCTAAAAACTCTCACTTTGGTGGATGTATCCCAAAGGCTGAAGAACAAACTGTGTGTTCACAAATGTCACTGATTCCTAAGAAGAGCGTAAGGGTGTCCATTAGTACTGTGTGAGTCTGACTTTTCTGATTCTGATTCCTTTGCAAATGTGAGGATGAGTAGTTTTAAAAGCAATGATTATGATTGTATAGACATAGAAATTTAGGATGCTACTTTGGAAGTTGTAAATGTGCAACAATAGCCAGGCTATTGCTTGGTTTGCCCCCTCCTCCTCTCTTAGATGGCTACAGTTGGAGACAGACCTATGCCATGTTAACTCATTGTCCTTCCAACTCCTGATCCCCCCTAGGTCCAGACCCCCCTACATTAACTTACATCAAGTTTTTCATTTTACCACCAAGATCTGAGACTACTGTAATTGCCATTTCAAACTTTTCTCATCTCCTTCTTCCCATACCCCTTTATGGGGTAATCCTATCTTTCCATCTGGTCAATCCTCATTGCATTCCCATCCCTGGTTAAAGAGAAATATTTGTTTCATTCTAGATGTTTTGGATAATGGTGTCTGCATACCATTACCGATTATTGTAACTAAATTTAACTTCCGGAGGCAAACCTATTTACATATTTTCAGGTAAGGCATTTAGTAGCCTCCTGGTTCAAGACCACTCCGCTCTTTGTCTACTCTGGAACCTTTGTGTTACCATAAGCCTCTAACTCAGGGTATTACTTTGGCTACTTACTCTCTCCTTCTATCGTATAAGCAGTTTCCCTCTCCATCGTTTGTACTTCATAGGTAAAAAGACCTAGGTCCACCACCTGACGTGCAATCGTGGTCTGATAGTCATATGTCTATCTCAAAAACATCCATTTCAAACTTGGTTAAAGAGAACGCCTATAAGATTAATTACCGATGGTATTTGGTTCCCACTAGATTACACAAACATTTTTCTTCTGTTCCCCCCCAGTGCTGGAGAGGTTGCGGCGATGTGGGTTCTTTTATTCATATTTGGTGGACATGTCCCAAAATAGCATTATATTGGGATATGGTAGTGGACTTGCTAAGTAAAGTGATAAATGTTCCTATAGTTTAAAGATGCCTGGTCCTTTCTCTTGGGTCTTCCAATTACCGCACTAGATATGATTGCCAGTGATTCAGATATTAAATGCAGCCAGATGCCTAATTGCATTACATTGGAAGTGTTTGGAGGCGCCTTCTCTTTGCCTAGTTACTGATCAAGTTTGAAACCTGGTGAGTATGGAGAAGATCACCGCCTATGTTAATAACAGATCCTTTAGTTTCTTACAGATCTGAAGGAGAATCTCTGAGGAAACTTGGGACACTACCAGCCTGGAGAAATGCATCAAGGAGTCTGTTGTTGAAACATTCCATGTTACGGACCACCTATTTCATTGCTCCTGTCTATTGCAGCACTTGAGGTGCACCAGACGCTCACCACACTTCAGCCATTACCAGCCATTCACAGTACCCCAGCGTTCTAATTGCTGGTGAGGACACAGCCCCACATGGAGATTACACAGCCCTAGATGCACTGCTGAAGTCAGCCCGGCCAGCGTACAAAGCCGGGTCCCCATCAGGAACGGATCTTGGTGTTTTACAAGTTACTGGACTATCTTCTTACACACAGTGATACATCTGGACTGGAGATCACAGGTGACTATCTCTCTCCACATTGTGGGTGCACCTGTGTGCACTTATCATATGGCTCACTGCCTGACAAAGGATATATTGCTACTCAGGAGTGGATATTTATTCAGAGTCACTTTTATGAAGTGCTTCATATAAGGGACCTTATCTACGGTCCACCTATATTTGAACTGGTGTTCATTGTTAATCATCATTTATGTGGTTCATGCATTTATCTCATCTTGTGCTATTTTTATTAAACATTTAATACTCACCAGTGTGGTCACTTGATTTAACCAGCTCCCCACCATTCTTCTATTCTTCTTTGTGTATATATGTGTATATATATATATATTGCTAAAATGGTGAGTGCCCTCCAAATTTTTAAGCAAGACAAACAGATTCAGATGTCTGAAGGAGTGGGAAGCAACACCACGAATGATTACATCCTATCCACAGAATTAACATTGGCCACAAAACTGAAAGCGTTTGTGTACCACTTAAAAGCAGTGGTTGTGATCACCTGACTCCTAAGCCATGATCCTTTCTGGCTAGAAGTTAAAACTGATGGTTCAGTATTGTGATGATGTACTACTGATGAAGTCCTTTTCAGGATGAAACACGTTGGGTTTCCATCAATGTAAATGAACTAACATTTAATGTAAGCTATATCTGACAGTTTTTACTGTGTTTTACAGAATAAATATTTTATAGCAATTGTGCTTCTAAGGAAGTGTTTTATTCAATATTAATTGTGGCCCCTGTGGCCCAATATGTCCGGGTGTGTTCTGGTGTAAGGGTACTTTGCAGTGAGACCACAAATAATAAATGGACATCTTAAAAACACTGTAGCCATCATCTCTAACACTAATTTAAGCCAAAAAGACCAACTCAAGTGAAACAATAAGAAGTTTCGTGAAGAATAATTTCACCATCTACTCCTGCTTTTGGGACTGACTGTTTGAGTACTCAGATTGCTTTTTATCTATATCTATGGCATTGTATTTTTGCCAGCTTTCTCCTTTATAAATATATATAAGAAGTGTTTCCGTGTGAGTGCCCTTTCATTCCATTTTTTGCATATATATATATATATATACTGTATATTATTTTTTACAATTATCCTGGTTACAGTTCCCTAGCCAATCCCATCTAAGGGCAATATTTACTAAGCAATGGGTTCAAAACCCCGGCAGTATGATGGCGGTTTGATGGCGGGTTCTAAACCCCAGTGGTTTGGTGGCGGTTTGCCGGTGGTTTCTAAATGACAGCCCTGTTCTATTCTATTCTAAAATTTGTTTTGACAGCGGTTTTGATGGTGGTTTTGCAGCGGTTAATCTGCGGATAACAAAAACCGCCACTAAACCTCCACCAAATTGCCACCAAACCCCCAGGGTTAGAACTCGCTGCTTAGTAAATTTTGCCTTAAGAGTCAAATGTTTCTCAAAATACATTTTCACACTAGCTGTTTTATTAAACTTTCCCATTATGTGTTTTGTATTGCTATTAGGAGGAACTTTGTATATCAGAGAAGAAAATTTAATTTACAATGGACTCGTTGAAATGTTTGTGTTTTTTTTGTCGAAAAAAAAAATCAATATTCACCTTAGAAGACAGTTTTGTTTTTTTGCTGCACCGTAAAAAGAAATCTAAGATCTTCAACGTTTATTGTTATATGAAGAATGATTAATCAATAACACAGAACATTGTTTGGCAATTATATTAAAAATCATCTGCAGCCTTCTGGTAATTTATCTTTACTTAAAGCTAAACCTAGATTGGCCTGCAGATATTTACTATATAAAAATACGATGGTACAAATTGCATTTTTCTTTTTAATAAAGTAAATATTGCGTAGTGTTTCATTTTATTTACTATTTATACTTTATAAGAAATAAAAAGGTGTTTAGAACAATTGTACTAACTTTCTTGTTATTACAATGCTTTAAGCTGAAGACTAATGGCAACCTATTTCTTACTCTGTACATAGAACACATGCTGCAGATGCATTTATCATGCCCTACTGTAGCATTGAGTTTGTCTTTGAGGGGTATTAGTTGTCTACAGGCAACAACAGGTATGGTGTGAATTTTTGCTTGTACAGTACATATGGCAAGTTCTATTTTTATTATTTTATAAGCAAAACAGAAAAATTAGGCTTCTGGAAATTTGTAAAAATTCTGCCCAAAGCTGAAAATTGTAGTTTGTGTAGCTAATATAAAAATAAATAAATAAATAAATACATTTTTAAAATGCAAAATGTTACTTACCTGCACTCTCTTGAACCTAAAGGGCCCCCACACTGCAGCAGAAGCACATGAACAGGCACTGTTATTAAGCCCTGCCCACCTTGCAGTAAAATGCTGTGATTCGTGGGTCGATCAGCTGGAGGCGGAGCCAGTAGAATGCATTTCCATTACAATTGTGTCATTTGGCTCCGCCCCTTTCTGATTGACCCACGAATCATGGCCAAAGTCTCCAGGGGTGGACCTGCCTTCCTGCCAGGTCCCCACTCCATCCACAACATGCAGTGCAGATGGTGCAAGGTAAGTGTGTGTGTGAAATGTGTGTGTGTGACTTGTGTGTGTGTATATGTATGTATGTTTGTGTGTAATGTACAGTATGTATGACACATGCATGTGTGGTGTATACATGTGTTTTTCTGTGTGAATGTATGTATGTGTGTGTAAGTATATAAATATATGTGTATATATAAATATATACAATTAAATTGATAGGGGCCCCCACAAAGTTTTTGCCCCAGGGCCCCCTCAAACCTTAATCCAGCCCTGTCTAGCAGATATTCTTTCTCTTTGCTTGTCTTGTTTTGGTTGTCTAGTCTCTTCCATTGTGAACTTCTCATTTACTATAAATTAAACTAGAGTATACGATGGAATGACCTTGAGACACCTGAGCATGACTCTTGCTTAGGACATCTAGATGCATCATGTAACAAGCTGATACATGGGACTAATGGAACACAGGAAAGTATAGATTGCTGTTTTATGGTGAGGGTAGTTGCCTGTGTTTGCATATTGCATTGGTAGCAAACCTTCTGTTAGGTGTTCTTCAGGATGCTCAGGAAGGGTTACAGAAAAACCTAGCATAGTGTATACTGTCGCATATGGTGAATCAGACCAAATAAATCCTTCAAGATCGTAGTCACCTTTTATAATTGTGTTATTCATCTTGAACATTCATTTCTAATCTCTATGTCCATCGGTTTAATAGTAATTTAAGTCTTGTTATTTCATTTATAGAAAGGTATAAGTACTTATTATCTAGAATACTAGGTTGTTCCTAAAAAACACATTGCCTACTTAGGGATGGTCCTCTCAATTTAAGAAGACACAATAATTATATAATAAAGGTATTTTTTATTGCTAAATGAAGATTCTTCAACCTTAAAGCATGAAACATAAAATAATTGAAATGAAAATTGTGATCTAAGTATTAAAATAAGGACAAAAAATTATTTGGTTAGGAACATCATGGCTAATAAAATCTTTTTCTTTGTCTGTTACCACCACTCTACTCATCCTGAGTTCTGGAGTTAGCAACTTTAGGACAAGATTATTTACTCATGGGTGTAACTACCATAGGTGCAAGGTGTTCAGCTGCTAGGGGGCCCATCTTCGTTGTCAAAGTTACACGTATTACAGTACTGAATATAAATTTTAAACCATTGGGTGGTACATAGGGGCCCATACAAACTTTTGCTATGGGGCCTTCAAATACCTCGTTAAACCCCTGCATTTACTGTATGACAAAAGCAATTTCTTGATGAGTGTATTACCACATCTTCAAGTATTTACTTCTCTCATCTAGCTGCCCCATATTCATGTAACTTATTTACTTGGCCAGTTGCTTTCACCAGAACAGTATCCTTGTAATTGTTAATACTTTATATGTAAAAAAATCCAGCAATTATGGGCAGGTTTATTACCAACTATATTTATTCTGTATGTCCACACATACTGTACCTAGAGGTGCTTTCTGGATTTCCAATTTATGCATTTCATTATACGTTTCATTTATAGGATTTCTTTTGGTGACTCTATCCAACTCATCATTAAATTAAACTGCAAATTCTGAAGTTTTTGTCAAACAAACGTTTTCCAGCAAGAAAAAAACAACAGTCAAATAGTGGTACAGATGATTTATTAACCATATACAGTTTATTCTTAAATTATGTGATTATGCATAAAAAATTATATTCATGTAATAGATACTATTGCATCAAAGGAAAGTAGACAAAAATTATAAATATAATATTATACAGCAGAAATTGTAAAGGCTCTAGCAAGAAAATTGGGTCTAAGAAGTTCTAGGACCTTCCAGAAGATAATAGCTAGAATCTGATTGGTTGCTATGGGAAACATCTTCACTTTGAAAATCTCTCACTTTAGTAAATCTACCCCTCAAGAATGTGCAAAAAGCAATATGTTTTTAGAGATTATGTCATCTCCAAGCTCCAGATTCAGTGTAGTGTGAATGGTGTTGACCCAGGAATAACATGGGTTGAGGCCACAGTGTTGAAAGGAGTCTGTGTCGGGTCTGACCCAGTTTGGAACCATGTTCCAAATCCCAGGTCAGACCCGGGACATAGATGTAAAAGGAGTATAACACAGCATTTTTAAAATCACTATTTTTTTCTTACTCTACAGACTCACCATCTTCATAATCTGTTTTAATTGTATTATTCCACTGAAATACTAGCAAACTATTATGAAACTTTATGGTATATGATGCAGGAAAAATGACATTTTAATTAATGAATTAATCAGAAATGAATGTACCAAAGTGAACTTTGCTATATGTTTACTGCTCCAATTACTTGTCATTTTCTTTATTTTTGGGAAGACTCTCTATATAACATCCAATAAGGCCATTACTTACAAGGCCCATCTTCTCCACCTTTTGGTGACAAATCCTTTTTCTATTGTATATTAAATACATTTTTTCATAAACATATTTTTGCATCTCAGCACATTGTAAAGGATTATACTCCATGGTAGAGACCTGTCCACATACACCCTCAAATCACTCCAAATATCCTTGTTTGGCGTGCCATAGACTAAGCTGAGCCATCCATCTCACCACATAGTTTCATACCAAATACACATCTTATGTGAGTGACAAATGTACAATGTACAAGTGCACTGGACCCTGGCACTGGCGTTGCATGCAGCAGATACATGCAACTTGGACACTAATCTGGGCAAAAAGGCAAAAGACTGAAGAGTGATACAAGTAAGCTGCGGTATACATCCTGGCACGCAACATTGTGTCTAATCTGGAACTTCATAATGTAACAATTCCATTTCAACAAAATACTAATCCTAAACACCCAGGACCAGTGGTGGCTCTAGAAGTGGGACTGCAACACAGTCCAAAGTCAAAAGGGGAGCCACACAAACTGCCAGTAAGTCCGAGCTGGCAATATTTGGCAGTGTTTGGAAGGGCAGTTGGTGTGGCTCCCCTATTTGAATTTTGGACAGTGCTGCAGCCCCACCTCCGGAGCAGACACTGCCCAGGACACTATACCCCATTCAGGCATAAGACCTGGGATATACATGGGTACGCCCCAGATCTATCAACCCTTGAAATTCCTGGGTCTTAGGTCCGTATTCAATTTGAGGCGAAAAGCCATTTTTGAGTGTTTTTGGCGGAAACATTTTACCGATGACATCATTTCACCAGGCGGAAAAGGATTGCCATATTCAATTTCTGCCTAGGCGGAAAGTCAATGCAATGTATTAGGCGAAAAAGTTTTGCCTATGAATAGCAGGCGGAAAAAAGGGCAGAATTGGGGTTTTGGGGTGCAACATTGTGGGAACCCCCATGCAGCCTTCAGACAGTCCCTCAAAGGTAAACTTTGTAGAAAAATCTTTAAAAAACACTTAAGAACACCCCAAAAAATCACTTTGAATTTGGGGGCGAAAAAAAAAATGTTGGGGGACAAAGTTAAAAACTAGCGAACTTGACTCTGGGGGGTCCCCAAGTATGCCCCAAGTGTTTTTTAGATTGCAGGGGCTTGTGGCAGGTGGATTTTTCATGATTTTTTAAACTTAGCTTTAGCAACTTTTAAATATGCTGACCCCCATTTTCAAGTACCCCAAATTTGCTGGGATAAGTTATTTTCTGCAAAAAAACCTCCAGAATACTATTCTGCACCAGGTATACAAAAACGCTATTTAGCAGCTATTGAGCCTGTTTAAAAACAACAAATACCTTCAGCAAGCCGAATCGGGGGTAACCAAAGCTAACCCCCATGTCAGAGCAACTTTTGGGGGGCGTCAGGCTTATTTCCCCAAATCTGACAGGACTTTCCGCATATTTAAGTTTAACCGGGTCCCGTTTTCGTGTACTTTCAAATTGTATACGGGGATACGCGGGCATGCGTGCGATACTTTTCTGCCTACAAAACACGCGATGTAGGCGAAAAGTCTGGGAGGCGGAAAAGTATCGCGGGTCCGCTCAAATTGAATAAGGGCCTTAGTCTGAGATCCCCATACACACTACACCAAAACCCAGGAAATTCCAGGGTCGGATACGTTCACACTGAACCCGGGTCTTCCCTGGAATTTGGTCTGGATTTAAAGGGGACGCTTTGTTTTTTTTTTCCACAGTAATGATATGATATCAAAAATAGCATTTTTAGACTAAAGGCCACAAAGTTTGTTTGTTTGTTTCCAATGTTTTTTTTATTGAAAACCAATACATTTTTACATTACAATATAAGAAAATGATGAATATAGCCTCTAGAAAGCTTTGGTCTATACAAAGACAAAATTGTCACATAAAAAGTTGACGATAAAATAATACACACTTACATTAGTTTGCTTCCCAGTCATGTGGTCCAGATGACTGCAGTTGATGTCATATGCGGGTGCACAGAACAGCCAATTACAACGTTTTCTTAAAACAGAGTCTAAAAATCTGAGTTGGATGCATTCACACTAGAGGCTGCCTGGGTTACACCTGGGAATAACCCTGGTACAGAGCAGGGTCGATTCTGTTCACACACAACAAAAACCCGGGTTGATGCACGTTAACGGCCAAAAACCTGGGTTTTCGCTGTATGTCTGAAAGGGGTATAAGTGACTTTGAATGCAGCTACTACAGTATATGATGCAAAATTCTGAATCATGTAGGAGATTCTGAGAATCACTACTCGCCATGTGCAAGAACACATCTGTAGCTCAGAGGTGCTCAATGAACTGTAAATGTCCTACTTTAAATGTATTTTAATTCCAATTACAGACTCCAGTCCTGGTTTTGCACATGGCTGGAATCATTAAAATAATAATCTGGCATTTCAGTCCCATTGTGCATCTCTCCCATCTTCATAACCCTCTTCCCCCATCACCATCCTCATCTCATAATTACCATGCCCACCCTTCTATCATCTGCTCGTATTATATTCTCATCTGCCCACCACTATACATAATTACAGCCAGGGCCAGCTCTAGCGGTGTTCCACGAGTGTGGTCGCACAGGGGCGCCACCCACAGAAGGCGCACCCCTCCCCAAAATCCAAGTACTGTCCCGCTGTTCCACCCGTTGGCCGAAGTGGCCTGCGGGTGGTCAAATAGGGAGGTTGGGGACCCACACCGCTGCAGCTGTGAGGCGGTGCGGGACCCCCCGGGGTGTGAATGGATGCCATGCGCATGCGTGCGGCATTCATTCACTGATGGGAGAAGGTTCGGGGAAGCCCAGCCAGTAACAGAGGGCTGGGCTTTACCCCCAGCCTGACATTATTTGGAGGTGTGCCATGCAAGCACACCTCCAAATAACGTCACTTAGGGGGCATGGCCTATGGTAATGATGCCACGCCCCCAACATGCGCGATTGCAGGGTGCTCCTTTACCGGGTTGGCACAGGGTGCTCAAACCCCTGGAGCCGGCCCTGGTTACAGAGAGATGTAGAGTGGCCCCTTCTGATCAGGATATACTTGATGCAGAGCAGAGTGGATTTCTGCACTCACCTGATGTGGAGTCAGGCGTGGTGCTGCTTGTCGCTCAGCTGTCAGAGTCTACAGGGTATATTCAATAGGGTGCGTGAATAGCAAAAAACCCGCACCTGCATAGTTTTTCCAACAGGTGCGGGTTGTTCGCTATTCAAATAGCTGTGGATATTTTAATTTTTTACACTCCGGAAAGTTTTTTATTTCACACACCTCCAGAGCAAGTGTGATTTTTCCTAAAATCTGTATTTTTAGGAAAAATCACCGGGACTTGCTCTTGCACCCTGGCGGTAACCCCCCCCCTCCTGAGTACTAATTAAGCAATTGAAAGTTACCAATTAGATTAATTAGTCCTTCATTACTTACCTTCCGAAGCGGTGTCTTCTTCATCCAGCGTCGGAAGCCAGGTCTTCTGCAGCAGGGTGAGTATGGCAGTGTGTGCTAGTGTTTATTACAGTTTAAGTGTGTATGAGTGTGTGTGAGACCCCCAGTTTGTGTGGCCCCTCCAGTGTCTGTGTGGCTCCCCTGAAATGGGCACTGGGATAACTACATCTCCCAGCAGCCATTGCCCCTCCCACCAACCCCTGGAGCCTCCCAGCAGCCCCCGGGACTCCCAGCAGCCCCCTCTCCAGTGAGAAGACAGAGGGGAGGCCACCGGGAAACACGGAGACCACCAGAGAGGCCTGGGCAGGTAAGTGCCAAATTCTTTTTTTTTTTACGCGGCGCAGGATTTTTAGAGCTGAGTGCGCATACCTGCAGTATTCCAAAATTGGGCGCAAGGGGTGCAAGGTTTTCTACCTCGCTAAACCTTGCACCCAATTGAATATGCCCCTATGTTTTCTGCTGGGAGAGGGGGCATAGTGCTGCTAATTGCTCTTAGATGGATTGCTCTATTTTTAAAGTGTTTAATACTGTGACTATGGGATCACCGATGATCAGGTACTGGTTACAGATTGAATTGCACTGGTCCCTTTAACCACTGAAATGGAAACTGACACATTAGGAGAAGAGCTTTCTCCTATGTGTTTATTGTTGCTTGGGCAGAACTTGCCAAAATTCTCCTAACTTTGCTATGAAACTGACAGTCCACAGAGATGGCCTTCTGTAACCCTTAGGGACATATTTCCCATTTCTATATATGTATATATATATTTAATGAAATGATGGTGGCAGTCAGAGATTACAAATAGGTGAACAATCAAATACTGTATGTCTTTTATTTGACTGTCCACCTAACTGCAATCTGAAGCTTTGTACACACTGAACAATATGTGTACTCAGCCATACGATGGGCGACCACCCCCCACCCCAGATGGGCTGGCATGTAGGGCGGCCAGTACTCATTAGACAATCTGGTGCCCAAACACCCGATATATCGGTCCCTGCCACATACCGCTGCATAGGGTCATCAGCTGCATAGGTTGAGCTGCATGTGCAGTAGGGACGATGACCTGATAATGCTGCTGCTGACCAAGTGGGAGCACGCAGCAGCCAACATAGTGGGTACACGACTTTGACAATATACTGTATAATTCAGATCCATCGGAATTGGGCATATCATCTAAGAAATCGTATAGTGCGTACCAGGCTTGAGTATTGGGACCTTGTCATTATAGAAAGCAATAGGTTAAAGTTGAAATAATACATTACAGTGAGTGCCATACTAATTTGTATATATATATATATATATATATATATATATAGTTATATACATATATATATATATAAACAAATTAGACAAAAATTATAATTTATGAAGTTTGGAATTAGATCCCATATAGGGTTGTATTATCCATTCCCCAAAAAGATGACTTTATCATATATATGTTTAGTATATATATATATATATATCAGAAAGAAAATGAAAGGGTGCTACACAAATAAATATTGATTAATAAAAAAGGTTTATAAAACCAAATAATGAAATAAAACAAAAATAATGATGAATATGACAAACTAGTGAATCAATCGATCAGTCCCAAGTGAAAGGATGGATAAGAGACTTCTTCAGGGAAAATCCTTTTGTTGATCTTTCCAACTTGGAAATGAAGTGTGAAGTAGTAGGTACCAAAATGTTCACTTTATTCCTTATGGCTTCACTGTAAGATACCCTTACACCAAGAAACACACAGATATAACCGGCCACAAGGGCCACTATTAGTATTGAATAAAATCACAATTTGTTTAAAAAGTACATATTACATAAAAAGTAGATTCCAACAATATTTATTTGTGTAGCACCCTTTCATTTTCTTTCTGATTACTTTTGTTGTATATCCGTCTAACAGGGATATTATGTGATAGGTGCAGCTGTTTTATGTTCTGATATACTTTCTTGAAAAAAACCTTTATATAATTTAAGCGCACAGTGTGGGCACTTTGTTGGTCATATATAATATATATATATATATATATATATATATATATTTATATATATATACAGTTCAGTATAAAATCAAAACTAGAGGGATGCAGGGACATTGGGTGTAAAATCAAAACTAAAGGAGTGAGAGTGTGTGACATGGGTATTTAGCATTATCACAACATTTGCAGACTATAACTATGTTGCATAAAACAATAAAGATCCTCGTTTGCGCTCCACACTTCAAAAAGGCAGCTTAAACAAATGTGACTCTCACCAATCACCATAAATAAATGCAAGCTATAAAACAGTTAAAAGCGCACTTTTTTGGTACAGTCTACTGGATGATTAGTCCCAAGATAAATGAAATGAGTATAGTCACTTTTCTGAAGATAATTCCGCCCTTCACTTGAAGACAAAAAATGTTCCTGTTGAAGTATTTAATCCCTTAAGGTGAAATGACCTGGTTCCTCCAATCACATGAATTAGGTTCAAAACTACAGCCCCTCAATGTCAACGCAGTGTCCTTGATAGCATATGTAAAACACAATATGGGGACACAAAATAGTGTAAAACCAGCTGATCACTGGGACCTACTCCGGGCTCTGCTCTCCCCGTTATAGCAGAGCAGGAGTCCGGTAACCGGGGGAGACCCTGGATAACGCCACCACCAGGTGGCGTTATTATCACAGAGCTTTCCCCGGTATTTTTTTACAATTTATTTTTAGTAACTTTGGTCAGATCACATTTCCCATTACAATTATGGGAAATGTGATCTGATTACTAAAAATAAGTGATAATTAGGGGTTGGAGTAGAATTTTATGAATTCTACTCCAATTGCCCTATAGTAACTGTAGGTGTCCCAAAAATAATGTGAAAAGGGTGTGAAAACACCCTTTTTCACATTATTTTAGTCAAAATAATGTTAATAAATAGAGCCCTAAGAGATTAAATACTTCAACAGGAACATTTTTTTGTCTTCAAGTGAAGGATGGAATATCTTCAGAAAAGTGACTATACTCTTTTCATTTATCTTGGGACTAATCATCCGGTAGACTGTACCAAAAAAGAGCACTTTTAACTGTTTTATAGCTTGCATTTATGTTGCATAAATGGCTGCAGCTGGCTGGTGTCAGTGGGGATTGACATCTAGCTTCTGAACTCTCTCCATGTGTGCCACAATGTTTAGAATTATAGTAAAACTGAGATAAAGACAAATTCCCCCCTGTTGAGAAGAGTGTAAAGATCACAGCAACAGTCACCCCCAACGGGGATTCAGCCATCAATAAATCTACTTGGCGGCATCCAGTTTTCTAGCGTGGAGCCTCAGCACCCATCCTTTGATTTCTTCCCTCACTGTAGTGGTGGTTCTGTAATTATCCCTGACGGGGTATATATACAGGTATAGGCACAGTTTTTCTATATATAGAGAACCCAACTGCTAGTTTAAAATGATTAATTCCCCAAGCAGGTTGCTGGAGGAGTACAGTAGTGGTATGGTGCAATCAGAGAGGAAAATAGGAAGAAAGGCTAAAATACAGTATATAATATAATGAGACTGATAATGTTAGAAGTTGAGTTCTGATCTTACAGTACAGTAGTTTGTAAAAAGAGTTATAAATCAGTTCAAGCACAAAGAAAAGTCTTATATAGTAAATTAGTATCCAGCCTTTATATATTAATTTTTATGTGTAGTTTCTTTAGACCCATTTATTCCAGGCATGGAAGAGATTATAAATAATTATGAGATACATAGATAGATAGATAGATAGATAGATAGATAGATAGATAGATAGATAGATAGATAGATAGATAGGAGATAGATAGGAGATATATATAAATAGATAGATATGAGATAGATAGATAGATAGATATGAGATATATAGATAGATAGATAGATAGAAGTGTTCTCATACACCTCCTGTAGCATCAATATGCCATATGGCGCAAAATTCCTGGCACAACTGAGCTTTTCCGAGAGCTGTAGCGTACCATCGTCTTCTTTAAAATCTTAAAAAATCTTATTCACATCACAGATGTAGAAAAATACCTCTCACGGTGTACTAGTCATGCCAGGCTGCAACTTTAACTGTACAGGAATTACTTTTAAAAATGTACAAAGTCGCAGAAGAAGTACAACGGGAACATGAGAAAAAGTCATTGCAGATCGCATCGTGGCGCTTTGCATACAGATTCAGTCACATTCACACACAGATGTACAAGTGTAGCACATCACATTGATCAGTGCCATCTAGAAAAATAGTTTTGTTACTTCCAGTTATTTTTAGAGATGTGCGCCGACCCCCGTGTTTTGGTTTTGGATCTGGATGTCCCCTGGTTTTGGATCTGGATTTGATTTTGCCAAAACCTCACCTCCGTGTTTTGTTTTCGTGTTTTGGTTTTGCATCTGGATTTTTTCTTAAAAAAAAAAAAACAGCTAAAATCACATAAAATTTTTGTTCTTACAGTATAAATAACCTCAATAACATCTATTTCCACTCATTTCCAGTCAATTTTGACCACCTCACAGCTCACAATATTGATTTTTTTCATCTAGTTAAAGGGCCAAAAGGTTGCATCCAGCTTGCTGGCTCATAACTGTTTGATATAATTATTAATAGAGTTGAGGACAGTGCAAAGATGATGGTTGGGATACCCTTGAGGATTGAAAAATTGATAGTTGATAGTTGGGGCAGCCCCTGGCTGTAAAATTGATAATAAATTAATAAAAAAACAATTCATTGGTGCAGCCCCTGGCTGTAAAATTGATAATAAATTATAAAACAATTAATTGGTGCAGCCCCGGGCTGAATAATTAATAATAAAAACAAAATTAATTGGTGCAGCCCCTGGATGTAAACTTGATAATAAATTAATAAAAAAATAAATCAATCATTGGTTCCTAAACCAACCATAACATTAATTTAAAATGTCAGGCAGCAATGCCCCAACCAGCGCATAATGGAAAGGAAAAAGGTGCAAGATGGAATAGTCCTAGGGCCCTCCCACCCACCCTTATGTTGTATATGAAACAGGACATTCACAGATTAACAAACAAATCATTTCAGTGACAAGGACTGCCAATTGTGGCTGAAATGATTGGTTTGTTTGGACCACCATATAACAAGCTGCCAATGTGCATTGGACATGGAAATGAAAATGATCCCAGACACAAACTGGCTTTACATTACAAATTGTCATTGTCCACGTCCTTGTCATCCCCATCAGTGTGTACATCCTCTAATTCACACTGTCACGCTGGGAGGCGGGTTTATGAAAGCTGAGGCCTGAGGCTGCGGGAGGAAACGGAAGCGAGGGGCCTGAATGTATGACCTCTGCATCCATGGGTCTTGGTCGTTGGTGAGACTTAGTCAAAGGTGCGGAATCTAACCCACGAGATGGTGTTCGCCAGTGACCCCACCAATCGGGATATGGGCTTGAGCTGCACCTCATAAGCAGGTCGCAGTCCTTTGACTAGGTGACCAAAGCCTGCGGGAAAAGGAGAGATGAACACTCTTGGCCCAAAGGGTCGGTGTCAGTAAGAGACACATAAGGACAGGGGTGGAACCCCTAGTTCGGGATACTGTACTTGAGGTACAAGGAAGTGTGCACTATGGACACACTCTACTGGGTTGCCGGTCAGAAGGAGTGCACCACGGGGTAATACTGTAGCATGTGGTAGAGACCACAGAGTCCAGTAACGAGGTGGGTAGTGGTGCTGGAGCCAGCCAGAGACGGTGACACTGGAGAGGTGGGTACATATAACTACACTCAGGCTGTGATGGTAAAGCACTGGTGAAATGGATAGTATACTGCACACAGGCGGGGATGGTAACGCAGTGGTGGAATGGAGGTATACTGCACACAGGCGAGGTGGTAACGCACTGATGAGATGAACGATATAACTGCACACAGGCTGAGGGGGTAAAGCACTGGTGAGTTAGATGACATAGCTGCACACAGACGAGATGGTAATGCACTGGTGAGGTAGATGACATAGCTGCACACAGGCTGAGGTGGTAAAGCACTGGTGAGATGGACGATATAGCTGCACACAGGCTGAGGTGGTAAAGCACTGGTGAGATGAATGATATAGCTGCACACAGGCTGAGATGGTAAAGCACTGATGAGATGAATGATATAGCTGCACACAGGCTGAGGTGGTAAAGCACTGGTGAGATGGATGATATAGCTGTACACAGGCTGAGGTGGTAAAGCACTGGTGAGATGAATGATATAGCTGCACACAGGCTGAGGTGGTAAAGCACTGGTGAGTTAGATGACATAGCTGCACACAGGCGAGGTGGTAATGCACTGGTGAGGTAGATGACATAGCTGCACACAGGCTGAGGTGGTAAAGCACTGGTGAGATGGACGATATAGCTGCACACAGGCTGAGGTGGTAAAGCACTGGTGAGATGGACGATATAGCTGCACACAGGCTGAGGTGGTAAAGCACTGGTGAGATGGACGATATAGCTGCACACAGGCTGAGATGGTAAAGCACTGGTGAGATGAATGATATAGCTGCACACAGGCTGAGGTGGTTAAGCACTGGTGAGTTAGATGACATAGCTGCACACAGGTGAGGTGGTAATGCACTGGTGAGGTAGATGACATAGCTGCACACAGGCTGAGGTGGTAAAGCACTGGTGAGATGGACGATATAGCTGCACACAGGCTGAGATGGTAAAGCACTGGTGAGATGAATGATATAGCTGCACACAGGCTGAGATGGTAAAGCACTGGTGAGATGGACGATATAGCTGCATACAGGGATAGATCACTGGAAGCAAGGGAACCTGGAATGAGAGACCACTAGTAGCACTAGCAGCGACAATGGTTGTTCAGGCATCTACCTGATACACAGGAGCTGGATGTATAACCCTGGAAGCCCACTGATTGGTCCACAGCGTCAGCTGACCGGCCAGACTGTCAGGGAAGGAAGGCTAGTCAGAGAAGGAAGTGTCATGGCGGCGCCCATGATGGAGACTCCGATCCCCGCGCACCAGGCCGCCTGACACACCAGCATCAGGGAGAATGCTCAGCACCTCCCATGTCACCGCACCAGCCGCCCGACTGCCCGGGAAGTCAGAGGAAGCCAGCGGGATGGTAAGGGATGGCCGATCCCCGGCTGAACTCTGACACACACAATATTTATTCATCCCCACTCGAATCCACCATAGGCTCCTCTGACATTTTTTTTATGTAATTGTTGGTAGAGGTCTTCCTCATGGAATTTGTAATTAATTTTAATGAACATCATCTTTTCCACATTTAGAGGAAGTAACCTCCTACGCCGATCACTGACAAGGTTGCCAGCTGCACTGAAATCTCTTTCGGAGTACACACTGGAGGGTGGGAAACTGAAGTAATGCAAAGCCAGTTTGTGTATGGGACTCCAAATTGCCTGTTTTTCCTGCCAGTACTGAAAGGGACTGTCTGACATGTCTAATAGGATGTTATCTCAGAAGTAGTCCTCCACCATTCTGTGAATGGATACCGTATCACACATAGTCATGGTAGAAGGCATGCCACTAGTAGGCAGTTCTCTCAGGCCCAACCAGATGTCATTTTTGGTGAACGATCTGCATGACCAGCAGGCATTCTGTAAGGAAAATTTTGTTTTTTTCCTGGGAGCTGCAGAAACTGAAGAAGGAGATGACGGCGTTTCACGTGCGGCTGCAGCTGACAATTTTTTTTTACCAACAGCTCTTTGCATAGTTTCAGATTTTGGTCTGTTGGAAAAAAACTCACAAGGTAGGACTTAAACCTAGGATCCAGAATGGTCGCCAAAATATCTTTTTCAGATTTCAATAGATTGATGACTCTTGGATCCTGGTAAAGTGAATCAAGGGCTTGATCCACCAGTCTGACATACCTTGCACAATCACTCCATTTCAGCTCCTCCTTCAGTTTCTCCATCTGTTTTTGCAAAAGTCTGATGAGGGGAATGACCTGACTCAAGCTGGCAGTGTCTGAACTAACTTCACGTGTGGCAAGTTCAAAGGGCTTGAGAACCTTGCACAACATGGAAATTATTCTCCACTGTGCTTGAGTAAGGTGCATTCCCCCTCCACAGCCTATGTCATAGCACATTCTCCCAATGCTGGTTCAGTGTAAACCCCACCCTTTACAAGCACCTGGGCAATATCATTAAGCTGATGTGAGCGACCACCATACTTTCTATTTGCAGTTCTGAGAGGCATGAAGGGAGCCAGCATTGGGAGGATGTGCTGGTCCGTAAAGTGCCATTTGGAGGTTTTTGGGGTACCTCCTAGGTGAGTCAGCTCTCATCTTATACATGTGCTGTTATTATGCAGTACATTAATTGTAATTATATGACCCAGAGAGGGTGCTACTATTTGGTAGCAATAATTATTTTGGGGTGAGCATTTGGGCATGGGGCCTCCGGAGTTGCTCTGGCTGGGCCTTTTTCGGGGCATCACCAATTAATTCACATAGATAACTTTTCATCACTTTTCTATTGTTTGTTTATTATTTATGTAATTTTAATTATTTCTTATTATATTGACACTTATTGATTATCTTGACACATCTATACTTTACACTTCACTATCATCTTTCTTCCATTTTTTGTGTGATGCCCTGGGAGTGGTCCTTGGCTGTATTCTTTTGGGCTGCCCTGGTCCTTGGAAGTGAACCCCTTAATGTTAGGGATGCCAGTATAGAGGAGCCTTGACACTGGCCTGGCGCTTAATCATATATTTGCAAATGTATGCAACTAATACCTCTGAATTTCTATTATCATGTAGGATTCAAGTATTTTTGCTAATATTGCTGCAGTGTGCTGGAGGGAATATCCCTTTTTTCTCTGAGGATCCTCCAGTACACTAGTATTTACGTCTGGCTCACACAAGGCAACCAAGGACACACTTGCACTCTTCTCAGGGATTTGTGATATTGTATCATTGATGTAACCCAAGGTTAATGATACAATGTTGCAGGTCCCAGCATAAACTTCAATAGAGATTTCTCACCATTGAAGTTTATGGGGAGACACGCTGACCGCATACAACCATTCAGCGAGCTGCTCCGGCAGAGATGCTGGTGGCTCCTTCAATAACAGGACAGCAGATGGATCAGCAACAGCACCAGCCCAGATGGACACAGCAGACAGCACAGCACCTGCCCAGATGGATCAGCACCAGCCCAGATGGACGCAGCAAACAGCACAGCGCCAGCCCAGATGGATCAGCACCAGCACCAGCCCAGATGGACACAGCAGACAGCACAGCAGTGACAGCAACAGATGTATCAGCAGTGCACCAGCCCAGGACACAGCAGACAGCACAGCAACAGCACCAGCACAGCACCAACACAGGTAAGTACCTCCCAGCCCTACACTACCCACCCTCCCTGTTCAGTCTCCATAGCCGGAGTGAAATGGCAGCCGCCGCGTGGTCGGTTATATATAGAGACAAAAGCTTGCGAGCCGCGAGATTTTGTCTCTATGGTTTTGCCTTGGTTTGAGATCTGGGGCCGGCAGGGGAACAGAATGCACTTTCGGTTCTCACCCCGTATCTCAAAATCTCTGAGATCCGAACCCGCTCATCTCTAGTTATTTTATTTGTGCATGACAGAAGCCAAAGTGTATAAAGACAACTTAATTTGGATATCTTGCACTAAGGATGGGGCTGGTGAAAATGTGTGCTGCTATTGCTGATGACTACTTTCACCAGTGGATGTATTGGGACTGTGCAGTTGCATAGATGTGTCAGGGCCTAATGTGGGTGAAAAGTGTATGAGAAAATAATTACATTAAAACTTACTACATTTGGACCCTTTGTTGAACATTTTCTGACTCTGCCTACAAACAGCAATAACTCTGTGTACAATGTAAGACACTGACATATGTGGGAAATATGATGCAAACTACTATTTTACTCTTGTCACTATGGGGGGAGATGTATTAAGCTGTCTATTCTTAGTGCTAAAAGACATACTGGATCACCACTTTTTGCAACAATGAAGGATTAGGGAAGCCAATTCCGGGATCACGATCTGTAGGATCCCAGGATTTATCCCCCAAAAGTCTGTGATTTTAATCCCATGATTGGAAGCTTCAATCTCGGGATTTTGTTTTCCTTGCAGTGGGTGTGGCATCCCCCACAGTGGGCACAGTCAGTGCGGTTCTAGATAATAGCTCTGGCTCAGGAAGCTCTGGGCTCTTCTGACGGCTCAGAGGCGGCACGGGCTGTGACCTATGGAATGTGGAGTTCTGATGTTAAAGGTCACACAGCCACATGCCAGACCATCAGTCCAGCCCACACAAGTACACTGCACTCTTCTGATCTGCACAGAGGGACTCTGGGCCTGATTCAGAGCCGCTCGTAAGTGGCCGCTCGTTCGCTCCAAGCGATGTTCGCACATCTGCGCATGCATATGGGTCGTAATGCGCATGCGCCAACCAGTCAGTGCGGTTGGAAATTGTGTGTTCGCAAAATTGCGAGTGCCTGCTAATTTGAGTGACAGGATTAGGCGTTTGTGGGTGGTAACAGGGGAAGGTGCTTGAAAACGGGGAGTGGAGATCCGAACGCAGGCATGAGAAACGGTCAAAACGGGCGTTTTAAGGGTGTGCATAATTAACAAAGCAGCGTCATCGACCACGTCACTTGGTTGTTTCTTAGCCTGAACTGTTCGCATGATTGCGGTAGGAAAATCCAACCACAAGCACTGCGAGCAGTTCAGATGCCTTTCGATGTACTCGATTAATCTAATATATAGCGGAGATGACGTATGATGCGAGCGGCCAGGGGGCGTCTTTACAAAATAGCGAGCGCATGTTTTGTTCACTCGCTCAGACATAGAGGTGTCAACAGACCGCAAAGAGCAAGTGCTCAATTTAAATAGCCGGCCCCTTTTTCTGAACGAGCGAGCGCAAATAGCGTCCGGCTCTGAATCAGGCACTCTGTTCACTGCAGACATCTGTCACAGTAGAACTATTGATGAAGTGAGTGGCGGCTGACGTGGTCAAGGGAGGGACTGTGAGGATGTCCAATAATAGCCCAGTTACTGTTACTTCGCTTATCACAACTTGATGATGCGATTGCATAGCATTCAACTCTGCATCTTCCATAATTGCATATGCTCCCATGCACACTGCGAAAATATTCAAGATACTCTCCACAAACGTGCTCTGTTCACATGTGCACCAGCCTCAGTATGTCTAGCTTTTAAATACAATTTACTGACCAGAGATCCCCTCAAGGAGGTTTGGGATTTGCTGCACCTGACACAGGCTTGCGACCCCATTAGTTAGTTCCTTGTGTGATGGACTGGAGAGTAGTCAGGATGCAGGGTTTGGTACAGAGTGGACATGAAAAGGCCATAGACAGCAAACAGTGGTCACAAGCTGAGATCAAACACAGGAATGACTATTATAGAGTGTGGATCCAGTGTCCTCCCCATAAATAAATGAGAAATTTAAGTTAAAATGGCATTTATTTTTTGACATGGTCTCCATTTACTTCAATACACTGCTCCCATCGATGAACCAAGCTCTTGATTCCATTCAGGAAAAAGTCCGGTGATTGGTCCTCAAACCAGTCCTGTAAAGCAGTCATGACATCATCATCAGACGCAAAAGTCTCTCCACTAATGTTTTCCTTGAGTTCGAGTGTGAATTTCAGTAGGTGTCATCTTCATTTGCAGATATTTAATGACTGCGCGAATTTCAGTTTCCTAAATTTTTCAGTACTCTCCATTTTTCAACTTTAATGATGTTGTTCCCAATATCTCATAATCTGGAACGCTGGAGACTAGAAGTGAAGTATGACCCTCTGGCAACTATCTCTAGTCAGAAGCCATTTTATATAGTGACATATTTGCAAACTTAGCACTCCCTGTGATGTTGGCAGTTACCAACCAACAGAGCCCAGCAGACTGTGGAGACTAGTAGATAGAACCAGCAGACTGAAGACTCAGCAAATAGCAGCCCTGAATCTGGTACGCATCTGCCAAACTCTTGGGCTGTCTGGCACAAAAAGAGAGTCGGCTAAATATTTTTTCTTGCACATTGGGAAGGACTGCCACTTTACTTTCCCATAGAGGCACCAACGTCCCTTTAGCACTGTATAGGAGGATAGCTGGCTCAGCCATGCACAGAACCTCATAGCTTGGGCTAACAAAGAATTAAGCTAACCTTTAATGCTACAGTATTACCCCAACATTATTTTCTTGACACGATAAAATACTAAACAACATTTTTAATGATTGCCTATAAGACAATTATATTTATATATGTGAATTGTATGTAATTGCCTTCATGTAATTGCAAATTATTTTATTTTTACTAATACATATATTTATTACATAACTAACAATGTAGATGTATACATTGCATAATATGTAAATATTGTTACTATTGTGCCAATGGTCATGCATGCACTCATGCAACTGATTTTACGTTTTCAAATATTTCTACCTTATTCAGTACATAAGTGGAAGAAAAGTTTCATCTTATTTTCCAGAAATATCTCTTAAATATGTTTTTGTTGTTTTATGTATGTAACCTGCTTACTGCTGTAGTTACTGTAGCACTAGATCTCCCAGTGTGTCCTTCCAGCTCAAACAGTACATTGTGGCATGAGCTGCGTAGTCTTTGTATGACACACTTAAATTTCTCCACTGAATAAACTAGGTCAGGAATATGTTTTGTGTACTGAGGAATCTGGGTTTCCCCATATTCTTACTGAGAGCTTAATGCATTTACGAGACAGAAATAGCTGTAAAGTTTTCAGCCAGCCCAGGACACTTCCTTTCGCTCTTCAATCTAAAACTAGGTCACCTGTCAGACAGACACAAGAAAACTTTCAATTAGTATTTCCGAAGAATAAAAGTACAGTGAAAATATTTTTCTCAGTAAGAGTATTTATTGTAGGAATGGAATACATACGATTTACCACCGGCCGCAAGGCCGGCGGTTCTAATCCCAACAGCGGCATTCCGGCAGAGGAGGAAATACTGATCATCAAAGGTAAGTATTTACCAACCTAATTCTACCCCCTAACCCTCCCTTAGGGGTGCCTAACCCTAACCTTCCCCCAAGTGCCTAACCCTAATCCCCCCTCTAAGTGCCAAAACCTAACCCCCCCTTCCCCGCCGCCTAAACCTAAGTCCCCCAGGGGGGTACCTAACCCTAACCTCCCCCGGGGGTGCCTAACCCTAACCCCCCTCCCCTAGCCTAAACCTAACCTCCCAGGTGGGTGCCTAACCCTAAGTCCCTCCCGGGAACCCTAAACCTAGTCCTCCCCCCCACCGGCGCAGCTGTCCACGCCCAGCGCCCGGCTTACCTTCGGTTGATAAGGTAAAATTACATGCGTTGGGATATCTATGCCTGTCATTTAACCCCTTGCTGGGATTAGACAGTCGGGAAGCTAACGGTTGGGATTCTGTCCATCAGCTTCTCGACTGTTTCCCTGTAGGAATATATATGTTTTTGCCAGGTGCGGTTTAACAGAGGAGGATACCCATGTGCAGGCTATGTGCACCCCCAATCCCCTCCCCTTCCGGCATATGTCCTGAGTAGAATACAGCACTGTGACAGAATCTAGTGTGCATGTGCTGGTCTCCAGAAAAAATACGCAGGTGCCATTTTCCTGGAGATTTCAGTACTGCACATGTGTAGATAATCAGGAAACTGCTACACTCTCCAATTCCCCACTGATTTATGTGGCACTGATAAAGATATACATTTTGTGAATGAGTGCAGAATGTGTTGAGTGGGACCCCCTGGACTCAGGAGCCAATGTGCACCCCCTGCACTCATTATAAATGAGATACATCCAAATTTTTATGTCAAATTGTTGAAGCTACAACCCTCTCCTGATCTGTACTGGGTGCAGGGGAATATCTATAATGGGTGCAGGGTGTATAATAGGTACACCGCACACCCTGCACCCAAACTTTTTAATACTTACCTCTCCGAAAGTCCCATGTCGGCTTGAGTGGCGCTACACAAAATGCATAGAAGATGGCCACCACAACCATTTTTCCGGCATTCTGTACATTTGCAGTAGGGAAATCTCCAGGAAAATGGTGCAGCAGCAGTAGACTTCAGGCACAGACTAGTGCCCAGAGTCTTCTGAGGCTGTCAGTGTGCTGCAGTCACTGGAGAGAAAGCAGGGTGCCCCAGATGGGGAGTGAACAAGGGCCCCCTCCTCTCTTAATATGCCCCTGACTGGGTGTAAGTATGTTCCTTAAAAAGTAAGGCTGAGACGACATGTTCTAGAGAAAAATCGTCAGAACAGTGGCTTGGCATTCCTCATTGTACAGTATTTGTAAATTCCGTAGTCCATAGAAATTATCATCTATCAATAGAGATGCTGTGGAAGAACAGTCATCATTGAAAATTATGCAGCTGCGGAAGGTGAGAGGGGCCGTGGAATGCTGGTCCACTTTCTTTGGGCCTCATTCTGCTTACAATAGCAGAGAAGCAGCCTTTTAGTGGAGCTGAGTGGGAGTCTGGGAAGGTTTGACAGTTATGCCAGGCCCTCCAAGAAATGTTGCTATTGGGCCTAACTGCAATTATTATTATTATTATTATTATTATTATTATTATTATTATCCTTTTTTTATATGGCGCCACAAGTGTTCCGCAGCGCCTTACATAGTACATAGAACTAATAAGTGAACAAGTAACTTACAGTACATTACAGTGCAGGACAAGGACACAATTCATATACATTGCTGCAATAGCGATTAAAGCACTTACAATAAGCAGCCGGGAGTTGGCAGTCACGTGTTAGGTGCCCTTATGGGGAGTAAAGAGTAGAATAAAATGTAAAGAGAAGCATATGAGGGAAGAGGGCCCTGCTCGTGAGAGCTTACATTCTAAAGGGGAGGAAAAAGCATTAAGTGGGTTATGATGAGTGCTGGAAGGCCTTGATGAAGTAGTGGGTCTTGCCATGTCTTGTTCCAGCTGTATAGAGCCAAGATGACCAGAGGTGCAAAGAGGGGGAAATGGGGTTGGTGCAAAGTACTTGGGTCCTGGTCCTGCCTAACTGAGCCCTACCCCCCAAGATCATGTGCCATAGGGCCTGATTCAGAAATGAATGAAGTTAGCATCACTGCTGCATATTTGGTAATGCAGCAGCGTACTAACATATGGTAATGCAGCAGGAGGTGTCTGTAGCACAAAGAAGACACCTGCCAGCACCGGTCTGAGTGCTAAGTCTGAAGACACAGCACCGGATTACCATCTTGACCATCAGTCGTGATAGCCGCAGTAATCGCCCATCTGAATATGCTAGCTCATACTTGGGATCAGCAATAGAAATGCCCAGCTGGGGTCAGGATGTCTTCATCAAGAAACACAGACCCTGACCCCAGCACTCTCTGAAAAATGAAACAACACACCCCCCTTTCCAGGAATGTAGGCTGGCTCCACCCACTCTCTGACCCAAAACAGCCGCAGTTTGTCAATCAGGGTGAGGTTTTGGGGAACTGTGGGAGATCTTGCAGTAGAAAACACATGCGTGCATAGCACAGATCCTGCGCTTTAGCCGATCGTCTAACATCAGAGATGTATGCAAACCTTCATGGTCATGCCACTAAACAACATATACAAACATAGGGTTACTGATGTTAGCATAAGGCATGGTCACATCCCCAAATGCCTGGTGACATCTCCCTGAAATGCCTGTCTCATGGTAACCCTGGAAATGACTATAGTACCAATTCATTTTGAAGTGTGGTATTTTTACTGTATAGTAACTATAGATGTGTGCTGACCCCTCTGTTCTAGTTTTGAATCTAAATTCAGCTTCGTGTTTTGGTTTTGGTTTTAGTTTTGCACCTGTTTTTATTTAAAAACAGCTAAAATCATGTAAATTTTGCAAGACAAAATCCAAAATCCGGATTTAAAATCCATACTCAGAACCACGGGAAGATCAGAACCTCAACTTGGATCTGTCTGGATCTCCTCAGGAGATCAGAACCACGACCTGGATATGTCCAGTTTTATGAAATTCTGGTTGATTCAGATTTCTGGAGAACCAAACCGCATATCTCTAATAGTAATCTTTCACTTCCCCTCATGGTGCATGGTCTGTTAACTTTTACAGTATGAATACCCAATTCGACCAGGTATTTTAGATTAATTAATGAAACACTAGCATATCTCTGCTTATACTGTATGTAACCTCCCTTGGCCGAAGTGCATTGCTTACCATTTTTTAAATTAATTACTAATTAACTATCACTATTTTTAATGAACTTGGTAAAATGTTACTGTATGAATACACATGCTCAATTTGCTTTTCTCTTACACCTAAACTGTACTTCTGAGATGCATATTTTTCTAGAATCCTTAGACTGAGAAATATACGTATTGTATAGTGCAACAAACCTGTAGGACACCAGCAATTATAATCAAACAAACATTTGAGGAAAAACCTCTTAAGCAGCCGTTTTCAATAGCTGTTTAGTTAACAAGCCATAAAGAATGCAGAAAAGGTAATTTAACTAAACTATTTTTGTTGAAAAAGTTGAAAGAAATTTTATGCTTTTCACTTAATTTGCATATAAAAGAGAAAGCCACTTTCGAAAAAAAAAAAAATCACAATTTACCAGAGATAGGTGTTGCTGATCGCTGTGAAGAAAAAAGCTGTAAACAAAAAGGAAAAGATTATAAAGTAGAGTACACTAGGGGGTTTAATAATTGCTAGTCTTGCAACTGGTGCAAATTGCTCTTGATTTTCACTTACAAGCTGAAAACTCAATACCGATGCAGTATTGTGCAAAATCTGTTTTTTTAAAAAACAAAACACATATTGGCTGTATTCTATTGGCTCCAAAAATCCATAGAATTTTGAACACAATTACTATAAAATCCTGCCCACTTCCTCATTAGCTTCGTCTCATCGAAGATGAGCCTTTCACTTTTGGTTAGTAGTATACATTTGATATTGTTGAAAGTTGTCCTGTCCTATTTCGTGGTCTTCTTAATTATTTGTATTTTTATGGTTTCCTGTGATTTTTAATTAAGACTGTTTATTGTGTGTGCTAGGCTTATTGTGTGTGTTAAGTTGGGTTCACATTTTTACTAATATCATCCAATCAGGCCTTCAACCTACCAGTTGGCCCAACATTGGTAGAGCGTGTGTGCTCACACGACCTCTGGTTTCATTCAGTCCTGGTTGTCTAGTCTTATCAAAAGATTTTAAACCTTCTGAAAGATCAGGAGACAAGATTGACAATCACCCAACCAATACAGAAGTGCTTACACTCTTGCAACTGGTTTGTCCAAGTCATCCCTCAAGCACTGAGTGGCAGCTGGTCTGTCAGAGACTGAAAAAGTGTGTACGGTGTGACTATTCTTTCAGAAGATGGTTTTAGTAGATGCAGATTAGAGACCTGCAGAAAAACATTGATAGAAGTGTATGTAAAGATTGGATGTTGCATCTGCAACCTAGGTCTCCAGTAGGACTGTGTCAACAGTATGGTCATTCATTGGATCCCTGGAGGATTGGACAAGAGTCTGCCTAGCTTTAGAGTGTGGAGGAGGAAGATACCCAAATATTATTATTATTATTATTTATTTATATGGCACTACAAGTTTACCGCAGCGCCTTACAAAGTACAGAAACAAATAGGTGACCAGTGACTTACAGTACAAAACAATACAATACAGGACAAGGACATGGATAATATACATTGCTACATTAGCGACCATAACACCCACATAAGCAGCAGAGCATAAACAACAAAGTGTTAGGTGCCCTAGTGGCCAGTGAGAAGTAGATGAAAGTAAAGTAGGGAGATGCACAAGAGGGTAGAGGGCCCTAGTCATAAGAGCTTACATTCTAAAAGGGAGGGTCAGACAAACTGTGTGTTACACAGATGGGGCATACAGGGAGGAAGAAATATGTGTAGTAGCAAGTTAGGATGAGAGCTGGAATGCTTTGATGAAGTAGTGGGTCTTGAGAGCCCGTTTGAATGATTGTAGAGAAGTGGTGAGTCTGATGTGGAGAGGAAGAGAGTTCCAAAGGTAGGGAGCAAAATCTTGGAGGCGGCAGTGGGAGGAAGTAATCAGTTGACATGAAAGGCGGCATGCTTTTGTTGAACAAAGAGGGCGGACAGGAGAGTGACGGGAGATGAGATCAGAGATGTAAATGGGAAAAGATTGGGTGAGGGCTTTGTAAGCAAGTGTGAGTAACTTGAATTAGGTTCTGAAAGGGAAGGGGAACCAGTTGAGGGCTTGTATGAGATGGGAGGAAGATGTAGAGAATTTGAAGAGGAAGATCAACCAAGCAGCAGCACTGAGGACAGACTGGAGGGATGAGAGATGAGATTTGAGGAGACCAGATTGGAGGAGGTTACAGTAGTCCAATCTGGAGATGACCAGCGAGTGTAATAGGGTTTTAGAAGCATCTTGGTTGAGATAAGGTCTTATCTTGGAAATATTTTTGAGATGGAAACAACAGGACTGCAAGAGGTTCTGGGTATGTGGTTTAAAGGAGATGGATGAGTCCAGGATAACTTCCAGACAGCGCACTATGGGGCTAGATGAGATAGTTGTGAGATAGTTACTTAGAGAAGTAAGTGGCAGGGGAGGCTCAGGAGCATGGCCATAAGTATCATAGGTGCAAGGGTTGCAGTGCTATGGGGCCCATCTTTCTTTCCAAAGTTACACGTGTTACTGTATATATATTTTTCACAATTGGCTGATACATAGGGGCCCTTACAAACTTTTGATATGAGACCTTCATATACATAGTTTTGCCCCTGCTCAGGAGAGGTTAGAGGAGGCAGGGTTAAATGAGGCCAGCCAGATTCATATTTGTTAATTCCTTCAAGGTTCACTCCGGGAGTTCCCTGGAGAGGATGGGCCAGGTGGTGGAATGAGGGTGGGATGATGCAAATCAGTTCTTTCTGGTTCTCTCTCTGACATTTTGCAGTGATTCCTGGCTTTGTGTAGCTGATACATTTCATAGTGAATGGCATCATCATGCACCAATGCCCAGTCCACTTTCACCAGTAAATTCTGGGGGCCACCTGGGAAACTCTCTCCCTAATTCAGAAGTTTCTTACAGTTTCTGGGTGAGTGGGCAAGTACTGTTTGACCAGATTGCAATAAAAAAGCATTGCAAAAATGTCTGCTTTTAACATCATTATAACTATATGCTTAAAAGAAACATAATCTCTTGTTATGAGCTAATTTTGGAGAGTCTGGCTGCCCAGATCTCAATAAACAGAAAAATGGGAATTTAAAGTGGCCATGAAAAACATTTGGGAAATGGCCTCACATGGAGCTATCAATTCAACTGTAAGAAGGACCAATACAAAGCAGGCAGGAGTAACAAAGCTTTCCAGTGAGGGGCCTCCCATACCCTATGGTGGAATTCTATTCTCATAGATGAACACAAAGTGCAATCGGAACATTGTGGGAATGGTTGGAAAGCTACACCTAGAGGTATATTTACTAAGGGTCAATTTTAATTGATTTAAAATCAATCAAAATCAATCAACTTTGACGGTATGTTTCTGAGGCTTTAGTAAATATACCCTTTTAGTGTCAGTTTAAAGTAGAAACTGTTTGAGAAGTGACAGAGCTACATTTGCATGTGGCTGCAGCTGCCCTTCATTTGGAAGGTAGTTAAATAGCCGACATTTATTTTACACTGTCGGCTATCAAAATGTCGGCAGAATAATGTCGACCGCAGAATGCCGATGGAGAAGGAATGGTATCTAAAGCATTTTAACCATGTTGCCATTATAACTTTAAACATGATAGTAAAATATCATAATTAAAGTAATTATATCAATATGGTTAAAATACTTTAACTAACATTCCTACTGTCAACAGTGTAGCTGTCAACTTATCTAACTACCTACCAAGTGAACAGACATATTGTACTACTGGCTTTATAGATGGCATGGGCATGCATGATAGTGACAGTTTTCTTTTCTCAGAGTGTGCAAAAACCCAATCACAGTTTTCAGAAACTGCTGCAGGTACACAAAAAGTTTATTATATAAAGCACACGTGAATGGAGGGTTAAACGGAGCCCTTGAAGGCTGGAGTGTATACAAACAACTATAATATTCAGTCAATGACATGCAAGCTGAGAAATCCAGAAATAGTATACAGATGTTACTCAGCAGAAGGCCAGCAGGTGAACAAAGTCCAAATTAAAGCATGTATCAAGGATAATAGCATGCAGGCATAGCAATCTAGAAATAATATACAGATGTGACTCAACAGTGGGAAAATTGATAAATAAGTGTCTAAAACCACATATACTTGGTTAATGCAGGGAAACATGATACTAGAAGTATGGCAGAATGTCCCTGGTAATGCAAATAAGCAAGATACTACTAGCAGCAGCAGACCCAGAAATATCAGATAGAAACATCACAGGAAGATCACAGGAACTTCAAATGAGCGGAAATGATCAGCAATCCAATGTCTCAGATACAGGAGTCAAATACCTGCACAACAGGTGCAGCTAATCATGCAAACTTAACTCCTCAGAAGATACAAAGGAACAAAAAACATCTGCACACAATGATATTATAGAAAACCCTTCAATAGTTTGGTAGATGGGGTGTGCTGCCAAAAGACAAATACAAGTATATGTTCAATAGCCCCAGAGAGGGGGAAGAGAAAAGGTTGTCTATGGTATGGCGGACAGAGATATATATAAAAAATAACAAACAATCTTTATTGGGTATACGTTAAAATGCCCCAACATGGGACATAGCCAGCGAAATAGAGGTTAAAAGTGGAAAAAATAATGATATGAAAATGTGAAAATAACTGAAATTGGTGAAAAATAAAAATTAAAGAAAAACCCTTGCAGTGTGACTGTATTATTATTCCTAGATCGTTATATGAGTGAAACTCGGAGACAAAATGTCACATGTACAGACAAGTATTAATTTCAAGTAGTCTTAATTGGACATTGATTAAATTAGAAAATCCTTACGTATTTGCCCTTATATACGGGCAAATAGAAGAGTCTCAATTATTATGGTATGGAAGGTTTTATTACTCACATACTATCTCGATACAAAATCTTGTCCGGTTAATACATATTATTTCACATATGTGCTTATTGCCACTATACGATTATTTACTGTGAATCTCTCCACTATTGATATGGCTATATATTGTATCTATCAATTAACAATAGATCCCATAGAAGCAATATTAACTAGGGTAAGTGAAGACTTAATGGAATTGAATCACAGTATTCTTGTAGAGTAGTGACATAATATTACCCACAATGTGGAAGAAATCCCACTGTGAACTGAGCTAATCTCAAACATAGGTATACTACTGAGGCCTCTATATAGTATGAGTACCCTTCAGATCTATTACCAATATATGTTGAGATAGCGTAAAGATCATACTGTGATTGTACCAGGTGAATAAATTACTGCTGTTGTAGCTGTGCTACAAAAGTTTCATCACATGGATACAATCTTGCCTGGTGTGGGTTTCAATTGACAACGGAGTTTCTACATAGCCGTATTGCTCATATTAGAATAGAGTAACATGGTGTAAACTTGTTATATCATCATACATTTATATTATAACTTCTTTAGTTCACAACACATTTAGTACTCACAGCGGGCGTGCCAACGCGTGTTTCGCTGTAAGTCAGCTTTGTCTAGGCAAGCCGATTGCTATTTCTGCCTCACACTATATTCCTAATCAGAAACCAATCAAAATCTGTTGGCCGGTCATGTGATTCTCCCGGTCAATCAAAGACCATCTAGTATTATTGCTGACAATCCTATCTCTCATCCAGTTAGATAGTTTGTTTCAATCGCTCCTCATGGTGGGTGTGTATTTATCTACCAATAGGATTATAGATATATTGTATTTATGGTAGATGTTTTTATTAAATATCATAACCACAGATAGATAATATGAATATATAAGGGAAGACATCTCAATTAACTTGTTGTTCTAACTGGTAAGTATAAGTGTTTTTCTCCAAACGTTAATATTAATTTATCGCAGATCAAAAATACCAGTCCTCTTGTAATTAATGTATTGGTCAGGTATGTATGATATATTATTATTTAGTTATTTGGATGGTGCTATTTCTAATCCCAATGCTTACTATAAATTCAAAAATAATTATAATATCACATCCATATGAATAATATATTGTTAGTTATCCTATGACCATTAATAGTTCACATCAAAATGACATATATTCAGAGGGATTGATGCGTCATTGATTATCTGTCATTTGTTAGTGCATAAAAGGCATCATAATTAAAAGGATAGTAATCCCGTCATATAGTATTAGTAAGACTTGGAGATAAGATACGGTACAAACCCTAAATATAGTGACATATAAAAATAATAAGACTTAAGTGAAAATAAATGTAAAAAAATAAAAAAAATAAATAAAAAGTAATCTAAAAGAAAGAAAGGAATAAAAAGAGGGAATAAAGATAAAGAATAGTGTATGTCATATGCCTGTGAAAGAAAAGGATATAAATATATGGGAGTGTATATAAAGATATAAATACAATTATAATATCTTTAAACTCAAAATATGGGCGGGCTGAATAAAATTGGCCCGTCTATCAGCCATAAGAGAGATTAGTGATAAGTGAAAATAAGTGTAAATTGAAATGAATAATATGAAATAATAAGAAGGAAAAGGGAAGGATAAGAAGAAAGAACAAAAATAAAGGATAGTGCATATCGTGTAAATGTGAAAAGAAAGTATATATGTAGGATAATATATATATATATATATATATATATATATATACATATACACACAAATATGAATCAAATCTCACAGTTGTGCTACATACTGATTGATGAAAAGTATATATAAAGATAAATAAAGTGAATTAACAATAATTGGTTGAAATATGAAAAAAGGGACAAAGAAGAAGAAAATTCCAGCAGAGAGACAGGGAAACAAGCCAAATCAAATCCTTCTCTAAGATATTTTTAGACTCAGAGCCTGGACGGACCAGGCAAAATGACCCGTCTCTAAACCACAAAGAAAGAACCAAAAATAGAAAGAAATAAAGTAATGGAAGTGTAACAAATAAGCGAAAGAGGGGGTCAGCAACATCCCTCCCAGAATCATGGTATATTCAAATTCGGAGTGGGGAAGGAGAGCAGCAGCAACCCCAACAGAAAGAAGGAAAAGGGGGGGAGAAAAAAAATATATGTATTATATATAGATTATATTATAGTTGAGAATAAAATTAAAGTGACAATGCTAAGACAGGTAACTACCAGTCATCACACTCCAGCCCCCAAAGACCTAAGAAGAAGTTGGGATTAGGAGAAATTGCAGCAGAGGAGCAGGGACACAAACCAAATCCAATCCCTCCCCGAGATATTTTAAAATCAGAGCCGGGCGGACCAGGCAAGTTGACCCGTCCCTCAGCCACAAGGAAAAGACAAATAATAAAATAAGGATAAGTAAAAAACAGCAATGTGACACAATAAGTGAAAAGAGGGGGTCGGTGACATCCCTCCCAAACCCGAGATATATTTAAACTCGGAGTGGGGAGGGGGAGCAGCGACACCCTTAACAGAAAAAAAGAGAATAATGAAAAATGGGGGGGAAAAAAAGAGGTATTAATTTATATCTATTGGTTATATTAAGAATGAAAATAGAATAATAATGATACCAGGACAAGTAACTACCAGCCGTCACACTCCAGCCCCCAGGGACCTAGGGTTCTGGTGTTAGCCGCTAGCAGTCAGACATCCCGGAATGGTTCAAAATTGATGCCAGTATACTATAGACAGAAAGACATTCCATCAAATTTATCATAAATCCTTGTTAGTCACGTCATATCAAAAACATAACTCAATCAGATTCATTTGAATATGAGAATGCACATTAAGAGGAAAAACCCTAATATGCTAAATGAACTTGATTGTTGAGAGGAGGATAAGGAGAGGCAAGAAAGGGATATATAAGGAAATGTATCATACTCAGCACATTTTTTTAAAAATATATATATACACTTGGTGCGAAAGACAATTGCAATCCACTAGGGAGTTAAAATTTAACTCTTACTATGTGTTATAAAAGGAATATTCCAGTTTCCATGTTGATTCATATCTTCACTATGAATCACAGGAATGAAAGATAGCTATTGTTTTCATTGAGTCCCTTTGGATATAAGCTGTCCATTAGGAATATCAATTTAATTTCCGCCCTCAGAAGTTCTTCATCTAGATTACCTCCACGGATCCCCATTTGAATATGTTTCATACCGAAGACCTTCAAAGAATTGGGGTTGCTTTCATGATATTTGTGAAAATGCCTGGCAACAGATGTAAGATGTTTAAATTTGGCCAAATCTTGATTAGCATTACGGATTGTGCCAATATGTTCCAATATCCTGACTTTTAGAGGTCTGGAGGTTTTTCCCACATAAACTTAACCACAGGGGCATTCCAGATGGTATATTGTTCCAATAGTGGTACAGGTAATACAGCTTTGAATAGTGCATTTTTTGTTATATTTGTCATAGAACCGTTTAGTTGGAATCATGTACCTACATGCTTTACAGTGACCGCAGCTATATGAACCCTTCTTTTTGTGAAGTGGTTTCTTACTTGTAGTAAGATGACTGTGAATGAGTTTATCTTTAACATTGTGTGACCTCCTCCAGCTAGTTTGAATCCTTGTAGGTAGAATTGTGGCTAAATCAATATCCGTTTGAAGAATAAGCCAGTGTTTCTGGAGAATACTGTTGATTTCTCTCCAGCAGACATTGAAGGTTCCAATGAATCTAAGTGTTTCTTCCTCTTTTTTCTTATTTTTTGGTTTCAGCAATGAGTTCTGAGAGTATTTTCTAGTCTCTTTGATCGATTTTTTAATTGCATTGTTACTATACCCCCTGTCTTTGAGTCTCTCACTTAGTTGTCGTTGTCTGATCTCAAATGACTCTGCAGTGGAGCAATTACGTTTAGTTCAAAGTAGTTCTCCTTTTTGAATAGCTCAGATAGTAGCAGGGAGGAGAGAACTATTTGAATGTAGGATGCTATTGGTAGCGGTCATTTTCCTATACATATCAGATATAATGTGACCTTCATCCCCAATTTTAATGGTCAAATCCAGGAAATGAATTTCCTTTTGACTCATGACATAAGTTAATTTCAGATTCAAGTCATTAATGTTCAGGATAGTAATGAATTCCTCCAATACCAGTTTTTCACCTTCCCATAGTATCAGGATGTCATCAATATAGCACAAGTATATTAATATGTTGTCAGTATATTTTTCATAGGACTCATTGAAGACCACTTCTTTCTCCCACCACCCCAGGTAGAGGTTGGCATATGTGGGGGCACAAGCTGTTCCCATTGCCGTACCCCTAACGTGGCGGTAGTGGTGCTCATTGCATGTGAAATAATTTTTGGTTAGTACAAACCTCAAAAGGTTAGAAAGTCACTAAAATTGTTATACGTTCCCATATTTAGGAAGTATCTAATTGCTTGTATTCCATTTTCATGGTTGATATTTGTATAGAGACTTTCGATGTCACATGATACTAACCATACATCAGGGTTCACAGTCAAGTCTTGGAGTTTGACCAATACATACATTGTGTCTCTCACATATGATGGTAATGTGAGTACAAATTTACGTAGATGTTGGTCTACAAATATACTGGCTTTTTCAGATAGATTGCCAACCCCTGATACTATAGGTCTTCCTGGTGGTACATGTTTGTTCTTATGTATTTTAGGCAGGAGGTATAATGTAGATGTTTTTGGTTTATCCATTTTCAGGAAATCAAAATCTTTTTTTGTGATAATACCATTGTTGAAGGCTGTGTTGATCAAATGATTATATTGTTTGAGGAAGGTCTGAGTTGGATTGAAGATCAGTTGTTTATAGCAGCTATTGTCACTCAGTTGTTTATTCAACTCTTCAATGTACATACATTTGGGCCATAGGACAACGTTGCCCCCTTTATCAGATGGCCTCACAATTATGTCCTGCCATTCACCAATTTGTTTCAAGGCCCGTCTCTCACCTTTTGTGATGTTATCTACAAATGTTTTTTTCTGGCTGAAGAGTGTGTCTAGATCTTTGGAGACTAGTTGTTGATATACTTGAGCTGCTGGACATATTTTACTTTCTGGAAAGAAATGAGATTTCCTCTTAAGTTTGGTAGCATCAAATGGTTCAGGTATACTTAGGTCTGAGGTGTCAGTATCTTGTTCCAAATCCTCTAGTAGTTGTACTATTTCTAAATCCTCTGAATGGAGTGTATTCCTATCATAATTCGAGAGCATATACTGTTCTCTTTTGTGGGATTGATTTAGGAAGAGTTTTTTTAGGAGGATTTTTCTAATAAAGAGATGTAAGTCTTTTTCAGATTCAAATCTATCAAAATCCTGACAAGGAGAGAATGAGAGTCCTTTGCTTAGTACTGATAGTTGATCATCATCTAGAATCCTGTCTGAAAGATTGAGGACTCTTAAGGAGTCTTTCTGATCATTAGGATTATCTCTCATGTTCCTTATTTCCGATATTTCCTCTGTTCTCTTGGTTCCTCTCTCCAGTCTAATAGATCTCTTTTTCTCCTTCCACCTCTTGCCCCTCCTAGTCTTCCACCATCTGTTGTGAACTAAAGAAGTTATAATATAAATGTATGATGATAACAAGTTTACACCATGTTACTCTATTCTAATATGAGCAATACGGCTATGTAGAAACTCCGTTGTCAATTGAAACCCACACCAGGCAAGATTGTATCCATGTGATGAAACTTTTGTAGCACAGCTTCAACAGCAGTAATTTATTCACCTGGTACAATCACAGTATGATCTTTATGCTATCTCAACATATATTGGTAATAGATCTGAAGGGTACTCATACTATATAGAGGCCTCAGTAGTATACCTATGTTTGAGATTAGCTCAGTTCACAGTGGGATTTCTTCCACATTGTGGGTAATATAATGTCACTACTCTACAAGAATACTGTGATTCAATTCCATTAAGTCTTCACTTACCCTAGTTAATATTGCTTCTATGGGATCTATTGTTAATTGATAGATACAATATATAGCCATATCAATAGTGGAGAGATTCACAGTAAATAATCGTATAGTGGCAATGAGCACATATGTGAAATAGTATGTATTAACCGGACAAGATTTTGTATTGAGATAGTATGTGAGTAATAAAACCTTCCATACCATAATAATTGAGACTCTTCTATTTGCACGTATATAAGGGCAAATACGTAATGATTTTCTCATTTAATCAATGTCCAATTAAGACTACTTGAAATTAATACTTGTCTGTACATGTGACATTTTGACTCCGAGTTTCACTCATATAACGATCTAGGAATAATAATACAGTCACACTGCAAGGGTTTTTCTTTAATTTTTATTTTTCACTAATTTCAGTTATTTTCATATCATTAGTATTTTTTTCTACTTTTAACCTCTATTTCGCTATCTATGTCCCATGTTGGGGCATTTTAACGTATACCAAATAAAGATTGTTTTTTATTTTATATATATATCTCTGTGTGCCATACCTTAGACAACCTTTTCTCTTTCCCCTCTCTGGGGCTATTGAACATAAACTTAACTCCTCACAGGCACATCCCCGTGTCGAAAGAGCGGCATCTAGACAGCAGCCCCCAGTGGTGAACCCACAGTACTGAACAATTCAAGGTATACAAAATCCTAACAGACAGGCTTCCATGAATGCAAGAAGTTTGGTGTATAACTATGATTTATGACAAAATTATTTATTTTAATTTTAAATACTTTTACAAAGAATGATAAATTTAAGTAGTGCAATATACAATTTATCTGACATTTTTGAATTAACAAAATAAACACAACTAACAATCTTTACAAATTAATAAATTTTTTCCCGATTTATTAGTATGGTCATCACAAAGACAATGGTCACCTTGCTCAGCACATCAACCCTTATATGAGCAGGTAGCAGGTGATTCCACTTAAACATCTAATTACACTTTCTGGTTTATGGTACTAACCTGATTTTCTGCAAAAAGCCACACACACACAAATGTGTCACACAAATGTGTACATATATTGTGGCAGCAATTAACATTATGCACCTATTCTTTCAATTTCAAGAGCTTCCCAGCAACTTGAAGGACCCATTGTAGCTGCTGAAGATTATGTAGGAGGCTGCAGAATAAGAAGAAAACAGCATGATCACTGATCACATGTGCTGAATGAATGGGAGCAGTGGGAAGGTAGGGGAAGGTGGGCGACTGGCCCATCACTTTCTGCGAACTTGTGCCAAAATGTAGAATGCTTCTGAGTGGTGCCCGAGCCCTTTAAGTGTTATGTCATGTCCGAGATATTTAAGGGAGCCAAGAGCATACAGCAGTGGCATCTCTGTCTGGAGAAGTGCAAGGCTGCAAAGTCAGCAGAAGTGAGTACTGTGGCAGTGAGGATTCATAATAGGCACATTGGGTGCACTGTTTAATGTATGGAGACACAATGTGGCATAATGTTTATACTGCCAGCACTGTGTGGCATATTGTGTATTCTGGGGCACTGTGTCACATACTAGGGTCACTGTGTAATATACATTGGGCACTGAGTGGCATACTCAGGGCATGGTGTGACATAATGTTTATACAGGATGACTGTGTGGACTACTGCAGGCACTGTGTGGCATAATGTGCATATTGGGGCCACTGTGTGGCAAAATGCAAATGGGTAGGTACTTCTATTGTAGCATAATGTTATTTTATTAGTATGGCCCCCACACATTAGTTGCCCTGGAGCCCCACAAACCTTAATTTGGCCCTGCTGATCACTCTTGAATTTGTGTATGTTGGCTACATCCATACCAGCGGAAAGGAAGTCATGTGAGCTGCCTGCCTCATTATGAAGCTAACCCCCCACTGTATTAACATGGCAGCTGCTGTGGCATTAAAGACACACAAACACAATTCATGCACTCTTAAAATCAACAGATTAGTCAAATGGATAAAAGAATAGTACTGTAAAATGGGTTGGGTATGGAGGTCTGGCAGTCGGGGTGCCGACCATCAAAACACTGACAGCTGCATCCCAATTCTCAGAATCCTGACAGGGGCTAAGTAAGTATCCTGTATTCTCCTCCTTCACCCCCTAACCCTCCATTCCTGCATCCTAACCCTAGCCCTCCCTACTTAGTGCCTAGCCCTAACCCCCCCTGTGGTGCCTAACCCTAACACTCATGGTTAGTGCCTAAACCTAACCCTCCCCCTTAGTACCTAACCCTAACCCCCCCTGTGGTGCCTAACCCTAACCTCCACCCTCCCATAGCCAAACCCTAACCACCCATGGTGCCTAAACCTAACCCCCACACCCACATCACAGCTAATAGCTAACCCGACCCACTATACTTGAATTTGGGATTCCGGCTGTCAGGATTCTGGCATTGGCATCTCAACTGATGCCGGGATTCCACCACCAGTGTCCTGGCCATGTGTTGGGATTCCGGTGCCGGGATTTCGACTACCGGAATTCCGTGTGGAGGTAAATTGACTACATATGCAAATCACTGGCCACAGTAGGCTTACAATTCCCATGGAATTTCTATGCAGGGCATTAATATTACTTTAACACAGATGATTATAGCATTAATTACTTTGCAAGTTGTTAGGGAACAAAACTTAAACTTTCAAAATGGAGGTTCCTAATTATAGTATACCAAGATTTTTTTGCAAGCTCACCAGTTGTCTCCAGTTAAGCAATAATGGAATCTTGGTCTCTGGTCACCTTCTCAATATGCAGAAAGACAAATTGTCCTGGGTATGTACTTCAGTTCCCACTTCATCTGAGATCTCCTTCTTTACTAATGACCACTATTGGTCTTTATTTTAAGCACTGTGCTTTTTTGCTTTGTGAATACTTAACCTGGGTAACAATTAGCTTCGGCAAAAAGTACTCAGTAGTCTCACGGTATTCTCGGTGGAATGAGATAAGATTCTTAGATACAAAGATGTTAATCAAGCCATACAAACAAATATCAGTTAAAATACATTTATTACAAAGTAAAACAAAAAGTAAACTATGAACACTTAACTTGCTTGTCAGATCATCTACTCAGAACATAAATAGTTTCCTTCCCAGGAGCCCCTCTAACACCTTGAAGCTGGAATCTTGTACATCGAGCAATAGGCTGCTTCTATACTGACATATTACAGCTTATATAGGAGAAAAACTCCTACATAAGCAATTTTCAGGTATAAAGGTCATATTTGGAAACATACATAAATATTAATAGACAGTAGGGGTCACTGATGCCTCAATTATGAATATTGGAAATCACACTAACAACTATTTATGGTGTGTGTTTTCAGATAACCTGAAGGTAAGACGATGTGGACTCAGGATTATGTATGTCTGGCCTCATAACTAAACTGTGACCTTTGTCCTTTTCTTAGCTTCTTTATGTCAAAAACACCTTATGCAATGTCTGACCACCTTCTAATGTCTGACCATTATGCAATGCCTGATACATTTAAAAAATCACTGCACACAACATGGCTTTTAGCAGCCATTTTCTGCACTGCCATCACACATAGGTTCTAATTTGTCCTTAATTTCTATTATTTACTTAAGAAGTGGTAGAGCAAGAAACTCACACTTTGCCAATCTGCTTGTTGCTAGGTGGAAGATGCCCATGGGACCTGTATGGTTAGGAGGCATGTCACCTGGAGTAATGTAAGGCCACCACGAGCTATAAATTGGACACTGGAAAATTCATTCTGCAAGCTAGCAGGTAGCAGCACCAGCTTCTGTTTTTCCATCCACAGGCACAATCGTGATCATTGGTATAGGCACTTGCACTTCACCCATGCTGAGTGAAAGACATCTACTTGAAACAGGCTTCCCTTCATTCTACTGTATATGTGACTCAGAATTGCATGGAAATCTAGCTACAAGCCCATGACAATCCCATTGGACAGCTCTCCTTCATTCGACCATAGTGTCCAGAAACGCCCAATTCATGAAAGGAGTGATCTGGCCAAGATCCATCTGGAGAAGCATACTTTTAATTCTGCATTATTTGAAATTCGCTACTCGCTATTTGCTTCCAAATACTGGGCTCACTAAAGTAAGTTTTTTTTAAACCACAGTATTTTTAAATGAAAAACAAATATATAGAAATCTTCTTTTCCTTTTTTGAAGTAATTCAAAGAACTGAACACACCTGTAGATTGTTGCACTATAAATAAAGTAAAATAATTAAACCAACAAAATATTGGAAATTTAGTTCTACACTATCTTATGGCCCACTAGATACATGTGACTGAGAACCTCATTCAGAGCCGCTCGCAAAATGCAAGCTCTCGCTCTGAATGAGGGTGGCTGCATCTCTGTAATGAGCCAGCCTCCTGGCCGCTCGCTAAGCTGTGGGTGACCACCCACAGCTTTAGCGAGCGGCCAGGTTGACAGTCACGATGGTCAAGTCAGTGGGGCCACCCCCAAATGGCAGGAATCGGGAATGCCTCTGTTTAGCCAGCCACCCCCCTCCCTACAAAATGGAATGCATACGTTATACCGCCGGCCGCATGGCCGATGGTTCAAATCCCGGCAGCGGCAGCCCGATGTGGATGGAAATCCTGATCGTTTACAAGGTAAGTATGATCTAGCCTAATCTACCCCCTAACCCTAACCCTTCCTTAGGGGTGCCTAACCCTAACCTACCCCCTTTGTGCTTAGCCCTAATCCCTCCTCTAAGTGCCTAAACCTAGCCCCCCCTTTCCCCGCCATCTACACCTAAGTCCCCCGGGGGGGTGCCTAACCCTAAGTTCCCCCCGGGGGTGCCTAACCCTAACCCTCCCTCCCCTGAGCCAAAACCTAACCTCCGGGGGAAGTGCCTAACCCTAAGTCCCCCCCCACGGAACCCTAAACCTAAGCCTCCCCGCCGCGGCTGTCCGCGCTTAGCATCCCTTCAATTGGGATGCTGGGCGCCGGTCTCCCATAGCTTAATTAATCCTCACCGGGATTCTGTAGTGGAGATGCCGGCGGTCGGCATAGCGACCGCCGGCATCATAAACGCATACCCTACAAAACGGTGCGAGCTGTCAATCACCATCGACAGCCGCTCCTTTTGTAGTGACCCTCGGAGCAAGAGAATTTCTCTCTAGCTTCAGGGCTTGCGCACGCGCACTGTGGCCGCTGCGCGTGCGCATGGCCTCGACATTGACCCGCTTGCGAGCGGGTCTGAATGTGACCCACTGTGCTTTGGCAGCCTGAGAGCTACAGGGAGCAGCAGAACTCTGTAATGCATTATACTGAAATAAGCCTAAGATATTGTTTAGGAAGTTTTTTGAACTCTGTTGAACATTCAGCCACCTCTCAGATGTGTGGGCTGTAACCTAGTAAACTCTAATTCTTGCAAAAATGAACAATTTACAGTATAATGTTTATTATATTTATCATGGAATGTTTGAAACTCAGCTTTCACTAACATCAGCAAAACTCTTTTGTCTAATAACAGTTTTACATTTTATAAGATGTTCAACAGTGGGGGAGCTTTGCATGTAGATTATCATTGTTAAACAGGCAACATATTGCAAATACTTTTATATACTGTACCACGGTATTATTATTTTGAGAAAGATCAGGATATTCCAGTGTAAAGCTATTGAAAGGCACCACAGGTAGCAATTCAGAAAAAAAGTATTGCAGAAAATTGAGGGCAAATGTATGAATCTACTGTAGATAATAAGAATACTTATTTTGTCAGGCTCTACTGACCCTTCAACCTTTAACTCAATACAAAAGTGCAAAATAACTAAAAATAAACACTGAACCAATAATAACTATCGAGGTTTATTATCCCATTCTAAAATCCTCCAAAATAACACCTATTGCCTGGAGCAAAATAGTCTTCTGTTCCTAATGTCGTCATCTGTGCTGAATTAAGTGATTTTGCACATACACTTGACATCAAATAAATCAGTATTGGTAATTGCAATATATATTTATCAAGCTATATTTATATAATATTAGTCAATTTATATAGTGCCTACATATTGTGCAGTGTTTACAGAGGATATTAAATCATTAACAACAGTCCCTGTCCCTGTGGCGCTTACAATCTATGGGCCTGATTCAGACCCGCTCGCTAGCAAGCGGCCGCTCATTGCAGATGATGTTCGGTAATGTGCGCATTCGTGTAGTTCACAGTGAGCGTGCGCAAAAAAGTACGAGCGATCGGAATGTGCTCGCTCGCCCTACAAAGACAGCCCAATGGAATGAGTGACAGGAGAGGCCATTTTTGGGTGGTAACAGGGTCAGGCTAGTAGTAATGAGGGAGTGGATTTGTGGACGCAGGCATGCCAGAGTGTTTTCATGCCGTTTCAAAGGCATGCATAATTAACCAGCAACATCAAAGTACACTTTACCAGGTTGAGTATTACACTGAAGTGCTCGCAGTGCTTGCGGTAGGGTACAGTCAACAGCAAGCACTGCAGACACATTCGACGGAACCCGATGTACTGATGGTTGTATATACTTCCTGGAGATTACATATGCTAAAGGGGGGCTAAAGGCAGGCTGGTGGGCGTCTACAGAAAAAGAAAAAAATAGGGAAAGCGCTGGACAATGATGTTATATTTATGTTCACTAAAAAATTTAACACAAATATAATCAATAAAACACATACAGTATATGACACAACACTAATAAAAAAAAATATATAAAAAAAATATATTGGAATTCCTGTCTAGGATCAGACAAATCAATATATGAATGGCAAATAAATATGGAGCTCCTGGTGGGTCAATAGAAGTCTATTAGTATATTAGACATGATACAGCGGTTGTTAGTGCATGCAAAGCTGTAGGACAAGAAGTCTCATATATTAGTACATCCACATGTAGTGGAAAAGCTTATAGAATAAGCTGCAAGTCAAAGTAAGCAGAAATCCCGCACATGCAGTCACCCAGCAAGGAAATGGTTATTAAAAGTTAATACAGTATATCCAGTCAATAGACTTAATGGGAACTGGAGTTAAAACCTACACAAAGGTATGGACCAGCCAATGGTGTCTCTGCTGTAGGATCCAGATGACACCAGTATATAATCGTACTGAATGCCGGCGTCCCAGTCAGATCAGTACTGGAGCAGGTACCTGTGTTGGCGATGGTCAGCGGTGAGCGTGGCTCTCTGTAGCTTAGTAGAAGTGAAATGTTCCCAGTGGGGAGCCTGAAGCACTGAGATGCTGGAGGGTTCAGGCGCGCTCCACATGCAGGTCCCAGTGGCTGGGTAAACAAAGCTGCATCTCTCAAGGGTAAGGTGGAGTGGGCTTGCTGTGTAGAGGGGGTGTGACCAATCGAAGGCTCTCTTAGTCCGGATCCCAGACCTGTCACCTGACGGGTTTCTAAGCCAATTGGGAAAGCCATTTCATCAGAGGTGGCTAGCTAAGCCAAATAACCAGTATTTAAACAGGTATGTGATAGCTTAATTAGTGACACATGAGATAGTGCTAATTAGCAATCAGAAAACTTTAGATCGCTCATGCTCTCATAAAGATATACAATAATTTTAAATAAAAAATTAAATAAAAAACAATCTTATAAAATTATATGTAACAAGAATTAGACACTTGTAAGAACAGTAAAACAATCATAAATAGTGCATAGTACATAATACTAATAATAACAAAAATAAACAAATAATCATAGTTATAATTATCTCAGTTAGATTCTAAGAAACACAATAGAAATGTACAATAAAATTCTTAAACATATATATAATGTGCAATTAATATTAAAGTAATAAAAATAATAATAATAATCACCATATTGATATTATTATAATAGCCACAATCGTCGTGACATTAATAGTGGTAGACAAAATGATAACCTACATAAATAATCTCTAAACTGATAAATAAAACATTTTAATTGTCCTAAAAAGAATTATAGGGAATTATTATAGAAACACATTATTATTATTATTATTATTATTATTATTATTATTATTATTATTATTACTAATAATAATAATAATAATAATAATAATAATAATAATAATAATAATAATAGGATATTAGTTAAGAGATACATATTTAGTATAAATGATTCAAAAATATTAGCAATACTAAATGCCGACTGAAAACACAGATGCACATGATTGGAAGGAATGGATCAATATAGATTTATGTACATACGGTCATATAAAGCTCAATAGACAAACAACAAACAAGAATGGCCATAAATAACCAAAAACAAAATATGACCTGAGAATGGTCTACTCAACTACATAGAGACAGAAGGGGACATGATATATGTATAAATATAAAATCAGTGAAACTAATTACTGAGTAAAGGGGAAGGGGGGGCAAAAGAATAGAAAAAGGCACAGAATTGGAACAAAAAGATGGAAAGTCGCCTCGAGGGCAGGGCTGAGTAACCAAAAACATGAAAATACCCCATGAAGAGAAAGGACCAATGTGGACCCAAAGTGTCTCAAACTATTCAATGGGAAATAAGTGATCAATTGGAAGTCACTGAGCCAACTTAAAAATGATTTAGTTCTACTGTATCGTTAACCCCAAATGAATCAAAGTATCTAACTGGAATATCCAGAATGCCTCTCTTCTACATAGTCTTTGAAAACGATCTCCCCCTCTAGATGTCGAGGGAATCTTTTCCAAGGCTATAATACAAAGTCCATCTATATTCCCTTGTTGACAATAAGTGACATGTCTAGACAAACTGTGATTCTTGATGCCATTTGGAATATCACGCCTGTGCTCGGTGAACCTAATATGTAGAGGGTGAGTAGTCCTCCCTACATATTGTAGGCCACACTTACATTGGATAACATAGATGATATATGTTGATTTGCAATTCAAAAAGCTAGTTATGCTAAACTGTTTTTAATTTTGAAAAGAGACTACATCAGTCACTTTGTTTTTAGAAAACTTACATGTAAAACATCTTGTTCCACCACATTTGTAATAGCCATGGGGTTTGGGTGGAAACCAGGAAATCATACTGGTTACTGGATCTCTTATTTTCCTCTTGAAAAGACTAGGGGCCAAATATTGTTTCAAATTCAATGCCTTTCTAAAAACTATATGTTGTTGGTTATCAAGGGCTGAGCTCAGAACTCTATCAGCTTTCAATAGTGAGAAATTTTTAAAGATAATTCTCTTAATAGCATAAGCCGCGGTATTGTACTGTGTAATAAATGTTATTCGTTCATCTTTCTGTGTGTGGTCATTCATAGATATAGGATGTTTTGATCATGTTTTAAGCAACCTAGTTCTATCTGTCTGAGTAACTTTCTCCAGTGCTTTGTCTAGCAGGGCACAAGGATATCCCTGTCTCACAAAGGTATTGTATAATTCTGAAGCTAGGAATTGGAAAGATTCCAAAAAGGAACAGTTCCTCCTAATGTGTAGGCACTGACCCTTGGGAACATTGGTCTTCCAAGTTTGTAATAGCTGCTGGTATAGTTCAAATAGTTCCCACAATCTACAGGATTAATATACATGGTGGTAACAATACGATCATTCACTATTGTTAAAGTTATATTAAAAAATTCAAAGTAGTGTGACTAAAAGTGCTCATTAATCTTAATCCAAAAGTATTAGTGTTAAGGTGATGAACAAAGGAACTAATCAATGCCGAATCACCATCCCAAATTAAAAATAAATCATCAATATATCTGCCATAGAGAACCAGGTGCGCCCTGAAGCCCCAGTCCCACACATGGTGGTCCTCGAACCTACCCATGTAGAGGTTGGCAAAACTCAGGGCAAACCTGGTTCCCATGGCAGTCCCCAGGCTGGTGGGTTTCTATAAACACAAAGTGATCGCTCGCCAATATGTTGTCGGCGTGCTTTTGCCTTGCTGTGCGAGTGCCTGCCTTGACGTCACTTAGATGAATTTACATACGCAGTGAGCGAGCAGCCGCAGCTAGCGAGCGGGTCTGAATCAGACCCTATATTCCCTGTTGCATGAACACACACTGGTTCTTGTCTAAACCAATCCTACAATTAAACTTCAAGTTTATGTTTGGCATGTGGAAGGAAGCCATGGAAACAGAGAGAACATACAAGCTCCACACACATTCCTGGCCAAAATAGAATTCATGGTCCCAGTGCTTTAAAGTATCAACGATAACCATTGTACATTTGTGCCACCAATGCATTTGTAAAATTAATGGAAAGGTAATCGCCCATGTGGTAGAGGTCATATTGGATTTCTTGATACAATTTGGTTCCTGGTATTTATTGTGTAATGGCCAAGTGTGTGGGGGTATGGCTACAGGTAATTTAGAAATGGCCAAGCACTTGATGCATTTGTAAGTTTTTATCATTTACTGTACGGTACATGTTATGCATTTGCAAATTCTTCAATCTTTCCAGCTTAGCGGTTCTGTCAGTGGCATAATTCCATAAGTCAATGGAAGTGTTTGCTTCCGGGTACCTGATGTGGGGGCATTCCAGCAGAGGCATAGAAATGCGGGTGCAGAATGTGGTGGCCCATAGCATAGGGCATTAGGTCAAGGTGCGTACACACTGGACGATTTTTTGGAGGACGTTAGATTTGGTTATTGTTCAGTCGTCCAAAAAGTCATCCAGTTTCAGCCCCAAAACGATGAACGATAACTACTAATGTGCGCTCCCGTTTGTAGTTATCGTACATCGCCCAAACCTCCCATCCAACCTGCCGATATTGTCAGGTTGAACATGTTCGGGGATGAGGGAGGGAGCCAGGCACCGAACGATTTTGTTCATGAAATCGTTCAGTGTTTGTGCTCAGTGTTATTAACGACACTGAGCACACCCCAGCTGGGGACACACAGGACGAAGTCATTCATGGATCGAATCATCCCATGTGTACGCACCATTAGTCTGGAATCCTTAAAGAAATGCACTGGCTGCAGCAAGCTCTCTGCTGCTACGAGCTGGTAAGAAATGATTGTGGGTGAGGACAAAATCTTACCTGCGGGTGTCGAGGTTGAATTTCCACCACTCTGCTGGCCCTATTGTGAATATCATTTTACATTTATTTTGTTATATATATATATATATATATATATATATTGACACAGACATTATTCTACTTTGGGAAATGCAGTGACCTAAAGTAGATATTTGATATGTAATCACTTACATACATACTAATATATGCGCTGATATTACAGAACTCGTTTAGACTATTCACATTGGCTCCCCTGCATTTAATTAGTAGGAAATAGCTATAAATGCAAATAATCTGGTTTATTTACATGTTTATTTGTTCAGAATGTATTTAAACCTCAGACTGAACATTTTCTCAGCTCTAATTAAATGGCAGAGCAGACTGAATGTTATCAGACCAGGGATTGTGGAGATGAACGAGCCTGAACCTCAGTGGAGCACCAAACTCTTATTCTTGATTAAATGAGAATTTCTCAATTTCTCAAATCTGAACAGAAAGATGTACCTGATGCTTCATGGTTCATGCGTCTTTATGAGTTTTCATTTCCACATCCTTCATACTAATTTATATATGAAATGCTTTGTCATTTAGACGTAAGCTAAGAATGAGAATCAGTGCTTCATAGATTGTTTGCCAACTTTAAAAACTATGATATTGTTTTGATTAAACTCGGCTCCTTCTCCTCCCTGCACTAAAGGGAGACACAACAAAGTGTGGAGAGGTTTCACGTAATATGAATTTTACATCAGAGCAGAAAACTATTCTGAGCTACGAAATTCTGATGCCACAAGTTCTGCAATCATCATTTGTGCCGCTAATGTGTCAAATGCAATTTTACATTATCAACAAAAATCATCAGCCAATGAGGAGAATATAAAAAGGTATCCTATAACATTCACAAATACTGTATACAGTCTCAAAATGATTACACCAAAGCATTGTGAGAAGCCAAAGTTTGCACGCATAGGCGTATTTATAAAGGGTGCAGGGTGTTCAGTGCTTCTGGATCCCTGAGTTCAGGGGGCCCCGCACTGCACACCCTGCACCAAGATAATACTTACCTTGTGCTGGCAAGCTGGTCCCTTTTCCTCCACAGCGCCATCTTTCCAGTGACATCTTCGGGAAGTGCCACGCAGTGAATACAGAGCCTTTCATCTCTTGTGCACATGTGATTGTCAGACAGATCACTCACAGCCAATCAGCAGCCTGTAGCCATGGTAGCGGCCACTGATTGGCTGAGAATCATATGACTGACATTACTCACATTGGTTATTCACTTTCAGGAGAGGAGTTACAGATGTGTCCAAAAACATCTTCAGTACCTACATCAGCTACAAGTCACGATAAACATAACACGTGATTAACGTGCAACTCGTTAGCGCAGAGCGTCTTTTCATGAGACTTTTACCTTAAAACATGTCTTATTCGCAAAGTGATTAGAACAGGATGCACAAGCAGCTTCTGATGATTAAAATGATATGTGACATGCCTATATTCTGCAAATGCGGGTGTATCTGCATGTAAAATGCTACGTTGCAGTGTCAGTGGCTCCTCTGCGAATAAGACACATTTGAAGGTAAAAAGTCACAAGAAAAGATGCTCGGCGTTACCGAAACATGCCATGGCATGGAGCGACTAGCAGGTCTGCTTAATGCACAAGGAAGTCATATGTATGTGGACACATCTGTATATGTGTAAACATATACTGTAGCTCTTCTACGTCCACCTGGATTAAGTATGTATTTTTTTATTTTCACACACCTGGGATGCCTATTGGAGAAGAGGATCGACTGGTGCCTATGATGCCCACTGGACAAGGGGAACTACTGGTGCCAGGGAGTAGGTAAGTATGTAGTTTGAGTGGGGGTGAGCGTGAGTGTAGGTTAGTGTGAGTAAGTGAGTGAGCGAGTGAATGTGTAATGAAAGAATAAAATATTCAGGGTAAGATATACTAAGTCTTGGAGAGTGATAAAAAGTGGAGAGAGGTAAATTACCACCCAATCAGTACCTAACTGCCATGTTACAGGCTGTGTTTGAAAAATGACAGGAGCTGATTGGCTGGTACTTTATCTCTCTCCAAAGCTCAGTACATCTGGCATTCTGACAGACATGATTCTTAGTAAATTTACCCCTATGGGTCTGATTCTGAATCAGATGCTGCAGCGTCTATGTGAGAGTCTTTAGCTGGTATAGTTTCTATGACATTACTACAAGTCCTTCCCTGGTGTACAGAAATGCATCTGGGTGTGCAAGGACTGAGATGCCCACTTTAAGGATCTTTAGACACTCAAATACTGTACCACTTGATGCATCTCTTAGAACCCTCATTGGTCACACAATGGGAGCTTACATTAGCCACAGGCTAGGTGCAGATTGTGCATCAGAGTATAGCCTCCAATGTGAGCAATTATTCATCTTAGTTCACACCCACTTTAATGACACGCACACAATACTCCCATAATGCCCATAATATGGACCATCTGTGTGCATCATTTAGCATCATGTCACCCCTCAGTTACCTCCCAGGAATGTGCAATACATTTTTAGGACATTTCTGAGACCATGCATATCAATCGCAACTGTGACTCTATGCCTGATTCAGAAGTGGAAGGAATTGCAGAGACGCACACAAGCAGCTGTGCAATTCTGTCCCTGCTATAATGCTAATGCAGCAGGTGGTGTCTGTAGAAAACAGACACCTCCTTGCTGCATGTGCGATCCCAGCACTGTGACCGATGCCACAGCCTGCGATGGTTGCCCCTTTGGCCAGGCTGTGGTAGCTGAAGCTTGCCTCAGCCTGATCTGGTCCTAGCAGCTTTGAGGCCAGGAAGTCTGCACCCACTGACATGGGCGTTGAGAGCACCGCCGCGCCCAGGTAAAGAGGGGGCGTGGCCTAATCATGGGAGGTGAGGCTACCGTGGAGGGGGCACTGTGAGTCCCTCAGCCCGGCACAAAGCTACGGGGGGGGCGTGATCAGTGTGTTTGCTCCCCACCCCTCAGACAGGAGATTGCTGTGGCTACAAGCAATCTCCCACTGCATCGGCTGCTGCAAGGAAGGGAGGAAGGGAGGGGGGGTGCCGGATCTGGGCCCCCGACGTGCCCCTATGGAAGCCTGGGCCAGGTAAACTGTACCCACTCCCCCCACTCTTGGCGCCCCTGTCCACCAACGCAGACCCTGGTGTCATCCCTCCTGGAAATGGGTGCAACACGCTTACCAGGAATGCCCCCACACTGCCTCCAAACGCCGCATCATGTCAATCATGCACTGGCTTGGGAGGGTCTGCGGGTGTGATCGCCGGACCCGTTCTTCACATGCGTGGACCACTCACCATCGGAGATGTAATCTAACCATCAGCTTATCATACGTCACTGAATCAGGCCCTCTGTGTGCAATGGATTTAGCAACATTAAAATATTAGTATCAATATATAGCGGCAACATACTGAAGGAACAAGGAATATACAGTATGAATGGAGGAAACTCTCTTCTAAAGAAGTCTGCCATACTACTGTATCACTAAGGAGGTAGCAAGCATTGTTTGCTTAGCATCAGTCTTCAGAGTTACATTTAATCCCAAATATTACTGACTAAAGAGAATATATTTAAACTATTATTTTGCATTCATTGCAGTCAAAGGGCACATGTAACCCACCACAGTGTATCATTACTTTTAGCTAATCTCAATCCCATTGAGCGTATATAGCATATCATTTTCATCCCTTCAGAAAAAAATTCTTATCTCTACAAAGTCTCAAAATACTTTGAGGAGTGAGGGCCTGATTCAGAGCCGGTCGCTCTGACAGAACGCTCGCTCTGAATCATGGCCGTTTTTTTTTTTTTAAGAACGGCCTCCTGGCCGATCGCATAACTGTGGGTGACCACCCACAGCTATAGCGAGCGGCCATGATGATGGACGCGATGGTCAAGACCATCGCTACCATCGGGCTTGTGATGAGACCCTTGTGGTAGGGTCTCATTGCCGCAAGCCCCAGAGAGCTTTCGGCTCAAACAGAGCTGAAAGCTCTCACACTGACATCACTTCTCATGGGAACGCCGCCGTCTGGCCAGCCACCCCCCGGTCCGCCCACCAAAGGGGGCGTGCTGTCACTCAGCATCGACAGCATACCCCCTTTGGTACGAGACCTGGAGCGACGGGTTGCCCGTCGCTATCCGGGTCTCGCGCATGCGCACGAAGGAGCCGGCTCCGTCGTGCACATGCGCTCTGGGTTACCATCGACCCGGTTGCGAGCACTCAGCGCTTGCGACCGGGTCTGAATCAGGCCCTATATTTACTAAATGTCGATTTTAATCAATTTCAAATCAATCAACATCGATGTTGTAATTCTTGGGCTAAATTACACATTTATTAACAGACAATTTTTTATTTTGTTTTTTAAGTGTTAGAAAATGTGTGATGTAATGTAAGCCTCAAAAACACAACATCGATGTTGATTGATTTAGATCGATTTGAAAGTGATTAAAATAGAGTAAAATCAAGCTTAAGTAAATTTACCCCTCAGTGTTTATGACACTACAAAAGCTTCAGTGCTCTTTTCTCTTCTGACCTGCCTCCTCCCAATAGGAGCAACTTCATTCCTGTAGTTGTGTACGCTCATACTCTTAGGGTGCGCAGGGCAAAATAACACAAGATACACTAAGCAGACGGGCATATGGTCAACTCTGCATCAACCCCAATAAGTATATTCATCAAAACAGACCACACAAGGTGCACTAATCAAGGGCTCCTGAATTTGATACCAACAATGTATGACACTACAAATCTTAATGTAGTTAGTCCAGGGCAGAGCAGACACCTGTCATTTAAATATCACATGCAGTCTAGCTTGCCAACTCATCCTATCTATTTTACCATAATTTTTTTGGCCTACAGAATAGGGCTATATTCCAGATACTAGGCTAAGTGGCATTTTTAACAAGCTTATTCTCATTTAAAACATGTGTAAACTGTTGTTTCATTACAATTTACCAAGACAGAAAGGATGAAATATCTGAGATATATCCTGCTCTATGGTCGCCATTGCTCTCTGGACCCATCCACATAGTTTTCTGCGAGGAATGTATGTACCAAGCCCAGAAAAGAGTAGCTTTTTGTAGCATTCTTGGGTTGGCTACTGGGGAGCGATCTTACAATCTCTCCAGTGGGCTAGATGTACATTGCAAATGTTTCACACTGCACATGCATAGAAGGTTGGAAGGTTGTGCGTGTGCAGTAGTGCATCATGCGTGCTCTTATCAAAGCATGTGGTCAATTTACTAACAGATGATTTTGCTTCCATTTAAAATTGATCAATATAAAACCAACATCCCAACAAAAGCGACCACAGTGTTTCTATTGAAAATAGTTAATTTACTAATAGTCCATTTTGGGTTCCATTCTGATTTCGATGGTGCATTGGTTTCTATTTGAAGTTCTTAAATGTGTTCTATTCCCCCTCAATAGAACCCATAATAGACATAAAATTATACAAACGCATTCCTATTGGCCAAAACATGTCACATGCACTGTATTACTAACAAACACCTTCTTCCCAGTGCTCATTTGCATATCCATGATATTTAAAAACTCATTATTATGCCTTTAAATGCCTGATTTACACAGCTAAACTGCCCCACCTGCTTCTCGCACATGTTTTTTTCATCATAGTCAGTTTTCAGACAAGTTTACATGACTTAAAATCAAATAGAACTGTTTCTCATGGTTCTATTTAAAATGGTCTATTCTTGGTCTATTTTCAAATGGACTTTTATTAAATAAGCTTTTTCTACTGATGACTATGGGGATGTACCAATGGTCTATTTGAAGTTCTACTTGTGTGTGAAGTTGAATGTTTGGGGTTTTGTGAGTATTTTGAGTCGGTTTTGCTTTTAGTAAATACCTGATTGTCAAAATGGTGGTCATTGGGGAACAGTTCTCTTCGCTGTCGGTGGCACAATTGTACAAGCCTGCATTGGCAGTTATGTATGCTGTCACTCTGAGCATGTGCAGAGCTAAATAACTTGAAATATGCTACGTAAACTTGCATACTACTCACTGCATCAGCACCAATATGTTCAGTTACTTATTGCTGCTATGCTAGGGTCTCTGAGGGGAAGGGGAGGTGCAGAATGCCCAGGTTTAGATTATAAAAAATTGTAGCTGTTATAAAGCTGTATCTAGCTGGGTGATGGCACAATCTCAGGAATTTACCTTTACCTAATGACATTTTTCAGAGGTTTTACGTAACACTTTGCGAGATAATAAAATATGTGTTTAAAATAAATTTTCCAAAAATGCTACTTTGTTCCGACATGAAGACCTGCAACAGGACTGAAAGAATGATGTGATACAGACCTGAAAAGCAGGCAGCAGAGGTCACTGTTAACACGCTGAAACTGGTTGAGCAAGAATCAGTGCACTCTATAACATCCTCATAACTGATGTGAACAATATAATTAATATTGATGATCAGTCAGTAGTTACTGTAGTTTTTTTTTTTTGTAGTTGCTGACTTTCCACAAGTCCCCCTGAGAATACAGGTAAAGTATCGTCCTGCTGAGATTTCAGAATGAAAATCAAGACATTTCTTTATTTTTCTATTTGAAATGCAAACCTTTTTAGAACAACAACAAAAAAGATTTACGTTATCTATGTGCCCAATAGACCTTTGAAATAACTATGGTGTTTTTCCACATTTTAATCAATGCATCAATTCAATTACCATCACCTACTGTGTATCTCCTTACCAATCAACTCAGACATTACATCAGCAGAATTGCATCCAACACAGTATATACTGTTCATGGCAAATTACATCTTGGGTAGATTTTATAGTGAGATGCAAGAAGGACACTGTAATTTAGTTACTTCTTACAAATATTATCAATTCGTTAATTCTAACCATTGCTCCGGATACTGTTATTTTTAGAGGTGTCCCTCCCATGAGGCAAGGCAAGAACCTTATAAACATACCTCATAACATTTTAAAACCGGGCAGCGGGGCTCCTTGAGTCTGCACTTGTCAAAGACTGCATAGCTTTGTACCGGTTAGGCCACACCACCCGGTATGTGACATTTTTGGAGCACAAACATATGCCACACCATGGTTGGGACATTCTCTAGGTCAACCTGGCTCTCCAGTAGCTGCTGGGCTGCTCTCAGCCTCCCCAGTACTAAATGTATGCCAAGCACAGATGCACAGCATCCATTAGAGCACTTTCCAACTGCCCGTGGACACTGCAGCCTGCACGTGGGTCAGCAGGACAATGCCTGGAAAGCAGGTGTGTCCCACTGAAATTGGGAAGGTTGGGAGGTATGTTTTAAAAAATAATGGTGAGTGAAATTAAGTTCATCCTCTGTTCAAACAAATGGTACAGAGCATATTGTCCAATGAATAGCATATTGTGCAATTAAAAGAGCATATTGTCCAATTTTAAATCAATAAACAAGGTAAACCTTAAAGTAGTCAAATCATGCTCAAAGGCACTTATGTGGTCTCTATGTATTAAGGGGCAAATTTATCAATATCTGCACTTTTAATGCAAATTTGATGTGATACTTACGTCCCACTTGCAATGCTAAAATAAATATTTTTGCATGCATTTACTTAGTTGTGGTGCTGGGACAGGGCTTCCACACCAGCCCTGTCCTGGCGAAGGGTAAGAAGCAAAGTGTTCGCTACCATAGTCACTTTCCCTCCGGGTACAGATCCAGTGAGCGTAATGAGCATCCGCAACTGTAGGGTTACACATGCACCAGTGTGCGCTGATGGAGAGGGACCTAGATGATCCCTCTCCAGTAAAAAATGTGTAAGAGTATCCCATAGGCTGAAGATGGCGTTAGCTGCCTTGGCCAAGATCTGCAATATGATTCTCATTCCAGAGCTTGGTAAATTTGATCATTTAGTAGCCCCATAGAAAGCTATTGTGGATGCTTTGCAGCCAGAAATAAAGGAATCCCCTTTATACATCCTGGATATGCTTACTTTTAGTGAATGTCCCCTGGAAATTGCTGTTTTCAGGGGATTTCCTGCAAAATTTGTTTAACAAATATGCCCATAATTCCTCTTTTTAAAGTATGTTTTGATAAATGTTTTTTCATACAAATGTGCAGGGGGGTAAAATGGAAAATATAGTGTAATATCTCCAATATGAAGTGTCAGATTTGAAATGGAGCATACAGTAATATCTACCGTTAATGTGAAAGGGTTAAGTTATAATTCCCCTAATTTGTCTATAACCACATAAATGAAATAATAAAGTCAGATTTGTCGTAAATCATTAAGAAATCTTGAATATAGATAGTCCTATTGATGGGCACTTAACAAATGTTACATACATCAGAAGGTTAAAAATACAGCCCATCTCTACATCCGGGTGACTGAGCCTGAGGGACAGAGGAGACATCTGTATGCCGTCCATAGAGACAACATCACCCATCCTTGATAAAGGACCCGTGGAGGTCCGAAATGCATTGGAGAGCCTCAGGAAGTGGCCAGAGAATAACACTGCAACCACCGCTACCAGTCCATCGAGCATCCCCTGGCATCCTACGTTATCAAGCAGCGCCAACTCGATGTGTCACGTGGTCGCTGCTTGGACCGGAGTCCGTAGCTGAAGTCTACAGTAACACAAAGGTAGTCAAGGTGAGCTAGTTGGTAATAGGATTACATCACAGCGGACCCAATTGGGCCACTTACAGAACTGGCACACCTCCAAATAGACTATGAACATTATTTCCATTATTCTTTATGCCAATCTTTTTCTTCAACCCCTCCCTTCTGCTCCCTCTCCCCTTTCCACTGTCTTAACTTACATTGTCTTATTATTGGCATTTTAATCATCCACAATATTATTATTTATTTATTTTTTCTTCTATTTTTTTATTTTCTCATTTTTTATTTAAGCTATTATTATTTATTTTCATCACCTATTGTATTATCATTTACCCATATATTTACATTTACAGGTAGTCACTATATCTTTATACCAGCACTCAGATACCCATTTACTTAAATTCTTTACTATTTTTTGAGCTGCAGAAATTGAAGCGCAAACTATAACCACTATATCCCAATTCTAGGGAAATGCAATCTGCTGAAATTTACAAAATTTAATTGTAAAAAAAATCGGGGAAGCCTTGTGATAATGCCTCCTGGAGATGGCATTTTTTGGGGCTTTCCCTCATTTCACCAACTCCTGCCCTGCTCTAACGGAAAGAGAAGAGCCAGGAGTCGGCACTTGCAATCAGCCTTGTGTGTTTAGATAGACTACATAATGATCATTATAATAAAATATTTTTTGTAAAAAACCACTGCACCCAGGGCCGGTGATCAGTGATCATGTGAGCTCCTTTGTGACTCTGGTCAGATAATCACAGGGCTCCTGCCCCTGTTGTGTGACCCTAGTCAGCTGTTCTGTGCTGTAAACTAAGATGCTTGCATCTCAGTTTACAGCACAGAGCAGCTGGCCAGGTTCAAAGAGTAGGAGCCCTGTGACCAGTGGATCAGCTGACTGGAGTCACAGAGCAGCTCACCAGATCACTGATCACCTGTTTTTGCACTAACTAGCACCACCATGTAAATGTTAATAACTAGTGGCAGAACCACCAGAGGTGGAGATGAGGAAAAAGCTACTTTTTGGAGCAGTTATTGCTCTATTGAAGAAATATTGAATTGCTCTGTTAATATAGTATCCAAAGCCACAATTAATGATGAGTCAGGTAACAAAGTATTGGGGCACCTTACTGATAAATATGCCCCATAACCTTTCATTTAGACATAAAATTATACTACATGAACAGAACTGTTCTGACTTGTGGGAGTGTTATGGGACTGTCATGGTCATGTAGCTTGTGATCAATACTATTAGTCATGTGTACAGAGAAAGGAAGACTGTTTCAGAGGTATCTCTTGCACTAGGCATGGACTTGGTGCATGTGCCGATACTAATGATGATGGTTGTGGATGGAAAAACAGTGGCGAGAGCGGCAGCATGCTAAAAGCTACACGGATCCTTGCATTAGCCCTACAGAAACTTGCATTTGCATAAAGTAATTCTGGTTTCCATGGCATCACGCAAACACAGCCACATTGCTTCATCCTCAGAATCACCCCCTTACAGTATATCCATCAGCATAGGACAAGGATTCTACTTAAGATGTGATAATAAAATAAATATGTTATACTTAGCAGTGTGGTAAATGTAATGTGGTCTATCTAATAGTAATGTGGGCAGTGCCTTTTGTGCAGATGCATTGTAGGACAACCAGCTGAGATGGAAATCTGCACATTATGGAATACTGTCACTTAACAGTTCACCAACTCTTTTCTTTGGACCAATCATTAATAATTACAACTTTAACTTTACCTAAAGAAGTCATTGGAGCCTAATTTGTGTCTTAAATAAATAATGACAGTAAGTCTCAATATATCCTGATTCCAGTAATATGTTTTATAGCTTATACATGATATAAAACAATATAAAATAATTTTGTGGAGTCAAAAGTAAATTTGCAGGGAGAAAGTCTCCTTCGGTCACCAGCAAATGTCACAGCTTGCAATTCAATTTGAAAGAATAATAGTAACTTACTCCTAGGAGCTCATTTAAATAACGTACACTGCAATCTAAAATCTTGTTATTGAACTTGGGGTGCAAGGTGAGGATCACTCCCATGCTTACTTGAGAGATTGTAGGTCCTGCGCAAGAGGTGTAGATGGTACTGCTTGCCACAGGTATGCTGCTGCACTGGGGGATGCCTGACCTCATCCAGTGGGTAAATACAGAGAAACGTGGGGACCAGATGCTGCGCACAACCTATTTCCTGAACTCTGTATATTCTAAATATATTCTAAAGTAGTAGAACCCAAAATGATGAGAGGGTACCAACTAAGAAACAAATGTTGCTTTTACTGATAAAAGTTTCACAATAATAGTCACTACAATTGTAATGCAATATAATATGGTGCCTGTAAACCATTGGTTATACACCAACAGATTAAACAAACAAATAAACACAATGGACAATGCTGCAATATGTCAAAATTGTCAGAAGGAAAAGTAAACAAATATAAACAAAAATAAACAAAATATAGACAAATGTAGACAAAATATAAATAGCAAATGTGCCGATCTATTTGTGAATAGGCACTGGTACTGGTCTCAACCTTAGATGCCGCCAACTGAATAGTCAATCTGATAGATGGTTAAAGTATAGTGTTTAGTCAGGGAGATCTAGCGGCGTCCCGCTAGTTCCAAAGGGGTACCTCGGTGGTATGCTGTAAGTCCTGTGGATGTCTGTACGTTGCCCGGGTTATTCTCCGTGTAGTGTGGGGGAGGCTGGCTGTGGCGAGCGCCGGGGATCACTCTGCGTCACGGGCGCCCTGAGTGCGGAGATCACGGACACTGTCCCTGTTGCCAGGGGGCAGGTCCGTGCGCGTGCACCAGGTGCCGGACAGGGGAGAGGGGTGCCTACGGTCCTGGCTTGCGCAAGCCGGGGGCCGCGGACGACTCTGCACCAGAGGATACTTACCCGGATGCCAAGCTGCCGGTCCCGGCGGTCTTCGTCGGCGGTGATGGCGCGCTTCTGTTGCTCGCTAGTAGATTCAAGTTCCGGTAGTGGTAAGCTGAAACAGTTGGACGGCAAATGTGGTACTGGAGACGCTGTTAGATAGGGATTGCAGTGTTCCTCCAACGCGTTTCGACCTGTCAGGTCTTCTTCTGGGAGTTGAATTGTTCTAGTACTGCTGCTTGAGCCTTCAAATACAGCGACAATGTCTGTGATTGGTTCAAATTGTGATTGACAGGAGGGCGGGTCACCTTGGTGATTACATCCTCCTGAGCGTGCTATCTATAATGTGTAGCTGATAGGCTGGATAATAAGGTTCCACATACATAGATGAATAGGTATGATATTGCTTGTATAAATGTATCTACACATATATATATATGCAAAGTATACATATATATATATATATATATACATACACACAAATAAACGATAAAATAAAGATAAATAAAAATAATAATAAATAAATAAATAAATATAATAAATAAATAAAAAAAAAAAATTAGTTAATTAAATAATTAATGAAAAAAAAAAAATAAAATAAATAAATATAGAAAGAAAATAAATGAAGAAAATAAATAAATAAATTAAGAATAACTAAACCAAAAATACTGAATAGAGATGAAATTAATAAACGAGTGGAGATATATCCCTAGGTATCACCTAAGGTGTAATTGATACATAAAGGTGAATAAGAGTTTTCCTTATATTATTGTCTAACGGGATATAGATGGCTCAAACCTAGACCTCAATAGTATATTATCATATTGTATATTGTGTATATGAGAAAGTGAAGCAAAAAGAAGCCAATACTTCTGTAATCATATCCGAGTAGGGGGTATATGGGGTATACGGTCTGCATAATGAATGGAATGGAATTGTAATCTAATTTTTACATATTATGGATTTTACCTCATTGTCACGATTCAGACCTTTAGGATGAAAAGTTTGTAATTTATACATCCATTCTAGTTCCACTCTATTTATGTAGTTATCAAAATTGCCCCCTCTCCAGTTTGGTTCAACTGTCTGTAATGCTATAAAACTCAAATGTTTTGGATTATTATCATGATGATCATTAAAATGTTTGGATAAATTATGGCTGTCCAATCCCTTATTTATGTTTCTGACATGTTCCATAATTCTTACTTTCAGGGGTCTAGTAGTTCTGCCCACATATTGTTTCGGACATGTACATTGTAGAAGATAAATGACATTCTTATGGTTGCATGTTAATGTTTCCTTGATATTGTATGTATCTCCTGTTGAGCAAGATTCAAATGTCGTAGTTGGTTTAGTGCTTGTTGCTCCTGTGCTTCTGCATCCGGAGCATGAATGGCAATGGAAGAAGCCATTTGATGGTGTACATAAAGTGGTCTGTATTGTTTTTTTAGGCGGAATATGGTTCTTTATCAATTTAGACCTCAGGTCTGGTGCCTTCCTATATGTTATTTTGGGTTTATTGGGTATTAATCCTGCCAGCATTATGCAGGTCCTCTGGTGCAGAGTCGTCCGCGGCCCCCGGCTTGCGCAAGCCAGGACCGTAGGCACCCCTCTCCCCTGTCCGGCACCTGGTGCACGCGCACGGACCTGCCCCCTGGCAACAGGGACAGTGTCCGTGATCTCCGCACTCAGGGCGCCCGTGACGCAGAGTGATCCCCGGCGCTCGCCACAGCCAGCCTCCCCCACACTACACGGAGAATAACCCGGGCAACGTACAGACATCCACAGGACTTACAGCATACCACCGAGGTACCCCTTTGGAACTAGCGGGACGCCGCTAGATCTCCCTGACTAAACACTATACTTTAACCATCTATCAGATTGACTATTCAGTTGGCGGCATCTAAGGTTGAGACCAGTACCAGTGCCTATTCACAAATAGATCGGCACATTTGCTATTTATATTTTGTCTACATTTGTCTATATTTTGTTTATTTTTGTTTATATTTGTTTACTTTTCCTTCTGACAATTTTGACATATTGCAGCATTGTCCATTGTGTTTATTTGTTTGTTTAATCTGTTGGTGTATAACCAATGGTTTACAGGCACCATATTATATTGCATTACAATTGTAGTGACTATTATTGTGAAACTTTTATCAGTAAAAGCAACATTTGTTTCTTAGTTGGTACCCTCTCATCATTTTGGGTTCTACTACTTTAGAATATATTTAGAATATACACACTCCCATGCTTAGCCCAATGGGGGGAAGGTGTGATCATTTCACAAGACTGTGGCTTTTGCTGGGGAACAACTATTTTATTCTCCTGATGGTAGAAGATAGGTTGATGGGCCGCATGGTGGCACAGTGGTTATCATTGCTACCTCACAGCACTGGGATCATACATTTGAGTTTAAGAAGGCCTATGTGAAGCTTTTATACTCTCACTGTGTTTATGTGGGTTTCCTCTTGGTACTCTAGATCATGTTCCTTGCTACATGTAGGGTAGCCAGAATCCTGAAAAGGAAGACCACAAGCTGTATGTAGTCTTTTTGTTATATGTCGACAGTGAATATGCCGAAATGAGAGTGTTGGCAGCAATATGCCAACATATGTCGGCTTTACCATCATGTTTAAAGTCAAAATTCCAACAGCTAAAATGCATTAAAAAAACATTACGATCATGTCTGTATAATATCTGTCACGGCTGCCGACACTTGAGATTACTGGGAGGAGGCAGGCCTACTAGGCGTAATAAACTGGGGTGGCTTTAGGAATGACCTTTTCATGAAATCTCGATAGCACAGAATGAAAGTAAATAGAATTTATTCACAGGAGAAATATAATAGCAACATCTCACATAAAGTCTCAACAACACTGAGGTTCACATAAGCAATAACGAGTATAGGAGAAAACCCCCCATGTATAGGGGTATTCAATATGGGAGCAATAACATCGTTTTTGCGTTAATATCGCACTTATGACGTCATTATCGCAGGTTTTACTTTTACACCGTATTCAATTTCAAAGACTTATCGCAGTTTTGAAAAGTCTTTGATAAAAAACGGTGATAACTTTTCACCATTGAATAGGTTTTGAAAAAAAGTGCAGAATTGGGGTTTAGGGGTGCAGGCTTAAAAAAAATAGCCTGCACCCCTGGGAATGGCATTTAAAAAAGAACTGTGTCAAAAAAAGTTTTTAAAAAAATAGGGACACCCCAAAAAATGAATGTAAAAATTGGGGTGAAAAAAAAAATGGGAAAAAAATGATTAACAATAGGGAAATAGGTTCAGGGCTATTCTGCAAGTATGCGGCAGGTGTTTTCTAGAATAGATTTATAGCGGCAGGTGCACAAATGCAGAATTTTTAAAAACTTACTTTAGTAACATCAAAACATGCTAGTACCCATTTTCATGTACCCCAAATTTGATGGGACCAATTAAAAAAATGAAAAAAAAAACCTAAGTACTCTTCTGCATCACTTCTTCAATGTCGTGAAAAAACACCTGCTGCGGCTATTTAAATCCCCGACTTTCAATTAAAGGCTAAAACAGGGGTACCCATAATGATCCCCCATGTTTTTACAACTTTAGGGGGGTCTTACAATTTTTTTAAGGAAAAATTCGTAACTTTACGCAAATCCAACTTCGGAGGCTCCCGTTTTCATTAATTTTATATTGAATACGGGGATAAGCGGGAGCACGCCTGATACTTTAAAGCAGGTAAAAACTCCGATATGAAACGTTAACTTCGACAGTGAAGTTAACGTTTCATATTGAATACCCCTCATAGTCTTTAACACAGAAAAGTTAATATGGTAGGGAACCCCGAATCCAGTATGAGGCTAACACCTCGGGATAGTATAGAAGAGCTTCACCTGGGTGGAACCCTGTAGTGATGGAGATCGGGAGCAGAGTGAGCCCTGTGATGCGGTGAAAGATGGAGCAGGGTCGAGCCCTGTGATGCAGTGAGGTTGAAGCAGGGTTGAGCCATGTGATGCAGTGAGATTGGAGCAGGGTTGAGCCCTGTGATGTGATGAGGTTGAAGCAGGGTTGAGCCCTGTGAAGCGGTGTGGTTCCGGAACAGGGTTGAGCACTGCGGTATAAATTAAATCCGGAGTGGGGTTGAGCCCCGCGATGCAATGTAGGTTGAAGCAGGATTGAGCCCTGAGAAGTGGTATGGTTCTGGAACTGGGTTGAGCCCTGCAGTGTGACTAGAATCCGGAACAGGGTTGAGCCCTGCGACGCGGTGATGATAACTGTAACGGTGCAGTTGGCAACTGTAATGAAGATGGGTTCGATATCCACAGGAGTGAGAGGCAACAGGCAAAGTAAATAGTGCAGCACAAGGTGAAACCACAACAGTGGAGCAGAAAGCAATACTTAGGCAATGGCTATGCTGAGCTCTGTAGTGCGGCTGGTAACTGGCATCAGAAGTTAAGCTGGAACATGAGCGGAAATATAGCAAAGTCCATAGCAACCCACATGCACAGCAGGGATCTGGCAGGAGTCCAAGAAAGACCTGAAAGTAACATTGCACAGACACTGAGACACAGTTAGTAACAGGCTTTATACTAGAGGTCTGTGGGCCTGATTCAGAGCCACTCGTAAGCGGCCGCTCGTTCGCTCCGAGCGATGTTCGCACAACTGCGCATGCGTATGGGTCGTAATGCACATGCGCCAACCAGTCAGTGCGATCAGAAATCGAGCATTCGCAATATAGCGAGTGCCTGCTAATTTGAGTGACAGGATGAGGCATTTGTGGGTGGTAACAGGGCAAGGTGCTTGAAAATGGGGAGTGGAGATCCGAATGCAGGCGTGCCAAATGGTCAAAACGGGCGTTTTAAGGGTGTGCATAATTAACAAAGCAGCGTCATCGACCACGTCACTTGGTTGTTTCTTGTTCACATGATTTCTTGTTCACATGATTGCGGTAGGAAAATCCAACCACAAGCACTGCGAGCAGTTCAGACGCCTTTCGATGTACTTGATTAATCAATTAAATAGCGGAGATGATGTAGGATGCGAGCGGCCCGGGGGCGTCTTTACAAAATAGCGAGTGCATGTTTCGTTCGCTCGCTCAGATATAGAGGCGTCAACAAACCGCAAAAAGCGAGAGCTCAATTTAAATAGCCGGCCCCTTTTTCTGAACGAGCGTCCGGCTCTGAATCAGGCCCTGTGATCCATAGGAAGTTCAGAACATGTGGCCCAAATGGAATCAGGTTTGAAATAATGAGCAATCTAGGAATCCCACAACCTGACAACACCTTGGAAACAGATGATCACTTTAACTCTCTATTCCCTTATGTGAAGAACGCCAAGCAGACCACAAAGGAACTTTGGAAAAAGTAATCTTTCTTTATGTACTGAAATAGTCGCAGTCCTGACAATATCGCTGGCATTCTCCAATCTGCATATTATCTGTCATCAAATTGATTGTCATCAGCTACAGTATTTATGTTTTCACCAAAAGCATTTGTTTGGCAGGACAATGGCCCTGATTTAGAGCCGGACGCTCTGACCAGAGCGCTCACTCTGAATCAGGGCCCACCTCCATTAATATGGAGCGTCCTCCTGTACTCTCGTATAGCTGTTGGTCACCACCCACAGCATATACGAGCGTGCAGGATGAAGGTCGCGATGGTCTTGACCATCGCGACCATCGAAACTGCGAGCAAAAGCCTGCGGTTGAGCTCCCTCCGTCGTGCGCATGCGCAGTGCAGACCATCGACCCACTTGCGAGCGGACAGCCGCTTGCGAGTGGGTCTGAATGAGGGCCAATATCTTCTAGTGAACTACAAAGACTGGAAACTGCTTATATGTAAGAGCTGCCACTTTACTTTGTGCCTTATTATCCCTGTAAATTACTTGACTATTACATATTTACTGATGCAGCATGAGATTTGAAATGAATTTCTGCACCATTCAGGCATATTTGATTTAAGAAAGAACATTTACATGTTTACATAAATTATCATAATGAACCCATTAAAATGTATAAAAGTTTCATGACACACAAAGAACCAAAGTCCCTAACATCCATCACTCCTTGACTTACTTAAGTCACAAATAAATATCTAATGACATTTTAAGATGAAACCAAAGAAAACTGTGGATTTATTAAGATATTGGTATAATAGTGACTGCAGCCAGGAAGTGTTTACTTTTGTAGATACATGTATTCCTAGAACCTACCAGAAAGCTAACGGTTATGCACATTGTGAACTGGCAGCCATTTGTGTATGCGCATGGAGGATTAATTCTGTAAGTGTACTATAATCTGTGCTTGGCCACCACCCAGAGGAGAATGTGCATAGACCATCAGGTTGGCACATGGTTATGATAGTTCAAATAAAATCATGTAGTCAATCTAGTCTTATTTATTTTTTTGGAGGGGGGGTTACTCTGCAAGAAATAAATCCTAAAATACAATTTTTACATCCCACACAGGGGTGCATCTAGGGATATGAGCGCCCCGGGCAAGGTAATGTGCTGGCGCCCCCCTCCCCACATAATTTCAGGAAGTGCCCCCAGTAGTAGTCCCACCTATGCAGTGCCCCTGGTAGTAGTTCCCTCTATGCAGTGCCCCCAGTAGTAGTACACCCTATGCAGTGCCCCCAGTAGTAGTCCCCCTTATGCATTGTCCCCAGTAGTAATCCCCCTATACAGTGCCCCCAGTAGTAGTCCCACCTATACAGTGTCCCCAGTAGTAGTCCCCCTTATACACTGCTCTCAGTAGCAGTCCCACCTATGCAGTGTCCCAGTAGTAGTCCCCTCTCGCAATACCCCCAGTAGTAGTCCACCCTATGCAGTGCCCCCAGTAGTAGTCCCCCTTATGCATTGCCTCCAGTAGTAATTCCCCTATACAGTGCCCCCAGTAGTTGTCCCCCTTATGCATTGCCCCCAGTAGTAATACTCCTATACAGTGCACCCAGTAGTAGTCCCACCTATACAGTACTTCCAGTAGTAATCCCCCTATGCAGTGCCCCCAGTATTAGTCCTCTCTATGCAGTTCCCCCAGTAGTCCACCGTATGAGGTGCCCCTGGTAGTAGTCCTCTCTTTGCAGTGCCCCCAGTAGTAGTCCACCCTATGCAGTGCCCCTGGTAGTAGTCCTCTCTATGCAGTGCCCCCAGTAGTAGTCCCCCTTATGCATTGTCCCCAGTAGTAATCCCCCTATACAGTGCCCACAGTAGTAGTCCACCTTATGCAGTGCCCCCGGTAGTAGTCCTCTCTATGCAGTGCCCCCAGTAGTAATACCCCTATACAGTGCCCCCAGTAGTAGTCCGCCTTATGCATTGCTCCCAGTAGTAATACCCCTAGACAGTGCCCCCAGTAGTAGTCCCACCTATAAAGTGCCCCCAGTAGCGGTCATCCCCCCATAACTTGCCCCTAGTAGCGGCCCCCACAATACAGTGCACCCAGTAGCATCCATCCCGCCATAACGTGCTCCCAGTAGCAGCCACCCCCTATACAATGCCCCCTAGTAGCCACACTCCCCCCCTGTGCAGTGCCAGAAAAAAAAACACATGCACAGGAGAAAAAAAATAGCAACTTACCTGATCCCCACTCCTGCCGATGTCCGTCGCTGTCCAGTCCTCCGTGCCCGCTCTCACTCTGCACTATTGGATGGGAGAGACGTCATGACATCTCTCCCATCTCTTGCTGCAGGGGGGAGCCGGAAGGTGGAGCTCATGAGTGAGCTCCAGCCAGCTCCCTCCATGGACGCAGCAGCCAATGAGAGTCTGTCTGACTCTCATTGGCTGGCTGCTATAACAAACAGGCAGCCGTCGCTGGTGGCTGTGTGTTTGTTACTGTGTAGGACAGACCGCTCTTACTGTGGTCTGCTCTACACTTATGGGGCCTGGTGGACTAGCGGGGATAGTTCATGCCTCTGGGGTAGTCCACCCATTGGCTGCTGGTGGCACTGCCGGACGGCGCCCCCCCTTTGGCTGGCGCCCCTGGTGAGTGCCATCCTGGCCAATGGTTAGATACGCCCCTGATCCCACATACTGATTCATTTACATCTTTGTTGAAGTCATGGTAAAAATCGCTGGGCGTCTTTTTCTCTGAAACTGAATACAAAGTGCTACAACGTAGCGGCCGCAGCTTTTTTCATTCCACATTCCTTAGTGCTTAATATACAGACTCAGGTGAGCACACAGATATACAAGTGTCGAATATAAAATTAATCAGCACAATCTGCTGATGCATCCTAGTCGCACTGCGACTTAGCACATATTCAATAAGAGACGAAAAACCACGATTGGTGAAAAGTTTTTGCCAATGCGCAGTTTTCACCTGTTTCCAAAGTATCGCCGTATTCAATTCCATAGGCAAAAACAGGCAAAAAAGTTTCTCCAGCAAAAGGCAGGAGAAAAGAAGTGCAAAATCCATATTTTACAAATGGGGGGACTTGGTTCAGAAGTAACAAGGCAAAAAAGACATGTCATTTTTGGGGCGAAAATGTTAAATATGTTGACAAATGGGCTTACGTACTGTGATAGAAATTTTGGGGAGCTGTATGGATAAGACAGGTGTTTTTAGGATTGCTGGAGGCTTCAGCAGGTGTATTTTTAACATTTTTTAATTCTGCACTTTACAAACACCAAAATATACTAGTACCCATTTACATGTACCCCCAATTTAACTGCAGCAATTATTTTTCATAAAAGACATTGCCTAATATAATTTTCACACTTATGCAAATATGCATAAAACAACCCTTTGACTCAAAATAAGATCCCTAATTACTTTTATTATGGCTAATAGTACACTTCTATATTGATTCCCTGGGTGAGTTAGGCTTTATTGGGGTTATAGACTGACTTGCCCCCAAAAAACAGGCCTTTTTCGCCAGTTCCGCTATTTGCTGCATTCGCTCATATGCGTTTTCACCTGTTTTACAATTGAATAGGGCGAAAAGCGGGTGCGCACATTGAGTAAGCAGACGAAAACTTCGCCTCAAAACATGCAAATGAGGCAAAAACATCTCACTTTTCTCGGCTACTTGAATCCGCCCCTTAGACGCATTTTCGGAAAAAAAAGACGCCAAATGCTAGCAGAGTAGCACGGGACCTGTCAGCTCACGCCAGGCAAGGCGCGCTGCATGGCGCATTCAGGCTAAATGTATGAGGGCACATCTGTAGTTATGGTTTGGTTTTATTTTCTATCCACTGTCCACTGGAGTAAACACAGCCCAAGACAATGATATTGAATTAATTATTCAATAAAGAGCATTTTGACTCAAACTTGCAAAAGTGAAAATTTATTTTTGCTATACATATTTTTTCCCTTTAATTTGTACACCCTAATATTGCGTAATGCGAGTGCTGAACTACTCCCCTCCCTGCGTCTAACCAGCTCTTACATTACAAGATAGTAAGTTGTGTTACCCTCACCACAAGCCCTTGTCCTACTCTGTTGTTTCATTGCTGTGTGTTGTTTCTAAGATATGTCAATGTACATTGGACCTCATTCAGAGCCGCTCTCAAGTTGCGATTGCTCGCTTTGAAAAAGGGGTCGGGCATGCAAATCAAGCGCTCGCTCTTTGTGCTGTAAGGAGGCCCTCTCTGTCTTAGTGAGCGATAGCAGTTAGCGTATGCTGGACTATCAAACCTCCCACCTGTCACTCGCAGCACACATCATCTCCAGGAAGTGTCTGATTAATCGTGAACATCGAGGGACATCGGAGCTGCTTGCAGCACTTGGGGTTGACCTAAGCTATCCCAAGCACTGCGAGCAGTTTAGGCTACACTACAACCAAGTCACATGTGCAATGATGGTACTTTGCTAATTATGCACACCCATTAAACGCCGTTCTGACGGTCAGAGACGCCTGCGTTCGCACAACCACTCCCCTGTTCACAAGCACCTTCCCGTATTACCACCCACAAACAGTGCAATCTGTCACTCAAAGTAGCGTCCTGTCTGCGTACTACGAGCGATTGATTGTACATCGCAGACGCTAGTTTGCGCACGCGCACTGTGACGTAGACACATGCGCAGATGTGCGAAAATCGCTCCTAACGAGCGAGCGCAGCTTAGCGGGCGGCTCTGAATGAAGTCCATTGTACAGAACTTATTATATTTCAAGTTATACTGTGTCTCTTTGTGTTGCTTGTGCATCGTGACAGTAACTTTGTGGCACCTTCAAAATAAGAGATAATAAAATGTATAGATTTTGTTTTTTGCTTGATATCACAAAAATTTACCTTTGGCTTACATGGCTTAAGCTCACCTTGTCCCATGTCAAAATTGCCCTTGTGTACGCTTACAATATCTCTCTATAATCAGGAAATATTGCTCGAACTTGACAGATTAATTTTCCAATACTGTGTAGAGCACCATGCACTTAGAAACTATTAATAGACCTGGAATATGTTTTTTTGTGACCCATTCATTCTGGAAAACCTGTATTTAAGGCAAATGGTTTTACTGATATATTCTTCCTGAACCCTCTGTCTCCCGTTTCTAAAGCACAACCTGCAGAATAAAATACTGGATTATTACAAGAGTGATTCAAATTATATTGCTCTCTATGACATGGATGTGATTATAACATAAAAAGTTATTTAACATAAAATGCTATTCTAGTATTTAAGTCCTTTATGGCATCTAGATAAGGGTTCATTAGGAACAATCACTTCTACTATTTAATCAATATTTATGTGAGTTACCCATAGTCAGTGCTGAACACTGATGATACAATTATCCCAAAGGAAAAAAGCAATAATAAATTAGATATTTGAGATGCAACATTATTGAGAAAAATACATTAACACAAACTTCTTTTATTAACCATTTCTATATGAGCAGGTGGGCAGAAGGCCTTTAAATACTTTATTCTGAGTGATTTAAACAATTATCTAAATAGAATAGTACTGTGGGGCTCATGTAGAGTTGAGCGTACACACACTATATGTTTTATTTGCATATTGCGCTTTCCTGCACGCACGCCAAGTCCGTAAGCAGATTTATACGTATGACTCCTTAAGACTAGAGAAGCCAAATGGTGGAAGCAAGGGTCAGGCAAGTGTAGACCAAGCACAGCACGGCCAGTATTCATTATATCGTCCTTCAGAATGTCAGAATGTTGACTTGTTCAAAATGTCCACAGAGAAAATGTTGACATGGACTAAATGGCAATAGTAAGAATGTTGACTTGTTCAAAATGTCGACAGAGAAAATGTTGACATTCAAAATGTTGACATAGATATAATGTTGACAGTGGCATAATGTTGATATTGTGAATGTTGAAAGGCACAATGTCAAGAGTCCAAGTTAGTGTTAGAGTTAGATTTAGAGTTAGGCTGCAGTTAAGGTTTATGTTGACATGCCAACTGTTGACATTGACAATGTCAATATCCTGGCAATGTTGACATTTTGTCAATGTCAACTTTGTGAATGTCAACATGTCACATGTTGAGATAACGCCCATATTAACATTCTGAATGTTGACATCCAAACCAGGTCAATATTCTAGTGTCAACATTCTGTATGTCGATACTTCGTACCACACCTCAGTAAGGGTGTGTTTGTTCACATAATTACATCTGAGACATGCAATGATGCTGAGACATATTCACCCAACAAGAGCTCAGGGCCTGATTCAGAGCGCTCGTTCTGAATCAGGGCACCATTTTTTTTCTGTAACAGCTTTTGTGAGTGGCCAGATGATGGTCGTTATGGTCGCGACCATCATGACCATCGGGCTTGCGAGGGGACCCTTGTGGTAGGGTCTCATCCATCGCAAGCCCCAGTAAGCTTCCGGCTCTAATAGAGCAGGAAGCTCACTACTGAGGCCACCCCCAAACGGCAAGTATTCTTTCGGGAATGCCTCCGTTTGGCCAGACACCCTCCCTGCTTGCCTCCAAAGTGTGGCGACCTGTCAATCACAATTGACAGCCACCCTGTTTTGGTGCGAGACCCGTAGCAACAGAGTGCCCGTTGTTGGCCTGGTCTTGCGCATACGCACGCCGGAGCCGGCCTCGGTGTGCACATGCGTAGTGGGGGACCATCGACCCGCTTGCAAGTGCTGTGCGCTCGCAAGCGGGTCTGAATCAGGCCCTCTGTCTCTTGTGTGTGTGCTGGAGGCTTGGTGCATAAATGATTACAGCTTATTGTACTTAAGGTATTACTTAATTGATGTTTCCTGTTTGACTGTGGCAGGAAACAAAATTACCATTACATCCTTAACAGAGATTATAACAGATAATTGCATTAAACTTTATTTTATTTGTATTTTGCATTTGTGTTTCTATTACTATAGGTTATAATTTAGCTGGTATGTTTGCATTCATTAATAGTTGCCCAGACTGTCTTTCTTTTATACTGTATATGACACGTTATTACATTACTATATTGTGTACATATAATGTAATGTGAAAGTCACACCTACCACTAACACTGTCAAACCACATTTGTAAGCTTTCTTGACCTCCTGTTGTATGTAAGTATACATGCTAATTATTTTACATGATGTATATGTTCATGAGATGCCTGCAATGAAACATACGCATGTCAATTGTTTTTATATACATTTGTGCATCTTTACCAGCTAACATTTGGGGTGTCCAACTCTACATGAGTCTCTGTATGTTTTCTTTAAAATTCTATATAAAGATGGATATATTATAATGAATGCTTAGAATGTTTATGGATAAGATACTTTTTTCTATAATTTAGATCATAAATCCTGACAAGCACTAAATTATATTTCATCCAGCTACTGGCACTTACTTTCTTACCAGATACATTATGTAACAACATTAATCACAGTGAGCCACATTTTGGAGAAATACAAGCCCGACTGTTAATTTTTGCACCTTGGCAAAACTATCTTCTGCTGTAATGGGCAACTTTAAACTGTAAAGACAAACATAGAATTGAGCACATCCTAGCTTTATTGCTAAACAGTAGAATAAAAATAAACCTGTATAGATGTGCAAAAACAGGTAGCATTTTTCTGCATATGCTCAAAACAGATGGCTGCTCTGCTCTTAGAAGATTGTTTATATAGTGTTCCATCCCAACTTGTAAAATGGCCAAACAGAGACACTTTGGAGAACTGTATCAGAAAGTGACAGCCTACACTCATACTTACCTACTTTTTATTTTCCCCAGGGGAGATTCAGTTGCCACATTAAGGAAGCGGGGTAAATCATAACATTATGGCTTGGCTTATTGATGTACAATGCTGCAATTTGCAATATGTAGATGGGACAGGGACACAATGATGTGATTCACTATGAATTGTGTCATCATGCCCCCTCCGCCATCCAAACAATTTCAATAGGAAGTAGGCAGGATAAGGGAGGATGGTCTGCTCTCCCAGGAGTCCAGGGCAATCCATGCGATTTGGCTGTCTGCATGATGTTTAGGGAGAGTAGTCATATATGCTATTACTAGATACATTCTGGTATATTTAGGTTGAGTTTAATCAATTTTGATTGATTTAGACCTATTTCAAATCAATCTAAATTGATGTTGTGTTTCTGGGGCTAAATCACACATTTACTAAAAGACAATTTTTGATTTTTTTCTTTATGTGTTAATAAATGTGTGATTTAGCCCTAGAAATACATTGATATAGATCAATTTAAAAATTACATTTAGTAAGTATACCCCATAGAGTGATGTGAATTTAAAATGTGAAGAATTACTTATCTGTATTCCACAGTTTGCCTCTAAAAGTCCCTTTGCACCATTCAGAATGTAGTCTTAGGGGCATATTCAATTGTGAGTGAGAATAGCAAAAAACCCGCACCTATGAGGTTTTTCCTGCAGGTGCTTGTTTTTACTATTCTATTAGGTGCTTGTTTTGTTTTAAAATACCAGCCGGGAGGTATTTTTTGGCGCACCTCCTAAGCAAGCGTGATTTTTCCTGAAATCACCGGGACTTGCTCTGACACCACCGCGGTGCCCCCCCTAAGAACTAATTAAGTAATTGGAAGTATCCAATTAGCTTAATTAGTCCTTAATAACTTACCTTCGGCAGCGCTGTCTTCTTCATCCTGCATCGGGAGCCGGCTCTTCTGCAGCAGTGGTGAGTATGTTAGTGTGTGTGGTTTATGTAAGTGTGTGTGTGCATGAGTGTGTGTGTATGAGTGTGTGTGTCCCGGTGTCAGTGGGCCCCCGCAGAGCTAGTGTAGCCCCCCCCGGAATGGGCGCTGGGAGAACTACATCTCCCAGCAGCCCTTGGTCCTCCCACCAGCCCCTGGGACTCCCAGCAGCCCCCTCTCCAGTAAGAAGAGAGAGGGGAGGCCATCGGTAGCAGCGGAGACCCGGGCAGGTAAGTGACTTTTTTTTTTTAAATTTACGCTGCACGGGATTTTCAGTGATGAAAACCCCACGTCCACTGTTTTTTTAATTGAATGCCGCGGGTATTGGGAGCGCGCATACCCACGGTATTCCGAAATTGGCCGCGGGGGGCGCTATGTTTTAGCCTCGCTAAACCTCGCACCCAATTGAATTTACCCCTTAATGTCAACATTTATTATGTTGGCACACATAATGTCAATATCACAGTGTCAACAATCATAATGTTGACATTGTTGAAATGTCAACATCTGCAGGATGTTGAATTGTCAACATGAGAAATGTTGACATTCTGCACAGACTGGCAGTAGAGGGTTAGGGTAAGGCTGTGGGAGGAGAGGGTTAGACTATGGGAGGGAAAAGTTTTGGTAAGAAACTAGGGTTAGGGTTAGTCATACTGCTGGTTGCTGCAATGAACTCACCAGAAATCATCGGGGTGTCACCAATAGACCCAAAAGCCACAGCTGGAGCCACCAAACCTGGTAAATCAACAGGAATATTTTGACATTTCATGAGTGTTGTTATGATAATTGTCAATGTGGTAAACGTAGTTAATGTTGACATGCCAAGTATGTGCACATGATCCATGTCTACATTATGACCATATTTACATTGTATACCATACACCACCATCCATCTAAGGTGTTTTTTAAGGGATACCAATGATCAGAATGGCAACAATCAGAATACCGACAGCGGCATCCCAATAGTCAAAATCCTGATGGATTGTGCTAAGTATTTTAACCCAAATCTTAACCCTTACCCTAACCCACACCTCCCGCAGTCTAACTCTAAGCATCCAATCCTGCAGCATAACCCTAACCATTCCCTTTCTATAGCCTTTCCCCTACCCTCCCCCTAATGTCTAACCCTAAACCTAATCCTAATGCTAATATCTACCATCGGAATCTGTCGGGATTGTGACCATTGGAATGCCTCTGTCAGTATTGTGACTGTCAGCATTCTGTTCGTCGGGATCCTGACTACCTAAGGCAGGAAAAGTCATTGATGGCTCTGTCAAGTTGATATGTCACAAATGAGCAAAAGTCTCAGGCATGAGTCTTCTGTTATTGGCTGTTAGAGACTTAGAACTTGATAGAAGGAAGGAACTGATCCAATGTAGTCCTGTAACACATTTAAAGAAACACACTTTTTGCCAGTATACTTAAACCACTTATATCTCTCACATCTGACTTGTGGACATATATTCTCAGCAAACAATGATTAGTTCAAAGTACAGCAAACATCATTAAGAAATTAAACATATGGGAGGGGGGTGTCGCTGCTATAATAATCATTGTGTTGAGACAAAGGGGGTAACATCATACCTTTCATAATTCCCTTGTGAATTCAGGCATTGTACTTTTGTACTGCTCTTCTGTACATTCCCTCACCCCATGTTATGCATATGGACATATAATTATATGTATAAGGACTGCATGACCAAAGGTACAGCATATAGATTATGTATTATGATGTCTTGTTATCCAATGTAAATATGTTTGTCTAGGCATACTGTCCTGTGTACATTATATCTATCCAGGTGACTTGTATGTGCTGTAGAGTTCAGCAGAGTTAGTCCCAAAATGTCAGACCCATACACCCCTCCCCTCTCAGGTCTATAATGGAAATTCAGAAACAGCTGTGTGTTCTGTGATATCACAAATGCCTTCAAAGTTTTAAACTGGGTAATTTGATTGCATTGTTCCAGATGGGATTTTGCCAGATGTTGGGGCACCAAAAACCACTGAGGACTTGAGGTAGAACAAAGGCTCACTAACCTTTCTGTAGCCAAGATTTTAGTTTAAATCACTGAATACCAGCCTTTAGCACTTTGAAACTCACACTTAGGGACATCACCTTGTTGTCGGAAAATCCCTGGATAGAAAAGATGAAGAGCAGGATTTTATTACTCAGATTTTAACATGGGACAACCTGCAGAGTGGAATTTTGGGTCATATAAGGTAACACCAGTATGTCAGGATGCTGCCTGGGATTGGCCATTACTCACGTCTGCAATGGCATCTTCGGGCTCCTAAAGAGACTGGACATCAGCCGTAGAGACAGTGATGGCTGAGTATTCTGCCCAGGGTCTGCTAGAGCCTTCTGGTGTGCATCCTGGTTGCCACGTTGCGGTCCTGGTAGCTGCCATGTTGGTTCATGTCATCTGATCAGTATTCTCCTATGGTAGTTCTGTGGTGGGTCAGCTGCTGTCTCTGGCCAATGACCAGCTACCAAGGGGTATATTAGGGCACCTCCTGCAGCAAGGATTTGCCTGTACAACTTCACTCCTACAATGGTTTTCTACTGTGTCTGCATCCCAGGCTCCACAGTGTTCCTTTCCTGTGTACTCTCTCATGTATGCTGTCATCATCATTACTCGGTGTCTTACGTCAAGTGCTGGTTATTATCGCTACTCCACGTGTCATATCAAGTGCTGGTTATTACCGCTACTCATCATCTCACATCAAGTGCTGGTTATCACTACTACTCAGCGTCTCTCATCAAGTGCTGGTTATTACCGCTACTCAGCATCTCACATCAAGTGCTGGTTATCACTACTACTCAGCGTCTCTCATCAAGTGCTGGTTATCACTACTACTCAGTGTCTCACATCAAGTGCTGGTTATTACCGCTACTCAGCGTCTCACATCCAGTGCAGGTTATTACCGCTACTCAGTGTCTCTCATCAAGTGCTGGTTATTACCGCTACTCAGTGTCTCTCATCAAGTGCTGGTTATTACCGCTACTCAACATCTCACATCAAGTGCTGGTTATCACCGCTACTCAGCGTCTCACACCAAGGGGTCAATCCTATTAGGTGCGAATTGCAAGTAGCGAGTTTGTTCCTTGAAACTCGCAGACTTCGCAGCGAATCGCGCTCCTGAGAATTCTCCAATCCAATTAAAAGTTCCTATTTGCACTACTCGCAGCGCAGGGGTGTGAATTGACTGCCAAATTAGATTTGTGAGAAATGCATGAAAATTGTGGGAGACCATCCTGGACCCCCCAAAATGGATAATTTTGTTAGCAGGGCCGTATAGAAGGCTGTTTGTGGTCATCAGGAAGGTAATGTAGGTTTTTAAATGGTGTCAAATGGATAATTTTTTTTCTTAAATGCAAGAAAATTATAAAAAAAACTAACTTTTTTAGTTTAATCTCAAATTAATTAAATGAAAAACGCAAAAAAAAAGTTGGAAAAATTGTGATTTTGGGGTACTTTAAGGACACCTTGAAAAATCGAGAAAAAATTATAAAAACAATTATTTTTCAACTAAAATTTATTGTAATTAAATTTGGGGTGCCTAAACTAATGAAAAAGTTGATTTTGGGGTAATTTGTGGAAATTTTTATTTTACCCCCAAAAAATGACACGTAATTATTTGACTAATTAAGCTAATTGGAAACCTCCAAATGCCTAATTAGTTATTAGGGGGTTGTCCAATGGGTTCAGCACAGTATCTCAACATTTTAACCTTAAAATAAAGATTTTCCTTTCCATCTCCCACCCTCAGGGAGGTAGGAATGATAAGTTGCGAATACAGTCTGACTGATTCAGTGCGAGTTGCTAATTGGATTGCAAAATTAATTCACTATGTGAATTCAAAGTGAAAATAGCAACTCACACATTGCAATTCTCACCTAATAGGATTGACCCCCAAGTGCTGGTTATTACTGCTAATCAACATCTCATATCAAGTACTGGCTATCATCATTATCCAGTGTTCATATCAAGAACAGCTTACCATCACTACCCAGTTTTTAATATCAAGTGCTGCTTACCATCGCTATTCAGCATCTCATATCAAGTACTGGTTATCCTCACTACTAGCATATCAATTTCCAAAGTATGTTTCTCCACTCACTGGTTTCAGGATCTATTATAACTATTCTTCCAACATTGTCAGTGCTAATATAGTCCTCTCATATCTATCTCCATGTTTTCTCCAGGTACCTATCCCTGTGACTGTGATCTGTTCACCTGGTGCAGCGAAACTCACATCCCGATTGGAGGGGTCAATGGTGAAGACCATCAGGTGGACTACACTCGGCGCCTTGGGATAGGTCTCGCCAACATCTGGGAGAAACATATGAATAGGACTTATATATTGCCTTTCCTATCACCCACTGCCCTTGGTCCCCTGGTCCGTGTTCCAACTACAGAAGCCCTTAAACACCAGGGCTTGACACAGCAGCAGTGAGCCAGAAACAGCTACTGTATTACTTTTGGACTGTCATAAAAGGAGAGCTTATCTCCAGTCCTACTATACCCAACTCCATCATGAGAAGTCCATGGATTGGTGAGTCCGGTGTAGCTGCAGTAGTGGGTTCACTAATAGTCAATACCTAACATATTGGTAGATGGCAGTATTGTCCACTCATCTTGGATTAGCAAGAAATGTAACATCGCTTGGACATCCACAAAGTCAGCAATTCCACAAAAGTATCTCAAAGGAAGTCACGATTCTGGACAAATGCTGCTTGCGCCAAAGTGACATCAGGTCTGTTGGGTGGTTGACGTTGCCCTGTGTGAGATAGTAGCATATTTGGGCATTTATTGTAAATATCTGTACATAGTTGGACAATACTGCCATCTACCAATATGTTAGGTATTGACTATTAGTGAACCCACTACTGCAGCTACACCGGGCTCACCAATCCATGGACTTCTCATGATGGAGTTGGGTATAGTAGGACTGGAGCTAAGCTCTCCTTTTATGACAGTCCAAAAGTAATACAGTAGCTGTTTCTGGCTCATTGCTGTGTTGTACAAGGCTTCTAGGTTTTACTTCAAAGTAGGGTTTTTTCTAAGTGGGACTACATGTACAGCATTACTTAAAGAGTAAGTCAGGAGTTCTTACTAGCTATATCCTCTGCGATCAGTGAGGGATGATGATTTGACAGATTTTTCCATTCTTTCATTGCAGGTAATCATATATTTGCACCAGGCATCTATTATAGAAAAACCAATGCTGTTTGGAATTCTCATTTGCTAGGTAATCATATATTTGCACCTGGCATCTATTATAGAAAAACCAATGCTGTTTGGAATTCTCTTTTGCTAGGTAATCATATATTTGCACCAGGCATCTATTATAGAAAAACCAATGCTGTTTGGAATTCTCATTTGCTAGGTAATCATATATTTGCACCAGGCATCTATTATAGAAAAACCAATGCTGTTTGGAATTCTCATTTGCTAGGTAATCATATATTTGCACCAGGCATCTATTATAGAAAAACCAATGCTGTTTGGAATTCTCATTTGCTTGGTAATCATATATTTGCACCAGGCATCTATTATAGAAAAACCAATGCTGTATGGAATTCTCATTTGCTAGGTAATCATATATTTGCACCAGGCATCTATTATAGAAAAACCAATGCTGTTTGGAATTCTCATTTGCTAGGTATACTGTCTTTAATTAATATCTGTAAAATCCAGAGTAACTTTAAATGTAATTATCTAGTCAGATCTTATCTCCTAGCTTCATGGGATGCTGTTTTGGCTCTGCTTGTTTGTATTAGAATTTTATGACTTGTATCTGGTGTGGGTGAGGGTTTTGAGGGTGGGTGTAATCAGTGACTACACATGTTATGCTTAACTATATAATCAGTAGGTCACAAGGCTTTAGGCTTGTACAAGGCTTCTAGGTTTTACTTCAAAGTGGGGTTTTTTCTAAGTGGGACTACATGTACAGCATAACTTAAAGAGTTAGTCAGGAGTTAAGCAGGAGGAAGACAGGAGGACAACATTTTAAAAGAACTCTCTATAACTTGGAAAAAAAACAAAGGATCTTCTGAGCTTCTGGAAACCCTGCTACTCAGCAACCAGCTTCCACTATAACCTGGACACACCTTTAGCCAACACCCTGCTTCATCATTGTAAGCAACTACCTGCTTACTGAACATTTAATACTTGTATGTTTGCTTTTCTTCTCTACATTGTTTAAATCATTCCAATACCACTGTCAATTTATCTTTATACCACTGTAGTACCTACCATTGTTTCACACATATACCTTTTTCTTTTTATATATATATATATATATATATATATATTCATACTTCAGACTAATTCACAAGTCTTGCTACTATAACAGCTCTATACTCTTTTTTTTGGTTATAATATACTATTGTAGTTCTGCCTTTACACCTTCCAGCACTGTTCTTCCTTTTATCTGATTTTGACCTTTGACCTGTACTGCTCCCTCATCTCACACTCATTACTACTACTGACTTCCCCCCCCCAACTGCCTCATCTACATGATGTCTCTTTTCTTCTACTCCGCCCTCACTCAGCTGCTACATTATTGTCTCCTCTACCACCAGTTTTCACCTCTTTTCTCCATCCATAGTCCCCTCTGCGCTCTCCCCCTCCTTCCCCTCCCCTGTCTCTTTTCATCACATATTAGTCTCTCAACTGCATCTCCTACAACTCCAGTATTATTCACTACTCTTCCACCATGGTCCTGCTGCACCACCACTACACCTTGCACCCTCTCTTTTCTCCAAGATACTTATCCTTCTCCCCCCACACCACACTAAACCTCCACCTGACCCACCACCTGCTGTCACCCTTCCTCATTCAGAAGCCAGCCACATAACCCCACACTCCTTATCCCCCTTCTCTAGATCAATATCACCTCCACACTGCATCAACCCTAATAATCTCATTCTCCTCTCACCTCTTAACTTTGTCCCTCTCTACTGTTCCCTCTGGAAAGTCAGTTTTGTCTATAATAAACTGGTCTCCGTTCATGAGCACTTTATCTGCAATGCCTTGATTCTCCTTGCCATCACCAAACCCTGGATTTACCCCTCTGACACCACTGCTCCTGCAAAATTTCTCCATCACTTGGCTTCTTGGCTTTTAATCTTCAACTGGGCCCTCAAGACCCATTTCTTCCTCAATGCTTTCCAGCGCTCATCCTAACCCACTACTCTATGCTCCTTCCTCACTATCTAGCCCATGTGTGTCACCCCTGTTTGTCTGACTCTCCCCTCAGAATGTAAGCTCTCGCAAGCAGGGCCCTCTTTCCTCACGTGCTTCTTCTTGCCTTACTTTTACTTTCATCTACAATGGTGCCTAAAACTGATTACTGACACCCTGCTGCTTATTTAGGTGTTATGCAGCATTGTTTATAAATCATGTACTTGTCCTGCATTGTCTGTACTGTTAATAACTGTTGTCTTGTGTGCTCATTTGTTTTTGTACTTTGTAAGGCGCTGCGGAACCCTTGTGGTGCCATATAAATAAAGGATAATAATAATAATAATAATAATAGTCCTTGTACTGTATTACCTAACCCTTTGTGTGCTGTTTAATAAATATATGGTCATATCATTGCTAATGTCTTTGCCTGTGCGATCCATGAATATGTAATGTTGCTGGAGTATCGTTCCGTCAAACGTTTGCTTTTGTCAAGGAGCGGCCATAAGAGCAGACAAATTGCATACAGTACATACTATGTTCCATCACCGTTCTCGAATACTGCTGCTGGTCACCTGTTCCTGTATGGACATTACCATCTGATCCACAGGAACACCAGCAACAGCGACTGTTCAACATTGCCGCATCCACCGCACACTTCACTGTTGCCGGCCACCTACCATCATCTGGTCCTCAGGAACACTAGCAGCAGTGGCTCTCACACTGCATACAACCTCAATCAAAGTCTATTGAGACCCATCACCTATTACGGAGGAAGGTACCTGAATTGGACATCTGTGTGGGGCCATGTTCACTACAATGAGTTGGGGATATCCTAAGTGGAACTATACCTGCCCATTTGGATTGAGGTAACAAATTACTTATATTCCAACCGCAAGATATTGTGAATATTGCTGGGACGCCAGTATATCATTCACTGCTGCGGAGTGCAATTTTTCAGGCTGTCTGTGTGAGAACATTACTATCACAACACATTTGATTTCAATTACAGGATTAAAGATACATTTGCAATAATTTGTAACAACTAGTATCCAATGATCTGGGACCACTGATTATCTCCACACAGGAGTGGGATTTCAACAGCTCTGTATGCGTGCAAGGTTCTTTAAATAATTCCAATTCTACAGTATATGACAATTCTATTATTCTAGAATCAACATTTTTTTCATATGACGTTTGCTGTTATATCAACTGTGATTTTACTTTTTGGTTTTATATTGTCTAGATATATTTAAAACTGGGGCCCCATTATAAATAGTAATCTAACGATTTTATTTGCTATCCAGTCTCCTAGAAAGAGATCTCTACAAAACAATGGTTATACTCCAATACCAAATGTTATATGTTATTTGTTGTATGTCTATATATATGTGGTGTATGTATTAAAATATTTTATTTTAATCAAGCCTCCTGTTCAATCAGACAGCAAACCGATTTCTCTTTTTTTCACATACTATAAGCTCAGTATTCACACAATCATTGGAACCAAAGACTTCTTGGAGTCTGTGGAGTAGTTTAACATGATAGAGACAAGGGCAATAGAAAGAAGGAGGATTGGAGGCTGTATTTTAAGGAAATTATAGTCTAAAAATTAATATTTAAATGTTTTTTGTTGAATACATAAGTTTACCTATATTTTTCTTCCATGCATGGCCACATTATTTCTCATCATCATGAAAGACGAGCTCCAAGATACAACATTGTATTAAAAAATAATAAATAAACACAGGATTTTCCCCAGTGATTTTTTATCTAATGCTTATGCACCAACAACATTTTCTTGGAGATTCAGCCTCAAGTTAAGTACTGTATATGAAAAGCATTCATTATAGATATGCCAGTGATTACACATGAATACAACTGATGGAAAAGTTAAGTAATAAAAGTAAAAAATAATGCCAACTTACTAAATGGGGACATTTCCCTGCAAAGTATGTAAAACTACTAGCATTTTTTTAAATACTGTGTATGCTGGTTTTGTACTAACTGGAAATAAATCACCCTCAATAAAATAAGAACAACTTGCAATGTACTCAGACAACAGTAAAACCAGCTGCTATTGATCAAGAAAAATGAATGTACTTCTCCATGTAACTAGCAAAGGCAAGTTCATAGACCTCTGCAGGCAGCACACTCATCATTCAGGAAAATCTTTGCCGTTAATATTCACCTACTCATTCAGAATTACAATCTACTGATTCTAAGCCATTAGGATATATTATAAAATTAATAGCTTAACCTTTTCCAGATAGTGAAATCTAAGGATACACAAATGATCATACAGTAAATAACTTTCCCATGAGATGCATCACAGTTTCTTTATTATAATGACATTCAGTATACACTTTAGGTCAGTAGCCTCTTCCAACGCTGTACAGTAACTACCATATTTGATTTAGAAAATTTTATTTTTTTTGTACATTTCCATAAATAAAAGCATTATGTAGGAAATATTTAGTATACTTTACATACATCGCTGGCAAGTGTTTTTTTCTTTTCATTTCCACTGTTGTAAAAATTACTTTGGGCGAGAAGCATTAAAAATCGCATTTGTAATGGGAATCATTAACATAAATCTTCACCTACTGTACTGTGTGAATGTCCCCGGTATTCTTCAACATCTTTATTCTGGGACAGATTTGTGATACCCAGGTGCCCTGGTAAAGTTTTTCCATCTGGGTTTATGACCCACGTTAAGTAATGTGCATGCGTGGCCATCGACTTGAGCATGCACAAGTGACCAGTAATGAAGAGGGATCTGAAAGTGAATTTTGTCCAAACTAGTCCATATACCACAAAATCCAACACCATCTAATGATGGCATTAGCTACCAGACACAAGCTCCATGCTAAATCTAAGAACAATTTATAGTACTAGTTGCTATAGGAACCAATTTTTTTATTTAATCAAATAGTGCTGCACTCGAGCTTCAAAATCTCATCTGACTACAAAGTAGAGCAAAATAAAAATTGGGGACCAAAAATTGTAAAGAAAAATCAAACTACCCCATTGCTCTTTGCTCTTTTCCCTATAGCTACTCAAGTTGTTCACTGCTTATCGTCAATCTATAAAGAACTACTGTAGGCTGCAACATTTTGGGATACTATTCTTTGAAATGTGCAAATTATGTAAATGTAAGTTTGGAAAGAATTTAGGAGTTCAAAAATGTTTTTTTTTCATGGATTTGTAACCATCACTATTTAATGGCCATTACATAAAAAATTATTTTAACCAATATGCTGCCAAATTATGTATTTTTATAAAAAAATAATAATAATTAGCTCAGTCACATTTAGAAATAAAAATTTGAAAAAGTTATTGAAGCCAATACAGCACAAACACTCAAAAAAGATCTAGTGACCAAGGCACAATGTAATTTCAGTCATAAAGGGGACACACTGACCATCAGCACACATCATTAACTTTTGGAAAATGCATCTGCTCATCTTGACTGTGGACAATTTCTACTGACCAAATAGCAGAATATGTTTCCTTATTGGATAATGGGTATCTGGAATACACAATCCATACCAACTATTACATTGTCATTTCTTACTTATGCAAGCTACCATGGCAGAAAATATATTCTTTACCACAAAAACTTAAGAGCATATTGGTAAGATGGAGAACATATTAAAGTGAGCTACTTTTATAAGACAAATATTTTTGGATTTTAGAAGAAAATATTTTTTTTTGCAGGATAGAAAAGTAAATATAAAATTTGTTGGTGAGAAAAATCACTTTCTGTAATATAAATGTAATTTTAATTTGCAAAAAATAAATGATTAATTTCAACCCTAAGCCATTGAGACTCTTAAAAGTACTTGAACAGGGCGTGGCCTTTTGGAAAGACACACAGTTGTGTATGGGTAGTTCTCTGTGGTGCTTCGTTGTACAGGATTGTGGGTTAAGCAGATTATGAGTGGGTCTTAAACAAAAAATGTTCAGATATACAGTATGCCTTAAGCCATCCTTTGATGTACTTATTGTTCTCACTTTAAAATAATAAAGTTTTTAACTAGTGTAAATGTAAAACAAATAGCCTTATACACTTTTTTTTTTTAAATCCTTTAGGCTAATGCAAGAATTATAACTTTGAAAGCACAACTTCAATCACAAAATGTTATTACATTGAGATTGCAAAAAGAATGTCCTGTGAAGTTTACAATTTTCCAGTTTGATTTCCATCACTTAAATAAAGAAAGTTACCAGTGTCAAGAGCTGTAAATCTGAGTTAAGTGTTACTGATAGCACAAATTAATTTTATTTTATTTATTTACTTTTCACCTGCAAATTTTTTGGTAGCATGTTCTGTTGTTCAAAATACAGAATTGGGCTATTTGATTTTTTATTAATCTGTCAAGCGACAATTCTAAATCAAGCTAAATGAATAAAAAGATTATTTTCTTATCTTCCATAAAATTGATTTTTGTGAACCATTCATGCTAGGTTTAAATGAAATTACTTTTATATTATATACAAATAAGACATCCATGCTAGCTCTACATTTTATTAGACTTCAATCTAGTCCATGGCTGAAGAATATTTTCCCATGAAATAGGAAGAGCTCACCTTAGACCTCCTAGAGTGTCATTTGTTACATTCAATACAGTTTGATTTTGTTGGTTTCCAAAAAGCAGAACTCATTTAGTGGTTGCTTTATGGTTGAAAAAATAACAGTTTGAAAACCTGTAAGCAAGAAAGCAAGGTTAGAACAGTACTTGTATATTGTGACCAACACTCTGCCAATCAATCAATTAATCAAACAAACAACCAAACAAATATTAATGTATCTACTGTAGAATATACAAAAAGAAACTAAACTTATTTTTTTGATTAAATTGTAGTAAATGGTATACTACTTTCTAAAACATATATGTCAATTGGCAATAATATGAAATGCAAAAATGATTGGAATTAACATCTTTGTTGCCTTTTGGTGGCAAAACTATGTGTAAAATCCTTTTACAGAAGTCAAAATTTTAAATTTAGAAATGCATTACTGGGGGCTTCATTTATTATCAATTGTTTCCTGTGATATCTGTTTTTACACTTAATATTGTAAGAGATTTGTAGCTATTAACAAACTTTATGTTAATCAGTTCCCCAAAATACTTTAGAATTTGTTCATACAATACTATTTGAAGGGAGATGCATCAAACCTTTGAGAGAAATAAAGTGGAAAAGTTTCCCATTGCAACCAATCAGTTCTGACTGTTATTTCTCTTGCACAGTGTGTAAAATTACAGATATACTTTGATCGGTTGCTATGGACAACTTCTCCACTTTATCTCTCTAAAAGGTTTAAAACTGTACATACCCTCTATTTTGAAAAAAATACAATGTATCCCGTTGCCCATGAGCAGAGAGTGCAGTGATAACAGTTGGCTTGCAGGAATGTATACAGTATGTTTTCAACATACTACTATATTTGGAGACTCACCCTTTTGAGCATGTCAATATTCTGAAATACTTACATATGATTCATGGGATGTTTTGTTTTACCAAAGGTTCCACATAGTGCACAAAACAACTGGGTGTTGCTGTTTTAGATTTAAGATATAAAAATGTGGAGATTTGACTTGAGGTCACACAGACCTTTTCAGCATCTTTATTGGTATATATACTTGAGATTATTTTCAACTTCCCATTTTTCACCTGTGATGAGCCATAGACATTGTTACTTTTAATGGCTCCACATGCTGTGCAGGACTATGGTGTCATTTTTAGTATCTTTGTCTCCATTATGGAGGACAGCATCCTAGATTTATGAGGACACACCTGTATATAGTATTATTCCAGAAAAAAAGTTAGCAACACTTGATCCTAACCATCCAAAAGGCATTCTTCTCCAGCACCTATTTTTCTTAAGTGTTTTTGTAATTCTTGAACCTTATTCAAATGTCCAATCATTTCTGATGTACTATCATCTATATTTGTACAACATTCTTGATCAATTATAGCGCATGAACCACATTCTACGCCATCAATTGAACCAGTGCCATCCTATTCGGTATAGCCACTTAAAATAATTGTGCAACTTCTTCCACAGTCTGATCAAAAGAGACAATCAATTCTCCTACCATCTGATCCGTCAGGGCCAGAATTTCTACCATAAAAATGTAGATAATAAAAAAGTACTCTGCAGTACACTCACCATCTGAGAACCTAAAAAATATGCGGTATAGTCATTTTCACATCCCTCCTGTTATGATGTTTCAGATATGTCAGATCAGAGGGGACCAGGTTATGTTCCACAGGGATTTTTCTTGGGTGTGGATCTAAGTGGTCAGTTAATCTAGCAAAGGTAACTACATAGGAAATCACACATTGTCCAGTAGCTCCCAAGGGAATACATTAATAGGCCCATTTTCCACATACCCAATACAGTCCCTGATTCAGTGATGGACATATTAGCACAGCTTTTTTATCTTTGTATGTTGCAACTGTGCTAAAATATGCAAAAGTCATAAGAGGCATATTAAGGGAAAAGAGGCCCACTGCCAACTTTTCTGATCTGATGCTGCATCCAAAGACACAGGCTCAGGATCAACTGCATGACCATCTATGTGCCGACCCCAGTTTTTTTGGCTTTGGTTTTGGATCTGTATTTCCTTCAAGATTTTGGATCTGGACTTGGTTTTGCAAAACCACCCTCAAATGTTTTGGTTTTGGTTTTGGATCTGAATTAAAATAAAATAGATAAAAAGTTTTAAAAACAGCTAAAATCATGTAATTTATGCAATCCAAAACCCAAAATTAGGATTTAAAACCCGAATTCTGAACCACAGAAAGATCAGAAACACGACCCGGATTTACCCGGATCTCCTCAGGAGATCAGAACCGTGACTCAGATTTACCCAGATTCACGAAATTTGGGTGGATTAGGATTTCTGGTGAACCGAACTGCACATCTCTTATACTATATATCCATGCAAAGCTCTGGACTCCCTGTAGCAACTGTCACTTGTAAGGCCAGGGCATAAATTAAACAAGTTGCTGATACATAAATATATGAAAATTCCACTACAAGCCGCTGTTTAGGTAACTTGTTAAAATAGGTGTTATTTGCTTATGGCAAGACCATTTTTTATGCATCAAATATACAGTATGGTGTTGATAAAGTGAGCTCGTGTAGGTATGTCTGCCTCTACACTCATAGGTAAATAGTGATTACAAATCCAACATTTACTTTTAAGTGTTGTGCAATCCTACTATGCATTTTTATCATTGAATTTTCTGTCAAATCCTCGTTGTGATCTCTACTTTGTAAGTCTTTATATTTATGCATTTTTCCTTGTATGCCGTTTAACTCATATTTATCATTTGTATTATTGGTCATATCATCCTTACAATTGAAATACTCAAACTTTCAATCAAAATAAAGGTCATGACAATTAAAATACCCCATCCAATAACACAGTCTCAAAGTCCCAAATCTGACTTTAAACCCAACAACATATTTCTGTTCATGATGATCTGCACAGTACTCTGTAGAGTTATATTTCTCTTCAAACTTACTGAACTGGCAAGTGGTCTGGTTTTATTAAGACTGGTTGAACCACTGATTTTGTTGGCAAGTGACCCAGGAGGTGCTTGTAAGAACCACTCACTTGATGCTCTTACTGGTGTAGTTAAGCAGCTATATATAGAGGAAAGTCCTTTGATTGAGATGTCTCAGGAGATTTACATTTTTTACAATGTGTAGCATGAATCCACATAATCTTCTTCTTCTTTACTCTGACAGCAGTTGGCAAGTTTGCCACTAGTTTGCCAGAAAGCCTGATCTCAGGGATTTTCTGACCATCAACTTATCACCAGGTTGTAGATAATGGGAAGCACCTTTCACAGGTATTGGTTGTGTACCAATCATAGCAGCATGTACATACTTCAGTTGGTTGCTTAGTGTAATGAGTTTACTCACAGTTATGTAATTTCTCTTACTGGAGGCCTGATCAGAGATGTACACTAATGCTGCATATTTGTACACAGTGTTTGTGTGAAAATATGCAAATTAAAAATATTATTTGTGGTAGGTAAAGTAAATTTGGCTGTTATAAGTGACCTTGCAGCTCCCATATCAATGAGAAATGAATGTTTAGAATGTCCAATTGTCAAATCAATAGTTGGTTCCTTAGAATCATAATTTTTCAATGTCATAGTGTTAACGGGGACTGCTTCATCCCATCATTGAAAATCAGTGTAATTTTTAGAAGGGAATTGTGTAGATTTCTTTGGGTATTTACATTCCTCAGCAAAGTGTCCCCATTTCTGTTTGTAATTTCTTGGTTACCAATTATCCTCATGATGTACTGCCAAAGTTGCTAGATCCTCTGGGTCTTTTGTACACCATAGAGGGTAATTAATAGCCTACCGAGTTTTTATATTAGGATTCGGACATTCAACAAAAGCACTGGACAGCTTTGGAAATAAAAAAAAATAGTCACCTGTCTGGGGGGTCTCAAGTGGTTTCCACAGCTCCCAGTGGCCTCCCCGCTATCTTGTCACTTGGGAGGGACTTCTGGGAGTCCCAGGGGCTGCTGGGAGGCTCCAGGGGCAGCTGGGTGGTGCAACGGCTGCTGGGAGATGTTGTTCTCCAAGTGCCAGCTACAGGGGGAACACACTAACACGGGGGAGTCACACACACTGGGGGTGTGTGACTCCCCCGTGAACATCAACCATGAACCGGAGCTGGCTTATGCACACCCATGCTCACTAATACACACTTACAAACACTTATGTGTATTTGCTTTGTGAAAAATGTGTAAGATTCTGAAAACACTAAAAATAAAAAAGTACTGTAGGCATTAAGCACAAATTTTTTAAAAGTGTAAAATCCTGCAAACACTAAAAACATTTAAAACATGACAGGCACAATGATTATATCTCTTTCAGCGAAATATGTGAGGAAGCTGGAGTTGCGGTACTGGGAGTACTGACACTTTGTCACCCGGAAGTGATGTAACAGACTGTTCCAGAAACTTCTGGTGAGACAGAGCCACCACATCGGTGAAGAGGCAATGGCAAAACCTGAGACCACCACTGCCAAAAGACTAGAGGTAGGAATAGGGACAGTTAGCAAGCCTGATCACATCCTTATTATAGCGCAAGGGGCTACGCTATCCAGCCATACTCTATCTGCAACCCGCAACTCCAGCTCCCTAACCTTTTTTGCCCAAAGAGATATAAACATTGTGCCAGTCATGTTTTAAATGTTTTCAGTGTTTTCAGCATTTTACACTTTTTAAAAATTGTGTGTAATGCCCTAACTTTTTTATTTTTAGTGTTTTCAGCATCTTACACATTTTTTAACAAAGAGCTTCATATACACATATATGTTACTATATGACCATTAAAGGAGCTGCTGTAGACTAAGTGCCGGTCACATATTTTTACACACTTACAAACACTCACAAACACTCCCATACTCATCCTGCTGCAGAAGACCCGTCTCCTGATGTTGGATGCAGAAGACACTGCTTCGGAAGGTGAGTAATTAAGTACTAATTAAGCTAATTGGAAATTTCCAATTGCTTAATTAGTCCTCAGAGGGAGTGCCACCGGGGTCCCAGAGCAAGTCCTGGTGGTTTTTTCTAAAATTAACGATTTTAGGAAAAATCAGACTTGCTCTGGAGGTGCAAATAAAGACTTGGTGGTCTCAGTCCCCTAATTGAATAGCAAAGCTCCATGGCAGTGGTAAAAACCCCGCTCCATGCGTTTTTTTAAATACCCCCCCCCCTATGTTTCATAGATGTGCTATTGTATATTCTCTTAAACTGCTATGTGTTTGTGATGCTGCTCTGTTGCATAGTTTGCTGTAGTATTTGCCCAATATTGGTGAAAACAGTATCGTGAGCTGCGAGGTGGACAAAATTGACTGTAAATTACTGGTAATAATGTTATTGATGTGAATTATACTGTAACAGGTCCAAATTACATAATTAGAGCTGTTTTTATAAATTAAAAAAAATCCCAATCTAAAACCAAAACACTTGAGGGTGGTATTGGCCAAATCCTATGGTGAATTACTGTAGAGCCTAAATTAAAACACAGGGTACTGCGCACATCTTTAATTAAAATACACCTAAAAAATAAATATCTTTGGAAATTAAATGTCTAGAATCTACAACTAAACCTTCTCTTAAAAGAATTTCAAATAAACATTAACAAACCTTAAAACAGTCCCTTGGTTCTAGATTTTCAATCTTTTATTTTCAAGGGAAACATAATTGAATTTCTTATCTGAGGACGGGGCATTTCACACTAACAGATTGCAGAAACTGGTTTTATAGATTTAAATTGGAGAGACTTGTTAGGGCAAAGCAAATTGGCTCTTTTCTAATGTATATACTGAAGAGAAAAAAGACTACTATTCTGCTAATTTGTTTATTAACTTAAAGAGAACGATTGTCTGACTAGTGGCTCAATACGTTCCAAATCATTTTCTTTATCTCAGTTTGACAAATGAAGGTGGAATGGATAATTTAAGTGCATATGAAGACAAAAAGGTGAAATGGCAAAGATAATGTATGTTATATTTTTGGAGTTCTAAGAAAAATATGTTTGCTATGTTTATCAATATGTGATGAGATGAGTACATAAGCCCATTCAATATTGCCACTAATTTCATATCATACTTGAGTCATTATAGTCTATTTAATACATTTGAAAACACATAAAACCAATTATCCCAGTGCTAACCTGTTCCTTTTGCATCCAGAACTAATAATTATATCTTGAAAACCTGAGATAACAGTTTTGGATGACTATCACTCTATCTTCTGTTACGTCTATCAAACATAATCATTCACATTTCCTTATAGTATGTCCACTAACAAACATTGCACACATTAGTCATGTAATATAGAAGGATGTAGTGTAGCAAGTTATACAGATGTGTCTTCATTCATTTAGTGTTTTAACACCATATAGCATGAGATGCTTCAAGTGACCACAGGTAGGTATTTATACATTTTTCTTTATTTTGTGTCTTATTTGCATCATATAAACAGACAGTATACCAGGAACACTAGATTAGTACTTTTGCCACAAAGGAAAATGGTGTAAAGTCTCAGATTAAACATAATGAGATGTGTTGCCAGGCATCCAACCTTTGTCTTTTGCCTTTTTAACCATATCAGATTACCAGGTTACATGAAATGCCAGTGATAGTATTCAAATATATATCTCTGTATGGGTACTTTTGTTGCATTAGTGATACATATTTAAGACAAATTCTCTGACAGGAGACTTGGTGTGGCCTAGGTCACAAAGTCCATGGTAGTCCAAACGGGGCTATTTTTGATCAATTTGAACAAAGGTGTATTGTATGCAGAGGAATTACCGGGTCTAGTGACACCCAGTGTGCACTCCATAGCCCACCAAGATCGCCAGAAAGGGGTGTGGCCTAACATAAGGGCATGGCCTATCAGATTGCATCACTGGAGATGCTGAACTGCCCCCGAAGACTAGTGCCTGCACTGTTGGTCCCTTTTTGACAGCACCCTGAAAGTCTCACACTGTGTTCTTTTGTTTGTTGATTCAAGTTGTTTTTAGTGAGTGAGGTAGCACCAATCCCTACTTAGAATAAATAGTGGGATATATATTGTATTTCAAACACAGCATGAATTAAAGAATTTTGGGAGAAAGAGGATAATAAATCTCTAAATGTAAGAGAATTTGTGTTGGATTTCCTCAAAACCATTACAAGTATCAATGTTCAGAATTTCATCTTCCTCTTCCAAATGTCAATCTCATTATCCCACAATATTACTTAATCTCTACTTGAATCCAAGGCAATAGTTTTAGTCAAACATTTTTTGTCACTTTTCATTAACACCAGTTTTTTTTATTTCATTCTTATTTAAGTAGCCTCCTACAATGATCACTCACAATGTTCCCGGGTGTGCTGCAGAATTCATACTGGTGAGTGGTTAACTTTATTAGACCATAGCTAGTTTGTATGAAGGGCTCCAAAATTACTAATTTTCCTCCAGAATTCAAAGGAACTATGTGATCCTCCACCATCATTCTATCGTTTCAAAATGTCTCAATTGAGTCACGGGAAATGTGTCTTTATATTTGGGTATTTCTTTTAAGCCTGACCAGATGTCATAATTTTTAACATTGGTTCACAGTGATGACAAAATCATCAGCATGACTATTAGAAAAAGTTTTTTTTTTTCTTGCAATTGTACTTCCAGGAGAAGCTGAAGCAGGGGCATGTAATGTACAAGATGAGCAAACAACGTATTTACAAAAACATGTTTGCATCTTTTAAGACCTCTGGGCCTGATTCAGATACAGACGCTAAGCTGCGATAGCTCGCTATGGGCGATTGTTGCCCGTCTGCGCATGCATATGCATCGCAGTGCACGTGCGCAAATCAGTCACTGCGATCACAAATCGTGCACTCATAGCATAAAGACTGAGTGCTACTTTGAGTGACAGATAGTGCCGTTTGTGGGTGGTGACAGGGGAAGGTGCTTGTGAATGGGGGAGTGGTAATGCGAATGCAGGGGTGTCTGGGGATGAAAATGGAGTTTTATGGGTGTGCATAATTAGCATGGAGGCATCATTGTACACATCACATGGTTGTATTTCAGCCTGCAGTGATCACAGTGCTTGCGGTGGGGTAGGGTCTACCTCAAGCGCTGCATGCAGCTCCGATGGTTCTCGATGGTTCTGATAAATAATACACTTCCTGGAGATGATGTGTGCTGAGTAAGAAAAGTGGGCATCTTTGTACTGGTGTGCGCAAACTCTACCATCACTCTCTAAGACATAGATGGCGTCCTTACACCAGATAGTGCGATTGTGGAATATGCATACCCTTTTGGATGTGAATGATCGCGGCTTAGCGTCCGGGTCTGAATTGACCCCTCTGTCTTTTGGAATGAAAGACATAACATATTATTTAAATCTTGGATCAAGCATGGTGCCAAAATTTATTGATCCAATTCCAAATTGCTGCAAACCTTTGTGTTCTGGAAAAATACTGTAAGTAATGTACTTGATCTACAAATCCAACATACAAAGCAGAATCACTCACTTTCATATTCTCCTTCAGCTTTTGTATCTGCTTCCAGGAGTTTGATTAGGGGTATGACCTGACTCAGGTTGACAGAGTCTGAACTCACTTAATTTGTTACAGTTTCAAAAAGATTTAGTAGTTTGCATAAAACCTAAAGAATTCTCAATGTGCTGAAGAAACTTCATATATCTCATCTCCACTATCTCATGGCTGGATGTATATGACTTAATGGCTTTTTGCTGTTCTCCCAGTCACTGTGAAATTCCACCTTTTGCTTCACTTGGTGGAAAGGCAGATCATATATTTTTGCAGATGCTGAAATGTTCTACATGCAGCCATTGAGTGCAAACAATGCCTAAAAAATGTATGAACCACAGACAGCATCTCCAATATGAACCTCTAGTTTATTTATTTTTATTTTTTTTAATAAAATTTTAACCACCAACTTTATTGTGTGTGATGAGCATGGTATATGTTGAAATGAACCTAGTCATAAAGCATACACTATGAGGCTGCTTTTGAGTTGAATGGATCCCTCTTAATGGATGCAAAATGTGATGTTTTTTTGCATACACTGCATTCACAGCACAATCCCCTGCGTTAGTTCTATGAATTCTTGCATGAGCATAAGGTAGGAAATCTGGCTTCCAGTATTGGCTGCAACTATAGCCACTTTGCATTGTGACTCAGAATCAAGGACTAAGATTGATCCATTATTGGTAACAAGGAACCCTGGAAGATTCTTAAGTGAGTGAAGCCAGTGATACAGAGAATAGCTTGCTTGTGAATGACCTAACAATGTATGCTAGTGCTATACTACATGCGCTGCTGCTGCTAAAGGTAATATATCTACTCAGTGGACTGCCATGACTCTGTAGTCTATTGTTTGACCATTAATACTTCTCCATATATCAGTAATTAAGTTGTTTAATGGTAAAATGGCTTTTTTCTAGGGAATTCATGATTTAGCGGCTGATTCTAAATTGCATATAAGTCGTTACACGTGCGCCACATTCTCACAAATAAATGTGTATCTTTGCCCATATTCTGAGCTGACCACATGCAAACACCTGATTTCTGCCCAGTTAAATCCATTCAGCTGCAGGTGGAGATGCGGCTGAGATGATTATTGTTCTAGATCCCTTATAGTTACTCATAGTTGCATATGCCCAGCCCGGATGCATTTGCAGTGCAAACATTTGCAAGATCTATTCTCAAGACAGACTAAGGTACTTTGAATTAGGTACTTTGCTTTCACCCTCCTTCTACAACTGAGGAACTGCATTTGGAAGAAATGGAATCGAGGTGGAATTTGGTAGCATGGACACATGATCACTGATGTGTTTGCCTACTCAAACGTTCAACATGACATCTGGATTTAGTATACAGTGGATGAGTTTTAAAGAGTGTCTAGAAAAATGTAGATCTGGAATTACACTGTGTAAATTATTTTTAGTTCTTTTTATTGAGTATGAAATTCTAGGCTGTGCTACACAGTACATATTCATATGTACATATAGTTTGTGTATGTCAATTTATGTAATCTATTTATCTATCTATCTACAGTGTCTATCTATTTTTCTATCTATATATCTATCTATCTATCTCATATATATCTATCTCATATCTATCTATCTCTATCTATCTATCTATCTATCTATCTATCTATCTAATATCTCATATCTATCTATCATCTACCTATCTGTCTATCTTCTGTCTATCTATCTAGTATACAATCGGGAAGCCGGCTGCTTTAATACCGGCTTGGGTGAAATGCCGGGTGTCTAGATGTAGACGCCTGACATTTCCCTGACGCCGGGAGACCGGGGCCCGGCATCCCGATTGAAGGGATGCCGGGCGCCGTGAGCGGACAGCCGTGGGGGGGAGGGTTAGGTTTAGGGCACCCGGGGGGGGACTTAGGATTAGGCACCCCACCAGGAGGGTTAGGCTAGGGGGAGGGAGGGTTAGGGTTAGGCACCCCCAGGGGGGACTAAGGGTTAGGCACCCCCCGGAGGATTTAGGTTTAGGCATCGGGGAAGGGGGGGTTAGGGTTAGGCACTTAGAGGGGGGATTAGGGTTAGGCACTTGGGGGGAGGTTAGGGTAAGGCACCCCTAAGGAGGGTTAGGGTTAGGGGGAAAGGTTAGTCAATACTTACCTATTGACAATCAGGATTTCCAGCGCTGTTGGGCTTCCGCTGCTATCTATCTATTTCATATCTATCTATCTCCTATCTATCAATCTATCTATCTATCTATCTATCTATCTGTCTATCTACCTATCTGTCTATCTATCTATTTATCTATCTATATATCTATCTATCTCATACTGATCTACCTATCTGTCTATCTATCTATTTATCTATCTATATATCTATCTATCTCATACTGATCTATCTATCTATCTCATATCTATCTATCTGTCTATCATCTATCTCTTAGTATCTATCATCTATCTATCTATCGATCTATCTATCTCTTTTTTTACATTACAAACTGTATTTTCCTTTCTACTTTGACATTGAATTAGAAAAGAAAGTAGTATATATACTAATGTTAAAACATTTCTTCTTTTTTTGCCTTTGATATGTTGTACCATATAATTTCCTTTTACTTACAAGCAATTTTCTTCCAAACTAATTGAGTATGATGATAGGTATACTGAACAATGGAAAAGAAACTTAGTCTGGGTGTATCATTAGGAAAGTGATTTCAGGATTGCAGGGATGATTCTCACAAATAGTTTTAATATGATACATAGGTACAAATTATATACACTTTTTACGGTTTTTGTTCCGAGGTGATAGTATGTGGGCTGAACGTAGACAGCCTAGAAAATATAACAGGTTGACAGATTTTCCTGTTGCAAAAACACAGGCTTCAACTTGCTGATGTTTCCAAGCAAAATTATAATTCTGGGGCTTTTATGAGAGTTTATATAGTTATTTGGAAGAAATATTCAGATGAGGAGCTGGCACAAAGTCAGCTTGTCAACCTACTGTGTCTCAATCACTGGCAATGACACTAAGAATTCATTTATGAGAAAAGGAGAAATGATAATATGTGACAGAAATACTGGGACTGCAAGTCATTGCAAGGAAAACAAGGAACTGCTTAGTATATCATCTCAAGAATGAGTTATTCATTTAATAAGGTTTTTGTATAGATTCAACAGTTTGACTTGTGTAGTGTTCATGTAATGTGCCTACAGAGCACACCGTAATTCATTGGACAAGCCGGTGTCACAATGGCTGTGCTAAGTATGGGGTTAATTAAATAAACCCTAAAGTAAATAATTGTGTTAACTTAGTTATAATAAATACAAAGATCAATGTTGTGGGGTGGAAATTCCGTGATCCTGTGTGTTCTCCGGAAAGGACCATCTGTCTACTGTACCTCTGTACCTACTGCGCCTTTGATAATGAAGCTAGTTAAAAAAATAGAGAATAATTAAGGACTCAGATGAAATAACTTCCAAAGACATCAAAATTAATGGGCAAACCAAACCACATCATATCTAAGTCAACTTAATTGCTGCTAATTAACTTTATCCCAGATCAGACTACCCCTTAATAACAATGAAATAAAAAATAATGAAAAGGATGATGCAGAGATAAAGGAAAATGGGATTTTGAATGTTAGCCTGCTACTGACCCATGGGCTGTAAAAAGGTGAATAATTGGTGTAATTATGCGTAAAGCCTCATAATTAGTTTGATGTCTGCACCTAAATGAATGGCATACAATGTGTATGGAAATATATGACAATTGAGTGCTAATGAAATTCATGACCTAATTGCTGAGAGGTGCAAATGTTAACACTACACCATCGCCTAGACCAGGGGTTCCCAACCACAGTCCTCAAGGCACACTAATAGTCCAAGTTTTAAGGATGGCCATTCTTGGCACCATAGTCGGACTGGAGCATGAAGGGCCCACTGGGGGAATGCAGTGTTGGGGCCCTTATATAGGGGTGTGGTCAGCATCCAGAAGGGGTGTGGCCAGCTTCCACATAGGCTTAGCTAACCATTACAGAGTGCATGACCTGGGCCCCTTTAAAAATATATTTAGCAAATACTGTTAGTGCATACAATATATAACAGATTAATAACTGCAATGCATTGTTGAATATACACCATAGTCCTGTGCAGTATAATGTAACATACTGCATGTATAATGTATAATTCAAGTGCACAGTCTAGAACCTGATCCCTAGAGGAGGGAATGGGCCCTTAGGCAGTGGGGCCCACCGGGGGTTTCTCCTGCACCCCTGTGGGCCAGTCTGACCCTGCTTGGCACATGTGTCATGATTAGTACCTCAGTTATTTTAACTTAACCATCTTTGTTCAACCTTGGATATCACTAAAACCAGGACTGTTAGTGTGCCTTGAGGACCGAGGTTGGGAAACTCTGGCCCAGACCCAAAAGGGGGAATTGTTTTAGCACTACAAAACTTCATAAAGGCAGAGAACAAACATTTAATGTGACGCTACTGATCTCCGTGGCGGACAGTTCAGAGAATAATTCCTGTCAGGAATGTTACAGGTATAAGGTAATGTGTATTCTAGGAGCACTGCTGTCTACAGCCCTTACCTAAATGCATTGTTCTTAAAAAATAAAAATAAGCATTCAGAGAGAGCACAATGCCAAGTTAGCTCACCCAGTTAGCTCTCTATTTATACTCAGTAGGGATTTTACATCAAGCTCTGATCTTACAGTAGCACAATTATCCCTGGTCAGCAGAACAAGCCAGAATATAAGAGGATTATATCACATGAAAACAACTGGTAGAGAGGGCTTCTGGTGGAGATGAAGGATACGAGAACAGTGAACTACAGTGCAGCTATTTATAGCAGTCGATACGACTATCAGCTAGTGGGGTGAAGTATTGTTGTAACAGCGTGGAAATGCCGGCAACAGCAACTTGTCCCCATCTTGCCCTAGACTCGCAGATCCCTGAATGCGGTCCTATTAATCTCCAAACACCCTTTAGCGCCATGTATGTGTGCACTGACTTGAAATTACTTGCAGGGCAAGCCCAATAATGTCTTATATAGGTAAAACTTAAATGATATATATTCTAGTTCAAGCATGTGAATGGATATACTGTATATATATATATATATATATATATATACAGGTATATATACACACATATATACATTTATAGAAGCACTTGTTCTCTAAAAAAAGGCCTCAGACCTGTTAAAATTGAATAGTTGCATATGATCGCAATACAATTGTTTTCTGACAATTTGGTCGTCTGCTCATCTGATTTATATCGGTGCAATTCACGATGCACCTTTGCGTGCGCACGCATCCTTGAGTGCGCACGCACCCACACATACGCACAACGCAAACTAGCGAAACTACACAATATTCTCATACTTACATATTCAATTTCTTTTAAAAAGGTTCCCAAGCATTAAGCTTAATATTAGAGGTTTTATTAGCGAATACTTATGTTGTGAATGTAATGTATATGATATTTAAGGTACATAAGCTAGTAGACATATCATGTTTGGTACCATTCTAAATCACTGTTTATTTAAAGATCTCCGGATCTATCGGCAAGGAGATCGCATCATGCATATGCAAGTTATGAACTATATGAAATTACTGGTTAGAATGTAAAGCTGTATGTAGTGTCTTTTGACTAGTTTAAACCAGTTCTTCGGCGGGAAAACCACACGAATCATTTGCTGAAGAGTCAAGACATACCCCAAATGACATCATATGAACTAACCTATGACCTGCATCGATAAAGAATGTCCAGGAGCAAGAACCAATGAAAATATGACACCTAGTTTCTTTGTTTGTACTGGATATATAGCCTGAGTAAGGAAGCCAGTCTACAGCCATTCTCCTTGGATGACCACAGACCTCTGGATTGATGACTGTAGACTGGTGACTAGTGCGCATTCGTATGTATCTGCCTGTACCTTGTATTATACTTGCTTTTGGCGCTCAATGTCTAGATCACAGTGTGGTATACTTGTACTTTTAACAATTTAACTTGTTGTGTGTTGGAAACACAAGCAGTTTGGAAAGCAATTATTTTCATTATAGCAATTAGTTAGGATCGATAGGCCATAGACCTTTCTTAACACTTTTTTAGCGGCACAATTGCACAGAAAACAAAAGATGATCCTGCCACTTAAATATTCCAGAACTAAGCCTTTATTCTGAATGAGAGGCAGATGGGATTAAGGCCCTGATTCAGAGCCAGACGCTCTGACAGAGCCCTCGCTCTGAATCAGGGCCGTCCCTCTTACTTTTTGGAGCGGCCTCCTGGCCGCTCGCATAGCTGTGGGTGACCACCCACAGCTATAGTGAGCGGCCAAAATGATGGACCCTTGTGGTAGGGTCTCGTCTGCCGCAAGCCCTGGAGTGCTTTTGGCTATCAGAGCCAAAAGCACTCCCACTGACATCACTAGTGATGTCAGTGGGGCTGGCCACAGACGGTTGGCGTTCCCATGGGAATGCCTCCGTCTGGACAGCCACGACCCGGCACACCCACCAAAGGGGGCATGCTGTCAATCACCATCAACAGCACGCCCCCTTTGGTGCGAGACCCATAATGACGGCTTGGCCTTCGTTATTCGGGTCTCGCGCATGCCCACGATGGAGCCGCCTCTGTCATGCGCATGCGCACTTGGGCAACATTGACCCGCTTGCGAGCGCTCAGCGCTCGCGAGCGGGTCTGAATCAGGCCCTAAGTGTGCAACAGCCATCAAGGTAGGTTGATTTCACTAACACCTCCAGCTGTACCAAGACAAAAACCAACTAATGTTAACATTTCCACAATTTACACAGAATAAAAGCACAATCTGTACATTAGATAAGGGCTGTACCATAGCAGCATGAATAACTGTTGCTGCATTAAGAAACAAGGATGCCATTATACCCATCAACACGATGTATCCAACTGATGCCACAGAAAAAAGGGTCAATAAAGCACATCAAATATTTTACAAATAAAACCCATGACCTCATAGCACATTCATTTAACCATTGTCATAATGTCCTCAAGATGGATCCAAGGTTAAATGATGAAAAGAAAAATTTATTTTAAAGAAGGTTGTAGACCCTATATAATAGCTACAGAACTAATCAGAGAGCTCCCACTCTCGGTATGTATATATAAGTAAATTGTTGCATGTATATATCTATGTACTGTATATATAAGAAGATTATAATAAGAGGATAAGTCTGCGCTGGGTGTCACAGTGTGTTGAGGGGATGTTATAACAGAACTGGACACCTGTTGAGTGGCAGCAGTGCGCTGATGCTCCATGCCTCTAGCTCTAGGTATAGCATAACTGCAGGCTTAGATGCATGGATACTTAGATGGGATTGTATACCATCTGGGTGCAGGATAGGGAGCATCAAGCTAGTGGGAACTGTAATACCCCAGCCAGGGTGCACTGTTCGTTAGAGTCCCGGGATCTTTTTCCACAGAGCGGTCACAAGGTAAGTATACACGCAATTTTTAGGAATACGATTAATGTTTATTTGCAAAGAATAAATTAGTTGACGTTAAATTGCAGTTCTACAATCCGAGTTGCAAGCTCGATAACAGTAACAATTTCTGTCACAAAGTACACAAACAACAACGAATCAATTTTATTTATCAGGAACACAACTTCCTTGCAGTAGCTAACGATCTCTCTCCACCTGTTGATCTCAAAGGGTTAATGCATGCAATACAACTCTTAATAGCAGTTTTACCCTAAATGTTTGTAAACCTTCCCCACATGTAATAACAATAAAACAGTATTGAATATTTATGCTATCTCTTAACTATTTTCTCACTATTTTCTGGCCAGAAAACATATAGTACATTAATACCGGTATTACCAGGTCCCTCCGGTGTGCACTGCGTTGCCCGGGTTTACAAATGCTGGTACTGACTCTAGCCTTTTCCTAAATAGGGCTTTTCCACCTGCTGGTTCAGTCTATGCTGGCACCAGCTGTACTTATCTCTCCTGATTTATTCTGGCTGACTGCCTTTACTGATAAGTTACAGTGTCAACACTATGGCAACAATTCAGGGTGTAGTGTGACTGTTACTGATGTTGCAAGTCTATTACTTTTGCCCAGTCACCTAAACAGCTGGCTGTCCGTTTTTATTGTTACAAGTGTGGGTGCAGCTGAGGCTTTCCCGGGGATCTAAGTAGGGTTTAGATGGCTCAATCTGTACGAGTCCTGTCCTCTCCTTTACACTGACTTCCCTGCTGGCTAACTTAGCAGTATAGATCCATTGCTTTGGGGAACAATGTGACATTCATTAGCTGTGTCTCTCTTGGCTACTGATGTAGCGCTCCCTGCTGTGCACTGCTCTGGTGCGATGAATGCAGCGGCCTGACTGTTGGGGATGGCTAGGGTCAATTAGCGGAGAGGAGTAGGGACAAGTCTCTTACCACCGCTTCCTCTTGGTATTCCTTAGAGCCCGACACAGCCTTCCGAGTCCCCAGGATAGACCTGCCTCTGCCTGGGTGCTGCTCCTCCCCTGACTCCACCTAAGCCATGCCTCTGCCCCGACGGATATCCGCTTCCTGCCGTCAGGTCTCCGCTGCTGCCGCACTGTCTCCTGATGCTAGCCAAGTCTCTCATGGCCTCCAACTTGCCACCCCTTTCCTCCGGCCAACAGGTAAGCCGTCAGCCACGCTCCGGAACTCCCTTACCACACGGTTGTCCCCTGGAACTGTGCACCAGTCACGTGTACGGAGCTTTTTATACCAGTCCTCCCCCTCTCGTGCTCATTTCAACGGACCCTTTACTTTCCATGAGCTAACTCCCAATGTCCAACTGGGGTATAGTTTCCCCTATTTGCTGTCTCTTGGTAGCATCCCGTCCTTGTGGGTCTCAGGTTCCACAGGGCCATTTGGCTCAGGCAGAACCATCTTCCCACCTTGTAGGGAGAGTTCATGCAGGACCTTATCTGACCCTATTATGTGATTACAGCATTACATATATATATAAAAGCTAGGGACACTCATGACCTTTCATGCTGGTACAGTTTACATAACAGTGATATCCCAGGGAATACAAGGGCAGTTCTTAGCATATGAACCTGGCATAGCAATACCCATGCTTTGCCCAACATACGTGCACATTACCTTATAACAGCAAAACCTAATGTATTTTATAGGCCACCCCTTAGATATTATAATGAACACACTACAGAGAAATTCTCCCCGATCTCGGGGGTATCACAGAACCATTAAGTGTCCACTGGGAGTGCTGGCAAATAAGGCTAAACATTCATTACAATTGCCTATTGCAGGAATGGCAGGGCTGGCATCTTGTAAAGATATCCACCTTATCCCATACCTTGGACAGGTGGGTGAGACAAGGACAACAGCAGTTAACCCCATAGGGAAGGTGCATAGGGAACACATAAGAAGCAATCCTCCTCCTTTGTGGAACAGATTGGGCAAAGGAGAGGCGCTGGTGGGGTCTCTAGTGTGAGATCTCCATTCACTCTGGCTGCATGTAGTCCCAGCAATCACTACAAGTGGATTCTGTTGCCTGACATCACGTCTGCGGCCAAAGTATCTTGGATCCAAAGCACTCACTTGGGTTACATTTGGTTAACCTGGTGGTTCTTTATATTAAGCTCTCCCTCCAGCAAAGCCATCTCCTACAGCCATCTTGAGTAGCTGGTGTTGTGTGACATAATGCCCTTGACTACCATGCCCAGCTGTAGCAAGCACTGTCTGAATATTTATAATAATGGAGCAAGAGAACATAACAAGTGACCCTTACTGAAGCCACCCCCCAATCTCATGGTTTAAGCTACTACAGGCGCTTAGACAATGTTCTGTTATTCATCTGAGAATCTCCCAATAAAGTAAGAGAGAGAAGACATGTCTCAATTCATGTAAATAGAAAAACAGAAAAAATATCATATAATTGCAAATGACTGATAAAGGAGATAAACGTCATAATCAGATCATAACCCTTTTTCTGTTTTCTTGGGTGTTCAGTGTCTCAGTTATAGTACTCGTACACAAAATTAAGTGAATGAATTAAGAGGTTTCTAGGAAGACTCTCCCTCATACAAGTAGAATACCAGGGGTAACATACCTTTGAATTTGTTCATTGCTGATATCACACAAATGTTCCTGATGAACTTACCTGAATTGAGTGAAGATTACTTAGTTAGCAGATAACCCATTCTGTTGATTCCCTGACCAGTACTATACAAACTTATGGATCATTTCATGCTGCCAGTGTGATGAAAACCTCTACTACTGTCAGACGGCAATGGCCCTTACAAAATCTCATGGGACTGTGGCTCTCGCTCTGAATCAGGGCTGTCCCTCTGTATTTAAGAGCGGCTATAGTGAGTGGCCAAAATGATGGTCGTGATGGTCAAGACCATCGCGACCATCGGGCTTGCGACGAGACCCTTGTGGTAGGGTCTCGTTGCCGCAAGCCCTGGAGTGCTTTTGGCTCTATCAGAGCCAAAAGCATGCCCACTGACATCACTAGTGATGTCAGTGGGGCCGGCCCCAGACGGTAGGCGTTCCCATGGGAACGCCTCTGTCTGGGCAGCCACGCCCCCGGCATGCCCACCAAAGGGGGCATGCTGTCAATCACCATCGACAGCATGCCCCCTTTGGTGCGAGACCCATAGCGACGGCTTGGCCGTCGTTATTCGGGTCTCGTGCATGCGCACGACAGAGCATGCGCACTTGGTCAACATTGACCCACTTGTGAGCGCTCAGCGCTCGCGAGCGCATCTGAATCAGGCGCTGTGTTTCAGGTTAGGTAGATGTACCAAACTTTCTGCTTTTAGGGGCATATGTATCAAAGCTTGACGTGAGATAAAATTGTGAGATATATATCACCAACCAATCAGCTTCTAACTTACATTTTGCAGGTTGTGTTTAAGAAATGATAGTTTGGAGCTGATTGGTCGGTGATATATAATTCACAATTTTATCTCACATCAAGCTTTGATACATATGCCCCTTCGTGTGGAAGGTGTTAAATACAGTTCATACATGCTTTTGTTGTCTCTTGGTTGTTTCACACATGACAAATAGAAAAGTCACTGCAATATTAATACCTGTACTGTTGTAGAATAGCTTATGCGTTCATAGTAAATAACAAGCCATAACTATATGTCAGAAAAGTTGTGAACTTGACATTTTGGAATCTCTTTCCACTACCTTATCCTTCCTGGTTTTCTGTACTAAGGTCACATAATGTTGGTTTATGTAAAAGGTTTGTTTACCTAGAAAGTTAACTGATAGCTGCAATCGTGTAAATAACAGCCCTGTATCAGAATATGTGCTTTTCCTTTTCTGCACAGAAAATACACTGAATGAAACTAAACTACAATTCCTGCACATGGTATGCAGTCTTTATGTTGACATTCATAATGTTGACACCACAATGTAAACAGTTATGATGTCCACATTGTTGAAATTTTGACATTCAATGTGTCGGCATCTGCAGAATGTTGAGATGTTCACAATGTTGAAATGTCAAATATTGACATTCTGCATGGAGCAAAAGTTAGGGTTAGGCTGCAGCAGTGGAGGGTTAGGATAAGGCACTAGGGGGGTAGGGTTAGACTGCAGGAGGGGAGTCTAGGGCTAGGAACTTGGGGAGGTTTAGGGTTAGACACTAGGGGGAGGGTTAGAGTTAGACACTAGGGGGAGGGGAGGGATAGGCATTAAGGCAGGGTTAGGCATTAGGGGGAGGGGTAGGCATTGGGGGTAAGGTTAGGCATTAGGGGGAGGGTTAGGGTTATACTGCAGGTGGGGAGTCTAGGGCTAAACACTTGGGAAGGGTTAGGGTTAGACTCTAGGGGGGAGGGATAGGTATGAAGGGGAAGAGAGGAATAGGCATTAGAGGGAGGGTTAGACTGCAGGAGGGGAGTCTAGGAATAGGCACTTAGGGAGGGTTAGTGCTAGACACTAGGGTTAGGGCTAGACACAAGGGTTATGGACTAAGGGGAGGGATAGGCATTTGAGGGAGGTATAGGTATTAGTAAGAGGGTTAGGGTTAAACTGCAGGAGGGGAGTCTAGGGCTAGGCATTTGGGGAGGGTGAGGGTTAAACACTAGGAGGAGGGTTAGGTGTAGGTTGCAGTTGGAGATGTTGGGGAAAGGCAAGGGAGGGTAAAGGTTAGGGGTTAGAAATGCAGCCAAAGCTATTGCAAGATGAGTCAAAAGTCATCATGACATCACCGCTGGTCCCAGAACACACTGCTAGACACCAGAAAAATGTTGTTGACATTGTAGTCATGTTGACATTTCATCACTGTCCACATGATGAATGTCTTAGTGATCAATGTCAACATGCCAAGTATGTCAACATACTGCATGTCAACATTATGACCATATCAACTTTAGGAATGTTGACAAAATATACCTGAACCCCATGTGCATACCTGCACCAACATATGAAAATAATGTTTTATTCTAATACTGAAGGTCACTGCATTAAATTAAACACCTTCAAATGAGAAAGTAGCATAAAAAAATCATAATAAATAATACAACTGTATGCACACATTGAATTGGAAAACAATGGATTAACCATCATACATATTTACATTCAGTATACTAACACTTAAACTATTACATACTGACTGTGTATATTTGGAAGTCTGTGGGTATGAGGCCTTAAGCACCTAAAAAAAAAGGTGTTTAATGTCTACCTGCCAGAGAAGCTGTATATCTCCATTATAAGACAATTGGTTTTACTATGCATTCAGTATTGAGATAAATTACAGTAACAACAGGACTCCCACACCTGCACATAGATTATCCTGTTGGCTTGATGGATTCATTGTATCGGCCTCATGTGCTTGCCTTTAAATATGTGTCAGTCTATTATTAATGAGCACATTTTGATAATTTCCTTTGCGATCCACAAGAACTTTTGTTACCGTATTTAGGGGACTATTTATCAAGGCAGTTTTTCATAAAGCTGTGCAGTTTCTGCATAATTTTAAGTATCACTGCTTTTTAACGATAGCTTATTACAGTAGACTTCATGGGGACTGCCGAGCCCTATGTACCAAACTCTGAAAAACTTTGCTTTTTGGAGTTTCGCCCCATTGCTTTTGCCATCAATAGATGGCATAAACTGCTTTAGGTCAATGGAGGCATATATGGAGGAGAGGGATCTCAAAACCCCTCTCCTGCAGCCTCTGGAAACCGACACTGTGCGCATGCGAGTGTCAGTTTCCTAGGAGGAGTGTTTAATAAATGTGAAATACTCCATACCCCAAGATGTAACTCACAGGTAGTGGCGTAACTAGGATCTTTGGCGCCAAGGACAAGATGAAAAATGCCCCCCCACTGTGTGCCAAAACAAACATATGCCGCCGGGTAGTACACTCACTGTCAGTGAATGTACTACCTGGCAACGGTGTGTTTGTTTAAGTGGGTAGACAGTGGGACAGTGTGGTGCCATGGACCACGCTGACCTCGCCGATGGCTAGCATCCCCTCCTTCCGCCGACACTTATTGGCTGCTAAAACAAACACACTGTCAGTGAATGTACTACCCAGTGCTGGTGTGTTTGTTTTAGTGTGTAGTCAGTGTAGTACTGCGGACTGCACTGACCTGGATGGTGCGTGACTCTGACCGTGCCCAGGGCACGTGTCCTGCTCCACCCCCCTAGGTATGCCACTGATCACAGGGACAGAAGTTAACATTACCGCTGTCCTTGCTAGTTACACTTAGTACATAGTGAGGATAATCATGTAAAAATGTATTTTCCCCGTTGCTATGTACTGTACAATTAAAAAAATTGTAGTGATTTTTAGTATATATACCCCGTAGTCCTCATGTATCAGCTAAAACAATTCGGTGACTAGTCTTAAGAAGTGAATCATTTTCTTACATACTACCAAAAGAACCTGGGGCAACTCAATCTGTTCGCTGCTCCACCCTGTACCCTGCTCTGTCCCATCATACTCATTGCCCACTGCTTTGTCCCACTCTGTCCAGCTCCTCCTCCTCTCTTTCCTTTCTTCTGTCCCAGCCCGCCCCCTGCTCTGTCTTGCTCCACCCCCTGCTCTGTCCAGTTCCCTCCATCCAACAGCTGCATATGCTTACCCATTCCCAGCTTGTCCTCCTACTCTCTGGATAGGATCTATCCTATCTCTTTAGCAGTGGGAGCCATTAGATGGGCTGTGCTTGCCCCAGCTGCCACTGCACAAAAATGCTGGAGATGCCAAGTTTCAGCTGCAATTTAATTATGTTCCTCACTGCAGGGGTATCAAATGCACCCAGATGATTATAGCAAGATGTCACAGACCTATACGAGTGAAATGTGCCCACATTGCACATCGCTATCGCTTCCCTTTTGTCTAACAAAACTGGATAAATTACAATTTTAACTCACAAATGCTCACCTAAGCATACTCTATGCATAGGAGATGAAGGGGGCATTAATTGATGTGTTTGGAGTGCTTGCAAGGGGACAATCACAAATGATTTGAAGATTTGACAGTCATCATACATTTCTACCAAAAATTGCACCAGCCCCTAACCACCTGAAAACGATCCGTCTTTTCCAGGCATAATTCTGCAATTTCTTAGCTTTGCATGCAAACAAAAAATCTAAAAACGTGTTTGTGCTAATTATATATTAACATTCTAATGCTGTGTATGGCAGAACTAATAAGAGATCAAGCCTCCAAATGAATTTACAAATCATTTATATTAAATAGGAAGATCACAGTAAAATAGTGTATGTAAAACAGCACTTCACATCACTGTATTTTACCATAATGGTTAGTACTTAGACTGATATAGAATGTAAATTACTATATTAGGTAATCAATCTTAATTGTCCACAAATTAACCATCAATGGCACATTTGTAGAGAATAGTCTGTCCCTCAAGGCGCACTAACAGTCCTGGTTTTAGTGATATCCATGCTAAAGCACAGATGGTTAAATCAAAATAATACCTCTTTTCCACCAAAAACCCAGGTCAGACCCATTTACACTGCAGCTTCGATCTGGGTTACTCCCAGGTCAGCCCTGTTCACACTGAACTCAGGACTGCCCTGCTAAACCTGTGAGGTCATAAAAAGTGGGAGGTGAATGCCCCACAACCACCAATCAGCTCATTTTAGGCATGACCCAGGTCAGATAACCCGGGTTGAACCGTTTACACTGCACCATTACCCAGGTCCATCCTGGGTCCAACACTGGTAGCTACCTGGGTTGGATTGCTGGGTCACTTGACCTGGGTTATTTTTCAGGAACCCTTTTACACTGAGCTGCGACCCGGGTAGACCCAGCAAAAACCCAGGTTTTTGCTCTGGTGTTAAAGGGGTATAACTAAAGTACTAATTAAGTCACCTGTGCTCAAGTATGGCTATCCTTAAAACCTGGACTGTTAGTGTGCCTTGAGGACCATATTTGAGAACCCCTGCGTTAGAGTCTCACCAAAAAAGTTTAAAGAATGAATAAGAGTCCACTCCTCCACTTCCAGATCTCCAGGTCTATAGCGATGTAAGCAACGTCGGACTATGGTAATCCTGTGAGCAATTGGTGAATAAGCATTTGGCTGGAATAGCAGGTCCACAGGCTATAATTAAGCCAGATAGTGATGGCCCCACACAGCGCTATAACATGAATACTCAGCACATCCAACAGACCTCCATCTTATTTCATGGATATGTAATCTATTTGTGGTTACCACAAAGAGTACAGGAATCAGCTACAATCGATCACACCTCAGATCGGTATCAGAAAAGTATAATAAGGGGCATATTCAATACCGTGCGAGAATAGCCAAAAACCCGCACCTGCAAGGTTTTTCCTGCACGTGCGGGTTTTTTGCTATTCTATTAGGTGCGTGTTTTTTTTTAAAAACATGCGCCGGGATGTTTTTATTCTTGGACATCCTGAGCAAGCATGATTTTTCCTAAAATCAATGAATTTAAGAGAAATCACTGGGACTTGCTCTGACACCCCCGTGGCACCCCCCCTGAGGACTAATTAAGCCATTGGAAGTATCCAATTAGCTTAATTAGTCCTTAATTACTCACCTTCCTCAGCGCTGTCTTCTTCATCCTGCGTCAGGAGTCGGCTCTTCTGCAGCAGCTGTGAGTTTGTCAGTGTGTGTGGTGTATGTAAGTGTGTATGAGTGTGTGTGTGTGTCCCTTTGTCAGTGTGCCCCCGCAGTGTTAGTGGGGCCCCCTGTAATGGGTGCTGGGAGAACTACATCTCCCATCAGCCCTTGCCCCTCCCACCAGCCCCTGGGACTCCCAGCAGCCCCCTCTCCAGTAAGAAGAGGGAGGCCACTGGGAGCCACACAGATGACAGGAGAGCCCCGGCCAGGTGAGTGATGTTTTGATTTAATTAAAAAAAAATTCACGGTGCAAGGTTTCACAGCTGAAAACCCTGCGACCAGTATTTTTGGTATTGAATACTGTGGGTATCGGGAGCGTGCATACCCACGGTATTTCTAAATTGGGCATGAGGGGCATGAGGTTTTAACCTCGCTAAACCTTGCGCCCAATTGGATATGCCACTTAGTGCCCTCTGACACGTTTTGCTTCCTTAGTGGCAGCTTTATTAAAGAGCATGCAAACATATAAGCATGATTTCACCCACACTATACATTGGGCCTGATTCATTAGTGAATGCTTTTGCTAATTTTTCTGCTTTGTAACTGCAGAGAGGGCATAAGTAAGCAAGGGTGTTATTGCGTATGCACACAGGGTCTGATTCAGATATGTATACATTACCTATATTTCTGCATTTGAGTTATTAACCTCCACCTACACATGCGCCTTCCCCACAGTATGCACGTGCAGCAATTTAATTGCGCTCAAAAGTGGCTGTGGTTGCAGTAAGGATTTATTTGCAAGAGATTGACATATAGAGGCCATTTTGTGGGAAGTAACATGGAGTGATGGAAAAAATGTAGGTGTGCTGTGACCATTTTCAGGACATGTATCTGCCTACACTTGAGATCCTCTACTCAGAAAATTTGGCTCCTTCAACTAATTTCCCTCCACCCGTTCTGTGCAACCATAGCATTAGTCAAATGGTCAATTATTGAAGGATCTGCATCCACTCCTGCAAGTTTTATGCACTTGCTTGGAACGGCAAAGACGCCGGTGGGAGTCTCAATACATTTCCTGGTGGCAGTATGCATTAGCATATTTTCACACAGCAGCTGCATACTGTATAGGATCGCAGTTGCTACTGCATTAGCTTCCACATCTGAATCAGACCCACAGTTTTGGACGGAATCGGTATGAAATGGCTGAATAGCTGGCAGTTCTCATACCGACGCCAAAAGCCTGATCAGCTACAATCCCGAATGGGGTTGGTATGTACCTTAACCCTCCCTTGTCACCCCCCCTAACCCTAACCCTTCCTTGGTGGTGCCTAACCCTAAAACTCCCAGGGTGGTGCCTAATCGTAAGTCCTCCCAGTGGTGCCTAAACCTAACCCCACCTCCGCTCACCCTAAACCTAACCATCCCGGAAGGGGTGCCTCACCCTAACCTCCCCCCTGGTGGTGCCTAACCCTAACCCCCCTCCCCGCAGACTAACCCTAACACTCCCGGGGAGTGCCTAACCCTAAGTCCCTCTTGGGCCCTAAACCAAACCCTTCCCCCCTGCGGCTAACGGTCACCTGTCCCCGCTTACCTTCGTTTCGGATGCTGGCTGTCGGGATTTTGGCATGGGGCTAAAGATAGGCATCGGGATTTCGATGCCTATCTTTAGTCCCGGTTCGGGCTTCTGTTGTCGTGATTCTGACGGCCGGCATCCCGGCCGCCGGTAATCTAACTGCATCCCCTTTTGGACATGAACTGTCATAGTACTCATCAGTCCCTGTGTTGTCACCAACACATACACAATGTGTTTATATTTCAAACCTCCATACAAATTACCATAGTGGTTTTGAGATCTGACTAACACAAGTGTCCTTTGGGACAAGCTCCTTGAATCGAACCATAATAATAAATCATTTTAAAATCAGCAAGCACACTTTTCCCATATCATTATCTTGTTCCAGTGCTGAATGGGTGGGTTTCCTCTAAAACAGAGAGAACTATGAACACTGGATTAAATGTCATAATGGAAACCAGCTCCAGTCTGATCAGTACAGGGTTAGTAGCCTATATGTGAAAGCCGTTACATGATTGGATGACACTCCCTGTACATTTGTGTCAGAGTCATTCAGATGACAGTGCTCAGAGTGAGTAGTTATGTGCACTATATTGTATGTATTTTTCTATATTCCAGTTGGACTACAAACCAAGAAGATTTCCCATTGGATTGGTTTGGTGGGAAAAAAGATTTATTTATACTGTATATAATAAAATTGATGAATAAGTAATTTTTGGTGAGTTTTCATTATACATTAAAATGTATTTTAAAAATGTTTCTATAATATGTAGTAGATTTTACTACATTTGTATAATGGACAGTAGCCTTACTGACCTTTCACCTTTATACTGGGACCCATAAGTACAGTTGCTACGTAAGAGGTCTCAAACTTATTCATCACCTCTGTCCGACCATGGAAAGAGTTGGTAGACTCTGCAAGGACAGTTCAAAGTCTTGATTCTTGTTTTCTTGTGGCCCCTTCCCCAGAGGCATCCCCAGGTCTGGTGACACCCGGTGCGCACACTGACTATCCCTGCACACCAGAGTTGTGCCCAAAAAGGGGATGTGGCCTAAAATAAAGGGATGTGGCCTCTTGGGGGATCCCAATGACTTCACTCAGGGGGCAGCCCAGCATCGTAGGAGATGCTGGCCTGCCCCCCCCTTGGAGACTGGACTGTTAGCACTTTTGGCTACTCTTGTATGACATGAGCTGGGTGCTGCTGGATGTCACACTGCAGCACCCTGCTCCTGTTACTGAGGAGGAGCTGGCATTTTGGTGTCACCCACTCCAAGGGTGACAATCTGGTGTGGCCCATACCCCCCACACCTCCTCCTGACACCACTGCCTTTCCCAAAGAGGCTCTAAAGGTTCTAAGGCAAGAGGGTCCCCTAAGGTTCTGGATTATACTATGACAGGGGGGGCAACAGTCATGAACTTACCTGTTATAGTGGAATAAAAGAGTGTGGTACAATATGTCAATAATTATAATGTTAGCATTCATAATGTTTACATGAGAATGTTGACATGGTCATGATGTCAAGATTGACCATGCAGACTCTGTTGGAATGTCGACATGTTAAAATGTGGACATATCAACCCTGGTGGCTCAGCAGTGACTTACCTGCTCCTGATGGTTGCGGCAACTCCAGCAATGTGTTCCATGTATCATGAGACTGCCAGTTCCAACTGAGTCATCTGACGGAGTGACGTACTTACCCTATCCCCAGCCCTTATCACTAACCCCAACCTACCTTCCGTAGCTGAACCCTAATCTCTTTCTAGTTCCTACCTCTCCCTTCCTGCATCTCTTCCTAGTGTATAATCCTATCCCTTACTTCCCGCAGTCTAACCCTAATGTCGACATTCTGACAATGTCGGCATTTCACATGCCGACATTCTGAGAACGTAGACATGTTGTCTGTCGACATTCTAACAATTTTGACATACCTGTCAACATAGTGGTGTCCACATGGTGAATGTCAACATTGTAATGTCGACCTAATGACTACATCCCGAAAAAAAGTGCGGCGGTCTAACCTGAAGATGATTTAATTATCTATTTTTGAATAGATACAGTCAGGTGCATAAATATTGGGACATTGACAGAATTTTCATATTTTGACCTCTATTCATCACCACAATGGCTTTGAAATGAAACAAACAAGATGTGCTTTAACTGCAGACTTTCAGATTTAATTTGAGCGTAATTACATCCAAATCAGGTGAACGGTGTAGGAATTACAATGGTTTCTATATGTGCCTCCCACTTTTTAAGGGGCCAAAAGTAATGGGACAAACTAAACAATCCTAAATCTAACTTTCACTTTTTAATACTTTGTTGCAAATCCTTTGCAGGCAATTACAGCTTGAAGTCTGGAACACATAGACATCACCAGACGCTGGGTTTCATCCCTGGTGATGCTCTGCCAGGCCCCTACTGCAAATGTCTTCAGTTCCTGCTTGTTCTTGGGGCATTTTCCCTTCACTTTTGTCTTCATCAAGTGAAATGCATGCTCAATTGGATTCAGGTCAGGGGATTGACTTGGCTATTACATAACATTCCACTTTTTAGCCTTAAAAAACTCTTTGGATGCTTTTGCAGTATGCTTCGGGTCATTGTCCATCTGCACTGTGAAGCGCCGTCCAATGAGTTCTGCAGCATTTGACTGAATATGAGCATATAATATTGCCCGAAACACTTCAGAATTCATTCTGCTGCTTTTGTCAGCAGTCACATCATCAATAAATACAAGGGAACCAGTTCCATTGGCAGCCATACATGCCCACGCCATGACACTACCACCACCATTCTTCACTGATGAGGTGGTATGTTTTGGATCATGAGCAGTTCCTTTCCTTCTCCATACTCTTCTCTTCCCATCACTCTGGTACAAGTTGATCTTTGTCTCTGGTGCGTTCTTTCTTTTTAAGAATGTTCCAAACAGTTGATTTGGCCACACCTAATGTTTTTGCTATCTCTCTGATGGGTTTGTTTTGATTTTTCAGCCTAATGATGGCTTGCTTCACTGATAGTGACAGCTCTTTGGATCTCATATTGAGAGTCGACAGCAACTGATTCCAAAGGCAAATGTCACACCTAGAATCAACTCCAGACCTTTTACCTGCTTAATTGATAATGAAATAACGAGGGAATAGCCCACACCTGTCCATGAAATAGCTTTTGAGTTGATAGTCCCATTACTTTTGGCCCCTTAAAAAGTGGGAGGCACTTATAGAAAACATTGTAATTCCTACACCGTTCACCCGATTTGGATGTAATTACCCTCAAATTAAATCTGAAAGTCTGCAGTTAAAGCACATCTTGTTTGTTTAATTTCAAAGCCATTGTGGTGGTGAATAGAGGCCAAAATCTGAAAATTCTGTCAATGTCCCAATATTTATGCACCTGACTGTAGTTAATCAGTCATAAAAAAAAAGTTTGATTGTTTATGCCCTTGTGAATTTGTCCTAAAATGAACAGGCATCTAACAATTATGTATTTCTTAAAGCAACGGCATCTGGTGGAGCATCTCACACAGCACTAATTACCTATCTCTGGTCATTTCATAAGATGATGGAATCTTAGTCCTGGAAGATATTTTCATTCATTACAGCTTTGTATAGATTTAGCCCTGGGAAACATATGAAAAGCAGTGAAGTATTTAAACTGGAATGATTTACAATATATAGCTGCAATAAAGGAATATGCATTTTCAAATAACATCGCTCAATGACTCGATGAAATGATGAAAGTGGTGATTGACAATCAAATAAAAGCAATAAGGATGTAAAGTTTTGCAGAAAAATAATTAAATTTCATATACTCAACAGTAGATCTATTATTGTGTAGTATGGATAAGTTTTCCAGAGCTTGAATTTCAGGGTTTAATATGCATAATGACATTTTGGAAATATTTTGGGAACCAAATGATTATTGTCTGATTATAATTGAGGGGTTAGAAGGAGACAACAAGGGGTAAATTTACTAAAGTGAGAGTTTTTAGAAGTGAGTTTTAGAAGAGATGTTGCCCATAGCAACCAATTAGATTCTAGCTAATAACTTCTAAAAGGTGCTAGTTAAATGTTAAGTCGAATCTGATTGGTTGCTGTGGGCAACATCTCTTCTAAAACTCACTTCTAAAAACTCTCACTTTAGTAAATTTACCCCCAAGCATCTCATAATCAAGTATAAAGTATATTTCTTATTATATAGACATACAGTAGGGTGTCTTTTTATGACACTGAGAAAGGCCTTTTGTCCAGGAATTTCATCACTGGCCATCTTGACTTGACAATGTAGAGCTGCAAATTAGAGATGAGCGGTTCGGTTTTGCTGAAAACTGAGAACACCTAAACTTTGGTGTTCCGAGAAAAACTGGGTCCAGGCTCAGTTCACTGTGAGAATTCCAAATAGAACCGAGTCCAGACTTGGGTCTTCTCACCAAGTTCAGAACTGGTATCTAAAAACCAGATCTTGCATATTTTGGATCACATGTAAGTGCCTCCTACATGGTTTCAGGTGCTGTGAGGTGGCCAAAACTGACTGAAAATAATATTATAGAAACAAAGGTCCAAGTTACATGATTTTTTTCTATTTTTATTAATTTATAAAGAAATCCAAAGCCAAAACCAAAAACAAAACATGACAATAATTTAGAACCAAAACAAGAAACACAGGGGTTCTACACACATCTCTATTGTGAATCTGGAAATGCCAAACTTAATCCTGCTAAATCAAACTACTATGCGCTGGCCGCACATGTGCACTTGACTGTGGCTCTTTACCTGCAGCATAAGTCTGCCAGCATTAAGGAGAGCCCTGCTACTAAAGGATTCTTGCACCTGTCCTTTATTAGATGCAAAAATATGTCTTACGTACATTCAGGTCTTAATTAGATGCATTTGATTGAAAAAGCCTTTCCTGAACTGTACCTACATGAGAACACCAAAACCCCCTCTCAAGTGTACGTAATGAGTATTACACTCCATATTATAGGTTGTATCCCAATATCAGAGCCTTAAATTATGGTAACAGGGAGAGAACAACCACAGTAGATCATTTTACAAGGTGCACTGCTCACCTCTATGGAAGAGGCAGCATGGTGAATATTTTGGGGGTCTGGTGCACTGGTAGTCAGTTTAGACCAAGCAGGGATGAGGCAAGACAATTCTAAATACAAATCCAAGTTGTACACTGACAATCAGATTAGAGCAAATTTGGATGAGACAAGGCAATCCAAATAAAAATCCTCGGTATTTGATCAGGGTGAGAAGGTGTGTTGGTAGTACACAGGTGTGTTGAGCAGGTGTGTTGGTGGTACACAGAAATATGCAGAAAAACAACAGGCAGAAGTCCAGATGAACAGAGCTTGGCCAGTACTCTGAAATCCAAGAGGTAGCAGGCAGAATGGTAGTCAAATAGGATGATTCATTATCAGATACAAGAGCGAGGTATGCACATTCTGGGATACAGTAGATCCCAATTAATGGTTATACCAGATGTGGACCAACATTTCAGAAGGCAGCCAAGTAACTGTAAGATCGTACTTGCTGGGAACAGTCTCTCTGCAGCAAGAGCAATGGTGCTAAACACCAGGGACCCATAATGTTTGGTCAACTTAATAAAGTAACCTAAAATAAGTGTTGGGGTATTGCTGAACACAGCCCAGAATGTGACACCCCAGATTCGCTTCTCCGGACCAAAGTGCAGGCATGAGGGCAAGTGCCTGAACGCATGGGGGCAAGTGCCTGATTATCGGGAATATGTGCATGCGCAGAACCCATTCTATGAGTGTGCAGAAAAGGTCCTGCTAACAGGCACGCTAGCCCTTGAATGCCTCTGCCTGATTGACAGGCAGATGCATTTAAAGGGCGGTGCAGGGGCGGGGTCAGCCGGTGTTCATGGAAACAAGGCATGTCTGCCCCGTTTTCTGGGAGTGGCTAGCCCAGGGACTGCATGGACATATCCAGTCTGCTGGGCTCGCAATCCTGCCAGCCTGAGTAAGCTGAGGCTTACTCAGCTGACCGACTGCCCCACGCCGTCCACCATTGCGATGATCGACCACCGATGGTCGTGATGGTGATCCCAGCACTGCGACCTCTGTCAGGATTTTGACCACCTGGATCCTGAGCGTCAGCATTCCTTACCCAAGTTTGTTATTGTATATGTATCGCATGTGTTAAAAGTAAAGGTGCTCTTATCGGTAATCTTTGAACTTATTTTCGGGGAATCAGTGCTAAAATGCAAACATTTGTCTGAATTTCAAAAAATGTTTGCAAGTTAATAAAAATGATGTACAAGTTTGAACACATTTTTAGTAGGTTGAACAATATTCTACATTTTTAAAAAAATTGTTAAAATACTTTTGGATCAATTTAAAATATTGTCTTGATTGTGTTTAAGACATTTCTTTAAAAATACAAGTTTTTAAATACAACCGGCAAGACTCAATTACATACCATGAGAATGAACGGAGAATACCACATGCGGACTACAAATGCAACATTTCAAACATCAAGTTAGTATTAGTCCATAGTGAATTATATGGCAAACATGTTCAGTGTAGTCATGCTCGTGAAATTCATTTGATTTTCAATACGATTTAAAAATATCAAGCGTTTTTTGTTGTGAGTATTCCCATAGACTTTAGGAAAGAACTGAGTGGAATTAACTGAGAAAGATGTGATTGGTGCCACCTGTTGTAGATTATGCTTTTCTGTTATTGCTGTGAAATTTGTGGGTTAAACCTTACTGTGACTGTAACATGTAAGCTTCCTAAAACATGGAGAACTGACAAACAAGTTATGCTGGAATACTTCTACAATACAGAGAGACTATAACAGTGACAATTTAAGAAACAGTGCCACCTACTGACCCTCCAGTGTATCTTCTCAAGCAACACTCAGTCTGTATCTGTTGCTATGCTCCAATGCCACCTAGCATAAAACAGCTCTGTATTTAAAAGTTCTACAATACATGGCAGCCTATTTCCCATTTTACGTTCATGTTAAAAAGCTGCAATATTTTCAGAATGACAGGCAAAAAAGCTGTAGCCTTCATTCTGACTCCTGTTCATAAAAATCATCTACCACTTTTCTAAGTGAGAGAAGCGCTTGATATATCCCATGTTAACATGACCATAGGAATATCTAGAACTGAAGTTGCTTAGCAACAGAAAAGTCCCCCCTCCCTCCCATCATCTCTCAATAGCTGTACAGACATTCAGCTACAGCACTCTCGCCTCCCAATAGATAATAAGATCTGGCTTCCATTTTCAGCAGTTGATAACTAGAGACTCTTGGTTTATTGTGAGAAACGAAAAGCACATATTTAATACTAGCAGGTTTAAGGTCCCAAATAATATGAAATCCCAGCTTATTTGTTTTACTGACATGTTATGCTGTTTACAAATTACCCCATCAAACAGTGAGCGCAAAGCATGGATGGTGCATCATTAACATGCAAACAGTGTTGCATGGGACATGCGTTTAATACTTAGTGCAAAGAAAATAATCTAAAATACAAATCGGTGAAAATTCAGATGTTTCTGAAAAATAAATAAAGTGTTCAGTGATATGCAAAGAGCATCCCATCTGTCTGAACAATACAACATTCCGACTCATAATAGACACCAGATGATTGATATCTTACATTTAAATGAGAGTTTAGGAAAACAATTTTGTTTAAGGGGGAGCCTTCAGCTTGTTCAGATTTCAAGCTTCAAGCTGCATAAAGATGGAAATTTCACAATTTCACAGTATATCAAAGGTATATTTCAATGCAGCTGTTTGCACACAGAAATATAAATATATATATATATATATATATATATATAGTCAGGTGCATAAATATTGGGACATTGACAGAATTTTCATATTTTGGCCTCTATTCACCACCACAATGGCTTTGAAATGAAACAAACAAGACGTCCTTTAACTGCAGACTTTCAGATTTAATTTGAGGGAAATTACATCCAAATCAGGTGAACGGTGTAGGAATTACAATGTTTTCTATAAGTGCCTCCCACTTTTTAAGGGGCCAAAAGTAATGGGACTATCAACTCAAAAGCTATTTCATGGACAGGTGTGGGCTATTCCCTCGTTATTTCATTATCAATTAAGCAGGTAAAAGGTCTGGAGTTGATTCTAGGTGTGACATTTGCCTTTGGAATCAGTTGCTGTCGACTCTCAATATGAGATCCAAAGAGCTGTCACTATCAGTGAAGCAAGCCATCATTAGGCTGAAAAATCAAAACAAACCCATCAGAGAGATAGCAAATACATTAGGTGTCACCAAATCAATTGTTTGGAACATTCTTAAATAGAAAGAACGCACCGGAGAGTACAGCAACACCAAAAGACCCGGAAGACCACGGAAAACAACTGTGGTGGATGACAGAATTATTTCCCTGGTGAAGAAAAACCCCTTCACAAATCAAGAACACTCTCCATGAGGTAGGTGTATATGTGTCAAAGTCAATAATCAAGAGAAGACTTCACAAGAGTGAATATAGAGGGTTCACCACAAGATGTAAAACATTGGTGAGCCACAAAAACAGGAAGACCAGATTAGAGTTTGCCAAACAACATCTAAAAAAGCCATTACAGTTCTGGAACAACATCCTATGGACAGATGAGACAAAGATCAACTTGTACCAGAGAGATGGGAAGAGAAGAGTATGGAGAAGGAAAGGAACTGCTCATGATCCAAAACATACTGTACCACCTCATCAGTGAAGCATGGTGGTGGTAGTGTCATGGCATGGGCATGTATGGCTGCCAATGGAACTGGTTCCCTTGTATTTATTGATGAAGTGACTGCTGACAAAAGCAGCAGAGTGAATTCTGAAGTGTTTTGGGCAATATTATATACTCATATTCAGTCAAATGCTTCAGAACTCATTTGACGGTACTTCACAGTGCAGATGGACAATGACCTGAAGCATACTGTAGAAGCAACCAAAGAGTTTTTTAAGGCTAAAAAGTGGAATGTTATGCAATGGCCAAGTCAATCCCCTGACCTGAATCTGATTGAGCATGCATTTCACTTGATGAAGACAAAACTGAATGGAAAATGCCCCAAGAACAAGCAGGAACTGAAGACATTTGCAGTAGAGGCCTGGCAGAGCATCACCAGGGATGAAAACCAGCCTCTGGTGATGTCTATGCATTCCAGACTTCAGGCTGTAATTGCCTGCAAAGGATTTGCAACAAAGTATTAAAAAGTGAAAGCTAGATTTAGGATTGTTTAGTTTGTCCCATTACTTTTGGCCCCTTAAACAGTGGGGGGCACATATAGAAACCGTTGTGATTCCTACACCGTTCACCTGATTTGGATGTAATTACCCTCAAATTAAATCTGAAAGTCTGCAGTTAAAGCTCATCTTGTTTGTTTCATTTCAAAGCCATTGTGGTGGTGAATAGAGGCCAAAATATGAAAATTCTGTCAATGTCCCTGCACCTGACTGTATATATATATATATATATATATATATATATATATATATTAACATATATATATATATATATATATATATATAATATGAGTGTATACCATCTATATGGATCAAAATCCTCTATTTATGAGTTTTGGAAAGATTTCATGATCCAGTATAAATCTTTAATCTCCATATACCTACTGCATTTCTTGCTTGTACAAATGCCAAATAATACCGGACTGGCGTGTGGGAGTGTTACACGTTCTAGCTAATAATCTAAAGTATATTTCATGATTGACAACTAAAACTTTAATATGTTTACTAACACAGTTATGTTCACATTTTGAGGTTTGAAATCATTGCATAAAAGTTGGCAAAAACAGCCAGACTAAGAGGTGTAGTTGTCAGATTGAAGACTTCTGTATTATGGATTTAGAACCTGATTTAGAGATGGATGGAATTGCAGAGCAGCACACAAGCAGCTGGCAATTCTGTCCATCTCAAATGCAAATGAAGCAGGAGGTGTCTGTAGGAAACAGATACTTCCTTGCTGCATCTACGATCCCAGCGCTGTAACTGAGGTTGCAGCCTTGGATCACCATCGCAACAATCACTACTGGTGGTCGCGATGGTTGTTCCTTTGGCCAGGCTGCAGAATCTGACACTTACCACAGCTTGAGTCATGGCATCTGTGAGTCCAGAAAATCTGCGTCCACCGATGCAGAGCCTGGCCTTGTCCCTCCTGGAAAGCGGTGTGACACTCCCTCGTTTCCGGGAACATTTGCCAGCCACACCCCCGCTCCGCCCCCCAAACTCTGCAACGTGTCAATCAAGCTATTGTCTGGAGGGGGTCTGCGTGCGAGACCGCAGGACCCTTTCTGCACATGCGCATATGCAGACCCTAAACCATCGGAGATATACGCTAACCATCGGGTTCTTTTACAACTCTGAATCGAGTTGCACATAGGGTATATATTGTGAATAGCACCATTACTGTGTGTATTTTGATATATATATATATATATATATATATAATATATACAGTATATATTCTGTATATTATTAAAACAATGCTGGAGGCGCTCACTGGTATTAGCATGGAGGTAACTTAGGGCCTCATTCCGAGAGACAGATGCAATGATGATTTTTATGCAGATCGAGTAATTGTTTGCTAATGAGCATGCATGAATAGAGATTGCATTGTGATCACGCCCGCACAGAGCACCCACTTGCAATGTTATTCACAGGTACTCAGGGCCTCATTCAGAGGCGGTCGTATGATGCAAGCAGTCATTCAGAAACAGGGCGGCCACTTGCATCCTGAACAGCCGCCAACATGTCGGTCGTTAAGCTCTAACGACCGCTAAGGGAGATGGTCGCGATGGTCAAAACCATCGCGACCATCGGGGCTTACAATGAGACCCTAGGGTAGGGTCTCGTCAACCTTAAGCCCCAGGGAGCTTCCTGCTGTGTTTCAGCAGGAAGCTCCCCACTGACATCACTGATGATGTCAGTGGGGATGCCCCCAAACGGCTAGCGTTCTGGCAGGAACGCCTCCGTTTGGGCAGGCACGCCCCCTGCCCACCCAGCAAACGGAGCGAGCTGTCAATCAACATCGACAGCTCGCTCCATCTGCTTCAAGCCTGCTAACGACGGATCACCCTTCGTTAGCGGGGGCTCACGCATGCGCACGACGGAGCCGGCTCCGTTGTGCGCATGCCCTGTGGACCAACATCGAGTCGGTTGCGAGCGCTCAGCACTCGCGACCGACTCTGAATAAGGTCCTCAGTGTTTGGAGGTGATAACGGGGGGTGGTTACAAAAATGCAGGTGTGTCTGACAGTTTAAACGCCATTTCATGGGCGTGCATAAATTAGGCATTGCGATCTCTTTATCAGCACGAGAGCTCTCAGCGGCTCAGGAGAGCTGTCGAGTCTGTGTCTGGTCAGTCTTGCTGCATATGAAGCTTGACTGTCTGCTGTGCATCGATGGTACCGATGTTTAAGCTGTTCCACGCCATCGTATAGATATTAGAAGGCAGCAGTGGGCGTCCCTATGCTCAGGTATGCTTTGCAAGGCATTAGCATATTTCAGCCACTGTTAATGAGATAATTTTTTTTCGGGGACCGCATGTAAGACAAAATGTCTTACCTTTAATTATGACACCCAGAAGGGCAGGAAATGCCGCAGTACATACCCAACCACTCCTATTTTTTTAATTTTGTTTTTTATATAAATGCAAAAATTTTGTATATTTAAATCTTGAAATAAACATAGATTTTGTAAGGTATACCTTATAAATTGTTTTACATCACTGATTTTTTTTCCTGAGAATATTATCACTGAATTTGTTTGTTTCAAGCTAATTCTCCAATCTATTTCTGATATTGTATTATGTTGATTCCTATTAATTTCCTGTTTATCAGCTTGCAGTGAACGCACAGTGAATACTGATTACACATTAGGTGGATTAGCGCATTTATGGCAGAATAAAAGGGCAAATTTTCAGAGGGTTTGAAATCTTAGCAGAAAAACAACATGTGTATCATTACTAGTCAACTTGAAAAGGTCATTGGCAATATAGTGTTTGTTACACAGTCCTCACTGGACTTATCGCATTGCAATAACCTTCAATTTTGTTAAGCCTTAAGGCTGGGTTCTTGGAAATGAATTGGAACATGAGAAAGCTTATTTTTATTCATTCTAGTAGTTTTACAGTAATAAATGTATTTTCAATGGCCCCTTATTTAAAAAACCAGTGCCAATATCATATAAAGCAACCCAGTGCTTTATATAGCAATATTCAACGTAAATCATTAATAAATAATATACATTGTAACCTAAATTATTCATACCTTATAGCATATTAGTATTTTAGGTATAGAAAATAATGTAATAAATTGTATAGGCCTGTGTTTTTCACATTACAATATTTGCCAAAGTTTTTCACAAGTAAATATTTTTCACCCCCATCATCACCAGTTTAAAGGGCCTATTCATCAAACTAAAAATATCCCGTTAACCATGTGGAAACGTAGGGTTTGTGCATATCTAAGTTACCAGGCCATTCATCATCAGGTTTCTGAATAGGACCACCTGAAATTCAGAAATCTATGAAAACTAAAGGTTTCCAGAGTTTGTCTGCGAGAACAAGCGCCATCTTCATATGGGAATGAGTTCCGGGATGCGAAGAGGCATCTGAGCGGATCCCTCCACCGCCTCCTCACTGACTCCCTGGCGGCTCTGCACATGTGTGACCTCAGGTCATGCATGCACAGAAGCCAGCTGCTGGGACAGGTAATTAATACAGCTACAGAAAGTTTAGTCTGCCATCAGTGTGAAGTTAAGTGTGTGATCAGTTTTAGCTCTGGAGTGTCCTTGCAATATGCATTGGAGAACTTCATTGCAGCAGTTTTACATCTGCAAACCTTTGAAAAGAAAACTGTGGAGCTGATCCTGAGTTACAATACACCAAATCAGACTTAAGCACATAGATGGAGTTCACTAGTGCATACAGATTAATGCAGCGTGCAGTACACATTATACTGGTTCTGCAAGCTGCACTGATCTGGATATAATAGAATCTATATCTTATATATTCATTTGTTCTCTGATTAAAATCCATAATTGCAATTAATACAAATCTTAAACTAATAAATGTTGAAAATGTAACTATTGGTATCACTCCAATAATTTGGAGGGATACCATTAGAGGACTCTAGAACTTTAACTTAATTTTGTGCAAAATATTTCAACATTTGGAGTGTAACCAATAGAGGGCGCTAAAGCTATACCTAAATGTTATGCACTGTATACTGTATGAACAATCAGAGTGGTACCAATAGACGGCGAAAAACTCTTAACTAAGAACCTGATTCAGCAAGGATCGCAATTTCGCAATTGCAAAGCTGTATGCAGGCAGCTTTGCAATTGTGATCCATTATGCAAATGCAGCAGGAGGTGTATGACAGCCCCTGCTGCATTTGAGATCCCAGCACTGTGACAGAGGTCACAGACTGGGATCACCATTGCGACCATCGGTGGTCGATGGTCCCGGTGGTGGATGGCGCTAGGCCTTTGGCCAGGTGAGTAAGCCTCAGCTTACTCAGGCTGGCCAGCTTTCAAGCCCAGGACATTCATTGATAAATGCAGATCCTGGGCTGGCCACTCCTGGAAAACGGGGTGGACATGCCCCCATTTCCAGGAATGCCGACCGACCCCGCCCATGCACTGCCCCTTAAATGCCTCTGCCTGTATCTATAATGGGTGCAGGGTGTGCAGTGCACACGGGCCCCTAGGTCCAGGGGGCTCACACCGCACACCCTGCACCCATATAGTCTTAAACTTACCTGTCCATAGTGCAGCTTTGAAGTGCCAAGCTGATGCTGCAGAGCAGCAAAAATCACTGGGTAAATGGAAGCAGCCATTTTCCCAGTGACTCGCGAATGTGCAGTACTGCTGTCCCTGGGAAAAAGGCACTGGTGCAATTTTCCCGGAGACCCGCACATGCGCAGTAGATTAGCAGTAGATTCTGGCACTTTATGTGCCCCCTCCTCTCTTAAAACACTCTACACACACATTAGAAGGATGTACATACCCCGCTCACAGTGTAGATGGATAGGTGTACCCCACACACACTGTAGATGGATGGGCATACCCCACTCACGCTTTAGATATTTGTGTACTATAGTTGAGTTACAGGTTTCTTCATGTTTCATATATACAAAACTTCTACAATGAACTTGTACATGGACCTAAAACAAATGGGCATTTCCCATTCACTCTTGAAAGATACAGAATGTGTCATGCATATAAATGTTTCTTTGTGCCTCACATCAATCATGTACAAATGGGCATACTCCACTAACAGCCATGAAACTTGTGTCTCTACATAAAGGTTTCTTTTATCTTTACGTTTGTCCTCAGAAGTTCACTCTTCTTTCTCTTTTTTTTATCAATAGGGATGAGATCACATGAGAAAAAAATGTATATAACAGATATTCTGTTTATTAAAACATATGTCCCACAAAAGGTATATTAAAACAACACAAATAAAACAAGCACTGCGAACCATAATTAATTTACATTTCCTATTTTATCGGTAATTGTTTAGTAGCCCTGATTGAGAATTAGCATTGGTTGCTATGTTGCTAAAATAATAAAGTAGACAAAATTGGGGATCAGATCTATTTTTCCATGTTTTAGGTATTGTCCAATTGGCAGTAGTGTAGGTGACCACATTTTATTTGTTGATAATACTGTACAATGTTTCATTGTTTCTACATTTTATATGGAGAATGCTACATTCACATTTATTTATAACTTTTGTATATTTTCTACAAGCGAAGTGACAGATGTATCATTTTAGATGTATTATATTTAATATTGTGATTACTTATGAAGTGAATAATTGCTTTATAAAACAATAGAACAAAATAACAGAGAGTAATCTGTTGCATGTAGCAGCCATACTTGGAAGTACCATCTAACTTTATAATAAACTGCAGGTCAAACTTATCTGTCTAGAAAGAGGAAGACAAATCACCTAATGCAGAGAAATTTAAATATCTATTATAATTCACATGCATCAATTTGAAAAGGAAAGAGATGTTAGACTTGCTGCTCCATAAATCTAACTTATCTCTTCTTGTTACACTGAATAAAAATGTGGAAGTAGAAAGTTTTACATTGGAAAAGTTTTTTTCTCTCGAAAATCACAGGATTGTCATAAGTGGTGGAAGAAAGGATTTGTCAGTCATCTCATTAAAGATGACAACAAATAATATATTTACTTATGATAATGCAGAGATAAAGGAAAGATATGTCCCTGACCTTGTTGAGCATTACATATGTGCTCCACAGGCAATATCTAAGGGCCTGATTCAGAGCCGCTCGCTGTTTGCGAGCGTTCACTCTGAATCAGGACGGGGTGTTTTTTTTTCCGGCCTCCAGGCCGCTCGCTAAGCTGTGGGTGACCACCCACAGCTTTTGCAAGTGGCCTGGCGATGGTTGCGATTATCTTGCAAGCCCGAGTGGACTTCCTGCTCTAATAGAGTGATGTCAATAGGACCGCCCACAAATGCCAGGCGTTCCTAAGGGAACGCCAGCATTTGTGCAGCCACCCCCACTCCCCACCAACAAAATGGGGTGAGCTGTCAATCAACATCGACAGCCGTCCGGTCTTGTAGCGAGACCTGTTGTGACGGAGCTGCCGTCACAGTACGGGTCTTGAGCATGCACACGCCGGAGGCGGTGTATGCGCAGTCGAGGACCATCGACCTGCTTGCGAGCACTGTGCGCTCGCGAGCAGGTCTGAAACAGGCCCTAATTGTCATCTTCACCAATTTGAATATGCTCTAACTCTCTCTTCATTCCTCCATTTATTCTATTGGGTGGGAAGAGTTGGGTATGGGATGATGGCATTCGGGAACCCAGTGCCTAACCCTAACCCCTCCACATAACACCACTACTTACCATCAGGATGCTGGCAGTCGGGATTCTGACTGGTGTTAGGATTCCGGCACCAGCATTCTGAGCACCAGCATCCCACACACAGGGATATAGCCTATATAAAAATGACATACCTGTGGGAGATGGGCCCCATAGCAAAAGTTTGTAAGGGCCCCTATGTATCACCCAATGGTGAAAAATGTATATAACACTTGAAATTGACAAGGAAGATGGGCCCCCTCTACTCTGGGCTTCATAGCAGCTGCAGCCCTTGCACCTAGGGTAGTTACACCCTTGGTGGGAGACATACCGTGCCATGATAGCAAGGCTGTGCAATGTGCCACTTCGAGATCATGAGATTTTGTCATTTGGAGAAGCAGAACTTGATTCCTTTAAAGTATTGTACATATCAACGTCCATGGAATATCATTCTCTTATCCTAAATACCACAATTATTGTATAATGTAGTGTTGTTTAATCAACATGCCCCCCACAAAGCGTACATTTCTGTATTAACAATTAATAAACAGGACCCTGAAACAAACATTTTATTACTACTTGGATTGTTTGCCCTTTGGCGAATTGACCCACGTTATTATAGCTCTCCTTTATGTTCTACTGCACTACTGAATGATCGCTACCGCAGCCAGCAAGAAGGGTAGTATTACGTTTGCTTTGTAATATATATTCCATAATATAGCTTCTGGAATAAACATAAGATTCTTAGGGGTAAATTTACTAAAGTGAGAGTTTTTAGAAGTGAGTTTTAGAAGAGATGTTGTCCATAGCAACCAATCAGATTCTACTTAACATTTAACTAGCACCTTCTAGAAGATAATAGCTAAAATCTGATTGGTTGCTATGGGCAACATCTCTTCTAAAACTCACTTCTAAAACATCTCCCTTTAGTAAATTTACAACATAATGCCCATTAAAATCTGACGGATCATTGCATATGCACAGCCCCGCATATTCTGTCTATATGCCCTTGACACATCATTGCTAAACTTAACGTATGTGCAACCGGCCTGTTACCACTAACTTACACCCCATCATGTCCACGTGTTCATCATGTGGAGATCCACCATGTCAACATTCCGCATGTCCACACTAATGAAATCTCAACATGGTCAGAATGTAGAAAACGTAATTTGGAGGATAATCTAAACCAAACATTAACCCTAACTATAACACTTATCCCTAACGCTAATCCTAACTCTAACCTAACCCCTAACCATAACCCTAACCCCTAAATCTAAAGGTGCATACACACGTTCAGACACAGCAACGATCAGATAATGATAATTATCTTTATCTGATCATTCTGCATGCGTCATTTAATCGTTATCAAACATCCAACACATGCATTAACCTATAACGACCAGCGATTAACGATTGAGGGTGCCTATAGTAAACAGGCTTACATGGTCAAAATCGACCATGTATGCCGGTTTTCCCGGGCGACAGACGATGATCGATAACGACCATTCGTGCCCACGCATCGACCATCATTTGGTCATTTGTAGGGGCACTAAAGTGAACGATTTGAACCATAACGATAATATTCTTATCGTAATCATTAAATCATTCACTTTATCTGAACATATGTACGCAGCTTAACTCTAGCCATAATGTTGACAATTTCACTAGGTCTTCATTTCACATGTCAACATTTTCTAGATGTCAACAGTTTAACCATTTCAACATAATGAGTTATGACAATCTGACTGCATGCCGTGTAATTGAATTGGTACTGTTGAACTGGTTGAAGAACAGAAGAAAATTAAAGTAGTTTTAAACAGAGTATAGCCTGGGCTACCGTAATTAGTCATGTAAAATAGGAAGCAATGCCAACCTTGGTTGGAGCATCACATATGTAGATAAATGTAAGAAACAAATATGAAGAGAGTACAATCTGATGCAGTTGTTTCAAAACCAATTGTTATGTTTTTTTGTGAAAATGTGGGCTTGAACTAAATAGAAATGAAAGTAGAAAATAAGTGAAGTGATGGAGTTTATCTGTCTTTCTGTCCTCCCTCTTTTTTGGATAAATATTATCTCCATACAAATGATAGTAGGGACTACAACAAAGAAGCAAAACACAAATATATAGTATAATAGGTTTCAAAGATCTTGCATATTAAACAAAAGGAATATAATATGCATATATTAAGGAATAAACACCTTATCTAAAAATATATTTAAAGATGTTGGATCTACAACAGATGTACTATAGCTATTTAGGAATTAAGTTGTGGTCCAAGAAGGTATGTTCCAATGCATTTCGTTGATCGTACAGACTTCATCAGGAAGATGAATATAAATGTATTATTATGCCGCTAGGTTGTGTTAATAGCCATGCTTCCCTTCAGGGAAATTCAAACCTGTATTGTGAAGTGGACGGATCATAGCATAAACTGCTTGCAAATAAGCAATAGTGCAATATTACTTTTGTCTTTAAATCACAACATACACATGTGTATGTTGACATTCACATATAAAGCCATGTTATTAAGCATCAGCAATCACTACATGGCAATGTAAGGAGGATATACGTGAGCCCGAGACCCTTTAAAAACATCTAGTTACAGAATCTGTTGTCCAGCAGTTGAAATTTGAGTGTGTAGAATAGTAATATTTTTTTGCTTTATTATAGAATGGATTTTCATACTCCAGGTGATAACATTTTATATAACAAAAATAACAATGCAGCACTGCTAATAAGGAATAGTAAATATCATATACCACGTCCACAGTGAGTTGTAATAAACAAACATGACACTACTGTAGCATGGAATGCGTAACTATAACACCGATAAGCCTGGAAATTAATAAAAAGAAAATATAAATAAGGATCAATGGTTCCACTCAAGAGCTAAGTACAGTTCAGGAAGCTTAAATTGTTTTTTTTTCCTCCGGTTTAATATAAAAGGAAATATACTATAAATTTACAAATTACTTATTTGTTCTTTCTAAAGTAATTTATGTTTGTAATTTGCATTGATAAATATGTTTCCTGTTGTTAGATGACATTTCATATTAAATTTATATCATTTTATTTTTATAAACGGAGATTAAGCCACTGGAGGGCACATCAGTATACATTCCAAGGGTCATGCTAGAGATTGCAGCTAAATTTTATGCAAACTGAGTTTAACAAAGTTCTGGTGGTAATACCGTATTTGAACTCTGCTTCTCTTTGTCATTCTGCCTATACAGTAAAAAATAAGCAGTATACCTACCCACTTAACCAGCCCCAGTGCTAGATGGTCTTGGTTGGTTTGCAGTAAAATAGGGAAACCTGAGGGCACGCCTCAGGCTTAGAAGTCCTGGGTATATTTTCAACAGCTTCAAGGTAAGAAATATATGTAAACGCAGAGAAAGTCAATTCCCCCAATACAGTATTAGTTACTGTATTAATGCTAATGATTGCAAACAAGGTCCCTGGCTGTGCTAAACACTATTTCCGAGTACAAATGGAAGGGTTGGCAGCATAAGCCCACCACAACTAGTTTGTACATGGGGCTCCAAATGACCATTTTTCCCTACCAATATTCAAAGGGACTGTGTGAGGTGCTAATTTGTACATTTTCATTAAAGTAAACCTCCACAATTATATTGATACTCACTGTATCCTATTGAGTAATTTTAGTGGTGTCACAATATGTGGCCAATAACTTGGTGTTGCCTATAACTCACCCTCATAACTCTTATCCCATCCCCACCATTCGTTGTTAGTAGTTACTGAAAACCAGAGACATTAGACATTTCTTTATTATGGTATTGAGTCCTTTTGCATCAATAAATGAAATTGGTCTTCTCTTCTGTTTCAATTGTTATATATTGGTCTTCTAATGGACATTGTAAGATCGAATGCCCATTTTGTTTGAATATGAAGACTGTACTATGTATTTTGATCCCTGTAACGCAAAAAATAATTTTTGGGAATCATGAATAAGGGAGTCAGTTTGCCTTTGCAAATTGGATGCAGGACTAAAATGAAGAGGTTGATGATGAGTGTGCTGATGGTGTAGATTGCATGTGCTAGTTTCTATCCATGGTGCTGGTAGCTGATGCTGGACTGCTTGTAGTTATTATTGTATATGATTTTCCAGATTTTGATAAATAATTGAGTGATTTCACTGCAAATAACAGTGAGGAAGTGTCTAGATGGGTACCACCATCCCTACAACTACATACTTTGGCACTACAAATGTTACAGATGTTGTCTGGAATTGGGTTAAAATAATTTGACATGGAAGAGGTGGCTTTTTGATCTTTTGCCCAGGCATGACAATGCACTTATTATTATCATTGGCAGAAACTGCTGCCACTGGAAGCTGACTCACTTTGATACAAACATCATCCAGCTGAATTTTATCAACTTTTTCTTGACTAACACATTCATCAACATCCTCATTAGTGTCAGATACACAATGATCCCACTAATTTTGATGCACTTCCAAAGTAGCATCATCAATGTCTATGTCTAAACCATCATCATCATTACTTTTACTACTACTCATACTCACATTTGCAGCAGGTTCAGAAATGGTGGAAGGAGGCTTCTGTAGGATTCCAGTGTTAGAATCAAAAATGTCAGACTCACACGTAACACTCACCCTTAGACTCATCTCAGGAATCTGTGAAGTTTGTGAAAACTCAGTTTGTTCTTCGGCCTTAGCGTTCATTAGTTTGTGAACACACCATTTGTTCTTCAGCCTTAGTGATCTTTTTGAGCACTGATTTGTCTGTATTAATTTTATAAGTGACACCTCTAGACTCAGGGCCTGATTCAGAGATTTATGCTATTGCAATTGCAGCTGCGATTTTGAATGTAACACAGCTGCAAAAATATGCTAATGCCTTCCAAAGCATAGCTAAACATAGGAATGCCCACTGCTGCTGTCTCCTATTTGTTTGATGACATACAACAGCATAAACATTGGTACTACTGATGCATATTGGGCAGTCACACAGCATCTAAGTCAAGTCTGACCAGCCGCAAACATTGCAGCTCACATGACATACAGAGAACACTCATCCTACAAAGGCAATCACAATAGCTAATTTCTGCATGACCATGAAATGGTTTTTAATGGGGCAGACAAGCTTGCATTTTTTAATGACCCTCCTGTTACCACCCCCAAACGCTGACTACTGTACCTTTCACTCACTTTGTGAGTGGTTACTGTGTATGAGAGTAATCACAATGCAATCACTGAACAGGCACAGTATGGCATTCACACATGCGCAGTAGTGAACAATTGCTTTACTCTGCAAAAACAACGGCATTGCATCAATCTCTGAATCAGGCCCTCAGAGCAAGAAAGTGGTTTATGGAAGGTTACAGAAGATATCTGCCTGTGTTTTGCCCTGGTTTTCACAATAGGCATTTTAGTATATAAAAGAGCAGTAGTAGGACCACCACTCACAAAGAAAGACCATGGTCTGGGCCTTTCCTTGCCACTTTGTGTCGTGCATGGCATGTTGGCAATTTTATGTTTTTTGGCAGTAACTTTTTCCTTCATACTTAGAGGTGATGTTTTTTTAAAGATTGTCAAACATTGTGTAGATGTGGAATTCCCCTTCTTAAACATTCTGCTTGCCACTTGACCTTCTTTAAAAGTAGATGTTGAAGTACCATGGCTGCCAACACTAGTATTGAGATGACTCGCTCCTTCTATAGACTGATTCATGGTTGATTTACACCAGGACAGGAGTGAAGCTACTATACTGTGGTAGAACTTAACTGCTGTCATACCAAGGGAATGGACAATGACTCAGAACCCATCGTAAACATTATAATATAGTCTTTACCTAACCAATGCCATTGCTGTTCCCATTCTTGACAAATTACATATTGCACGTGGTACTGGCTTGTTATATAGAGCCTGGGACACTAAGAACTTACATAAACTCAGGAAAGCAGCCTAGAAGTGTATTTCATTCTTTTTTCATGGGTGCCAAGTGTCTCACTAAATTCAACATTCCTTAATTCACCTTAAACCATTTAGTTTAGTTCTGCCTATCAGGCAATTATTTAAAACAAGCGAAAACATATTTATATATTAATTATATGGAGTTCATCCAAATTCCATAAATGCTACAGTATATTAAACTCCCTTCTGGGAATTCTCTTGTCACACAAATCTAGAATTACCTCCTAGAGTTGATAGAACTCTCCTTTTCATAAAACAACACTGTGGTAATGTCTTGTTGTTAGAGACTAAGGACAAAACAGGGAACAAAACAGCAATAGGGACAGGGTGGTGGACTAGGGTACTAGCCCGACAGGGAAGAACCCAATGACCAACAAATCATCATGAATACACCTAGACAGGTGCGTGACTAAATGTTAATACCATAATGAAAGCATTGGTCTTGCTGTCCATGTAAATTCTTGAGTAAATAGAGTGAGGATTGTTGGCTAAATTATATTGTATCTTAACTTACATATCACTTGAACATAACTGGTTGCAAAACATTGGAAAATTTTAATTCCACAACTTATTAATTTCTTCTGTGTATGCCTGTTTATCTCCTTCATGACCTACAGTATAATATATGAATACCATTCATGTCCTATTTAGACACAGCTTTAAAGATATAATCTAAGGCAACCCATTTTGTAATTCCACTTTGGTTATGTGGGGCATGTCTTCTTTCTTTATATTAAAAGAGAGGACATTTTTAATTTGGTATGGAGTCTGACATGTTTCTTAGTCTATCCAAAACACAAGTACAAACCCAACAATTTATCTTATTTATAGGGATAAATATACTAAGCATCAATTTTGGGTTTTTATGCGATTTTAAATAGATTTTGCAATTCTGAGAGTTACTAGAGGCAAATCTGACAGAAAGTCATATTTAAAATATGACTTTAGATGCTAATAGATGGCATTAGACCATCAGACCCACCATTGATAAATTTATATAGACAGCAAGCGAAACCCAAGATTTACTAACTACTGTGTTTGTAAAAACAATAGAACCCACCAAAAAAAATTGCACAGAGGAAAAATTGGGGCGGTGGGCATCACATCCCAATATTAAACATAATAATAGGTGCTACCATGCTGAGACCTGTAGTTCTGCAGACGAAAAAGGGGTAGATGCAGATGCACACTATAAGCACTAAGAATTCTAATGAACAAATTAATTATAAAAAGCTCCAACAATTAACATCATTTTTAAAGTAAGGTTTCTTAGTATTAGTACATGTTTGGCCAAAGATGTTTGCCCACCTACCACATCATGGTGAATCTTATAAGGTGGGTCCCTAACAACCCTAATACTGACACATTGCATAATTTATGTAGGACTTACCTTTCATAGAGCCCATTAAATGGTGTGTACTGCAATGCAAAGGACTCAGCTTGAGCCAGACAGTGTATAGTCATGTGCCATATCAAGCCTGCACAAGTTGCTGGCTGTTCTGCATTTTTTGCCTCTGTCTTCTTCCAATCAGTCACCTCTAGAGTGTTGGGCATGTCACATGTGACCTTCTGTCATTTCACCCAGGTAATGGCAGCTCTGAAGATCATGAAACCCCTCTCCTACACCTGTGTCTGCTTCCCAGCCAGGAGTTACAATGGCACAAAATAAGGGTAGCAGTCTATACTCTTGCAGGCATGCCTAATTTCATGAGAGCTATAGACTGCACACATATTCGGCTAAGACCATCTAAAAATATTGCTGCACCATGCCTATTCTATGAATGTGCAGGTGGTGTGTGATGCAAAACAACAAATGTGTGTTGTATCTGGTTATCCTGTCTCATGTCATGGAACCTTCATAGTCAGTCATCCTCCCATGATAAGTTTGAGCCAGGAAAAATTGTAGAGGGATGGAGTCTGGGTATGTAGATGTTTGTTATACGCATTATTCAAAACTGACAGAAAATGTGTGTTGTTAAACAATTGATCCCATAATGATTATTTTGTTTACAGATGATTCAGGTTATGGCTGTTTCTCCAGGATTCTGACTTCATTGTCACATCCACAGACTCCTGATGAGCATAAGTACAATGGCACACAAGATCAGTGATAGAATGCACTTTTGTCCTATTAAAATGTAGGTTCAGGTGTCTTGACAAATCGGGTGGAATATTGTTTATGAATTGTTCATGAAATATTGACATTAAATTAATAAATGAAAGTGTCCTTCCCCAGATTATGCAACAGACATTGAGCAGGTAGGGGTCTTGTTACCATCAGGTGACTCTTAGAGCACAGAAAGTGGGAGGATGGTCAGGCAGTCACTAAACAACAACTTTTTCAACTATAAGTATACTTCACACCATCAAGGTTGTTCATAAAAACCTTACTTGGCTAAAGTTATTGTATGTTAAAATGACAAATATTGTTTTAACCATTATGAATAAAGGTTACCCTTAACTAAGGTGTGATATGTAAAGCTATACATAAACCAATTAGCCAAAGTTAACATGCATAACTTGCAAATATACAGAATGTGTTGAAAATCCAACCACCCTTAGTAGAATTCTTTTTTTAAAGAAAACTCTACTGTCATACGACTACTATTTCTATTGAGTGCCCCATTATGTAGTGTTGTACTACTGTTATTCAGAAATAACCTCCCCTTCAACAGTTAGTATAATGTGTGAACTGTATGAAATACATTTTTGAAATTCCATACATGGTAAAGCATGACCCTATGTGTAACTAAGAAGCATTTTATTAAACATCAGTGTAAAAGTTACTTTCACAAAAATAGAAGGTACAGCACAAGCATGAAACCAAACAAATACAAATAAGATGGCCAACAATTACAAAATGGTAAGTTTGAAATTCCCTATCTACAGTATGCTGCAAAAAAACCTATCTTTACAGCATTTTTTACTTTCTCTTTTAAGGAGGCTGAGTAAGAAGTGGTCCCCCAGGAATTCTGCCCAAATATCCACGTCTTGTGTGGAGTCCACACCTGGGTGTTAGGGGTAAGCCAGTGTGTGGAGTGCTTGTTGTGGATGTTCAAGCATGTGTCTCAGGTATGAGGGCTGATAATTGACTTCCAAAAGTCAGCACATTACTATTAGGGGTTAGCAGGTTCGGATTTCTGAAATCCGAACCCCCCCGATCCGAGCCGGGAACCGAGTCCGGCTCTGGTTTTCCCGCCTGACTCGGAACTAAATTCGAGGCAAAACGTCATCATCCCACCTTCCGGATCTTGCAGGTTTTGGATTCTATAAAAGGTCCCCGCGTCGGTCCCATTTCTCACTCTGGCTGTGGACAGTGAAGACGGAGGGTGGGAGCTAGGGCTGGCTGGGCTGTGTTGTGCTGCTGTTGTCCATAGGGGCTGTGTCCACTCAGTCCATAGGGGCTGACTGGGCTGTGTTGTGCTGTTGTTGTCCATAGGGGCTGGCTGAGCTGTGTTGTGCTGCTGTCCTAGGGGCTGGCTGGGCTGTGTTGTGCAGTCAGTTGTCCATAGGGGCTGTGTCCACTCCAAAGTCTATAGGGGCTGGCTGGACTGTGTTGTGCAGTGTCCCATGAAGGCTATAGTCCTAAAGGGGTGCTGTAGTGTTGTCCAGGGGGTGATCTGTCCATCAGGGGTGCACCCCCAAAGTGCACTCCAAAAAAAATAAAAAATGTTTTTCTGTTTGTGAATTGTGTGCGCAGTAGCCGCACGTGCATCAACAAAGTAGCGCCAAGCATGCGCCTGTGTCATAAGTAAAGGGCCGCTGGATTGACCATTAAAGGGTGCTGTAACCCCCAAAGTGCACTGCAAACAAAATAAAAAAATATTTTCTGTGTTTGTGAATTGTGTGCACTGTGGCTGCACATGCATCAACAAAGGAACAGCGCCAAGCATGCGCCTGTGTCCCATAAGTAAAGGGCCAGCTGGCTCATCTCTTAAAGGTGGTGTAACCCCCAAAGTGCACTCCAACAAAAATAAAAAAATATTTTCTGTGTTTGAGAATTGTGTGCACTGTGGCTGCACGTGCATCAACAAAGGAGCAGCGCCAAGCGTGCGCCTGTGTCCCATAAGTCTATTAAAGGGTGGTGTAACCCCCAAAGTGAGCTCTACAAAAAATAAACAATTCATTTTTTCTGTGTTTGTGTGCAAATGTATGCGCAGTAGCCGCATATGCATCAACACAGTAGCAGCGCCAAGCGTGTGCCTGTGTCATAAATCAAGGGCCAGTTTGGACATCTGGTCTGGACTGAAGGACGTGCCAACAATTTCTGACATGTCTACTGTCACTGCATATGATACTGTCACCACTGACAGAATGGTGGAGGATTACATTGGTGACAGCATGCAAGTAGGGATGTCAGACAGTCCATACCTGTACTGGCAGGAAAAAGAGGCAATTTGGAGGCCGCTGTACAAACTGGCTCTATTTTACCTGAGTTGCCCCCCTCCAGTGTGTACTCCGAAAGAGTGTTTAGTGCAGCCAGGAACCTTGTCAGCGAAAGGCATAGGAGGTTGCTTTCACAAAATGTGGAGAAGATGATGTTCATAAAAATGAATTATCAACTCTTCCAGGGAGACCAGCCTCCAGAATGTACAGAGGGACCTGTGGTGGTGGATTCCAGTGGGGACAAATTAATACTCTGTGAGGATGAGGATGTACACAACAATGAAGAGGGTGAAGAATCAGTAGATGAGGAGGATGAGGACGACATTTTGCCTCCGTAGAGCCAGTTTGTGCAGGGACAGATTAATTGCCAGATTGTTGTGTGGGGGCCCAAACGAACCAATCATTTCAACCACAGTTGTGTGGCAGACCCTGGCGCTGAAATGATTGGTTTGTTAAAGTGTGCATCTCCTGTTTATATAACATAACGGTGGGTGGGAGGGCCATCTTGCACCTCTTTATTCTCTTTGCATTATGTACTGTTTGGGGCCTCATTTTTCAAACTGCCATCCTGTCTGCCAGTGCAGTGTCACTCCTAGATGGGTCACGTGTTTGTGCCGCCCACTTGTGTCGCTTAGCATAGTCATCCAGCTACCTTGGTGCAACCTTTTGGACATTAAAACACTATTGTGAGGTGTGAGGGGTTCAGAATAGACTGGAAGTGAATGGAAATTAAGGTTATTGAGGTTAACAATAGCATAGGAGCAGAAAACCCACAAATTCTGTGATATTAGCTGTTTTTATGCTTTTTAAAAAAAAAAATACAGATCCAAAACACAAAACCCAGAACCCAAAACGGAAGGGTGGTTTTGGCAAAACCAATCCATATCCAAAACACGAAGTAAGATCCAGATCCAAAACCAAAACACAAAACACGAAAAGTGGCCGGTGCACACCCCTAATTACTATTATATTTAAGTACCTTAGGTAATTGTTTTGGAATTCTTGCCTCTTAAGGTAGGATACTTGCTGTTTAATGTTGAGATACTGACATTATCTACACTTGTACACAACCTATTGAGGGCCAAAATAACAGCAGACAAAATGTGTTTTTTCCTCCTCAAGTGCATGTTAATTTGGTCTTATTAGCATATTTGAGTCCCCATGAGCTCTACTTGCCTGTTTTCAAATGAAGCAACAGCATGCAGAAATTGTGCTCCTGGACCTGCAGCAGGTGTAGCCGTGGGTGCTTGTGGTTTCGGGGTTGTTGGTGTTGGGCTTGGTGCAGTAGGCGGTGATATATTGAACAAGTAAAGAGTAATCTTATCTTCTCTCTCTCCTTGTACAGGGCCATCTGCAGGATCTGGTGCATTTGCTGGTGTGACGGAAAGGGTTTAATCTGTTTGGAAATAACAGGTTAGTCTTTTGCAAACAATAGTTTATTTTTACCGTACTACTTCATGTTGATTTTGTATAAAACAGGAGAAAGCACATGGATTTAAAGAAATTTACTAAAGGACACAGCAGAAATAAACAAAAGATAGTGCACTCACTGTTAACACATACAATATATAAACTGTTGCGTTATTCATGTGGTGCCAAAACTGGTGTTAAATTTACTCTATACAGTAGTTTGAAATCATGCCTATTTAAGTACAAAGGTGTTTATCTACAGCAGTGATTCCCAACCTCGGTGTTCAAGGCACACTAACAGTCCTGGTTTTAGTGATATCCATGATTGTGCACAGATGGTTAAATCAAAATAATTAGAGGTACTAATTAAGTCACTTGTGCTCAAGTATGGCTATCCCTAAAACCTGGACTGTTAGTGTGCCTTGAGGACTGTGGTTGGGAACCCCTGATCTACAGCATACCGTTTACATGATGATTATCAGCCATATTTATGTTTTCATTTCCACTTATGGGCTATGCACAAGGTGGCATAGAATTGTCCCTTGACGGGTCAGTGGCTGGAGGACTTGGTAGAGTTTTGCTAGGGGGAGGCAGCAATTGTGGAGGCAGAACAGCACTTGATGGACCTACATAATAAAGAGCATTTTTAAATTACCTTGGAAACATGTATCATGTGGCCAGTATACATAGCACATTGTTACATATAAATTATCTGCCACCTCCTCATTTACAGTTACAGTATGCTTTGATTTTTCTGTCTTCTTTTGTGGTGCTGTGAATAAACTGAAAACTTGCATTAAGTACAATAAAATGGAAATTGAAAAGAAAACTTGTTTTAAAATGACTTATTGCAAAAGATGGATTTGGTTACAAGACAACATCTGCCTGGACTCATAACAGCAAATGTTATATACAGTCAGTGCAGCAGCTGTGGGCCAACTGTCATATACATTTATAGAAGTTTTGATGTAATTTAACACTATTATGTATAAATTAGGGACCATTACTGACTATTGAGATTACAGACACCAATGCACCTTTCAATTAATGATGACTGTAACACATATATCTTACACATGCATGCAAACAACATAAGAAAGTCAGGTGGAGCATCAGAATCATGAACATGGACAACTTCTGCTGGAATGATGGCATGTACCTGTTCTTTGTATTCTAAATAGTCCAACTGGAGAGGTAGAGGTAGCCCCCCACCAGTCCGCCTTGCAGCCTTCCTCTCTTCAGCCATCCTGCTCTTCACTCCCCTAATTATGTTGCTGAACCTTTTTTTTTCTTACAAGTCTCTTTTGTGTCCAAAGACATTGACTGCCTGCACCACACTGTTCCATGTTTGTTTGTTTTTTCCCTGCGCCCTATAGTTTGCTCAGCCAGTTTAACATAGAGCTCATCATAATGCTTAAGTACTGTACTGCAGTGACAAGAGTCACATTCTCATCATAATTAAAAATAAAGTGGTGTCCTGCTTAAGGGGTCTATTTAATAAGTAGTGTTAGGAGACAGAGTGTGAAGTGATAAGGTGCCAGCCAATCAGCTCCCAACTGTCATTTTTCAAACACAGCCTGTGAGATGGCAGTTAGGAGCAGATTGGCTGGCACCTTATCACTTTTTACTCCTAACACTGCTTAGTAAATATACCCCTTAGTCTTAGTACACAGGCTAGATACCCCCTGCTGTGCCGCCTCCTCCACTAGCTTTACCTCTGCATGTATCTCCACATCCCTACTCATACTACTCTCCACCTCCATCGGAACACTGAACATACCACACAGAAAAACAAGACAAACACAGATAACAAAAAAACTACTTTTGTTTTAGAGAACTACAGTTTCTTACTATGAAGTGTGATTTAAATTGATAAAGGCAAGTTTTCTTCTTTCCAATCTGGCAGCTTCCTTCAACACGCTAGAGGACTTTCAATAGCTCTGATAATGTTTGCAGGATTAAAGCACATCTCAACGGTGCTCTGTATTTACACAGGGGAATCACTATGCTGAATTCACGACAAGCTATAGCAATATGTTACGGCAACTTCCCTTTCTAATATTACTTTGGTATGAAGTCCTTCTGGCATTCATTTTTTTATTTGGCCAGCACTAGCCACGTTACTACAGCCGTTGGGAATAAGTTTTCATCACTCTCCAGGAGAGGGAGTGTAGGAGGGTAATGGCAGTCTCTCCTGCTTTACAGAATAGAAATGTGAATGAGAACTGCTGATCACTGAGGCCGATTCAGCACCAGAGCAATGGGACAGCGCTGCTTCTCCCTGCTTATCTTCTGTCAATCTAGTTAGGTAGGCCGTGACAGGCATCACATCAGCTGAATCAGCAGAGTTATGTGTGGCAGGACAAGCCTCCCACTTCCAGCTCCATCTGAGTGCCCTGTGGAGACCTCTCTCTGTTTTGCTTGATATTTACCAGCTGCTCTGGGTTTCTGCCTATTCTGAGGCCCCTCACTCCCTGGCCGGATCCTTACTGCCCTCTGCACTGTCCCACCAACTGCTGTACCAGCTGCCCCAACAGTCATTTCCATGTCCTTACATTTAGGAAATATATCACCCTAAATAAACAGTTCATATACAGTAAATGGCAATGCTGCCAGTAAATACAGAATTAGTAACAGGACATTATACAGGCATATAGGGCATTACCTTTAAGGTATTAAAACCAGAAGGCTACAGAGTCCTGCACAAACTCACAACCTTTAACATTTGGCAATTTTATGCTCAAATGCACTGAACATAAATAAGATGTACTTGATAGCATATGTGGCTGACATGGTACAATTCTGAATCACCTATAGTTTCTCAAAATTGCGTACTGTGGCACTCATTCAGAGCCGCTCGCTATTTGCGGTTGTTCGTTCTAAAACAAGGGGTGGCTATTCAAATGAACCGTTCGCTAGATGCGGTCTGTTCACGCCTCTAAGTCTGAACGAGCGAGCAAAACTTGCGGTTGTAATTTTGAAAAATACGCCCCCTTGCCGCTCGCACCATACGTCATGTCCGCTATTTATTAGATTAATCGAGTACATCGAACAGTGTATGAACTGCTCGCTATTCTTGTGGCTGGTTTTTTCAACCGCTATTTTGCGAGCAGTTCTGAGTAAAAAAAAACCAAGTGATGTGGTCAATGACCCTGCTGTATTAATTATGCACTCCCTTAAAACGCCCGTTTTGACCTTTAAGCACGCCTGCGTTCGAATTCCACCCCCCCGTTTTCAAGCACCTTCCCCTGTTACCACCCACATATGCCTCCCTCTGTCACTCAAAATAGCAGGCATTCGCTATATAGTGAACAAACAATTTTCGGCCGCACTGACTGGTTCGCGCATGCGTATTAAAATCCGTACGCAGGCGCAGATGTGCGAACATCGGTCAGGGCGAATGAGCGGCCGCTTATGAGCGGCTCTGAATCAGGGCCTGTATGCAAGATCCATATGCATAGGGGTGGATCAAGGGAGGAGAGGGACATAGGCAGACTCTGTTGGAGCCCACCCCTCTCTCACTGGTGGATTTCTGCAGTAAACTCCTCCACTAGACGGAGTGTACTGCGCATGTGCCGATTTCTGGTAAAATGATATCCTTGCCATTTTTCTGGTGATTTCTTTTGTGTGCATGTGCAGATATCTAAAAACATGGTGACCTGTGCCATGTTTCCAGTGATATATTTGGCTCAGATTTCCAGAAACATGGCACTTGTGATGTCTGCAGCACCAATGGAGAAATTAGTATTCAATCGGGTGCACGGTGTGAAGCACATGGGCCCATGTGCGACACACACTGTGCACCCATTATAGATATGCCTAAACATGTGCAAAATGGACTTGCATTGAACTCTGAATCCTGCTGTTAGTGTGAGGATTAATTAAATATAAATAACTTAAAAATCATATTAATTGCACCCAGTTGCACCACCAGCACCAAATCTCTCAACCAGCATCAGGGCTCCATTACATTTAGCATGATGCAGAAACAAATCACTGTATGTAAATTTGAGATATACTCTACAGTAAAGCAACCTATAGGAGTACTGTATTTTTTTATTTTTATAAAATTGTATTAATTTTGTAAAATGGAAATAATTTACATGATTAGCATTAAAACAAACTTACAAAAGTTATCTCAACACATTTTACTATTCTATGTATCATTTAATCAGGAATGGGGACTATACCATTTATCTTAAAAATATAAATAAAAAAATAAATGTAATTGTTGTTTTTTTTACCAATAATTTTAATTTTCCAAGAATATGGTAAATTAAAGTGGGCACAGAAAAAAAAGAAAAAATATGTTTAGTAATTATACTGTAATTGTTTTTCTTTGTTCAGTCTTCTCATTATAATGAAACTACACATGCAGGACCGCAGTCTCACTTTGACCTTTTCAGTAATCTGAATTTGTTTATTTGTCCCTCCCTTATTTCAATTACTGGACTCATAAACAGGGATGAATAGAATGACATATATATTGAAAGGTCAGAGGCAGAACATATCCCAGCATCGCTATCATACTCACATTTGCCGTAGCATGAAAACTTATTTTTAAGGTGTCAATGACCTCTCTATCTTCCCACTGTCTATAGTTGTTGCTATTCATGAATTGTGTTACTATAGCACCCATAGCCTACTGGTTTATCTTTCCCCTTTTGAACGTATTATTCTTATGTGTTATTATTAAACTCTCTCTGTTCTCTAGAAAATACAAACTCTGTGAATTAAAGCAGCAATAGTTGCATTATAAAGACCACAATAATTTTTTTTTGTATTTATTTTGATAAAGATACACTGAAATGATAATAACACTTTGACCATAAATGTAAAAGAATAGAGAGAAATAGAGAAATATCGTAGAAGAATTTGCAGATTAGAAATTGAATAGACAGAAAGAACAGCGATAGTAATCAGGGTGCGCAAAGCACGATCAAGGACAGCCAGGATTTCCATTGAACATAGTTAATCATTCATTCATACAGGAAAATTAGGAATATTACAATGTTAATATTTTTGTTAACATTTATTTATGTACTACTGTATTTAAAAATTCTGCGTAACTTTATAATAATGGGTTTAGCCGTATACTGTATGCATCTTATTTCTTGAATATGTCTCCATAAGGGAATCAGCGTGTATGCAGGGTGGTGAGGCTAATTACTATTTCTAGGTTATGTACATACAGTACTTCTAATTGGAAGGTGACATGATATGCTTGGCTATGTCCTATTATCCTGTAGTGTGACTAATACAGGCATACAAGCTTCCCAGGGAAGGCCTAAGCTTCTCTATAGGCATTATGCACAAATGTCAAACCTGGGAATGTTAGAATAAGAGGTGAGACCTCTCTGTGACTATTAAACCTGTAACTAAGTGATGAAAGTTATTTGAAGTGACATAGAGGTCTATACCATTATATGTACTGTAGAATAATTAAGCCATGAGAAATGCTGCCAGTATCGTATTTCCCTTTTACACTGCTGCAATAACCTGGGTTATTGCTAGATCTACCCGGGTCGCGGCTCAGTGAAAAACAACCCGGGTCAAGTGACCCGGGAATCCAACTCAGGTAGCTACCAGAGTTGGACCCGGGTAATGATGCAGTGTAAATGGCGCGACCCGGGTTATCCAACCTGGTTCATGCCTAAAATTAGCTGATTGGTGGTTGTGGAGCAGTTACCTCCCACTTTTTATGACCTGACAAGTTTATCAGGGCAGACCCGGGTTCAATGTGAATGGGGCTGACCTGGGAATAACCCAGATCGAAGGTGCAGTGTAAACGGGGTCTGACCTGCGTCTGACCTGGGTTGGAACCATGTCCAAAAACCCGGGTCGAACCCGGGTTTTTGGTGGAAAAGGGGTATTAGAGACATTTATGTCTGACAGAGAAAGCAGCATGTATGATAGAAAGCTGTCAATATATCAGTCATATCCCTTTCAGATATACAGCAAAAACACAGGTTTTTGTGGACGTGAACGTGCATCAACCGTGTCACGGCCAGGGTATTTCAGCATGGCGCTAGGCGAGTGTTACCTGTGAGGTCATTGTGGCGCAGGCTGTCTGGTGGGGGAGCTGGTGGGGGGCTTTGGCTGCGCACGTTGTTGTGCTGGCCTGTTGTCACACTGCGCTGGTAAGGCCTGGCGGCGTCTCCATTCCGTTTGGCATGGGTGCTGCCATCTTGCCTTCTGGCCATGTGATGCGGCTGGCCAATCCTGGTGAGTCACATGTTCCCTCCGGCCAGTAACAGCACGGCATGGGGTATTTAGGAAGGGTCCGTGCCTTCCTTCTTTGCCAGTGCAACGTGTATCTCAACCTAGCTGAGAGGGAGTTCTCTGTGCTTATCCTGTTCCTGTGAATTCACTGTCTGCCAGTCTGCCTGTCAGCTCCTAGCTCCCACTGGACTACCCCGCTTCCTCCATCACCCTTGCCCATACCTGAGTGCCTGAGCCTGCTGACATCCTGCGCTTCAGTTCACTACCTGTATACCTGGCTTGTTTATTTTCAGTTTCACTCCCTGCACACCTGGACAGCTCTAATTGTTTCTACTTGGACATTAACCCTTTTACTCCCACCACAGAACTCTTGTGCACATTTATATATTCCTGGACTTTTATTTGCTGCCATTATATGTTTACTCAAGCACTTATTAAAAATCCTAGTTTTATTTTCAAATCTGCTTCTGTGATCGCTCCTGCTACCACCCAGGGTCCACAAACAACCCAGAACATCACAAACCGGGGTTTTGGCTAAGTGTTAATATAAATGACCCTGGTAAAAGTCCTGGATCCATTACTCTGCTATGTATCAGGGTTTTTCTCTAGTGTGAATGCATCCAATCCAGGTTTTTAGACCCGGGTTTAAAGGAAACATTCTCATTGGCTGTTCCGTGCACCTGCATCAACTGCAGGCATCCGGACCACAGGGCAGGGGAGCAAATGAATTTAAGTGTGTATTATTTTATGTTTAACTTTTTTATCGACCAAAACTTTTTAAAGGCTATATTCATAATTTTCTTATATTGGGAGGGAATTCAATTCAGTGCGATATTGAATAGCGATGGGACGGAGCTCCCGAAGCTATTTAATATACCACGCAGTTTGGGCAGGCTAAGGATTTCTTCTCGCACCCCCCTGGGAATGCCAGGAGAAAACCGACCAAAGTGCCGGGCGCGCAGCTATTTTTCTGCTTAGCACGGCGCTAATGGGTAAGGTCTCAGGTAGTCATTATTACAGTCAGATTGCTTCAAAATGGTCTCACTTAGGTCACAAGCAGTTATTATTATTGTTAGGATGCATCACTGTGGCAAAAGCAAGGTCCTATGTAGCCATTATTACAGGAGAAATACAGCATAAATCCTACCCCTAACCATACTGTAAACATAACTTTTTAATAATAACATACCCAGCACAGGTGGCTCCTTCTGGAGTGGCCACCTCCTCCACCGACCTGTGGCACCCGTGTCTTTTTGTGTAAAACATATAGTAGACACTGTACAGTAAGTGGCCCTAGGTACCAATTCCAAACAAAAAATAGAACACTTTAGTCCTACTGTAGCTGTATTCCTAAACTTAAACCTCAATACCAATACAAAGAATTACAGTAATGTACAGCACTCTATGATGGCAATTCAATTGTTTTGTGGGAGTCCATCAGAGCAATTCAGTTGTTCCCTCCATAGGACACGTGTGAGCACCCAGATCTCCTGGGTTTAGCCGAGCAAAGCGGCTGAAGCTGTCTAAAGTAGTGCTTTTGGCACTCAAAGTGCCGACTTATAGCTAATTTCTTCCCTACACCTCAGGAGACTGCGAGCAGAAATGTGTACTCCCATGGCTATTCGTACCCGAATGGATCAACAATTAAATTGCTCCGTTGGGCACCCAAAAGAAAATTGCCACTGGTGCAAACAATTGAATCACCCAATAACAGAGAAATAACATAAGAAAATATGCTGAAATATGTAGTGTATGATACATATATGCTGTACTGTAACATTACTCTTCAGAATAACAGTACTGTCCTGTAAGTGAACACAAAATTACAATATTCTTTCACTGTATTTTAATAGTAACCTACTGTACAGTACAGTAATAGTATACAGTAAATACTAATATAGTACACTTTAAAAAATAGCATTACAGAGTAAAAAAATATACAAAGTACTGTACAGTACACATACCTGCTTGCGCAAGTTACCTGAGCCACCAGAGGAAGGAGGGGCTCACAACATACAATTTTGCTAAACCTGCGCTGAAGAAACCACAGGCTTCTGTCCCTCCAAAGAGCCCTAATAATAACCTGGATGTGCAGATAGGCCCTTTGCATTGACTGCTTGTCAGCTCGCTGTAGGGCCTTTGACAAGCGGCCATTATTGCTTTTACAGGATAATGGCGCAACTTGCCTTGAATATCAACAAGGAGTAGATGCATGCGTATGTTTGCCTTTAGGATTCAAGACTAAAGCTGCATACACATGTAAAGATTTTCTGTCCAACCATCCAACTAGTTGATTGGTTGGAATGAATATCTGGTAAGGTATGAAAGCAAATGACAATCAGCAATTTGTTCCCAAATGCCGGAAAATGGACCAAAGCTGTTATTTGAACAAATGGTTTAGATCAAACATTGACGACCATTTTCATCTGTTTTCTGGCATTTAGGAGCAAATTGCTGATCATCAGTTACTCCCATACGTTACCAGATTTTCATTCCAACCAATCAACTAGTTAGATGGTTGGACAGAAAATCTTTATGTGTGTATGCAGCTTAAGTCGCAAATAATCTATAGCTGTGATCTGCAGGATTCTTTAGTGAGTATTGTTATTTAAAGAAACAGTTTAATTTTGTTTTAAAACTTGCGTCCCCCCCCACAAAAGCATAACCAACTCAGGACCTCTCAGCCTAATCCGGTCATGGAAACTTGGGGTTAAAAATGGCATTGGGCCCCCCCCTATATTCTATTAACTAGCACCAGGCTGTACCAGCCAGGGGGGCTTACATTAGAGCAGTGAGATACACAGCATGGGGACCCCCTGCCATAATGTAAAATAACCCCAACTGGATGTCCAGGGCTAAAATTCCTCAGTAAGTGGTAACCCCCTCCCATGGATCTACTCCTTCACGCACCCCTGTAGACGGTGGTTGCGGGGATAATTGTATGTAATATGTGATTAATATTGTTCTTACTGTAGAATTACAGGTCCCAGCAAGCCTGCTCTGGCATGCAAGGCACTTGAAGAACAACAAGTTCCATCATGACTAGACAGGAAGGCCTGCTGGAACCTAGTGTTCTACTGTAAAAAAATATTAAAATAACAACAGGACTCACACACCAAATGTTATAGTATTTTATTACACACACTCACACTTCATACTCACCTAAAGTAGACCGTGGCAGAGATTGGTCCACGTAGAAATCCAGGGTCTTGGAAAAACAAAAAAAACACAGTCACCCGTTCCTACTGGACACGCTGAGTCTGATTCCGAGCCGCTCGCAAAAAGCGAGCGCTCGCTCTGAATCAGGGCCACCCATAGCTTTTGTGAGCGGCCAGGCGATGGTCGCGACCTTCGCGACCATCGGGCTTGCGACGAGACCCTTGTGGTAGGGTCTCATTCCCCGCAAGCCCCAGAGAGCTTGCGGCTCTAATAGTGCAGGAAGCTCACTACTGACATCACTAGTGATGTCAGTAGGGCCGCCCTCAAACAGCAGGTGTTCCTTCGGGAACGCCTCCGTTTGGCCAGCCACCCCCCCTCCCCGCCTACAAAATGGGGCGAGCTGTCGATCAACATCGACAGCCACCCCGTTTATAGTGAGCCCCAGAGCAAGTGATTTTCTCATTCGCTCCAGGGCTTGCGCATGCGTGGCGTGCGCAATGCCCCACCATCGACCCACTTGCAAGCGCATAGCACTTGCAAGCAGGTCTGAATGAGGCCCACTGTACACTACAGTATGTACAACACTACCTGAGATATAGCGCTAATTGACTAAGAGTCAGAACGCTATCAGCTAATCAGCAGGTGGTCTCTATTTGGGATTGCAGGTGCAGTATAAAAATTCGGTACAAAGACGCAGTAAAAAGTTGCACTGATTGGCAACAGCATACTATACTATATGTACAGATGTAGTCACGCTCATCTATGCTCATATCGCGCCATGGATGACGCGACCTCTGTGCCCGCATCTATGACATGCACCTCTGTATGCACGCGCACGCCATAGACTTCAATGGGAGATCGCCATTTAGCCACTGTACAGCGTACTGTATTGTATAGCAGAATTTTTTTTTTTTTAAAAAGCCGCTTCCCGTTAAGAGAAATGTAAACTGCATGTAAACCATGTGGGTTCCCCCCTAAGGATATGAAGGTACAGACATGAATTTTACACAGCTAACTACTTGTACATACACCTCATGCATGCTGACGCTGCTAATAGAGTGTGATTTTGCGTGTCTCATAACCTGTGTCAAATTGCGCATACACAAAACTTGAGACAGAATTTTGAACTGCACTTAAATAATAATCGTGCATTTTGAGAATCACTTTAGATTGACTGTCTCGTGTTTTGAAGTATGATGTTTAAAGCCAAGGCAGTCATAATTCTTTACAACCCAGTACTAGCATGTCAGCATGTCAGGTTCGACATAACACTGTCCCCTTTGTTTTGTTGACATTCAAGCTGCCGAACAGCCATACCCATCCCTGCCACCAGGGCCAGTGCATGGTTTCTTGGCACCCTAGGCATTTCTTCAACCTTGCGCCCTCCCCCCACCCCTCGGATAGCTACATAAGCCCTTATGCAGCACCCCCAGTAGCCCCCCTTATCCAGTACCCCCAGAAGTGCCCCTTATTCAGTGACCCCAGTAGTGGTCCCCCTATGCAGTGCCCCTTATAAAGTGCCCCAGGTAGTGGTCCCCCTATGCAGTGCCCCTTATATAATGCCCCCAGTAGTAGTCCCCCTTATATAGTGCCCCCAGTATTAACCCCCTGGTACAGTGCCCCCAGTAGTGGTCCCCCCAATGCATTGCTCCCAGTAGTAGTCACCCCCAGCAGTGCCCCCAGTAGTAGTCCTCCCAGCAGTGCCCCCAGTAGTAGTCCTCCCCCAGCAATGCCCCCAGTAGTTGTCCCCCATTTATGCAGTGCCCCCAGCAGTAATCCCCAACTATGCAGTGCCCCCAGTAGTAATCCCCACCTATGCAGTGCCCCCAGCAGTAATCCCCACCTATACAGTGCCCTCAGTAGTGGTACCAGTGCAGTGCCCCCAGTAGTGGTCTCACCAGTGCAGTGCCTCCAGTAGTAGTCCCCCCATCAGTGCCCCCAGTAGTAGTCTCCACAGCAATGCCCCAATAGTAGTCCCCCCACCAGTGCCCGCAGTAGTAGTCTACCCCCAGCAGTTCCCCCAGTAGTAGTCCTCCCCCAGTAGTGCCCCTAGTAGTAGTCCCCCCAGCAGTACCCCCAGCAGTGATCCCAGGGCCAGACAGACACACATAAAAAAAACCCTCCAATTACCTTAGTCCTCACTCCGGTGTCTGCTTCTCTGTCCCCCCTGGGCCAGCCCTCTCTGTATGATGGGAGAGACTTCATGACATCACCCACTGCGGGAGCCGGAAAATGATCATGAGTGAGCTCCAGCCCGGCTCCGGCAGTGGGCACAGCCAATGAGAGTCTGTCTGACTCTCTTTGGCTGCTAAAATAAACACACAGCTGCCGGCGCCGCCAGCTGTGTGTTTGTTACTAGTAGTGTAATGCGGTCTGCACTTATGTGCGATACACAATACACATTATTCCAGAGGCGCCCTGCTGTGGCCGACGCTCTTAGGTAGCTGCCTAAGTTTGCCTAGTGGTAGCGCCGGCCCTGTCTGCCACATGCTATTAACATATAACATTTACCATCATGCAACATGTGGCCACATGCCATTGTCACTCAACTCCTACCTAAAATATCCCCCTCCTTACCCTATCCAATGTCCTAGTTGGGGACACTAATGAGGATTTCTGGCACTAAGCCTAGTTTTATATACCTTTTGTTTCAAAAGCATCCAATAATGACAAACACTGCATGCTAGTGCGAATTAGCCATGTTGTGCAAATACAGGGAAAAACAAAAAACACCCCCATCACAGGTAGCTGCACCTTATAAACACTTATGTAGCACCACTAGGTGGCGCTTGAAATATGAAACTAACAATACAATAACACTTATCTTGAAATAAGAGCTATAATGGATTGCACATCAATTCTCTTCATCACTCTTCCCCAACAGCTTTCCCTTCTTTTCCAATCGAATACACATATAAACTTCTGTTTTTGAAACTTTCAGCCACAAAAAAAAATGATCAAAAGAAGGTGGAAATATAAATAAATCTATCTATAACTCAGAGGTTCCCAAACACGTCCCTCAAGGCTCCCCAACAGTTCAGGTTTTAGAGATATTCATGGTTAAGCACAGGTGGTTAAAACAAATTGACTGAGGTACTAATTAAGTCACCTGTAGTCAAGCATGGATATCTTTAAAACCAGGACTGTTAGGGTGCCTTGAGGACAGAGGGCCAGATTCAGACCCGCTCGCTAGATGCGTTCGCAAGTAGCTGTCAGCTGCTAAAATATGCAAATCCCGTGATTAGCATGTCCACTTTGTCTTGCCATGTGATCGTCGTGTGTATTTAGACGCCCACCAGCTTGTCACAAGACGCCCACTTTCCCTTAGTAATACACGTCATCTCCAGGAAGTGTATTTAACAATTGGTAACATCGAGTAACATCGGACCCATACGCAGCACTTGTGGCTGACCATACCCTACGGCAAGCACTGCGATTGCTTCAGTGTGTAATTCAGCCATATGATGCTGCATCTTAATTATGCACGGTGGTAGATCAAGGTAGCAGTGGGTTGGACAGTGTGATGATTCTTCTTTAAGACTTGCTGCCTTCTTATCTACTGATGTGCCCAGCTATAACGTGGCATCACAGCATTATCTCTCACGCCACGCATGGCGCGCCACACACCACGCCATGAGTCACGCCACAAAGAAAGTTTAGTCCTGAAAAAAGTCATTACGTGTAATACAACATTTTGCCCACCAGATGTCACTTTTCCTAAATTACATAGCGCATGCGTCTGATTTCATTACGTGTAATACAACATTTTGCCCACCAGATGTCACTTTTCCTAAACTACATAGCGCATGCGTCTGATTTCATTACGTGTAATACAACATTTTGCCCACCAGTGGTCACTTTTCCTAAACTACATAGCGCATGAGTGTGATTTCCAATGTACTGTATGGTATGTTCTGTATCACCGCCCGATGATTGTTTGACAGAAGCGGTGATTTGGTACACTATACAGTATTACAGCGTTTTCCACATGGAATCAGGAATGTACGGTATAATAAAGCGGTAGAAGAATGTCTAATCCAGTTTGAAATCATTAAGCTCTGTATTACCCACTGACTGTGTGGTTGAAATCATACTGTGTTTGCGCAAATGTAAATACTGTAATTCATCCCATCACAGTGAAAGCTGTGCGTGCATCTCATTAATCTACAGTATCGGTCATACCATGACAACAACTCGGGCAACTTCTCTACTGTTCAGTTACTGCACCGTACCGCATGTACTGTACAATACTGTATGTGCAGTGATTTGCATCCTGTTATAAGATCTTACTGTACGGTACAGTACTGTACTGTATGTACATTATGTGACATTAAAAATACAGTATTGGTTGTGCGAACATGCAAATGTTGTAAATGTGAATGTGATATCCATCCAATTTACTGTAAGTTTAACAGTATGGCATTCAGTACAAGGCATTCAGTACAAATTACAACAGTGGAGCACTCGCCACCCAGCGGTTAAGCACTGTATTACATGCCGTAGCATATCCTTCGTTGAAGAATACCACGGTATGCCACAAGTCCATGGCGCGACTCAGAGGCCTGCACGCCACGCCACAAGTCCATGGCACGACTCACGCCACACCATGAGCAACAAAATAGCTGGGCAGTTCTGTATAATATAGTTAGCACAGTAATTCCACAGTGAGCGCTTGGTAACCCACCTATCTTTAGCACAATGCAAACATCGGCAGGCTATGTACGAACACAGCTTAGCGAGCGGGTTTACATAAAGTCTATGTTATTATTAGAACAATGCTGCAATAACTGCACTTTATGCTGATACACAGTCCTCTATGGCACAGCTTAAATTGGCACTTTGCAGTGTGTTTCGACACACTGCCTGCCTCCGCAATCAAATGCATTGATTCATTGAATTCCACCATAAATATGTGGAATTTTGTCTTTATATTTCACCCACTCTTTCCAACCTCCCCTCTGTTTTCTTCTCTCTAACGATCACCATCCGTATACATATTCAAATTATTCAAAGTCTTTATTCATAGACTATATTCATAGCCTTTGTGAAAGTCTGAATGAAGTGATGATGGTAAATAAACATGTTTTTCTCCCCCTCCCCCCTATTTTAGTATTGCTTAAAATTCCAGTACATTTACTTGCTGCACACCGCACGTACTGTATCAGTACAACTGTAGCAAAATCAAAGCAATGGTGTACTTCTGATGTTTACAATCTGCGTAATTCCTTGTCAGGCATTTGATTTATAACACAAAATATGAAATAAGATATTCTTCTTTCAAAGTATTTTAACTTTCCTAATATTCTGATTCTATCACAGAATGCACCTTATACAGCTCTTTAATACATTGCTCCTTCAGACATCACCGGTGACATATATTGATTTCCAGTTTGTTTTCATATTTCAATTTGATGAAATTGTGTCAGCACTTCTCTTCCTCACAGATAAACAGAATAATCTATTGCATTTATATATTCCGCTTGCAGGAGACATCTGCTGTAATAAAGGTTTTTCCAAAAAACACGCTTTGCTCTTTATACTACAGTAGGTGTTTCTCATCTCGTGGGGCTTAAAAGTTGTATCTCACATCTATTGGTTTTTGCCTGTGCTATAACTTGGATGTAATTAAACAATGGATTATAAAATAACGTACTGGAAAGAATTAATTTTGTTACGGAGCCAAGGTGACATTTCAATGCTTCCTGGAAACAAGTAAGTTATGTAAGGTGAGCCATATATCAATGCAGACCTATTAATGGTGGATTCGGTTACATGTGCATTTGTTTTTTTACAGATTTTTGCTATATAATCAATTTTTCAACACTGTATTAGTATCCAGAATCATATTGACATTCTTTTCCCATAGAAATCCAAATTTGGGAGAAGGTTATTAGAACAGTGGGCCTGATTCAGAGCTGAACGCTCTGACCAGAACGCTCGCTTTGAATCAGGGCCCTCCTACCTTTTTTTGGAGCGTCCTCATGGACGCTCGCATAGCTGTGGGTTACCACCAACAGCTATAGCGAGCGTCCATGTTGATGGTCGCGATGGTCTTGACCATCGCGACCATCGGGCTTGCAACGGAGACCCTGCGGTAGGGTCTCACTGCCGCAAGCCCTGGAGTGATTTTGGCTCTGATAGAGCCAAAATCACTCCCACTGACATCACCAGTGATGTCAGTGGGGCCGGCTTGAGACGGTAGGCGTTCCCATGGGAATGCCTCCGTCTGGCAGGCACGCCCCCGGCATGCCCACCAAAGGGGGCGTGCTGTCAATCAACATCGACAGCACGCCCCCTTTGGTGCGAGACCCGGAGCGATGGAGAGGCCGTCGCTCGCCGGGTCTCGCGCATGCGCACGACGGAGCTCCCTCCATCGTGCGCATGCGCAGCGGGGGAACATCAACCCGCTTGCGAGCGTACTGCCGCTCACGAGCGGGTCTGAATGACCCCCAGTGTTGGTTATAAAACAAAATATTATTATTATTATTATTATTATTATTATTATTATTATTATTATTATTATTTGTATTATTATTCATATTATTATTATTATTATTATTAATAATAATATTAGTAATAATAGTAATAATAATAATAATAATAATAATAATAATAATAATAATAATAATAACAAGAGCTCAATTTAAATAGCCGACCCCTTTTTCTGAACGAGCGAGCGCAAATAGCATCCGGCTCTGAATCAGGCCCTGTGATCGCAGTGACTACGCAGACCCATCTGATTGACAGGAAGTTCCACTTGGGGGAGGTGACGGGGGGTCAGGGAAATACAGGTGTGCCTGTGCGTTTGAATGCCGTTGCAGGGGGGTGCATAAATTATCCACTGCGATGCCTTACGCAGCTTGAGTACTCATAGTGTGCAATGAAGTTAGCAATTTCTGAGTAAGGTCTGACCATGTGCAAGTGTGCGTGAAGCTGCAATGGTACTCGATGTTACCGATGGTTTCACAGTCTTGCTAAACATTGTGGATGTGTGTAAGGTAAAGTGGACGTCCTTATGTTGTGCTGTGACGGCATAGCGATCACAGTGGATTAGCATACTATCACAGTTGAGCTGCGTGCGTAGTGGCTATTACAATTGCAGTTGCCATCTGTAGTGAATCAGGCTCTGTGTATGAAGCCAAAAAACATTTTTTCAGAATTTTTGTTTGTCTGTCTGTTTGATCTGGGTTCACGCAAAACTACGAGATGAATTTGGATTGTGTTTTCAAAATTGTATATCTTAGTCACCTAGAAAGAAACTGAGGTATGTATGTGACATCACGGAGAGGATCAATAAAGAAAAAAACAGACGCTTGACACTCGGCGCGTGCTGTTATGTGCAGGCTCCTCAAGCCAAAAATGACAAATATACTTTTAGGGACTGTTTATGAAGTATGGAGACAAACATTTTTTATAGGAATTTGCAATGGCTCATCAAGTTTAAAATTACTATATGTATATAAATATATATACATATATTGCACACCACGAACGCAAACAGTTATATATATATATATATATATGTATACATACCCTACCACCTTTTTCTACTCTAGTATATATATATATATATATATATATATATATATCTATACATATATTTACCAGATGGGTGTCACTCCCATATATATAATATATATATATATATAACAATAGTCCCTGGTTCCCTCCAAAGAAATCCAGGATGGAAATCAAATATGCAACTCCAATTATGGCGGCACTCAGGTAACAACAAAGACACGCAGTCGCAGGTGTAAAGTTTACACCTGCGACTTCGTGTCTTTGTTGTTATGTAAGTGCTGCCATAACTGGAGTTGTATATATATGTATATATATATATATATATATATATATATATATATATTGATGGGTATGAAATCCCGGCAGTCGAGATGCCTGCTGTCAATATACCAACAGCGGCATCTCGATGCTCAAGATCCTGACAAGGGTTAAGTAAATACACTGACCCTTCTCCCCCTAGCCCTCTGTTTCTAAATGCTAACAATAACTCTCCCTCACCCCATCCTAACCGTAACCCTCCCCATTAGTGCATAAAGCTAATCCACCCAGTGGTGCCAAACCCTAACCCCCTCCCGGGGATACTTAACCCTAACCTACCCCTCCTCTACCCTAAACCTACCCCCCCAGTGATGCCTAAACCTAGCCCTCTCCCCACACAGCTAAGTCCTAACCAGCCTCACTATATTTACATTCAGCATCATGGCTGTCAGGATTACGTCATTGGGATATCACCTCCTGTCGGTATTCCGTCGACGGTCTTCTAGCCGGGTAGTGGCGCTAGGATTTTTTCAGCCAGGATTCAGCATGTTGGTATAATAACTACAACATATATATATATATAGCACAGGCTTGGCACTCTTCCACAACAGGTATGCTGGTGGTGCCCTCCGCAATGAAAACAATACAGCATACAACAAGCGGCGGCACTCGTCAAAAATATAGTTGAAAAGAATGGGTCTCAGACCATCAGTAACGATTCAACGTTTCAATCTTAATAGATTTTCATCAGGAATAATTTACAATACAAAAAACACTTACCTAAATACACTTCTAAAACCCCCCCGAGTGTGATGAAGCCCGAGTCCATCTGAAACACGTGTTGACGTCATCACGTTGCACAACGCAAGCGGATGTGACGCCCACCAGTCAGAAGTTACTGTGGCAACAGTAAACAAAAGACAGTGAGCCCTGCACCACATGAAACAAACATAAATAACAAGACAGCAGCGGAGAAAAACATTAATAAGTATCAAAATATCCAGCAATGCGAAACAATAGACAAAGCGATTGCACTGATAGACAACACATAGTCATATATAAATATTAAAGAAAACATGTCAGACTAAGACTCTCATTCAAACCATATGGATGGACGGTATTCAGAATGTGAATCCAGCGTGCTTCACATTTTAAGAGTGCTTTAGCTCTGTCTCCTCCCCTCAGACTGTCAGGCACAAAGTCTATCATTTTATAACGTAACGTAGATAGAGCATGTTTGTGTTCTCTAAAATGCCTAGCAACAGGCTGCTCATCATCTCTACCCTGCAAAGCTAGTCTAATGGATGACCTATGTAAGGCCATCCGTTCTTTGAATTGCCGTGTAGTTTTCCCTACATACATGCGTCCACAAGGACATCTGATATAATATACAACATACTGACTAGAGCAGGTAAGGACATGTCTGATTTTGAATTTCCTTCCGGAATAAGGGTGTACAAAAGTGTCACCCATTTCAAGGTAGCCACAGGTAGTACAACCAAGACATTTGTAATTGCCCGGTTTTTTCATCAGAAAATGGGTAGATTGAGTGGTTTTTCATCCGGAGATATCCGTATGTACCAGCCAATCACGTAGATTTTTTCCACGCTTATAGCATGGTAACAGACTTACATTCTTAAGTAAAGGCAGCTCGCTATCAGCATTAAGCATAGGCCAAAAGTGTTTAGCCGAATTGACCAATTTTTTGCTACCAGCAGAGTAATTATTGACCCACACCAATTTATTGTCAGTATTACTTTTAGTGGTAGAAAGAAGAGTCTGTTCCTTAGCAACTGCCATCGCTTTATTGCGGGCTTTGTTCAATACAGGCAAGGAGTAACCCCTATCCAAGAAATTTTTAGTCATCAGATCCATTTGGCGACTTTCATCTTCACTATTACTACAAATCCTCCTCACTCTCAAATATTGAGAGAAGGGCAAACCACTTTTTAGTGAGATCGGATGATGACTGGAGGCTAATAGTAGATTGTTCCGATCGCTGATCTTCTTAAATATTGATGTGGAAAGCCTGCCTTCCTTTTGTGTATTAAGTACATCTAGGTAATTGATACTCTGGGAATCAATGTCATAGGTGAATTTGATGTCTGGATCACTAGCATTAACAAGTGTCATCATTTCTAGGAATTGTTCTCTACTCCCACTCCAAAGTACAAATACATCATCTATGTATCTTGTGTACAACTCAATATACTTTGAGAAATTACTATTACTAAGGAATAGATCTTTTTCTACACTAAACATAAAGCTGTTCGCATAGGCTGGGGCTGCGCATGAGCCCATTGCACAGCCTAAGACCAGTAAATAGAAAGCATTGTCAAAAATGAAATTATTTTTTGTCAAAATTAGTTGTAATAGTTCCAGAAAAAATGCAAGATCCGGACCTGTAAAAAGCTGGTTGTTCATCAATAGATGTTTCATTGCAGACAAACCCCTACTGTGCGGGATACTCATATAGAGGCTTATTACGTCAATCGTGCATAACCAACAACCAGATGGAATGTCACCCAAGTCTTTAATCTTCTTCAGAAAGGAGGTGGTATCTTTCAGGTATGTACTTTCTGCTTGGATGACAGGTTGTAAATAAAAATCTATATATTTAGACACATTGTAAAAGATGGAGTCTCTAGCCGAAATAATCGGCCTTCCTGGTGGGTTTCGTGCATCTTCATCTTCAGCACACTCGGGGGGGGTTTAGAAGTGTATTTAGGTAAGTGTTTTTTGTATTGTAAATTATTCCTGATGAAAATCTATTAAGATTGAAACGTTGAATCGTTACTGATGGTCTGAGACCCATTCTTTTCGACTATATTTTTGACGAGTGCCGCCGCTTCTTGTATGCTGTATTGTTTTCATTGCGGAGGGCACCACCAGTATACCTGTTGTGGAAGAGTGCCAAGCCTGTGCTATATGTATGGGTACATGATATTGCATTATTATGTCCTCTTGCTGAGGCACCTACCCGTGTTTATTGGAATCCCGATTTCTGGATTGCCTGTTTATCTGGAAAAATTTTTGTGTGTTTTTTGTGGATATGTCAGAACAGCAGGGAGCTATTGGATTTGCTGATGTGGAATTACCATTGGGTGATTTACTCACATTTTCGGATTCTGATGCAGAAAATATCCTATTTAAAGAAAACCTCTCAACGACGGCTGGAGACGAATCTATTGAATACTATTTCTTACAATTGTTAAAACTAAAAAAACGTGAGACTGACTTTTTTTTGCATGGAATGACATTGTCGGATTATTTTAGGACAAAAAAGATTCCCAGAGGGTTTCGTATACGCAATATTCCGACTATTGGTCGCTTTAATCCAGAATTCTGCCGTAGGTGGGCAGCCATCCTTAATAAAGCGTCATTTGACCTTATTCTGCTTGTGGTGGAAGAATCCGCAAGAGAACTTAATGTGGTAAAGGACAGGATTAAATCATTCGAGTCATTGCATTTAACTAAATTAACGGGAGACACTACTGGTGATTGGTTGATGAAATTGGGTGTTCAGGTTGACAAGTACAAAAAAGATCTCATCAAGTTCAAACAGAACAAATTAGAAACTGTCAACAGAGATTACGAGGAGAAGAAAGTCTATTCTTGGGCCCTTAACCCTTCTAAGCAATGATTCAATATAACTAAACGTCGCAGACGGTTTCCACTTGACACGGCTACCTCGAGTGGAGGATTATCAAGTGATTCAGAATGTGCTGGTATAAGTGGCAGTTCATCATCCCACAGACCCCCTTTAGGGGTGACTACCCGGGCTCGCAAAGACCCGGGTATAGAGTTTACACAAGAAGGGGTGGACAATGCCAAAGGAAAGAAAAAACAGCCAATAAAGAAAAAGAAATAATATATAACTTATCCTCAAGGATATTATCTGAGGAAGAGAATAACATTCTGCGCAAGGGTTTAGGCTTTTTCCCCACGGTACAATTTAACTCTTTTGAAAGTAAAATTGATGCCTTCAGACTTGGGAGACAATTGAGACCGAAAGATTATTTTGGCCAAAATCCTAGTATACCCAGAACGGATTTACAATAATGTCCAATCAAAGCAAAATCTAATTTTGACCCGGCCTCTCAGAATTATACCATCAAGGCTTTCTCAAAAATCATGGAGCAAACTATTGTAGATATTTCTACTTCACATCACAACAAACATCCCAACTTATCTAAAAAAGAGATGTTGTCTCTTAAATCTCTGAGCAAAGATAAAGACATTATAATACGCCCCGCCGATAAGGGTGGGGGTATTGTAGTGCAGGATATTGCTGATTATAGGACAGAAGCGTATAGACAACTGTCAGACTGTTCTGTTTATAAGAAACTTCAGGCAGACCCTACAGTTGTATTAAAGAAAGAATTATCCTCTGTACTTCAATTTGCAGTTGACAATAGATGGATTAACAAATACACGATGACAGCGTTGTTACCTGAATCACCCGTAGTACCTATTTTTTACACCTTGCTGAAAGTGCTCAAAGATGCACGAAACCCACCAGGAAGGCCGATTATTTCGGCTAGAGACTCCATCTTTTACAATGTGTCTAAATATATAGATTTTTATTTACAACCTGTCATCCAAGCAGAAAGTACATACCTGAAAGATACCACCTCCTTTCTGAAGAAAATTAAAGACTTGGGTGACATTCCATCTGGTTGTTGGTTATGCACGATTGACATAATAAGCCTCTATACGAGTATCCCGCACAGTAGGGGTTTGTCTGCAATGAAACATCTATTGACGAACAACCAGCTCTTTACGGGTCCGGATCTTGCATTTTTTCTGGAACTATTACAACTAATTTTGACAAAAAATTATTTCATTTTTGACAATGCTTTCTATTTACTGGTCTTAGGCTGTGCAATGAGCTCATGCGCAGCCCCAGCCTATGCGAACAGCTTTATGTTTAGTGTAGAAAAAGATCTATTCCTTAGTAATAGTAATTTCTCAAAGTATATTGAGTTGTACACAAGATACATAGATGATGTATTTGTACTTTGGAGTGGGAGTAGAGAACAATTCCTAGAAATGATGACACTTGTTAATGCTAGTGATCCAGACATTAAATTCACCTATGAGATTGATTCCCAGAGTATCAATTACCTAGATGTACTTATTACACAAAAGGAGGGCAGGCTTTCCACATCAATATTTAAGAAGATCAGCGATCGGAACAATCTACTATTAGCCTCCAGTCATCATCCGATCTCACTAAAAAGTGGTTTGCCCTTCTCTCAATATTTGAGAGTGAGGAGGATTTGTAGTAATAGTGAAGATGAAAGTTGCCAAATGGATCTGATGACTAAAAATTTCTTGGATAGAGGTTACTCCTTGCCTGTATTGAACAAAGCCCGCAATAAAGCGATGGCAGTTGCTAAGGAACAGACTCTTCTTTCTACCACTAAGAGTAATACTGACAATAAATTGGTGTGGGTCAATAATTACTCTGCTGGTAGCAAAAAATTGGTCAATTCGGCTAAATACTTTTGGCCTATGCTTAATGCTGATAGAGAGCTGCCTTTACTTAAGAATGTAAGTCTGTTACCATGCTATAAGCGTGGAAAAAATCTACGTGATTGGCTGGTACATACGGATATCTCCGGATGAAAAACCACTCAATCTACACATTTTCTGATGAAAAAACCGGGCAATTACAAATGTCTTGGTTGTACTACCTGTGGCTACCTTGAAATGGGTGACACTTTTGTACACCCTTATTCCGGAAGGAAATTCAAAATCAGACATGTCCTTACCTGCTCTAGTCAGTATGTTGTATATTATATCAGATGTCCTTGTGGACACATGTATGTAGGGAAAACTTCACGGCAATTCAAAGAACGGATGGCCTTACATAGGTCATCCATTAGACTAGCTTTGCAGGGTAGAGATGATGAGCAGCCTGTTGCTAGGCATTTTAGAGAACACAAACATGCTCTATCTACGTTACGTTATAAAATGATAGACTTTGTGCCTGACAGTCTGAGGGGATGAGACAGAGCTAAAGCACTCTTAAAATGTGAAGCATGCTGGATTCACATTCTGAATACCGTACATCCATATGGTTTGAATGAGAGTCTTAGTCTGACATGTTTTCTTTAATATTTATATATGACTATGTGTTGTCTATCAGTGCAATCGCTCTGTCTATTGTTTCGCATTGCTGGATATTTTGATACTTATTAATGTTTTTCTCCGCTGCTGTCTTGTTAGTTACGTTTGTTTCGTGTGGTGCAGGGCTCACTGTCTTTTGTTTACTGTTGCCACAGTAACTTCTGACTGGTGGGCGTCACATCCGCTTGCGTTGTGCAACGTGATGACGTCAACACGTGTTTCAGATGGACTCGGGCTTCAGCACACTCGGGGTGTTTTTGAAGTGTATTTAGATAAGTGTTTTTTGTATTGTAAATTATTCCTGATGAAAATCTATTAAGATTGAAACGATGAATCGTTACTGATGGTCTGAGACCCATTCTTTTCAACTATATTTTTGACGAGTGCCGCCGCTTCTTGTATGCTATATATATATATATATATATATATAATTATATATATATACAGTTTATCTCAAGATCTATTTCGCAGGAAAATCCAACTATATGTGAAGCACAAATCAGGCAGCTTATCTTGACTCATGGAGTTGTAGTATACATTTCAATCCAGTAGATGGTGAACCAAGACAAATACTACATATCATAGAGTCTCTACTCATGTTACTTGCAATCTTTCAGTGTTATTGTACTGTAGGTTAAGTAGCAGCTTCTCCTATGGGCAGTTTTACGTGGCTTGTTCATGAGATAGTAGCCCCAGGCATCTTTTTTTGTGTAAATTGCTGAAGGAAAAACTGATTATATTTTTTACAAAGACATTATATGATCAATGTCTACAATATAAAATATACATTACAATATTAGATGCCACTACTGTTTTTGTAATATGAGTTCCGCTGAGCAATAACAGACGTCCAAGCTTGCAAAGCTGCGGGCAAATGCTAGTAACATATAAGCAGGCATTTTATACAAGTGCGGCAAGCTATAACAAACAAAACCAACGCTAAAGCAGGAAGGAGCTGGGGCTGCATGTGAAGGCTCGGAGGCCACCTGTTGCAAATCACTGACCTAATCTGTAAGCTCCAATGGGGCAGGGACTGAAGCGAATGATTGAATTTTGTCTGTGAAGTTCTAGGTTAAAAAATACAGAATGCATTAAAGAGGTGGTAATGTGGTATTTCAGGACCAAGTAAACCAATCTTGTAACATTTATAGCAAACAAGCTGAAGTCATCCTCTAGAGATAAAGGATTTAACTTGACTAGCAAGTTTCACCATTTTCCCATAGTAAGCTTTAGCTCTGAATAACAAATCACTTTGAAATACATTTTTCCTTTGAAAAGCAACGGAGGCAGCCCGAGGCAACAGCTGAAATAATGCCCTTTTTATACCTTGCCCAAACTCTCATAAACATTTCTGCATGAGTAATGCAGACTATTAAACACAAATAATGTCACTTTCATCATTATTTAGCCTACCAGTATAGTAAAAGCCATTGCTCTACAATTTTGCATCAGGACAAATGATTTTCTTTTTATTAATTCCCTATTCTCTTTAACCCCTGCTGTCTGAGACAGCTGCCACAGTTTGCGTATTTAATAGTATATCCCCGAATGAAGGCAAATATGTTTTTCTGCAAATTGTTTCATGCAGAAGGATCATCTTATAAAAAGAGTGTTATATTGCTGGTTTATTTTTGCATGAATTTTTCAGGAAACATTTTATTTAGTTATATAAGTCATGTTAGCACTAACACCTGTGACAAATTACAGAATACCGATCGCATATGGGTGGATGCTGCTGCTTGTCCCAAATGCTGAGTGTCAGTGTCTATCTCCAATTTTGCCATGTTTATATGATGCCAAATTGCACAGATCCTGACGGGATGTAGTTAATAGACCGGCGGACGAAATGCCGATGGTCTAAATCCCGACTGGACCTGCCCGACAAGGGACTTAAGATAGGCATTGAAATTCTGATGCCTATTTCAATCCCGACGCCAGAGGACCGACCCCCGCCATCCTGATAGTCCGCTGACGGGTAATATAACACATAGCCCGGGGATGGGGGGTTTAGGGACCCCTGGGGGGACTTAGGGTTAGGCACTCCTCAGGGAAGGTTTGGGTTAGGTTAGGGGAAAGTGGGGTTAGGGTTAGGCACTGGGGGGAGGTTAGGATTAGGCACCAGGAGGGGAGGTTACGGTTAGGCACCTCTAAAGGAGGGTTAGGGTTAGAGGGGGAAAGGGGAGGGTTAGGGTACTTACCAACGCCCGTCAGGGTCTCTCACTGTCGGACTCTCAGTGTCGGGATTTGAACCTGCTGCTGTTGAGACACCGGTATTTCAATCCCATTCCATCCTGACATTTAGTCCTTGGACTGTGTGACTATATCACTTGATGGTAAATACTGTACAGTAAGTGCCATTGCACACAGGCCAACACCAATTAAGTTGCAAATGGATTATTGGGCATGACATAAAATGATTAGTTTCTGCCATTGCTACAGTACTGGGACAAACACAGCAATATTGAGGCAACATCTTGATATTATAATTCATATTGCAGCATGTGAGGCTAGCATTTGTCCTAAGAGTTCTATGGGGTGTATTTAATCAATGAGTAACAAGAAAAAGTCGGTTTTAACAATAGAAGGGTCTATGTACTAAGCCTTGTAGAGAGATAAAGTGGATGGGAATAAAATACCGACCAATCAACTTCTAAATGTCAGTTTACAGGCTGTGTTTGAAAATGACAGTTAGGAGCTGATTGGTTGGCACTTTATATTAAGAAGTGATGTTGCCCATAGTACCAATCAGATTCCAGGTATTATCTTTTAGAAGGTGCTAGATAAATGAGATGTAGAATCTGATTGGTTGCTATGGGCAACATCACTTCTTAAATAGAGCTCCCATCCTAGTAAATTTACCCTAAATCTCTTATCCATACTTGCCAACTCTCCCTAATTGTCAGGGAGACTCCCTGAAATGATAGCAATCTGCCTGACTGCCTGAAGAGAATAGCAATCTCCCTGATTGCACCTTACCCCCAATATGAAGCTATTAGATAACAAAAAAACAGAGCTATGTACTTTCCAATGGGATCCTTAGGATCATTTCCCTGCATTGGGTATAAGGCACAATGATCCCTATGGCTACATGCATTTTCTGATCAGTATCAGTGTGTTTTCACCAACATGTAGATCTTACTAACGACTTTATTTCTCATTTACATTTGGATATAAGTCAATTTATGGCGTGCCTGTCAGGTGTAGCAGTACAGTCCATTTTACCACCGCACTCATACTGTAGGTGTTGCTTTCACAATCTCCCTGAAATGCTTCTTCAAAAGTATGCAAGTGTGGTCTTATCGCTAGCATTTAGCAAATAAATGAACTGCATTGCATTATTGTAGCTATTACAGTTATACCCCTTTTACATTTGAGATAAAACCCGGGTTATTGCAGGGTTAACTCCGGTAGCTCCTTGGTGTAAAAGGGCACTGGTTTGGATTAACAGGTGCAGTGACCCGGCAAGCCAACCCAGGTAACTTGTAGGGTTTAACAAGGGAATGACCGTGAAACCCTGCAGTATAAATGGCGCAATCCGGGTCACGATGACCTGGATCGGGCTGCATGTCTGCCGATTGTCCTGCTTCAGTGGTGCTTGGAGATGACATCATCTACAAGCATCTACTTCAATGCCGGAAAAGCCGGGTCACTGCAGACCCGGCTCCGGTGCGAATGGCACCGACTCGTGAAAATCCTGCGTTGGCGATGGCTTAATTCCAGGTCTGGTCCGATTTGGAACCCTGTTCCAACCTCCAGGCCAGGCCCGGAATTTAGGTATAAAAGCAGTATTAGATATCAAGGAGACTAATCGCTACTAGCCAATCAAAGCGGCTTTGTCATGTTTTAATCAATAAGCGTGAAGTCAATGTGTATTGTTAGTATGTGACAAGCATTCTGATCTGTCAATTGAGCCCATAAGGAGCAAGTCACTGTATTCTATTTTCCTTTTCTGTTTTTCTTACTGGATTAAAGAACAGGATACTGAAGATAGAAGGTCATCCTAGATTTAGGTAAATCGTACATTGGCCAATGAGGGGTTGGTGGTGTCTTTATTTAAATAAACATTTTTTCAACAGTTTTTTTCAATGTGGCACTACATCTCCCAGCAAGTCCTGGATGACTGGGTTGTAGATCTTTGCTGATTCTGGTAGACATTTAAGTGGCAGCTGCTCTGGTAGCCTTGGGCATGCTGATACTTGTAGTTAAAAATGTTTCAGCATAACCAGTGTATGGTTTATGGGCAGGTCTTGCTGGGAGCTGTAGTCCGACATGTTGAAATTCTATTTTGATATAATGCAATACACGCAAAAAGGGACAGCATACTTTAAAAATGACCACAGTTTGCCAAATCTGTAATATAATTAATAAAGTGTGCATAATTAATAATGCTATAATGGTTTTCTTAATTGGCTGGCCATATATTATTACAGTAATTCATGATGGTAACAGATGTAAACAGCCAAAAGTATGTACCTTAGGAAGTTACAGTGTCATAGGTAAATATGCTAGGAAAAATGTTTGCTTTAGGAGTCTTTTGTAGATTATAAAGACTCCCACGTTTTTAGAAAGTCAGCTAAGCATACAAATTGAAACACAGGTACTGAATCAGTCGATATCTCTTCCTCTCTTGTCTTCACTGATGTTCCTTTTATATGCTTGTTAACTGCAAAATTCCTAATGTTCCAGTATTTTATATAGGAGTGTTTGCCTCAAGCAATCAACATATGTCTTTTCAAGCTCCATTTCTCCAGAAAGCAACGGCTAGAAACTAGTTTATGGAAGATGCTAATATTCGTAGACTCAATACAATGTACTTTATTGGTCCAGGTACTTCTGTCAGGCAAGACTCTGCTGGTCTCAAGCTTAAACAAAGCAGTCTTTCCTATTGTGTCAGCACAACCAAAAATATATGCGTCTGCAGCTCTGTATTTTTTATTATTCGACCTCCCTTCCTTTATGGGTTATTTTTGCTCTTACATCTTTCCTTTGATGTCAGAATATCTTTTCTTTTTGCTTCCTGTATTCTATACTCTATTTGCTTTCTGCAGAGCTCCATCCAATTTTGCAAGTTACCACTATTCAGGACAAGTGAATAAGCAGCTTTGCTAACACTACTGTGTTTGCTGCTGCTGACTTTTTATGTTACTTGTCTATGTACATGTTTACTCACATACTGTTGACCAATGGAATTTATTTTGTCCAAAGGTTCAGATGATAAAACTCTGAGAAAGATCATTGTGGCAGTCCCATCTTAACATGTTTGTTGATTTTGATGGTAATTTATACTATATTGCAGGGCAGGGGTGGAGGAGGGGGCCTGTGTTCAGTCTCCATCATGGACCCCCTCCTCTCTGTGCGGCGACTGGCTGTGCACTGAGTGATGCATGGCCAGCGCCACACTTATAGCCTCTGAGCACTAGAGTGTGCCCAGAGTCTATAGCGCATGCACAGGTCTCTGGTAAAATGGCCGTGGTGGCCATTTTCCCTGTACTGCACATGCATAAACGATAGGATAATGGCCCGATTTTAACATTATTAAATTCCCATGTTGGTAACAAACAATATTTTCACCCGAGATTGCTATCTCTGAGCAACATGAATATTAGTAAATTTATACCTAAGGCTAAAAAACAAACTGTGTTTTCAGAATTCTCACAAATCCCTGAGGAGAGACTAAGGACCTCATTCAGAGTCGGTCGTTGCGACCGCATGGTCGAACGCCACTGAAGATTGCTAAACTGCGCATGCGTAAAGTTCGCAATGCGCGTGCGCAAACTAGCTGCTACGATCAGAAATGTCTCTCTCCTTGAACACAGCCAGGTCGGTAGTTTGAGTGACAGAATGAGGCGTTTGTGGGTGGTAACAGGGGAAGGTGCTTGAAAACGGGGGAGTGGAGATCCGAACACAGGCTTGCCTAATTATGCGAACAGTGTTTTATGGGAGTGCATAATTAACAAAGTAGTGTCATGGCACATGTGACATGGGTGGTTTGTACACTGACCTGATCGTAGTGCTTAAGAGAGGGTATGGTCAACCTTAAGCCCTACGACCAGTTCCTATGGTTACCGATGGTCTCGATTAATCCTTATATGGCCAGAGATGACGTGTAATGCGTACGAGAAGGGGCGTATTTTTTGTCTTACGGCCGCATCCTCCCCTTGGTCGGCCAGCTAACGATCCGATCTTAAGGATGTAACTTGCGAGTGCATCATTTGCATATCTGGCCCCTTTTCCCTTACGACCGTGCGGCCGCAACGACCGACTCTGAATGAGGTCCTAAGTGTGCCCACGACAGCTATATATGAATCTGATATTTCTGATACTGTACTCATAGAGAAGCCTCCTTCTACCATTTTTGCACCCTCTGAAAAAGTTGGGATGAGCAGCACAAGTTAAATATGGTGAAATTGAGGATGCTACTGTGGAAGTGCAACAGGATGAGGGGGTATTTGTGCAGCTGATGCCATTATTGAGGATGTTGTTTGTGTAAGTCAGCCACCAGTGGCAACAGTTTTTGCCTGTGATAAGAAGAAGGACATTGTCATGCCTGGGCATAATCCCAAAAAATCCACATCCTATGTGTGGAATTATTTTTGCCCAAATCCTAACAACTTTTGTCAAGCATTTTTTACCACTTGTGAAAATTAAGTAGAGGTAGGGACGTTAACCATCTAGGAAAGTCCTCCCTGTTAAATCATTGGCAGCAAGTTCATGAAAAGTTTTTAGAAAAAGCTTAATAATCTGTTAAAAAAATAGAAAGTAGTCCAGCATCAGTTAGCTCCCAGCTCTCAGCAAGATGCCAGCTCATGAAATCTCCACCGGCAACACCTTCAACACCAATCATCCTCATTCATAATAAGAGGTAGTCCTGCATCCAATTTGTGAATGCTAACTGAACCCTTCCCTATCCAGGATTCCACAGAAGAATCCTTGCATGCTAGGGCTGCTGCTACTGTCTGGGGTAAATTTTTCATCCCAGAAGGGGACCAAAAAGATTAATTTGAAACAACTATTGACTGTGAAACAATTAATTTCAAGAGGAAGCAGGTATGGAAGCTGCCATCTAGTTGCACAACTGATCACTGAAGCCATGATGGCCATGCTAGCATTAGATCTGCATCCAACATCCGCTATTAATGTATCAGGTTTTAGACAATTAATTGAGGTCCTGTGTAACTACTACAAAATTCCATCTCAATTCCATATTACAAGAACAGCAATTCCTCACCATAGGTGAGGGTGAAAGAAAACTAGTCATTGGCCTAGAAAATGCCATTGTAACCAATATCCACTTGACCACAAATATGTGAACAAGCGGTACTGGTCAAACAAAGTTCACATGACTGTGACAGCCCACTGGGTGGATGTATAACCTTCAGCAGCAGCATCATCTAACACACAATGCCAGCTCATTCAAAGGCATGCTACTCTCTATATCTCTAGCTTCACTAAGAGGCATACCAGTGTTAATTTTAATATTGGCTGGACTTCCTAGACTCTTCCAGTTAACACATGATCCTGCATCTCTCTCCCAACTCTATAACTGTCCCTCCTCAACCCATTATCTAGCCTACATAACTGCCTATTCTAAAGACACCCCAAGGTGTCTGACCAATTGCTCCCTGAGGCTGTCACTAACCCCTTGATGACTGTCTATAGTTCTATGAAAGGCTCCCACGGGTATTACAGGTGGTACTTCTGTGTCAGCTGAATTTTTCTCCCATTACCATGATGGTGACCTAATAGCCACATTAAATGGAATTTGACTAGAAACAGCATTAACCACGGTACACTGCATTTTGCATCCAGCATCTTGTTATCTTATGTACTGCCTGGTTACTCTCCTAACCTTTTAATGGGAAAAGACAGGAAATTTGCTTACAAGAAAGACTTTGCCCATCCTGTTAGTGCTCTTCCTCATTCTGACATGTAGCAGTTTCTTCAACTCTCTAGTTCTACATCTGTAAGGGATAGCTCTTTACTGTCCTCTCCACAGCAATCTAAGTCAGTAGAATTCCCTTCTCAGATTGAAAATCATCCCCATATAGACATGGTTATAGAGGATAGCGGTTACAAATAGAGATGAGCAGGTTTGGTTTCCATGAAATCAAACCCACCCAAACTTTGCATATCCGAGGGGATCCGTGCAGTTGCTTGGATCCCTGCACATTTTTTGGATCCAAAAAAGAGGCACGATGTCATCTTTCCAACGTTGGATCTCATGAGTTTTGGATCCGATTTAAAAGTCCCTCCCAGGGAGATTCAGCGCCATTTGTCACAAGAACGTGGGAGGGGAAGGAGGGTCAGATTGTTGGGTAGGATGCACTTTGCTGTAGAGTGGGATTCGGGGATGTGTGTTTGGAGTTGTGGGGGGGTCGGGGGGTTGGGATGGTGGTGGTGCTGCAGCATATTAGTAGGGGTACCTGATCCTACTTGCAAGTTAACATAATATCGGTTGGGTTACACTTGCTCCTTGGTGTTGTGTGTGGGGGTAAAGGGGGGTTGGGGTGTGGGGGGGAAATAGAGGGAGAGAAGTGGGGGTGGTCAGCATGTGTTGTATCAGGTGTGTGTTGGTGAGGTGTAAAGAACACACATTAGGCTGAATGAGTTAGTGAAATGGTAGATTTTTTATTCATGTTAATGATTCGTGTTAGTTGTTGCTGACAACAAGTCCCTTCCTTCGAGTGGAACCACAGTGCTCTTCAGGAATTTGTTGTCTCTTGATAGTTTGTGGGGGCATGCTGTCCGGTTGAAGTGAAAGAGTGGGAGGGGGAGCAAGTGCAATACACAGTTGGGGGGAGGGAGGACGCTTTGAGGGGGCTCCATTTGCATGCGGTCCTGACTACTGTATGTTCCCCTGCTGTACCTATGGTCTACAGTTTTGGGAACTGGGATGCCCTGGATATTGTGAATGGGGGTGTTCCCAGTTGCGGCGTACCGCACTGGTAAGGAGAGGTAATGCTTACCTACTGGTAGGAGCCCAATTTCTGTGGCAGGGAGCAGTTCTCACGGTTTCCAGTTGGGGCCCAGCAGTCTTTTTTCGGCTGTGTGGGTAGTCCGAGTGCCTGTGGGAAAAGTGCAGGGATGACCTGCTTACTATGGGTGATAGCCCTCATGTTGATGCTTTGCAGTCCGTGTGGTACCATTGGGGGCTGCGGTGTGGGTGAGCGCCGGCCGTGGGTGACTTGGGGAAGGAGGGTAGGCTAGGCAGTGGCTAGGCAGGGGTTAGATTAGCTTAGATTAGTGTTAGTCTAATAGAAACTCAGTGACAGTGATAGTGAAAGTCAGGTTTAGTGACACTGTCCTTGAAGGGCAGTGCCACCTACAGTGTCACTGACAGGCCCCTAGGTAATACTGGCTGAGCTACTGCAGTTTTGTGGATTTGTAGTTAGCAAATTATAGTTTGTTTATTTTTTTATAGTGCAGGAACATCATTTAATATAATAATAATATTGTTGTTGTTGTACTGTATGTGTGGCTTAAAAACATTTTTTTATTTGATGCTCTAACTTCATATATCCATATATCGGTCATATATATATATATTCATATAACCATATATCAGTCAGTAACAGTCACTAGGTCAAGGGCCACTGCACAGTTTGTCGTGCAGTAAGTGGGCACTTTCTTTTTTTATAAAAAAAATTATAGTTTTGATACAATTCAGGCCGTGATACTGTCTGTGTGAGATTTAACAGTGAGTAGATCAAGGGCCACTACACAGTGTGTCGCAGTCGGTGGGCACGTTTTTTCTTTTATTAAGAAAAAAATAATTTTTGTGTGTGATATGATTCAGGAGGTGATACTGTCCATGTGAGATATAACATCAAGAAAGGGTCAGTAGATCAGGGCTACTATGCAGTATGTTGCGGTCAGTGGGCACTTTCTTTTTTTAATAAATATTTTTAGAGTGATAAAATTCAGGCCATGATACTGTGTGTGAGAGATATAACAGTAACATATGGTCAGTAGATCAAGGGCTACAACCCAGTGTGTCGCAGTCTGTGGGCACTTTCTATTTTTATAAAAAAAAAATTGTGTGTATGATAAAATTCATGGGCTGGCAAGTGCTATGTATAAACCTGACCTTTCTGAACTCATAGAGATGTGTCCTTCCTCCATTTCTGCATCGTTTGCCAATGTGGGGATGAGCAGCACATGTAAATAAGTTGCTACCCTAGATATTGAGGATGCTACAGTAGAAGTGAAACAGGATGAGGGGGATATTTGTGTAGCTGATACAGGAGCTACTGAGGATATTGATGATGAGAATGTTGATGATGAGGATGTTCTTTGTGTAAGTGAGGCACCAATGGAAACAGTTCTTACCCTTGATAAAAAGGCCATTGTCATGCTTGGGCATAAGACAAAAATATCCACCTCTTTTGTGTGGAATTATTTCTACCCAAATCCTGACAATAATTGTCAAGCCATTTGTAGAATTTGCAAAGCCACAGTAAGTAAAGGTAGGGATGTTAACCATCTAGGAACCTCCTCCCTGTCATATCATTTGCAGCACATGCATGGAAAGTGTTTGGGAAAAGCAGAAACTAAAAAAGTAACAACAAGCAGTCCAGCGTCAGTAGCTACAGTACTTTCTCTCTGCTAGATCCAAGCACCTCCCATCTACACCTTCATCAACAATATCCTCAATCATGACCATGAGTAATCCTGCATCCAATTTGATAAGGCTAACTGAATCCTCCCCTATCCAGGATTCCTTATAAGAATCTTTGAGTGCTACGCCTGCTGCTGCTGGGAGTGTATCTTTATCCCAGAAAGGGACAAGAAGACTACTATTAGTAGTTTAGAAAAACAATTGACTGTTAAACAATCCTTTGAAAGGGAAAGCAAGCATGACAGCAGTCACCCAGTTGCACAGCAGATCACTGATGCCATAACATCTATGCTGGTATTAGATGTGCATCCAATATTCGCCATTAATGCAGTGGGATTTAGACAGTTACTTGAGGTCCTGTGTCCCAGTTACCAAATCCCATCAAGATTCCACTTTACTAGAAAAGCAATTCCCAGCTTGTACAGGGTTGTCCAAAAAAACTTAACTAGTGGCCTCCAAAATGCTGTTGGACCCACTGTCCATTTAACCACAGATATTTGGACAAGTGGAACAGGGAAAACAAAGATTATATGATTGTGACAGCCCACTGGGTGGGTGTATTCACTTCGCCAGGATCCAAGGGTTGTCAGGATCTTCTAATCGGATCAATACATTTTGGCAACTGTGCTCGATCCTAGGTTAAGTCATACATCATGTCTTTCTTCCCATGAACACAGATCTGAAGAGATGTAAAGAGTTGTTGGTGAGCAAATTGTTAGCTCAAGTGGCACGAGATGAAACAATAGCTCATCCTTCAGTTTCTCCGGCAAGTCCGTCTGCCAGGAAAAAAACTAAATTTTCCCAAAGAAAGACCCACTGGTGATGCAGATGAGTCAACACAACCAAGTTTTGACATCTGGTTGGGTGTAAAAGAATTGCCTACAATTAATAACACCTCTACCGTGATTCCATCTGGTATATTCACCATTCAAAGAATGATTATTTTAAAGATTGCATCCAAATAGGAATGTCAGACAGTCCATTTGACTACTGGCAGGAAAAAAGGCAATATGGAGGCCCTTGCACAAACTGGCTCTGCTCTATTTGAGCTACCCACCCTCCAGTGTGTACTCAGAAAGAGTTTTCAGCACAGTCGGGAACTTACCAGCACTTGGCAGAGAAGGCTACTTCCTCAAAATGTGGAAAAGATGATGTTCATTAAAATGTACTTGAAATTCCACGAGGAAGACCTTTACCGCCAACTACATCAAAAAAATACAGAGGTACCTGTAATGGTGGATTCCAGTGGGGATGAATTAATATTGTGAGGGGATGATGTACAAATGGATGGGGGTGAGGAATCGGATGATGATGGCAACCACATCTTGCCTCTGTAGAGCCAGTTTGTGAATGTAGAGATTATTGCCAGCATTGTCAGCTGCCCATTGGTAACTTGTTTTGAGGGGGGCCAAAGAAAGTAATCACTTCAACCACAAGTGGCAGTCCCTGTGATTTGTTTGTTAATCTGTGCATGTCCTGTTTAATATATACAACAGAAAGGTTGGGAGGGCCCAAGGACAATTCCATCTTGCACCGCTTTTCTTTGCATTATGTGCTTTTTGGGGCATTGCTGACTGAAATTTTTTATTTTATAGTTTATTAAACTGCCATCCTGTCTGACACTGCTGTGTGGCAAATGTTTCATAGACGTTCTAGATTTTTTAAAATTGGCATGCATTTGTGCCACTCCTCTGATGCTTACTTTTTTATTTTTAGTTTCATACTGTATTTATTTCAACTAAAATCACAAATAGGTATACTTGCAAAATACTCTTATGACTTTTTCAACCTTGATTTCTAGATACCTACCTGGTGGGCTTGGCTTTCCTTGATTATAACAGCCATGTTTGGTCAGATGCAACTCAAACACCAAATTGTGTGATGGTAGCTGGAGATGTTCTCCCTCCTCCCCTCCCAGTCTTCCTGTGAAGAAGCACAATGGTGAGAGATGTTTAGTACCAGACTTTAATAATCCCTCTGCCCCTTTTTGTTCAAAGCTTCTATCTTGTGTGCTGCCACATTAATAATTCTTCCACCCATTCAATAATCAAAATGGGCAGGTGCGACATTACTCCCGTCGGTGGAAGGTCCCAAGGACAATTCCATCTAGCACCTCTTTTCTTTGCATTACAGTATATACTGTTTGGGGAATTGCTGAGTGTCTTTTTGTGTAGACGACAAACATTATTGTTATAGTTTATTAAACTGCCATTCTGTCTGCCCCTGCAGTGCCAATATCTTTCCAAGATGTGCCATTTTGGTAATTGAACTGAAATCTTCTACATGTAGTAGATGAATGCCAAAAATGTCCAAAAAGTTTTTTTCAGCATCTCCTGCATGCTCCTTTCATTTTTTTTTTTTAAATGTGCTACCATCAAAGAGCTCAACTGGGGCAAGGACTTATGTGAATGATTACATTATTTTTTGTAAATGCCTCCCCTCCTCCCTCATAAATTTGCTTCAGAATCCAAAACTAAAATTAAATTTAATACGAATCAACCCTTCCTTTTCCTGCCTTTCACTACATACGTAGTCCATCTCCCTGGGCTGTGTAGTTCAGCCGGAGAGCCACAGGCACCTTTCCTCTGATGTAAACAGCAAGTCATGGTCCCATTATCCCTAACTACCTTGCTCAGCTCAAAGTAAATATCTGTTTTCAGTGTGTACTATTAAGCACCTCCACAAGCAAGGCCACTTCAATTTTATTAGATGTATAAAAATTATACAGCATATATGGGCTGAATCAATATTCAGTCAGGATGTGGCACAAAATGGCGGCCCTCACTGTGTGTTAGTGACAGGTGCTCTGCTAGTGTCACCAAGGTGATCAGGTTTTAGGCGATTGGACACAAGTGGACTTCAGTGAGGCTGCACCCATATAAGCCCCTAGCATCTCTGTGCGATGGTGCAGACACTGCATAACATCTTCTGACAAACTCCCCATGCTCGAATAGCAAACCTTCTCCAGATCAAAGATGTCTTTTAGGAACTGAAGAACTTACCAATATTGATCCTCACTAATACTTTTCTTCTACATCAAAAAATGTAAATACATTTACAAACTAATCAATCCTTCCTTCCTTTCCCTGCCTTCAACTACTCCATAAACATACTCCATTTCTCACAGGCCTCTGACCTAGTTCTTGATTAAAGAAAATATTCTTGTTTTCTCTACGGTATCGTTAAGTTTATTAAACTGCCATCCTGTCTGCCACTGCAGTGCCACTCTGTTTCCTAGATGTGCCATGTTGGAAGCTTAACTGCCACATGTTGTGCACCCACTGCTGTTGCTTATCTTAGTCAGCCAGCTAGCTCAGTGCAACCTTTTGGCCTAAACTGGATGAAAACAATTTTAAGGTCAAAATTTACTGGAAATGAGTGGACATTTATGTTATTGAGGTTAATAATACTGTAGGAACAAAATAAAGCCCAAATTATGTTATTTTAGCAGTTATTAGAAATTTTTGAAAAAAAAAAATACAGATCCAAAACCAAAACAAAAGCACGTAAGTTAATCCAGATCCAAAACCAAACACGGGGGTCAGCACATATCTCTAGGTACAGATTTTGAGGTATATGGCTGCTATACAATATATTGAGCAGTTGAAACAGAATTTGGTACACTGTCTGTTGAGAAATAGTGGCTATCAAATCTGATTTTACACATCTGGGCGCACGGCTGTTTTCTCTGGAGGAGTTTACTGATTCCTAGGTTGCCTCTCATAATGCTCTCTGTGAAGCTGTGCTGCGCCATGCAACAGAATTTAAACAGCTCCAGAGCCAGCTCGATGACCTTAGTAACAGATATGCTTATTGTTATTTCTGTTTTTCCTTCCCTCAAGATCAGATGTTGCATTTTTTTAGGAACACACTTTATAGATGGTGCCGCTCCTAACATAGAGATCACAATTATCCTACAGCCCTCTTCAGTAACAATAGTAAAGGTAAAACATTTTTGGATGCTATCCTGTTCTTTAGATGGCTTCTTTATTAGGATATAGAAATATTTAATCTAGTAGAATGTAGGGCACTTCTGCTCAAATGTAAATTATAATGCCAAATGTATTGTTTTTAACCTTTATTTTCCCAATTAAAACCAGCTGAATTTCCTTGCCAGGGAGTTGGATCAAGAAGAACTGAACTGGGATGTCCAGCCTGAGTTAGAGGTTTCTGGGAACCCTGCCAAATGGTCTCTGAAATTGCACCACCAGGTAAGGCACACCTTGCATGAACACCAGCTGGTTGACACATGGAGACTTCAAAATCCGGGTGATAGGGATTATACATTTTATTCCCATCCCCATGATACTACTCTAGGTTATTCTTTTTTACCACATAGTGACATATTCAATTAAGGGTGAGGTTTAGCTCCCATCACCCTGTCGCAGCTTAAATCCTATCCCCATTCCCAACAAGGTGTATGGCGACTCAATGAGCACATTCTGACTGACTCCTGCTGTAAATCTCAATTGGACGCAGTGACAAATTATTATTTCACTCTCAATGAGACCCCTTAGGTCTCCAGGATTAATGGAGTGGAAAGCGCATAAATGTGTTTTACGTGGGAATCTTACAGTATTCAGTTGGGTTCAATGCTAAAAAAAGAAAAGGAGCATCAGAAACATATTTTTACAAAAGCTTTGAAACCAAACAAAAGACCTCCCCTTCTGACATGGTTCTAGCCAAATTGATGGAGACCACAGCAGTGCTCAATAAGTTTATTTTTGATAAATAAAGTGTGATTACCATATATGTTGGAACTGTTATTTCTTTAGTGGAATAATAAGCCTGGTAAGTTATTAGCCCAAGCCCTTCATACCCAAAACCCACTTGATATATTCAGATGATTAGAGACCCCTCAGGTACGGAATGCTCACTCAAGATATTGCGGCTGTTTTCCACTCTTACTATACTAAATTTTACAACCTCTGCAGTCTCCAGAGGACATAACTTCTTTCCAGGATTTAGTTGTCTAGTACCTGAGGGATTCTAATTTTCGCATGTTCTCTCCAACTGACCAGCTTTGGCTTGAATTGCCATTCTCCACAGCAGAGTTGGAAGAAGCTCTAAAGTCTACTCCCTCTGGGAAAAGACCAGGCCTGGACAGTTTCACTTATTTATTATAAAACCTTTAAGACTGCTGTGCTGCCTAAAATGTTCGAGGCCTTTAATGAGATCTACAGGGATTGATATATCTCAGCACATTCCTTAGAGGTCCATATCAAAGTAATACATAAAATAGGTAAGGACCCAGCCCAGTGTCCCAGTTATTGTCCAATGTCTTTAGTCAATAATGATATAAAACTATTTGCTAAACTTATAGCTAATATACTCAAAACCCTACTGCCTACAATAATGCACTCTGACGAGGTCGATTTTGTCCTAGGTAGGGAGGCCTGTGACAACACCATTATGGTTATTGATCTTATGCATTTGGTCTCAGGCAGTTCCATCCCTATAGTTTTACTCTCCACAGATGCTGAAAAGGTCTTTGTCAGGATTGACTGGCTTTTCATGCAGGGCTTGCTAACACTTTGGGTTTGGGTCTTACCTGCCTCCATAGGATAGTGACGCTCTACCATTATCTTTCTGCACAGATTAGATTTAATGGTGCCTTAGTGGAGCCTTTATTGATCAATAATGCAGCAGACCAGCATGCCTTCCACCACCATTAGGTACAACCCTAACATCCCGGGTTTTGAAGTGGATGACTGTGACTATAAATTGGTGTTGATTGTGGATGACTTTTTGGCGATGTTATCCAACCCAATTATATTGATTCCTAAACTGGTAGCCGAATTCTAGAGATTCAGAAAGTTCTCCAATTTCAAGGTGAATTATACTATTGTAAATCAGTGGCAGTTAATATGACTACGCCTTACATAATGTGGATGTATTGAAACAGTCCTTTACTTTTTTCTGGCACCTGTCTACCCTCCCATACTAATGAATTGTTATAAATAATGACTTATTCCGACTTTACGCTGATAATATTTGGTTTATACTTCATAAACTATGGCCCGAACTTAGGGATTGGCGTACAAAAAAATTTCATGGTCGGGAAGGGTTAGCATCATTAACATGAATTTTCTCCCAAGTGTTCTGTATTTACAAGCACTCCCCATGCATGTCCTTAAACAAAGGTTTATTGTCTTGCACAAATTAGTGAAAGACTTCATGTGGGGGGATTAATCATGACATATTGTTTACATACCAGCACATAGTGGGATTTCAACTTTCACACTTCTCCACCTATTACGATGCTATTATGCTGGGCCAGGTACTGGACTGGACTTGATTGACTAACTCTGGAAAATCACTCCCTCACTGCTCCCATTTAAATATTTTATTGAGAGTACAAGGTACATCTCATCACAGATCACGTCATAGGCCCTATCTTGACCCGTTGAAACAAATTACAGTGATAGCCAGGTATTTCAAAAACTGCATTTCGAACATGGATGTAGAGGGAAGTGACACATGTTGACCAGTTGGTGTGAACAGCAAGTGTGTCTACCATTGGGGATATACCATCTTAGAGGACTATACCAGACTCTAAAGTTTGGTGGTACCTGCCACTTAAGCATTTTGTTCAGTGTAGAGTTGTTTGATTAGCATGCAGAAGATCCCTGACTGCTTTTGAGGAAATGTGCTTGCCGCCTACATGCCAGGTGCATTTTCTCTCCAGGAGGTATACATTTCTGATTGAATATTCATTTTCAATGCTTCCTAAATTCACCAGTGTCTGGGAACAGGACCTACAAATTCATATAGTCCTAACCAATTGGAAAAACATTTTTCTCACTACCTCTTGTTGAATTAGTTAGTCTGTAATTGAAACTCAATTTAAGGTTCTTTCTTGTTGGTACCATTGTACCCAAACACTTGCATGAATATAACCTTGTGTGTCTAACAGCTGCTGGAGATGTAATGAGGCCACTCCATATCTAGTAGGACTTTCTTGATCTACACCTGTTTTGGGAGATAGGTATATCCATATCTGTTACACTATTGGGCAAAGTATTCCTACTGATCCCTCCATTTGGCTCCTAAATTTGCCCACCGGCTCCTCGGTGGGTTATAAGAAGTCCCTGCTAAAGCATCATAATAGTTCCATTAAAGCAGTGATCTGAGGGCCTGGTTCAGCATGGAACGCAATTGCAACAGCGTATGCAGTTAGACTGATGGTGCGTAATGCGCATGCAAATGTACCACAGTGCGCTTGTGCAGGTTAGCATTGCGATTGCACTGCGATCATGCACGCAGATAGAAAGCCATCACAGAGTGAGTGACAGGACATCAGCGTTTGGGGGTGGTGATGGGGGAGTGGTCGGAGGAACGCAGACGTGCCTGTCCGTTTCAATGCCGTTGCATGGGCGTGCATAAATTAGCCACTGCAACATCATATGCAGCTTGAGTACTCACTGCGTGCGACGAGACCTGCAATTTCTGAGACAGGTCAGACTTGCTGTAATTCTGCATGAGATCTGATGTTACTCAATGTTACCGATGTATAAGCAGGACAGCGATGTCTTACATATGTGAGAAAGCAGTAGTGGGCGTCTCTATGCTGGCTGAGTGGTTGCAAACATTAGCATATTTTCACAGCAAAACTGTGTGCATAATCACAGCTGCAATTGCAATAGCGATCCGTGGTGAATCAGGCCTTGAGTGCATCAGAGGTCCACCTACAGTTGAAGAATGGTTTAATACTGTAGATTACACCTCTAATATGGCTATGGATGACCTTCTTTTAGAGGTTGAAAAAATTAGGATTTCTGTGCTGTTTGGGGTCCATGGCTGGAACTTAAAGTCCTCTGAGACTTATACTTCTGCCTGTGCATAATTCGTTTAATTGCCGTCCACCCCTATCTGGTTGGTACTATAACCCTTTTCCATTAGCTCTACTGCTCCTATATCCATCATATTCACTGAGTATCACATTTACTGTATGGTTTTTTACCCTCTCTTTTCACTCCCTTTGTCTTACCTTTTGTATATTGTATATAATTTAGCATTTGGATCTGTCATTTCTAGGTGCAATAGCTACAGTACCTTTGATTATTTTCTTCCATAATGTCATGTTGTCTGTATTTGTTTTCCACCTATTTACCTATGTTACTTATTAAACATTCTGCTTTTCACTTGTTCTTGTATAAAATCCAATAAAAACATCTTATAATTATGCTGTTAAATATAATAAAATAATAAAGGTTAGCAAATATTGCAATTATCCTATTTGTTCTAAAAGGAAGAAAATACCATTGACTGTTTGCTCATTAAATCTAGAGTTTGACAATTAAAATCAGCAAAGGAAAGTGACCTTTAGTCCGTTTTGATGTTGAAGCTGAATAAAAATAATATATCTTATTTAATGCTACTGACAGTTATAGAATATGAAAAATGATGTTCTAAAAATGTGACAAAGAGTTTGTATGGCTGAAAAAAATATATACCCTACCAAAGAATGGCATTGTACAGTGATATATCATCATTATATTATATGCTGTAATTTAGTGACAACACCACATACAATAAGCCTATGTCCATTGTGGCATTTTAGTTGCTGGTACAATAAAATAATTATATACACAGTCTGCACTGGACATGGTTGACATTAGGCCACAGAGCTCTGGTGCAATAGGGGGACAGATATTTTCTAAAGTTAACGCTTAATAAAAATATACACATTTCAGGATATAGATATCTCTGTACTATGGGCTTGATTAATTATGGATCGCTATTGCCATTGCAGCTGCGATTACGCATGTAGGTCTGCTGCGAAAATATGCTAATGAATGCAATCGCAAAGCCGTCGCACAGCCAGCATAGAGACGCCCACTACCGCTATCTCACATCTGTATTACCTTGCAGTGCTGCGTATACATTGGGTACATCGAGTAACATCGGCCCCTCACGCACAATTACTACAGATCTGACCTTACTCAGAAATTGCTAACCTTGTCGCAAGCAGTTAGTACTCAAGCTGCGTATGCCGTCGCAGTGGCTAATTTATGCATGCCCTTGCAACGGCGTTCAAACAAACGGGCACGCCTGCGTTTCTCCGACCACTCCCACGTCATCACCTCCTAGCGCTAACGTCCCGTCCTTTGATCTGCAATGGCTTTGTATCTGGGTAGGTGATCGCAGTGTTATTGCAGTGCCAAATCACGCACGTACACTGCGATGCATACGCAAGCACAGTACCCACCATTGGATGATCTGCGTATGCTGTTGCAGTTGCCATCCGTAATGAATCAGGCCATATATTAGGTTTATATTAGGTTTATTAGCTGTTGAAGCCAATATGCAAGCAGCTGGTACTGCACGTGTCTGAATCGCATTGTGTGATTGTTACCACATGAGACAAAACAAATTTTGGATGCAGGAAGTGTGAATATTAGTTGGCATTCCTTGGGGGTTAGGTACGGGATGCCGTTGCTCGGGATCCGGGTGGTCAGAATCCCGACGCTGGCATCCTGAAAGGGTTAGAATACCGACACCTGTTGGTCAGTATCCTAACCCTCCCCCTCTCTCTCCCCTATCCCAAATCCTCCTGCCCCAGTTTCCAAAATTTTCAAAATTGTTAAAGAATCAATCATTCCTATGTTCAATAGAGAATCCATTTCCATTACAGAAAGTAGATGGTCTAAAAATCAGAGATGAGTGATTCAGTCTTACTCGGTTATGTTCGGATCTCAAAAAACAGCATTTTATTGCCTTTCCGGCTCTCACATGCTTTGGATAGCCAATAAAATAAATCCGAACCTGCGCTAATTTGACGAAACCAACCAAATAAAAACAGCTCATCTCTGCTAAAAATACATTTTTCAATTTCACAAATCAAATGTAATTTTTTTGCATTTTTTTCGACATTATTGAGCAGTTTCCAAATGTTACCACAAAGTAATAAACCATTGATATAATGTATTCCAAAGGCACTATTCATATAAGCAAGAGAAAATATAATTTAAGTTTAAGCACATTTCACGCTCATATCACAAACAAATGAAATTATGTTTTGTTTATCGAAATATACAAAGTTTCTTGATCTCTAAAGGGACTTCTTATTGAAGGATAAGAAAATACTTCAACAGGGTATTTGAATTAATTACCATTTTTATTGTGATAAGTAATTGAAACATTTATGTAAACACAACATCCCAAGCTGTTTGAACATATTTTTAATGCTCCCGTTTTCTCGCGCTGCATAAATCTTGTGCAGATCTATTCCTTAGACCACAAACTTGTTATGGAAATCAGTTAAAGGCAACAAAGAGTTCTAAAAAGACAGATGCTGAATCAAGACGTGTGCGCAAGGTATTCCTATAAAACGTTTGCTTGTTTGGGCTCAGGCAAGTGTCTTCAAGTGCCTGGATGGTTTATTGATGGTCATCACAAAATAACGATACAGAAGCACCATGCAAGAAACAATTTGTGGAATGAAGTCAAGGCTTTAAATCACTCTGCCTGAGCAATAAAAATACAGAACTCAGTGTGATGCAGGTTTTATGCAGCGTCTGAGGAAACCTGAGGTTACTTCGATTCACAGTTCTCACAAAGAGCTGAACTAGTTCAAGAGTTTTCTTAAGATAATTCTTAAAACATTTTCACATTTTCAGTGCCAGATGGATTCACTGTGTGAGGGTGGATATTTACACCATAATTTTGATTTATTTTGTTTTTATTTAATGGTTGTTGTTACCTCCCAATTTTAGACCCTGTTATCAGTATTCAACAACAAACATACTGGAAGATAAAACTAATTACCTAAACCAGCGGTTCTCAAACTCGATCCTCAAGACCTCACACAGTTCACATTTTCAAGGTCACCCAGCAGGTGCACAGGTGTGTTCATTACTCACTGACACATTTCAAAAGAGCCAGAGGTGGAGATAATTATTTCCCTTGTGATTCTGTGAGGAGACCTGCAAAACATGCACTGTTTGGGGTCCTGAGGTCATAGTTTAAGAATATTTGACCTAAACTAAACCTTAAGGTGCCCATCCACTAGACGATTAAGTTGAGTGATTGAACAATAACGATCATTCAAACATTTTTGTGTTTTATCTATTCCTATATTCTCTCATTGGCATTACTATGTAGTAGGTTGCTCTTCAATTTATGTGTAACATTTAGCAACAAAGAAAATATATACAGAATTACATCACAACTTAGTAATAATGCTACTGTGATTTATATATAATGCTGTATAATATCTTGTGGTCCCACAATTTAAATGCATTGAATCAATGTCACTTTTAAAGATCACTGTCTTATGAAAATATATTTTTTTAAAAACATAAAGAAATTCTATGTATTTCTTCATATGAATGCATTTATATAATTACAATATTGAAAATATGAATAGAAATAGATGTAATAATAGATAGAATCAATGTTAAAAAAAGCAGAATTTATGTTATATGTTATTTATTCATACAAACATTTGAGATAGAAACAATGGGCCTGATTCAGACCCACTCGCGAGCGGCTGTCCGCTCGCAAGTGGGTTGATGTTATGGACTGAGCATGCGCACGACGGAGGGAGCTCCGTTGTGCGCATGCGCCAGACGCGACGAGCGAAGGAAAGTCCTTCGCTCCTTTGCTCGTTGTGTCTGATCAAAGGGGGCGTGCTGTCGATGTTGATGAAAGTCCTCATTGTGAAAGTCCTTCGCTCGTTGTGTCTGATCAAAGGGGGCGTGCTGTCGATGTTGATTGACAGCACGCCCCCTTTGGTAGGCGTGCCGGGGGCGTGCCTCCCTGACTGGGGCGTTCCCACGGGAACGCCTCCCGTCAGAAGCCGGCCCACTGACATCACTAGTGATGTCAGTGGGAGTGATTTTGGCTCTGATAGAGCCAAAATCACTCCGGAGCTTGCGGTTGAAAACCTCAACCGCAGGCTCCGGGTCGCAATTTCGATGGTCGCGATGATCTCGACCATCGCGGCCATCAAAATGCACGCTCGTATAGCCTGTGGGTGGTGACCCACAGCTATACGAGCGTCCAGAAGGACGCTCCATTTTCATGGAGGCCGGCCCTCATTCAGAGCGTGCGCTCTGCTCAGAGCGTACGGCTCTGAATGAGGGCCAATGTTTCTTAGGCTCTTGCAAAAGAGAAGATTCCAATTGAAAACTCTTTTTTTTCTCTCAGACTCAGTCATTATTCTCAGCTGACAATGGTCTTAATTATGCAAATGTCTTATGACCTCATAAAATGACTGACCAGCATGTGAAAACTTGCCCCTGACGAAGGTGTCTAATGACACAGAAACGCGTTGAGCTATACATTAATACGACAGAGACAATTTATCACAGCACAAGGAAATGTTTCAGAGTAACAACCGGCATAAATCTCGGCTGTCCACCTTTGTGTTTGCAACTCGAGTCTGCACATCGGACACAGGAGGTCTCCAAGTTGAGACTCGACTACAGCTCCTAGTCAAGCAGTTCCCGCAGTCCCACCGGTGCCGAATCTACACCGGGTTTCCCTCATATCCAGGTAGAGCCGCACAGTGCTTCCAATAGATTGAAGCTATCAACACACCTATTGACCCGATGTGCTCATTCACGGGGCATCCAACCAAGGGATCCTGCTAAAGCCTATACGGTGAATTAAGGGACCCATTCCCTTTGCCAACTGCACATCCTAGGAGAGCCCAACTGCCTCACTACACAGGTACATGGGTGTACATACTATTTTTTTTGTGTACCTGTTTGGGATATTCACCAGGATACCCTATAGATGCTGTGACCCTATACTTCAAATGAGTGAGCTCACTCCTACTTATATAGAAACCTTTTTCATAATATATGCAGGCATAAAAACTCAAATTCTCTTACTGTTGTGTACTTATATCGCATAAAGCCCAGCTGCTTTGCATGGTCTATTCAAATAGACAAGAACTAGCTACTTGATCTTGATCTTGTCTTCCAGATTGGATTAGATATCTCTGACCTAAATATAAACCCAGTCACATGGTCAGACCACCACTCAATTCACTTCTCAGTTGCAACCCCTCAAAATAGAACTTTACCTATGGAGTTGACAAGGTATCGTCCAAGGAGGGGCATGACTCCCCAGGCTCTTGAAGCAAACCTGGATCTTTCTGCGGTAATGGGGGTCTGTGAAGATCCTTGTTCCCATGTCCATTACTATAATAGGGATGTGACAGCTGCAATGGATATTATGCCCCTGTGTGTATACGACCCCTCATACCACACCGTCAAGCCCCTTGGTTTGACAATAGTGTTAGTGAACTCAAGAAAAGGGGGCGTAGACTTGAAAGACAATGGAGGAAGACGAACCTGGTAGAGGATAAGTTAACACTAATCAAACATATAAGAGAATATCAATCAACAATCACCCGTAAGAAAACACAGTTCCTTTCAAATGAGATCAAGGCAGCAAACAATAGGCCGGCTCAGCTTTTCCATACAGTGATGATGCTTTGCAAACCAGCATGCCTGCAGCATGATGAAACCCTCTCCCAGTCCAGATGCAATGAGTTTGCAAAATTCTTTGAAGATAAAGTATCCTCCATCTGGGCTGGAATCCCCACAGTGCCATCAAAGGAGTGCCAAACTACCAATCCTGCCAAGGTAAGCCACCTGTCTCCCTGGAACAGCTTTGACATAATGGATGTAAAAGACATTGCTAAAATTATCAGAATGTTGCGACCCACCACCTGTGATCTGGACCCTGCCTCAACCAAGCTTTTCATAGGGTGTATAGACATTATTGGCCCTGTAATTGCAAAAATAGTTCAATGCTCTTTGCAAACAGCCATTTTTCCAGCACCACTAAAGGAAGCAATTGTTAGACCACTTCTTAAAAAACCTAATTTAGACCCCGACTGCATGACCAAATATAGACCAGTATCAAACCTTCCTTTTCTAGGAAAGGTCATTGAGAAAGTGGTGGCAATGCAACTGGAAACCCATCTGTCTACCCATGATATTTATGATCCATTCCAGTCAGGATTCAGGAGAAGACATAGCACTGAAACAGCCCTGGTATGTGTGCTTAATGATCTTCTGATGGCAAGAGACAGAGGTGATTGTTCAATCTTAATCCTTCTGGATCTCTCAGCAGCATTTGATACTGTGGACCATGGGATTCTAATTGAGCGCCTGAAAAATTTGTGTGGACTGGATGGCACAGTACTTAGATGGTTGAAATCATTTCTCACTGGCAGGTCACAGAGAGTTTCTTCTGGAGTAAACTCTTCATCACCAGTGTCACTTCCATGCGGTGTCCCACAGGGTTCTATACTATCTCCCATGCTTTTTGGAAAGTACATGCTACCATTGTGTGAAATAATCAGACGTCATGGCCTGGTCTACCACTGCTATGCAGATGATACACAACTGTACCTGTCTTTTGCTCCAGGTACAAAGGACCCTATAACAACCCTAAATGGCAGCCTAGCTGAGCTTCAGAAGTGGATGAGTGCCAGTTGGCTGCAACTGAACCCTGATAAAACAGAGGTTCTTATGATAGGTCACAGGACAGGGCTACAGCATAGCCAACCAACAGGACTTACGCTTGGGGGTTCAGAATTACAAAACACTAACCATGTGCTGAATCTTGGTGTTGTCCTGGATAGTGGCTTGACACTTAAACGTCAGGTATCAGCCACTATCAAATCCTCATTCTTTCATCTGAGGAACATAGCCAGAATCAAGCACTTATTTCCCTCAGAAGATCTGCCTAAAGTCATACATGCATTTATATCATCACGCCTAGACTACTGCAACACCCTCTACCTCAGTCTCCAAGCAAAAGTATTACACCGCTTGCAGATGGTACAAAACGCAGCTGCCAGGCTATTAACCAACCAGCCCCGTTCCAGCCACATAACACCCATTCTCTACTCCCTTCACTGGCTGCCTGTCTGATGGCGAATTGCTTTCAAGATTGGATTAATAATTTACAAAGGTCTTCATGACCATGGCCCAGGGTACCTGAAGCAGCTTCTGATTCCTTACTGTCCCACTCGATTACTGCGATCCGTTGATGAAGGACTATTCACAGTACCTAGAATCTCAAGGAATTCGTCTGGGGGTCGAGCTTTCAGTTTTGTGGCTCCAACCTTTTGGAACTCACTTCCCCGTGCAGTTCGAGAGGCCTCCACTCTAGAATCCTTCAAAAATAGACTCAAGACTCACCTATTCACCCAAGCATTTCACTAAAGTCCCTTGTTTAAGCTTATTTTGTATTTTCAACTGTAAATGTAAAGCACTTTGAGTCCTTTAGGAGAAAAGCGCTATATAAATAAAATTATTATTATTATTATTATTATTATTATTATTATTATTACTTCAATTGTGTCGTTATATATAATATATGAAAATTTATTACTTTATTTCATCAATGCATTCTTAACATTTTAGGTTAAATAGGGCAAATTGGTATGAAATACCGCCAGCTGTGGTTCGATTCCTGGCAGCGCCTGGCTGACAAAAGCAGAGTTCCCAGCAGCGGAAGCCCGACAGCGCTGGAATTCCCGATCGTCGCTAAGGTAAGTATAAACTAACCTAACCTAACCCCCTAACCCTAACCCTCCTTAGAGGTGCCTAAGCCTAACCTCCCCCACAAGTGCCTAACCCTAATCCCCCCTCTAAGTGCTTAACCCTAACCCCCCTTCCCCACTGCCTAAACCTAAGTCCCCCGGTGGGTGCCTAACCTTAAGTCCCCACCGGGGGTGCCTAACCCTCCCTCCCCCTAGCCTAACTCTAACCCTCCCGCGGGGGTGCCTAACCCTAAGTCCCCCCGGGGGTGCCTAACCCTAACCCTCCCTCCCCCTAGCCTAGCCCTAACCCTCCCGGGGGGGTGCCGAACCCTAAGTCCCCCCCTGGTGCCCTAAACCTAACCATCCCCCCCCGCGGCTGTCTGCTCGCGGTGCCCAGCATCCCTTTGATCGGGATGCTGGGCGCCGGTCTCCTACGGCATAGGGAAATGTCAGGTGTTTACATCTAGATGCCCGACATTTTACTCTCGCCGGGATATGACAGTCGGGAAGCCGGCTGTCGGTATTAAGGCAGCCGGTTTCCCAATTGTATACCAAATAGGGAATACACAATTTTTATAATTTTATATTGCTGTAAATACCTTGAATTGTATAATTTTCATGTGCACAATTGTTTCTATATTTCTGAAGAGTTATAATGTTCATAAGTTTTAATAATCTATGACAATTTATATGTATTAATAATTCCTGTTTGTTAATGAGAAGCGCAGCCGATCTATTCCTTCTAATACATTTGTTTGAAGTAATTGCACATCCTTCATTTTTTGGCAGCAGCATCTTAACATCAAGCCTTTAGGGGAGCGCTTATACTCAACCTCCTTGTTCTTTATATATATGATCATTCAATCGTTTGCAAAAATGTCTAAAATGACAAGCGATGCGCGCACCCGCTGGTGGTTTAGACATCTATCATCGTGCAAACATGCTGGTCAACCTGACGATAACATCAGGTTCAGCATGTTTGCAGATGATTGAAGACCCTGCACTGAACGACGGCTCAGTCGGTGCAGGCTCATCACAGACTGACAAACGACTGCACCATTACAATTTTGTACTCATGCAGTCGTTTTCAGATCTTTAAGTGAATGGGCACCTTTACAACTAAATTATTAAATTAGAATTAAAATGGAATAAACTAATTCCTAGCCAAATAACCATCCCGAGTCAGACGGAAGTCCAAAAGTGAAAACGGATATTTGCAGACTGTGCATGTGGAAGCTAGGTGGCAATTGCAGGCAAAAACCTATCCCGTGGGAGTGTGCTGTACTAGTTTCAGGTGTGCTTACGGAAAGGGATGCTTGTTTCAGATTCTTCTTAACTTTTCTGTGATTGCCTTATGAAAGCTAATGCCAACTTTTATAGCACTAGCATTGAATAGCATTAGCTATTGTGATCTTTAGATCCCTCTCCGTTAATGCCTACTGGCACATGTGTGGCTGTATCATAGATAGGACATTCTGGGTGCTTAACTGTTTACTGGTCCCATCGGCCCCGCCCCCTCATCATGATGTCACAATTTCAGGGGGCAGGGCCAACAGAGGGTTTATTATTGCTCTGCTATGGTGCTGTGTGTGTGTAAGGTATGAGACACAGAGTGGGGGCACTTAATATTTCTTGGGTTGTACTCAGTAGTTTTAGATGCATAACAAATTAGTGCTAACATTCAAACCTATCATATTCCCTAAAATTAGGAGCACTTTGTGATCCACAGACATCCGGTTACATTTACCATACCACCTCTTCTAAATTTCCTATCTAAGCAGCAATCAGTATGAGATTCCAACACCAGTGAGTGGTGTAAAACCTGCTCTGTGCCTCTTACTGACCTGTGGCAGGCTGACAAGCGCCAAAGAGAGAGAGTGTATACTAGCTGGCACCAGGATCCCTTATCTGGCCCCACTGTTTATAGAGTTTGGGGCAGGGATGTATTCTGTAATACACAACTTACAATGATATGATTTACCACCGGCTGCATGGCCGGCGGTTCTAATCCCGACAGCGGCAGCCCGACAGGAGGAAATCCCGATCGTCCTTAGGGTAAGTATAACTAACCTAATTCCCGCTGCCTAAACCTAAGTCCCCCGAGGGTGCCTAACCCTAACCTCCCCCTGGGGGTGCCTAGCCCTAATCTCCCCCTGGGGTGCCTAACCCTAACCCCCTTCCCCTAGCCTAAACCTAACCTCCCGGGTGGGTGCCTAACCCTAAGTCCCCCCCGGGAGCCCCTAACCTAACCCTCCCCCCCATGGCTGTCCGCGCCCGGCTTACCTTCGATCGGTAAGCCGGGTGTCAGGCTCCCAGCGTAGGTCTAATGACAGGCATCGGGATATTGACGCCTGTCATTAGTGCCTTGCCGGGATTAGACAGTCGGGAAGCCGGCGGTCGGGATTACATCCGTCGGTTTCCCGACTGCTTCCCGATGAAACGCGATGTATACTGCCACCTTTCTAATTCTGCTGCTCTCTGCAGTTAACTATATGGCCTCTTCCCAAATATTGCCTTTCACCCATCCCTATGTAGACAGGTGGGGAGGAAAAGCAATAGTCATCAGCATTATATTGGGACTGCTTTAAAAAGTGCAAGAATGCCTGATCATCGATAAGGGTGGTTTATTGCTTTCACCGATAATTTAAAAGGTAACCGCGAGTCATAACACAACTATTGTAGGTTGTATCCCCCCCGCCAAAAATAGATTTTAAAAAACAGCTTGACATACAGGTATGTGCCTAATTGCTGCTCAGTTCAAATATTGAGATAATGTTATAGAAAAAACCGTAACAAGCCCACTGTCAATATGCAAGCGTCAATGTGTTCAAATATATTAGATTATGTTGCCAATAATTTAGTAAATTTGTTTGATTTACTAAATTATTGGCAACATATTCTAATATATTTGAACACATTGATGCTTATATATTGAGAGTGTGCTAGTTCATAGGTTTTTTTCTAAAATAATATCCCCCGATTGCCATTAGCGATTGTTATCGGTCATTAACTTGAACGCTTGCTAACAATATAAAATGGTCCCTGCACTGTAGTCGATAAACCCACAAGATATGAATTCATAAAGAGGTGATTTTATACTGAACGAAGTAAGATGTTCTGGCTTCTGCCTGCTAAAGCTTTCCCATGCTGTTACATGGAGAAGCCTATATAACATAGGTTCCCAAACTCCACCACTACAGTCCAGGTTTTAAGGATATCCATGTTTGTGTCCAGGTGGTTAAATCAAATTGACTGAGGTACTAATTAAGGCACCTGTGCTCAAGCAAGAATATCCTTAAAACGTGGAGTGTAATGGCAGAGTTTGGGTGCCTCAGCTATATACTAAGCATTGTGCCTATACTCATAGCACCAAAATACTTGGGGGTCTATTTACTAAGCAGTGTTAGGAGACAGAGTGAGAGGAGATAAGGTGCCAGCCAATCAGCTCCTAACTGTCATTTTTCAAACACAGCCTGTGAGATGACAGTTGGGAGCTGATTGGCTGGTACCTTTTCACTTTTCACTCTGTCTCCTAACACTGCTTAGTAAATAGACCCCTTGATCTGTTGCTGCTACTGTACAGTATCACGATGGTGAGAACAGATGAATACCACTGGAAAAAAATATTTTTTAAATAACACATTTTTTAAATGTTTAATGTGTTTTAAAGGTTTGTCAAACTATTTTTTATCTTTTCCTTTCTTATGTTCTTATAAGTTTGCTTTAATTATACCAAATTAGCCCCATTTGGTGTTCCAGGATCTTTTTGACTTACTGTAGCTGCGCTAAGCATCTTTTTTTCCTTGAAATTCGTGTCTTATTTGCACCAATAAAACAGCAAAATGTCTTGGTAAGTGTACACTGACCACTGAGGTTGGCAATACTTGTACTTCTGTGTGTGACTGGGTTGTAAATCCGTGTAAAATAGATTCCCTCCTGCCACCATTCATTATGCTGAATGTGTGACTCTATTATGTATATTTTATACTAATTCCTTTGCGACAAAAGTAGTAACCTACAGCAGTATCCCTGGTACACTGTGAGTGGCTCTGTATGTTGCTACAATATGATAAGACGTTACAGTGGCAGAGTGTCTAAGTTGTGGCAAGCATCTCGCGACATATGGCAAAAAGACAAAAATCCAGAAATGCAGTCAAACCCCTGAAAATGTAGCTTTTGGGGGTTTGCCTGCTTTTCTCATATGCACCAAGCCCTGGAATGCTATACATTCGGGGGAATTGGATGCGGCGGCCAACGCCTTCTTCAGCCTATGGACTTCTCTTTGCAGAGTCCAATCGGATCCCTTCCAGCACCTCCTGCGGCACATGTGTCATTCTGCGAATGCAGACGACAGATGGACTTCTGGATCATAGACCTGGAAGTCCCTCACTCGCAAAGAACGGCTCTTACCGAGATAGCTGTCCTTTGGGATTTTCTTCATGCATACTGGTGTAATTAACACCGGCATGCATGTGAAAAGTGGCGGGATGCATCCAGGGCCGGCTATAGGGGTGTTCGACCACAGCGGTTGAACAGAGGCGCCACCCATTGAGGTCGCACCCCTGCCCAACATCCCGATTTCAGCGGGACAGTAAAGTCCAACTGTTCCACCCGTGGGCTGAAGTTGCCCACGGGTGGTGAAACCAGGAGGTTAGGGACCCCCACTGCCGCAGCTGCGCGGCAGTGCCGGATCCCGGAGTCTGAATGGATGCTGCACGCATGAGTGTGGCATTCATTCAGTGATGAGAGAGGGCTGGGGGAAGCCCAGCTAGTGAGGCTCCCCCCAGCCACCTTTTTGGTGAAGAGCTGGCACAGAGTGCTCTGAATCCTGGAGCCGGCCCTGGATGCATCACATCCTCAATGTTATGCATCATGGATAATTCCCTTGGTGTATGAGGACACACCTGAAAACTCTGTCTATGGAGACTGGTCCAACTAGTGATAACTAAGCCTTATTACTCCAGGCCAGTATCATCTCTCAGCAACATTTCTCTTTATAAATTGCAGCACTAAGAGATTTATCACCACATATTGATCAATAGGAACCTATTGTCTTACATTCCAGTTCTGAAAACGTATACCTAATACCCTACCCACTTTCTACTAACACTGCCGTATCAACAATCGCATAGGCACAAACAAAACTGTGATTTAGTCTGCGTGTATAGGCTTAAATTGAAACGCACTAATAATTATTTCATCCTAGAAATATATACTCATTTCCAACACAGATGTTGAATAAGAGGGGTGAATACATTTTACTTCCATGCTGTGTTGATTCATTGGCAGCGGGCAATAGGCAACTCCAATGATTAGTACGTAAATGATGTTGCTCTAATATCCATTCATTTTAGGAAAATACTAATCAGCCTCCATTATAATCTCATTTTTTTCATTGCCCACTGAAAACGGTAGAGAAATAATCCACATTAAGAGCAACTGGTTTATAGGAATAGGAAATACAGTAAGATTATAGGGAATCACAAAGTAAAGTTTCCTAGCAAACAGCATGACTGGTATATGATGCAAATGTGATTGGCATCAGGTCGCTTTCATTCTAAAAATACTACTGTACAAGAAGATTTTCTGTCTGACAGTCTGCACAGCAGAATATTCTCTAATGGATTCTTGTTATTCCTCAATATCGTATTAATTCCTCTTAGAATACTGCAAACTCCAGGAGGTTTGATCACTGTACTGTGATTGCCATTAGCGATTGTTATCGGTCATTAACTTGAACGCTTGCTAACAATATAAAATGATCCCTGCACTTTAGTCGATAAACCCACAAGATATGAATTCATAAAGAGGTGATTTTCTACTGAACGAAGACAACTTTGGAAAATAAATGATATTGCTATTAGTACTTATACATTAGGGCTGAAAGAAAGCACTGAGTGCACGTTGGCATGAGATGGCATAAAAACAAGGTCCTTGTGTCTCACAGATTCTTTGTGCATTAATACCCATCTCTCACGGTTCCTCGCCATGTGCCGTAATTACTTTTATAGGGAGAATTTATATTGATCCAAACAACAGAGGATAAATTGCATACTGTAATTGTTGCTATAAAACATTGACTGGAGAGATCAGATTGGGGGCAACTGACAAGTGGAGATGAGCTCAATTCTCTAAACTGTTCCGCAAAAAATCTGCCTCATTATGTAATTGACTGATATCCCTGCTGTATACTGTACACAGACTAAAAATTCTGCACAATTTACATATACAGTATGACTTTACATGGAATCATACAGTTCAAGAAATTCTTAACTATTCTCCCGGGATGTCTGGGCACAGCCCACTCAAGAAGTGGGTATTACAGGCAGCTAATTACACAATTTGCACTGAATTGTGTAATTGTAGCCCTGGTCTTGCTTTAAAATGGCAGTACAGGTTGAGTCTCCCATATCCAAATTTTCCAAAATACGCAATATTGTTTAGCACGACTGACATAGTGACACCTTTGCTTTCTGATGGTTCAGTGGGCCTGATGCAGAGGCGCTCGCCGTTTGCGAGCACTCGCTCTGAATCAGGGCATTTTTTTCTCTGCACGCAGACTACACACAGTGTGTACGCAGACCCTTCCGATATTGATTGACAGGAAGTGCCGTTTGTGGGTGGTGACAGAGGAAGGTCGGGCAAACACAGGCATGCCTGTGCATTGGGACACCGTTATAGGGGCCTGCATAATTAAGGCAGTGCAGCTGTATATGCACCCAGACAACTCGATGCATGCAGGAAGTGGCCAAAATCCTACACAAGATCAGGTCAACCTCTATTGTGTATATGGTTCCGATAGTTCTCGATGTTACCGATGTTTCCGCTGTCTTGCGGACTACTCAGGCTTTGAGTAAAGGGAAGTGGACGGCATTGTGCAGTGCTGGGCATCTGCATCTTATGCTGCGGTTGCCGTGCGTATGCATTGATTAACATATATTTGTAGCGGCCTAGTGTGTGCGTGCGCACTTGCGTTCCTTGCTGAATCAGGCCCAGTGCATCTTGGTAAAACCATGCTGCACTGCAGGTAGGGCAGATTTTACATATTCAAAGAGATTTAGATTTGGGAGGGACGTGTCAAAACTAAAATTTAAATTGCACTGTAAAAATAATGCTGTCCAGCATATGTGGGCTACATACAAAAGCTGCCAGTATTTACCCCATATGCCCAAAAAATTATATATTTGTATCACTTGCATTGCAAAATGGTTTGTCCAGGTACACAGTTACTTACTATTTCTTACTCTGGGCCTGATTCAGCAAGGATCACAGCTGCGATTACGCATGCAATCGGCCGAACTGTCCAATGCGATCTGGACTGCAATCGCAGTAACTATGCAGACCCATCGCAGAGTGATTGACAGGAAGTGACATTTGTGGGAGGTGATGGGGGGTCTGCGAAACGTAGGCGTTCCAGTGCGTTTGAACGCTGTTGCAGGGGCGTGCATAAATTATCCACTGTTATGCCATACGCAGCTTGGCCTTTCCCGGCGTGCGCTGAAGTTAGCAATTCCTGCATGAGACTCCGATTGTACTCAATGTTACCGATGGTTTCCCAACCCTGAATCACACCCATCATCATTAAGGGATTAACATAGGGCCTGATTTCCTTACGGATCGCAATTCTGCTTTTACGCGTGTGCCGCAGTTGCTAATATCAGCAGTGCTATTTAAATGTTTGCATTCACATTGTGATCACAGGCAAACATAACATAACACTTCCCCTTACTCACATCCGTATACTAGGGCAACATAGCGAAACAATCGGTGACATCAAGTAACATCGGACCCATACGCACACTTGCACAAGCCCTGACCTTACTCAGAAATTGCTACCAGCCACACACGCTATCACTGCTTTGGCTGCTTATACCCATGCAGTGGATAAGTTATGCACGCCCTTGCAACGGCGTTGAAATGCACTGGCATGCCTTTGCCCAACCACCCCCCGTCACCACCCACAAACGGCACTTCATGTCAATCATTCTGCTCTGGGTCTGCGTAGCCTCTGCACTCGCAGTTCCCATCACAACTACTAGTGCGCGCACGTGCACTGCGATGCCTATGCTTGCGTACAATGCAGCAATCGACCGATTGCGTGCGTATTAGCAACAACGTTCCTTGCTGAATCAGGCCCATATACTTCTGGAGAACTGTCTTTTCAGTGCCAGATCCTTAATCACTTTACAGCCCCTAAACACAAGTAGGATTAAGTAAAAATAATTCTAAGACCAAGGTCTGCTTTCCCATTCAGCAATATATCTTACTCCTTGTTTTGTTCCTATTCACTATACTTCTGAGGGTTCCTCATTACTGGCAACAGAGTTGACAAATAGCTCTATGATCAATGTATACTAATTAAGATGTTTGATTTAATCTCCCCAGATTTCAATTTGTAAAGAATAAGCATTTCTCCTTTGTAATTATCTTGACATTTCTAAAAGGCCCGGAAGAATTTCCTGCTGGCATGCTTGTTGCCAGCTTAAAGGTATAATATGCTATATTTTAAATATTATTCAGTGTATACACAATAAGTTTATTAGGTCTTCCAATAAAAACCAGGCACATATAATAGATGAAATATGCTCGGAAATGAGAACAAGGGCCTGATTCAGAGGTGGGTGCAGTGATGCTCGCACGTCGAACGGGATAGTCACATAGCGCATGCTTCCTGGTTGGATGTGGATAGGGATGCAGCACAGAATCGGAAGCTGAATCTGTGAATTGTAGTGGGCATTCCTGGGAGGTAACAGGAAGGTGGTGAAGCTGAAGCGGGTGAGTCACGGGGATATGTGTACTGAACGCAGCTGCATTCAAAGATGCACATTTGCTCACACAGGAGGCCTTTATCAGACCGCAAAACTGCACCTCCCATAGGGTTGGTGCAAGTTTCTATGGTGCAACCGATGGTTGGTGCATTTAAATACGCACAGTGACAAAGATGCATGTCTTAAGGTGCGTACACATTAGACGATATTTTGGCTAATCCCACCACTATGTCGGGTGGTGCACGTTCCCGGTTGGTCGTAACTCACATTGTCAGGTTGTTCCTACATGCTGCCCAATCTGACAATGCGACTGATGACCCCATGCAGTCGGTTGCGGCAGGGGCCAACATATTAGGCGGTTAGGCGCCGGATAGTGTACTGTGTACTGGTCATCCGATATGTCAGTCCGTTGCCCGTGCAATCGTCCATCGCATCGTTGGGTGCACACATCGTTTAGTGTGTACTAAGTTTTAGGATGCTGCAAGTGGGTGACTTAGTTGTTTGAATATATGCAATTGCGGCAAAAGACTGCGGCATCTGCGTCCATCTCTGAATCGAGCCCTTAGAGACCAGCAGCAGCAGGTAGTGAAAGATACAAGATCAGGAAGGAGAGTGCAGTACAATCTGCAAGTTGTCTTCATTTTGTTGGAAGGTTCCAATTTTGTGAAACTGTCCTAAACAGTCAGGACTTTGTAGGGATAGTCAGGAGGTATGTCCCACTTCTTCCTGCTCTCCTGATTACACCCTTACCATCATTTCTTAAGGGCATGCACATCGCACCACATAGAGGCATGAGTGAAGATTTCCATAAGTGGCCAATTGTGCACAGCTGGGCATCGCATGGAATTGAGGGCCTGATTCAGAGCCGGACGCTATTTGCGCTCGCTCGTTCAGAAAAAGGGTCCGGCTATTTAAATTGAGCGCTTGCTCTTTGCGGTCTGTTGACGCCTCTATGTCTGAGCGAGCGAATGAAACATGCGCTCGCTATTTTGTAAAGACACCCCCTGGCGGCTCGCATCATACATCATCTCCGCTATTTATTAGATTAATCGAGTACATCGAAAGGCGTCTGAACTTCTCGCAGTGCTTGTGGTAGGATTTTCCTACCGCAATCATGCGAACAGTTCAGGCTAAGAAACAACCAAGTGACGTGGTCGATGACGCTGCTTTGTTAATTATGCACACCCTTAAAACGCCCGTTTTGACCATTTGGCACGCCTGCGTTCGGATCTCCACTCTCCGTTTTCAAGCACCTTCCCCTGTTACCACCCACAAACGCCTCATCCTGTCACTCAAATTAGCAGGCACTCGCTAGTTTGCGAGCGCTCGATTTCCGACTGCACTGACTGGTTGGCGCATGTGCATTACGACCCATATGCATGTGCAGATGTGTGAACATCGCTCGGAGCGAACAAGTGGCCGCTTACGAGAGGCTCTGAATCAGGCCCTGAGTTCCCACCATAATCTGCTACAGTGTCCAGTGGAGAAAGCATCAGAGTGCTACATTGCTCTCCGCTCCAAGATGTACAGTATGTGATCTGTGTAAAGTACTGGTAATGGAATCTTTGGAGGACTGCACAGCATTCCTTCCCACATGGAGCAGAGAGGTGGGAGCTATTTTGAAGACCAGAGGCCTCCTCCACAGGGAACCTCAGCAGGTAGGAACCATGTAGTGTGGGACTGGCCCGATGAACTATTTTCTTGTGTCATCATACTCCCCTTATCCCAAACTTGATAAGAAGATCCCAAGCAATAATCTTATACACAGGCACACTAAGGGCTCTGTTATTACCAATACTGAAGGGAACTGGTAGAAAGAGTGTGGGTGAGTCCTAATTACCCAGGCCTTGGCTTGTTGGAAGGGCCTGGTGGAGGCCTGGGTCAGCTGCTGAGGAGGACCGATGCAGCTCCAAGCAAAGTATTTATTTTTATTCAGAGGGTCCGTGGCCATGCATCCCAGATTTGCCCATGCCCCCCAGTACCCCGGCCACAGTGAGTTATCAACAAACCTGCCTGTACGTACTTATTGTCGGTAGCATATTTTGTTTAGTATCACGTTTCTAATAAATATGCAGTTGAAATTTAACATTTCTTACCCCTCTGGTGAAATCCTATGGTGTTCCTATCCTTGCTATCAGTGACGGGCTAACTAACAATGAACCTGATTCAGACCCGTTCGCTAGATGTGATCACTCGCTCCCAGCATATGTAAATCCAGGGCACACCCAGCAAGGCAGGCCATCGCTCATCAAGGCATTAGCAAACCCACTATGTCTTGGCGAGAGATCACTTTGTGTAAGCAGACGCCCACCAGCCATTCATAAGACACCCACATGTGCATGTCATCTCCAGGAAGTGCATGAAAACATTGGTACATCGGATGTGCTTGCAGCAGTTAAGGTTGACTATACCTGGCTGCAAGCACTGCGATCCCTTCAGTGTGAAATACAACCAGGTGATGTGTACAATAACTAGGGGTGAGCGGGTTCGGATTTCTGAAATCCGAACCCCCCCGAGCCCCCCCGATCCGAGTCCGATCCGAGTCAGGCTCGACTTTTCCCGCCTGACTCGGATCTGAAATCGAAGCAAAACGTCATCATCCCGCCTTCCGAGTCTCGCGGGTTTTGGATCCTATATAAGGTACCCGCGTCGGCGCCATTTTCTCACTCGGCTGTGGACAGTGAAGAGGGAGGGTGGGAGTTAGGGCTGTGTAGTGTAGTGTAGTGTAGTGCTGCTGTTGTCCACTACTTCAAAGTCCATAGGGGCTGGCTGTGTTGTGCTGTGCTGCTGTTGTTAATAGGGGCTGTGTCCACTACTTCAAAGTCCATAGGGGCTGGCTGGACTGTGTTGTGCAGTCAGTTCTCCATAGGGGCTGTGTCCACTCATAAGTCCTGTGCAGTGTCCCAGTCCTAAAGGGGTGCTGTAGTGTTGTCCAGGGGGTGCACTGTCCATCAGGGGTGCTCCCCCCAAGTGCTAAAAACATAATATATTTTCTGTGTTTGTGAATTGTGTGCGCAGTAGCCGCACGTGCATCAACAAAGTAGTGCCAAGCGTGCGCCTGTGTCATAAGTAAAGGGCCAGCTGGCTTGACCGTTAAAGGGTGCTGTAACCCCCAAAGTACACTCCAGTCCAAACCAAAAAAATAATTATTTTCTGTGTTTGTGAATTGTGTGCGCAGTAGCCGCACGTGCATCAACCAAGTAGTGCCAAGCGTGTGCCTGTGTCATAAGTAAAGGGCCGGCTGGCTTAACCGTTAAAGGGTGCTGTAACCCCCGAAAGTACACTCCAGTCCAAACCGAAAAAAAAAATTATTTTCTGTGTTTGTGAATTGTGTGCGCAGTAGCCGCACGTGCATCAATAAAGTAGTGCCAAGCGTGCGCCTGTGTCATAAGTAAAGGGCCGGCTGGCTTGACCGTTAAGGGTGCTGTAACCCCCGAAAGTACACTCCAGTCCAAACCAAAAAAAAAATTATTTTCTGTGTTTGTGAATTGTGTGCGCAGTAGCCGCACGTGCATCAACAATGTAGTGCCAAGCGTGCACCTGTGTCATAAGTAAAGGGCCGGCTGGCTTGACCATTAAGGGTGCTGTAACCCCCAAAGTACACTCCAGTCCAAACCAAAAAAAAAAATATTTTCTGTGTTTGTGAATTTTGTGCGCAGTAGCCGCACGTGCATCAACAAAGTAGTGCCAAGCGTGCGCCTGTGTCATAAGTAAAGGGCCGGCTGGCTTGACCATTAAAGGGTGCTGTAAGCCCTGAAAGTACACTCCAGTCCAAACCAAAAAAAAAATTATTTTCTGTGTTTGTGAATTGTGTGCGCAGTAGCCGCACGTGCATCAACAAAGTAGTGCCAAGCGTGCGCCTGTGTCATAAGTAAAGGGCCAGCTGGCTTGACCGTTAAGGGTGCTGTAACCCCCAAAAGTACACTCCAGTCCAAACCAAAAAAAAAATAATTTTCTGTGTTTGTGAATTGTGTGCGCAGTAGCCGCACGTGCATCAACAAAGTAGTGCCAAGAGTGCGCCTGTGTCATAAGTAAAGGACCGGCTGGCTTGACCGTTAAAGGGTGCTGTAACCCCCAAAGTACACTCCAGTCCAAACCAAAAAAAAATTTATTTTCTGTGTTTGTGAATTGTGAGCGCAGTAGCCGCACGTGCATCAACAAAGTAGTGCCAAGCGTGCGCCTGTGTCATAAGTAAAGGGCCGGCTGGCTTGACCGTTAAGGGTGCTGTAACCCCCGAAAGTACACTCCAGTCCAAACCAAAAAAAAAATTATTTTCTGTGTTTGTGAATTGTGTGCGCAGTAGCCGCACGTGCATCAACAAAGTAGTGCCAAGCGTGCGCCTGTGTCATAAGTAAAGGGCCGGCTGGCTTGACCGTTAAAGGGTGCTGTAACCCCCGAAAGTACACTCCAGTCCAAACCAAAAAAAAAATTATTTTCTGTGTTTGTGAATTGTGTGCGCAGTAGCCGCACGTGCATCAACAAAGTAGTGCCAAGCGTGCGCCTGTGTCATAAGTAAAGGGCCGGCTGGCTTGACCGTTAAGGGTGCTGTAACCCCCGAAAGTACACTCCAGTCCAAACCCCCCAAAAAATAATTTTCTGTGTTTGTGAATTGTGTGCGCAGTAGCCGCACGTGCATCAACAAAGTAGTGCCAAGCGTGCGCCTGTGTCATAAGTAAAGGGCTGGCTGGCTTGACCGTTAAAGGGTGCTGTAACCCGCAAAGTACACTCCAGTCCAAACCAAAAAAAAAATTATTTTCTTTGTTTGTGAATTGTGTGCGCAGTAGCCGCACGTGCATCAACAAAGTAGTGCCAAGCGTGCGCCTGTGTCATAAGTAAAGGGCCGGCTGGCTTGACCGTTAAAGGGTGCTGTAACCCCCAAAAGTACTTTCCAGTCCAAACCAAAAAAAAAATTATTTTCTGTGTTTGTGAATTGTGTGCGCAGTAGCCGCACGTGCATCAACAAAGTAGTGCCAAGCGTGCGCCTGTGTCATAAGTAAAGGGCCGGCTGGCTTGACCGTTAAGGGTGCTGTAACCCCCGAAAGTACACTCCAGTCCAAACCAAAAAAAAATTATTTTCTGTGTTTAGCCGCACGTATATATCAAATTGATATAACATAAATGGAGGACCAAACTTTCTCCGATAAAAATAAAATAGAGAAAGATCAAGAACCACTTCCTCCTAGTGCTGAAGCTGCTGCCACTAGTCATGACATAGACAATAACATGCCATCAACGTCGTCTGCCAAGGCCGATGCCCAATGTCATAGTAGAGGGCACATACAATCCCAAATGGCAAAGTTCAGGAAAATGACCTTGAAAAAGACATTTAAATCAGCTGAAGAGAAACGTAAACTTGCCAATATGTCATTTACGACATGGAGTGGCAAGGAACGGCTAAGGTCAATCCCTAGTATGTTCATGACTAGTGGTTCAGCTTCACATGACGATGGAAGCCCTCCTCCCACTAAAAAAATCAAAAGAGTTAAGCTGGCAAAAGCACAGCGAAGAACTGTGCTTTCTAAGAAGATATCACAAATCCCCAAGGAGAGTCCAAGTGTGGTGGTGGTTGCGATGCCTGACCTTCCCAGCACTGGACGGGAAGAGGTGGCTCTTTCCACCATTTGCACGCCCCATGCAAGTGCTGAAAGGAGCACCCACAGTCCACTTGCTGATATGCAAATTGAAGATGTCACTGTTGAAGTACAACAGGATGAGGATACTGGTGTAGCTGGCGCTGAGGAGGAAGTTGGCGAGGAGGATTCTGATGGTGATGTGGTTTGTTTAAATCAGGCTCCGGGGGAGACAGTTGTTGTCCGTGGGATGAAAAAGCCCATCACGGTCATGCCTGGGCAGAAGACCAAACATTCCACCTCTTTGGTCTGGCAATATTTCTATCCAAATCCAGGCAACAACTGTCTTGCCATATGTACCATATGTAAAGGTGAAATAAGTAGGGGTAGGGACGTCAACCACCTAGGAACATCCTCCCTTATACGGCACCTGCAGCGCGTTCATAAAAAGTTACTGTCAAGTTCAGAAACTTTGGCTAAGACCGTAAGCAGTCCAGGGACACCTAAATCCCGTTGTCCTGTTGTATCCAAGCGCCTGCAAACCACACCGTCAACTCCCTCCTCGTCAATTTCCTCCTTAGTCAGGATCGGAAGTAGTCCTGCAGGCCATGTCACTGGCATGACTGACTCTCCTATCCGGGATTCCTCGGAGGATCCTGCATTGCTACACCTACTGCTGCCGCTGCTGCTGTTGCTGCTGCTGGGAGTCGTTCATCATCCCAGAGAGGAAGTAGGAACACCACTACTTTTACTAAACAATTGACCCTCCAACAGTCCTTAGCGAGGAGGATGAAGTACGACAGCAGTCATCCTGAAGCAAAATGTATAACTGAGGCCTTGACTGCTATGTTGGTGTTAGACGTGCGTCCGGTATCCGCCATTAGTGCAGTGGGATTTAGACAATTGATGGAGGTAGTGTGTCCCCGGTTCCAAATCCCGTCTAGATTCCACTTCACTAGGCAGGCGATACCGAGACTGTACAGAAACATCAGAAAAAGTGTCCTCAGTGTCCTGAAAAATGCCGTTGTACACAATGTCCACTTAACCACGGACATGTGGACAAGTGGAACAGGGCAGACTAAGGACTATATGACTGTGACAGCCCACTGGGTAGATGTATCACCTTACGCAGCAACAGCAGCAGCGTCACCAGTAGCAGCATCTCAGAAACGCCAGCTCGTTACAAGGCAGGCTACGCTGTGTATCACCGGTTTCAGTAAGAGGCACACCGCCGACAACCTCTTAGAGAAACTGAGGGAAATCATCGCCCAGTGGCTTACCCCACTTAGACTCTCCTGGGGATTTGTGATATCTGACAACGCCACCAATATTGTGCGGGCATTACATCTGGGCAAATTCCAGCACGTCCCATGTTTTGCTCACACAATAAACTTGGTGGTGCAGAATTTTCTGAAAAGTGACAGGGGCGTGCAGGAGACGCTTTGGGTGGCCCGAAAAATTTCTGGCCACTTTTGCCATTAAGCGACTGCGTGCCGAAGACTGGAGCGCCAGCAAACACTCTTGAACCTGCCCCGCCATCACCTGAAGCAAGAGGTTGTGACGCGGTGGAACTCAACCCTCTATATGCTTCAGAGGATGGAGGAGCAGCAAAAGGCCATACAAGCCTATACATCCACCTATGACATAGGCAAAGGAGGGGGTATGCACCTGACTCAAGCGCAGTGGAGAATGATTTCCGTGTTGTGCAAGGTTCAAGCCTATGTGGTGTCTCTATTTCTGGCCGACACAAGCCTGCAGAGGTGCAAAGACCTGCTGGTGAACACACTGTCAGCTGAAGCGGAACGTGACACGTCAACGGCTCCTTCTTCATTTTCTCCCGCAACTGGGGCTGCCAGGAAAAAACTTTGGTATCCTAAGCAACCCGCTGGCGGTGATGCAGGGCAGGCAGGACCAAGTTTGGACATCTGGTCCGGACTGAAGGACCTGGCAACAATTTCTGACATGTCTACTGTCACTGCGTATGATACTGTCACCATTGACAGAATGGTGGAGGATTACATCGGTGACAGCATCCAAGTAGGCATGTCAGACAGTCCATACCTGTACTGGCAGGAAAAAGAGGCAATTTGGAGGCCCCTGTACAAACTGGCTCTATTTTACCTGAGTTGCCCCCCCTCCAGTGTGTACTCCGAAAGAGTGTTTAGTGCAGCCGGGAACCTTGTCAGCGAAAGGCGTAGGAGGTTGCTTCCACAGAATGTGGAGAAGATGATGTTCATCAAAATGAATTATCAGCTCTTCCAGGGAGACCAGCCTCCAGAAGGTACAGAGGGACCTGTGGTGGTGGATTCAAGTGGGGACGAGTTAATACTTTGTGAGGATGAGGATGTACACACTGAAGAGGGTGAGGAATCGGTGCATGAGGAGGATGAGGATGACATCTTGCCTCCGTAGAGCCAGTTTGTGCAGGGACACATTAATTGCCAGCTTGTTTTGTGGGGGCCCAAACGAACCAATCATTTCAGCCACAGTTGTGTGGCAGACCCTGGCGCTGAAATGATTGATTTGTTAAAGTGTGCATGTCCTGTTTATACAACATAAGGGTGGGTGGGAGGGCCCAAGGACAATTCCATCTTGCACCTCTTTTTTTTCTTTGCATTATGTACAGTTTGGGGCCTAGTTTTTCTAACTGCCATCCTGTCTGCCACTGCAGTGTCACTCCTAGATGGGTCACGTGTTTGTGCCGCCCACTCGTGTCGCTTAGCATAGTCATCCAGCTACCTCGGTGCAACCTTTTGGACATAAAAACACTATTGTGAGGTGTGAGGTGTTCAGAATAGACTAGAAATGAGTGGAAATTAAGGTTATTGAGGTTAATAATAGCATAGGAGCAGAAAAACCTACAAATTATGTGATGTTAGCTGTTTTTATGCTTTTTTTCAAAAAAATACAGATCCAAAACACAAAACCCAGAACCCAAAACACGGAAGGGTGGTTTTGGCAAAACCAATCCAGATCCAAAACACGAAGAAAGATCCAGATCCAAAACCAAACCACAAAACACGAAAAGTGGCCGGTGCACACCCCTAACAATAACACTGCCTAATTAGGCATGCCTATGAAACGGCGTTGAAACACACAGGCAGGCTTGCATTCGCACCTCCAATCCCCCATTTCTAGTAGCCAGCCCCTGTTACCAACCTTTAACGGCCTCTCCTGTCACTCATTCAACTGTGCTGTCTATGCTGAGCGAGTGAGTGCTTCCTGATCTGACGCAGTGATTCGCGCACGCGCAATGTGATGCATACGCATGCACAGAACGCAAACATTGGCCAGCAACGAGCAATCGCATTCTAGCGAGCAGGTCTGAATCAGGACCAATGTGCATTTGCAAAATACGTCTGTGCATTGTGTTTCAACCAGTTGGGAATCAGAAAAGCCTGGATGGCTTCACTGAAAGCAGAAAGGTTTGTGCTGGGTCCCCGTTGCCTCCGTCCATATTTCTAATGACATCTATAGATGGTGTAAGTGGTACAGGGCAGGATGTATCATGTATCGCATATGCGTTACATCCCATACTTTACCATATGCATATCAGTATTTATTAATGCCAAATTCATGAACAATTACGCTTGGGACAGCTCTTCTTTTAAGAACTGTCATTTGCGATGTGAGTACCTCTGAGTTTATGACCCTTGAGTACTATTTTGCATTCTCGGCCATCGGTCTGTGCATGGGGGGATAAAGTGGGAACTTAAGGATCCCTCTCCAGGTAATTCTGCAAAAAGAAGGCTATAGGCCTCTATAGGCAACATCACTCACATGTAGAATGAAGCAAAACTCAGAAAATGGCAGATTTCAAAGGTTTGACAGCATTTTGGAGCTTAATACATCCCGCACACATTGGCAAACAGCAGTAAGATAATCTTACTGTTCTGAACAGAGGACATAAAACCTTTAGTCAGTGCTAAAAGAGTTATGTCTCATTTTTAAATGGAGCCCTATGTTTATTTATCTACATTTTTTCAATATTTATTATGAATGGTTATTGCCTTATTGATCTATTTTTTTTGTCACTTTTGCAATGGCCTAAGAGATATATATCATAAAACTGTAATGGCTTAGTAGTAAATGGTAATTACTAATATGACAATACTTGTTTCACTTGACTAAGTGGTAAAATTTCTACCATGCATCCCTGAGACATGAGAGTACAAACATGTAATGTATTTGAATAATCACTCTACAAACACTATTCTTTTTATTTTTTTTATATATAATTTTATGTTTATAGCCAAGTTATTAACTAGTCTATATCATATTATCATATCAATGAAAGAATTGGATATATTGTAGAGTAACTATATATCAGTTAACAGACTGGACTATTTACAATATCAAGAGGGTCATGTCAACACATTCTTCATGGTAAGCGCCTTCACACAATTAAATCATCAGTTAGATCTGTGCCCTAATAGTACTAGAGAGTATTCTCTCTGCTAAGCTGCTAACGCTAGACTGATGCTCCCTATTTATCTGTAGTGCACTCCAAGGGAAGCGCAACGCGTCATTAACTGCAGATGCAATTTGAATCCTGGCCTCAATCAAGAAACAGCACTACAACAATTGACCAATACAATGATTACAGGGGAAGAATATATAGTAGCCAGTTTGTTAAGGAATAATTAAACATCTGTTCCATTTTGTTTGGAGGGATATCTAGTCTCAGAATAGGCATACACGAGTCACTCCAATTCATCCCGAAGTTACATTGGAAACAATATAATTGTTTATTGCCTATAAAAAGGATGTAGCGTGAGTCAACAGGACAAGTTTAAACTGTTGTATGAGTCTGATTTGTAGAGACACAATGCTTTAATAAATGTCCCCAGTAGTGTGTATGATACCAATCTCATCGAACATAATGTAGACTGATGATGTGAAGCACAACTAAACAGCGATGTTAATGGCAATTGCATAGTTTTCATAATATAGACATTATGGATTAGAATGAAGTTCCATTACTGTTGTAAATAGACTTTGAGTAGGATTTTCTATTGATTTATCTCACTATTGTTTTCTACTTCACATGGCCGTCAGCAAAAAGCATTAAAATCGTTTTCTATACATTAAAAACATAAAAAGATGATTTTGGTTACTTCCAGAATAACAATGTAATACCACAATGTATAGTAAATTATTAGCCATCTCAATAGGTTTAGCTACTTGGTAGCATACACACAACTGAACAGTGATGTGCGGTGAGGTGAGGCATGTGAGGCAGAGCCTTTTCTGCCATACTTAGGTATACTCCACAGTTTTTACTAAAAAAATTATAAGAAAAATGTAAAAAAAAATATTATAAATATCTTTTTTATAGTCAAAATTCTGGAGTAAAAACTGTATGGCAGGTGAGGCACTACCTCCCCTGTCTACCTTTCCCACACATCTCTGATGAACACACGCCAAATTACCAGCACTATATAACAGCTGCACCTGTGTATAATGCCCACATGAACCCTAGGGTTCATATATTTATGTGTAAATCTGGCCCTGACACTAGCCAGTGCTTTCCCAGCCATTCACCTCACCGCACGTCATTACAAATATATGTGATCAAAGTACATATATATATATATATATATATATATATATTCCTCTGCACATATACAAATCCAGCTCTGTAATTTTCAATCTCCCATATAAAATTATACAATGGAACCATTTAAGCACCAATATATGTCAGTTATATCGATCACTGCTCTCCAGATCCCACAGTTTGGATGCACTCTGTTAGAAGTAAACACATAGGGGCGCTACATAGTGCATAAAGTTTGATTTGAAAAGTCTCTGAAATCTCTTAAAAAGACAACCAACTGACAGGGTTGTGCTTGTACCTTATAACTAACAGTGTGGGCTTTATAGCACATGGCTCAACATATAGCATTATACTGCACCAGAATTCTCTCTGCAACCACTCCTGCCTCAGCCGGCTTCGCAAACCACGCTACTGACTACCAACCACAGTCACAGCGTGTAAAGACCATGTCAACTACAGGAGGGGAAGAAGTCTGGGGCAGCATCTTCACATCACCAGGCCACACTCTAACGTGTTTCTCCAAGAACTTTGTACCCTTATAGAAACATAACAAAACTTAACTCTAATAATGACACAGGACAGCAGTTTTTGGTGATAAAATAGTTAATCAAATTTATTTGATAACAATTTCATATTAAGATAAAGGACTAATGGTGGCAAGGATCAAGGGAGAAGGTAGTTCAGCACTGACTATAAGACCCTATGTCCACAGTGGCCTCGAAAGGTGACAAAGTAGGGGACAGTGTCTGCACCTGGGTGCCCAGCTCAAAAGTCAAATGCCTCACCTCCATATCCATGCCTAATGGAGACCCTTCTGGCTAGATGGGGTATCTGGCCCCTGGCCATCATCCTAATGCCACTGTGAAGGAAAGTGCTTCAGCTGTGCACCACCAATTTTTTAGATCTGCCAGATCCTTCCACCAAAACAAGGTAAATAAAAGACAAGTAACATAAGGGACTGAGAAAGGGAGAACAGCTTGAAGTCAAAGAGCCTGAGTCAGTATGAGCTAGAGATGTGCAGGCTCAGATTAGTTCAGACTTTCCCGCCAAATTCTGATTTTTCCCACCAAAAATTGGGTATCAGAAAGAGGCAAAATGTCATCTTTCAAGGACAAACACCTTCTTTCCTGCACAAAAGTCCATGAAAGATGACGTTTTGCCTCTTTCTGAGACACGATTTTTGGCGGGAAAATCTGAACTAATCCGAGCCTGCACATCTCTAGTATGAATCAAAGAGATATATGTGGCAATCAATTAGCCACATTAACCTGTTTATGCTGGAAAATGTGGGTTTATATGGCTGGATGTGAATTTTTCACTATTCAATTAGACACGTGCATTAGCTTTATATAAGAATTAATACAACTTTTTGTTCGCAGTCCAAATCTTTCTTGGGGCTATAATTTGGAAAATACTTGCATGTAGGGGTTACAGGTGTTTTTTGACAAATTTATCAAAGTGGGTCAAAATTACACAAAGATCACCTAATGGGCATTTTTAATGCACCAAAATTCATCTACAGGCTTTTATATGCTGAAAAATACTTGTTTTCTATATTTACAGTATTCACTGTTTTTAGAAAATACAAAAATAAGCAATTTGACACCTTATATCACAGGTTCTCAAACTCGGTCCTCAGGACCCAAAACAGTGCATGTTTTCCAGATCTCCTCACAGAATCACAAGTGAAGTAATTACCTCCACCTATGGATCTTAACTGAATCCCCGACCGCTGCTGTCTGCTCCTGCCGTCCACAGCGGGGGGAGTTGGAAGGCGGAGTTCATGAGTGAGTTCCTGCCGGCTCCCTCCATGGATGACACAGCATCCAATGAGAGTCTGTCTGACTCTCATTGGCTGCAATAACAAACACACAACCACCGCTCTCACAGCCGCCTCTCTCACTGCGGTCTACACTACACTTGTGGAGCCCTGACGTCGGATCCTTTCGCGAAAATCTGACAACGCGAGGATCCGAGTCAAGCGGAGAACACCCGAACAGCATTCGGGTGGACTCAGATCCCGACGTTTGGAGCGGTACGGATTCCACAGAATCCGAACCACTCATCCCTAATATGTACCAAGTGTGCGTTTTTAGAAATGGAATTGTTTCCCAGAGCAACCAATAAGATTCTACAGTACCTAACATTTATCTAGCACCTTCTAGAAAATAGGAGCTAGAATCTGATTGGTTGCTAACTTGCTATGAGCAACATCTCCACTTCTAAAAACTCTCACTTTAGTAAATATTAGTTTTTTATACTGTTATCCAAGGCTGGCTGTCCCTTTTTGAGAGCATTGTACATGGTGATTTACCCACTTCTCTCAAAAAACTGCATGCGACTGGTGGGATAAGCCTTATCCAATTGAATTGTGCATTAAGTAGAAGCGTGATAAATTAAGCCACGGTAAAACAAGAGTTTACAGTGGCTAATTCAATTTGTCCCATAGATTTTGAAAGGCCTGAGACCATCCTTTAGCTATGAACTGACTGAAGATACAGACATAATGACTCATAACCAGGAAATGTTTACAGCCTGTTGCTACTTCAATGTTTAACTCTCCTCAGTCTAGTTAGACTTCTGTCAGCCAGAATCTTCACAAGTGCCCTACTGAATCTGGGACAGTACAGTAGAAAGACTTGTATATATATTTCTATCACCATCATCATCGAGAAGAATGGAAATAGATGCAGAACCATTTTGCATGCCTGTGTCTGACCGTTTATATTGCCATTTTTGTTTTGATTACAGAATAAGTAAATGGAGACTCATTTTAAGGATGTTTTATAATGTTATCTTCAACACTTTTCTAATACAATGTGCAATATACTGTACCTTACTCATCCATCTTGGAAAAAGTAAGAAATTGACTTTATAATTGGTAACAGGGAGGAATAATTGAAACTTTACATGCAAACTTTGGCACCTATACAGTTGTGTTCTGTGTCATATTAATGTCTTCTCCTTTTACAAAGAATTCAAACAACATGAAGCAGCTATCTTTCTTCTGCAAAATGACACTGTAAATTAATTGCTAATTAGGGCTTGTCTGTTTTGAAAAAAAAAAGTTGAAATAATTATTACTTTCTCAATGCCTTCATCTTGAAAGTTCATAATTATATCCTGATGTACAAATCCAATTAACAAAAGGGATGTCTGAAAATCCAGCAGAAAAAAGACGATGATTTTGGTAATTATGTGTACCTGCGGCTTTTAATGGGAGAGATGGACCCATTGTGCTATTCATTTCACATGTTATGCAATTGCTGATAATTGCGGTGTCTGCAGAACACATTTATCATTAGTTGTCTTATGTTTAGAGATGTAGAACTATGTCTGTTTGCTAAATTGTGAGTCAATATTAATCTCAAAGGGTTTATTTTGTTGTTATCATATGTGTGTGGCTGTGACCTCTCTCATCATTAATGTATATGACTGTGACCTCTCTCATTCATAGGTGAAATGTAATAGAGTCCATGTTTTAGTGCGACTATGGACGCATCAATTCACAATGAGTATGACAACAGTTTCTTCTTAAACGTGCACTATGTACTGTAATAGCATACAAATTGTACTGTGCAAGTTTGTAAGAACTGCAAATCCATACAAGTTTTTCTGTGTGCAAACTCGCAACTTGTAATGCGAGTTTCATTACAAAGTGCGGGTTTATCAGAAGCCTGCACAGATCATTGAGTTAAGTGTAAGTTTACAACTCACACCCTATCACATTGTTTGTTGTGACAATCACATTGAATACCTGCCAGTTCTATGCTTGGAATGCAAAAACATTTGGATGCAACTTTGGCCCTGATTCAGAGGCGCTCGCTGTTTGCGAGCGCTTGCTCTGAATCAGGGCGGGACATTTTTTTTAAACCCCAGGCTCCAGGCCCCTCTCTAAGCTGTGTGTGACCACCCACAGCTCTAGCGGGCGGCCTGGCGATGGTCGCGATTATCACGACCATCGGGCTTGCGACGAGACCCGTGTGGTAGGGTCTCATCCATCGCAAGCCCCAGTGAACTTCCTGCTCTTATAGAACACACAGAGAACCAGCAACTTTTGTAAGCTGACAGTTAGTAAATAGACCATAAAGTGTCATTTATGAAGCCAAAAAAAACCACATGCGTTTTGCCCATCACTCGGGCAATTTTTGAGATGTTCCTACTAGAGATGGGCAGTTCGGTTTTGCTGAAAAACAAACACCCAAATTTTGGGGTTCTGACCTGGACCGCGTCTCATGTCGGATCACTTTTGGGGTTCTGAGTAGAACCGAGTTCCAGCTCGAATCACTTTTGGAGTTCCCAGTAGAAGTGAGTAGAGTCCAGTTTGGTTCTTCTGATATGTGTGAAACTTGGATCTAAAAAACAAATCTCAGATTTTGGATTGAATGTAAATAGGTCCAAATTACATGATTTTAGCTGTTTTTATACATTTTTTAAAGAAATCCAAAACCAAACCAAAACACTTGAGGGTGGTTTTGCCAAAACCAGAACCAAAACACTGGGGATCACGGAAATCTCTGATTCCTATCACTTACATAGTAAAGTGCATGGCTTAGTATGTCAAGATGCTGCTGACTAAAACATGGTTTCTCCTTTTGATAACATTAACTAAGCAGATCATGGCGGGGAATTAGCTACATTGCATTCATTTTTAGCTCCAAACCGTAGCACTCACTTACTCAGACTACATTAGGACTAGTACAAAAATGCTGGTTTTAGTAGACATAATCCTGGTTGGGTAGTTAGCTCCAACAGGTCCTTCAGAAGAGAGATAACATTGACTTGTGACAATAATTGTTTATTTATTAAGGAGGAAAAATGTATTTATATTTCCATTAAGGGGGAAATATTAAGGTAACACTTAACCCTGCGTCAGGCGCAGCTGGCCTGGCAGGCTCAACAAAGCTGTTCTTGCTCACCTCTCCACCACAAGGGGGCGCAGGGGCCTGACCCTCCTAGTACCTTCCTATCTCTAGGTGCTGATGGAAACCCCCCTAGTCAGTTTTCCCGCCACCTGCGTGGAGTGCAGTAGTGACCTTCTTGGCCTCTCAGGCTCATTACACCCGAAGTCGTCCGCCTTTTGAAGGTACGTATTTCTTTTTATTTTCTCACAATCTTGTGTATTTTGCTCATTTTATGAATGAAAATTACAAAGGTTGTGGGTATATTGCGGAAATATGTAGGTTTGTCCAGGGTGGCCTCTTAGGCACACTGCGCTTCTTAAAATTTAGTATTTTTTGTTTTTCTTGCTTTAAGGTTAATAATGTGGTTTTGTGAATCAGATTTCCATATATTCTCTCTTTATACATCCTAATGAAGGTCACTGACCACTTTAAGAAAGATAGAATTGATTTAATTAGATGCTAATGACGATTTTATAACAGGCGCCTGTCAGACGCACTGCGCCCGAACCTGGGAGTCCCAGAGGTGCGCCCAATGCAGGGTTAAGTGTCAAAATAGATAAATTATGTGATTATGGGGGCGATAACATTTAATTTATCATGGGGGCAATAATGTGTATCATCAGTTCATCATAATTGTGTACTTACAGCTTAACTGAAGTACCTGCACATAACATGGCTGGAACAGGTGTACACACGTGTCTGTGCTGGTCTACATCTATTACACAGTTCTGCATACACACCATGACTGTACTCCGGTTATGGGTGTATACCCCTTGCCCACCTTGCCCAACCCCTCCAGGACTTCTGTGCCACATTCAGAGAAGTCTGTATGGGAATACATGAGTACGGACTGTTTTGTGGGCGTATGAGGAATGAGTCTATATTTTTTTACACAATTCAAACTGGAGTAGGTCTCACTCTGTACCAGGCCTTTTATCTATAATTTAATATCTATAAGAATGCAATACTATTTATTTGAGAAACCATTTGGCTTTGCCTAGCACAGAATAGAGACTGTTCAATTAAAACGTTCAATACAGCACAAACTATTAGTTCTTTTCAAGGCTTTAACCTAGAGGCTCCCACTAAGCCTTAAATAGCAAAATGCATAACCGTAGCCTGCCTTGCAGTGTGTTCATTACATAAGCACCCAAGAAATACGGATAGAAACTGAAATAGAATGCTTCTATATTATTGAAGGAGTATACATCCTACTTTATCCTTTTTGTCACTGCCCTGTGCTATTTTGTTGTTTTATTATCATTGAGAGCAAATACTGTCTTGTTAGTACCTGCCTCTGGGACAAATACTTCATCGTTCATCGACTTCCAAAGGGATTCTCTGCTTCAGAGATGAGAAGGCCAATTTTGAAATTTCTTTACTGATTTCTTGTGACTCCTTCAGGCGCTACACTACAGTGGCTGCAGAAATAACGATTCTATACTGTGAATACAAAATACGTAACTGCTGGGATCATGTATTTTTAAAATACATGTTAAAAAAACAAGCACTTATACAGTAGTTACATATGGTTGTGCAGTTAAGGCACTAGATATTACATTTACAGTAAATGGCAACAATTTACTACAATCAATTGATGGTTTAGAAAAGCTGAAACACATAATGCTCCAGGACACTAGCATTCTGCTTAGGTAACTGAAGCTGCTGTGCCAAGCTTTATTTTTCCTATGTCTACCAGATCATTCAGGTCTATTGCACGGTGTATAGGGTTTGCACACGTGTGCAATGGTAATGATGCTGGTTATTTCACCAAGCATATGAATAGAGGCAATGCAACTTGGAATATGGGTGACTAGTCACATTTTGTTCCATGCAGGTAATTGTGGCCAACTTTCGTTATAGTTCATTTGGACCAAAAAGTACAGTCTGAGTCTGTCTCTGATACATTACTGTGCTCTTGCACTGTGCTTTATCACCTTCTCATGTCCTGTCCACTAGCTCTGCCTCATCTGCCAAATAATATTACTTTGATTAATTTCATGAATATCTACAACAACTGTCTTAGCAGATAATACACTCATCTTCTGTACCCTGCTAGGCAGAAAATGGGACATGACTCAGGGCTAGAATTTCCGTGTCCTGGACTATCGATAGACAGTAAAAAGGTCGAAAATATCTAGATAGAAATCAGGTGTTAGACAATCAATAGGTCGACTGGGACAAAATGTCGACAGGGACAAAATGTCAACATACTAAAGGTAGACATGTAAGAATGTTGACAGGTACAAATGATTGCCAATGTCAAAAGGTCGACATGAAAATGGTCGACATGAAAATGGTTGACACAAGAATGGTCAACACATTTTTTTAATGTTTTTTAGGGTTAGGCACTTACCCCAATGGTTAAGGATAGGCAACAGGAGGGAGGGTTAGGCACTTACCGGAGGGTTAGGGTTTGGCACTAGAAGGGATGGTTAGGGTCAGCCACCTGCCCTGACAGTTACAGTTAGGCACCAGGAAGGAGGGCTAGGGTTAGACACCAAGGTGAGGATTAGGGTTAAATTGAAGATGAAGGCTAAAAAAAAAAATCATCACCTATTGACCATTTTATGTCGACCAGTTTCATGCCGACCTTTTACCATGTCGACATTTGTACCAGTTGACCTTCTTACGTGTTTACCTTTAGTGTGTCAACCTTTTGTCCTTGCCGACCTTTTGTCCCAGTAGACCTACTGACTGTCTAATATTTGGTGTCTATCTAGACACTGTGGATCTTTTTACTGTCTGTCTGTTAATCCACACCCAAATTTTCTACTTCTAATCTATAAACTTATGATTCCCTGTAATCATTTACTAATATTTAACTATATTTAAGACTATTAATTATATGGGCACAGAATTCTGGAGGGGGGCATGGTGTTTAAGGGGCTACACCTCAAAATATATAAGAGGTACTGAGCTGAAATTTGGCAGGGGCGGGTAGAACTGTCACTCAGTGCTGTATGGATTGGGGAGTAATCTAAAGCTCCAACTGTCACTTTTTTCTGACATTCTCAATTAGGACCACTTTTCTGCTGTTCTTTATGGGTTTAATTGGGAAGGCATAACTCAGGGTAGGTGGCGAATTTAGACTTGGGGTTTGTTTTATTAGATAGCTATTGTTCCAGGGTACCGCCTTTTGGAGTTCAGGTAAATTAGAAAGTTACAGTTTTTAAACTATTACCTCAAGAATGCACCATTGAATAGATAGGAAATTTCAACTTGTTGAGCAGCCGCAGTAGGAGGCTCAAGTAGGTGTACTCACTGTGGCTTCACTTGGGTGTACCAAGATGGCCGTCATTTGTGGGCTTTAGCAGTGCTGGGCTCGGGGGAAGGAAGCTGGTGGGACCCAGGGGAAAGGTGTGGAGGGGGTAGCAGGCGTCAGCTGTGGCCAGGACCCAAGGGACAGTAACAAGCCTTAGCGGCGGCAGTGTGGGTGGCAATGCGGTCAGCAGTAGGGGAAGGCATTAGGACCCAGGATTTGTGTTTAAAAAAAAATGGCGAGGCCCCACCACCCAAAAAACAACCAGTCCTGGTTGCTAAAATACAGGGGACAAAAGATGTAGGTATCCCCCGTATTTAGAACAACCAGCACTGGGCTCTGAGCCAGCCCTGGTTCTGGAAATACAGGGGGAAAAAATTACTAGAGATGTGCGCTGACCCCAGTGTTTTGGTTTTGGTTTTGGATCTGGATCTCCCCTGGTTTTGGATCTGGATTGGTTTTGCCTAAACCTCACCTCCGTGTTTTGTTTTCCTGTTTTGGTTTTGGATCTGGATTTTATTCTTAAAAAATAAAAAAAAGCTAAAATCATAAAATGTGCCTTTTTTGTTCCTACAGTATTAATAATCTCAATAACATTTATTTCCACTCATTTCCAGTCAATTTTGGTTACCTCACAGCTCACAATATTGATTTATTTCATCTAGTTAAAGGGCCAAAAGGTTGCATCCAGCTTGCTGGCTCAAACCTGATTGATATAATTATTAATAGAGTTGAGGACTGTGCAAAGATGATGGTTGGGATACCCTTGAGGATTGAAGGCATGGGCCTTCATAGAGGACAAGGAAGTTGACAGCCTTGCATTGTCATGATGACTGCTCACGGCAGCTACAACGTGTGGTTCTTGGCCTTGCTATCCTGTCATGTGACAGCCCTCCATATTTTCTGTGGTCTTGAAGCAGTGTCACAAGCACCAATAGTGTAGCCAAGGTGTGGTTACAAAATTCACACACATGCAGTTGTGCGCACCCAGAAAAAAAATATACAAAAGACACTCTTTTATTTTTTTCGGGTCCAGAACTTGGGCCAGAGCACAGATTGGTGATGACTGGAGTTGTGCAGCACTAGGTTTCGTTGCTGTATCTTGTGTGGCTAAGCCTAACACGCATACACACACAGAAAGTAAATAGACAAAAGACACTATTTTTTTGTTGTTTTTTTTTAGCTCCAGAACTGTGGGCCCAGAGCACAAATTGATGATGACTGGAGTTGGGCAGCACTAGCTTGCATTGTTGACTTGCTAGATCTTGTTCAGCTAAGCCTAACACGCATAGACACACACTCAACTATTAGAAAAAAAAGACAATTGATTTTCATTTTTTTTCAGCTCCAGAACTTGAGCCCAGAGCATCGATTGATCATGACTAGAGTTGGGCAGCACTAGGTTGCAACTTGCATTGCTGGCTAGATCTTGTGCAGTTAAGCCTAACAAGCACACGCACACACTGACAGTAAAAGATAAAAAAAAAGACAAATGATTTTTATTTTTTTTCAGCTCCAGAACTTGGGCCCAGAGTACTGATTGATCACGACTAGAGTTGGGCAGCACTAGGTTGCAACTTGCGTTGCTGGCTAGATCTTGTGCAGTTAAGCCTAACACGCATGCACACACAGAAAAATATTACACAAAAAGACACTTTTATTGTTTTTTGGGGTATTTTTTACAATTTTTTTTGAGTCCAGAACTTGGGCCCAGATGGATGCAGCAGAGCCCAGATGTATTCTGCACCAACCCAGATGGACATAGCAGACAGCACAGCCCAGAATGGATCAGCAGCACCAGGCCAGGACACAGCTGACAGCAGACAGCACAACACAAAACTATACCAGCAACTCTTCCAGCCCTACACTACCCACCCTCCCTGTTCAGTCTCCACAGCTGGAGTGAAATGGCATCCGCCATGTGATCCCTATATACTACATTGATCATAGAGTTGTAAGCTTGAGAACCACGAGATTTCTGACTCTATGGTTTTGCCACGGTTTTGAGATCTGAGTCAGGCGGGATACCCCAAGCCTGCTTGGATCCAACTCAGATCTGCTAAATTTGGGTGGGTTCGGATCTCTGAAATCCGAACCCGCTCATCTCTAGTATTTACCAGAACCAGCACTGGACTCTTTCTAGTGGGAGGGTTGTTGCCACAGCCAGGGGAGCCCTTTCACTGGGCCCCCTGCCGAAGCATCACCCCTGACCGCTAGTCATCCCAGGCCAGGGATCCCTGGGGAGCTGGGGACCCCATCAATGAAGGGGTCCCCCTCTCCAGGGCACCCCAGGCTGATAGCCCGGGGCTATCCCCGGCACCTCTGGGCAGTGGGTGCCAGGTTGATTGTGTAAAGTGTGGTGCAAGTAAAGTTAAAATATTAGCTTTTGCTGTGGAACTACAGTTCCCAGTATGCCTCCCTCACATGCTGGTACTTGGAGAACAACAAGTATCAGCATGCGGGGCATTATGAGCCTGCTGGTACCTGTAGTTCCAAAGCATAAGCAATATTAAAAAACCACAGAACACACACACCGTAGAAAAGTACAATTTTATTAAAACATACAGACACACGCATGTTCTTACACATGCACACACTACCTCACATACTCAGCTAGTTTCCCTGAAGCCAATCTGTCCTCTTCTCCAAGTAGATAATCCAGTGGATTACCTGTAATAAAAAATCCATACTCACCTCCTCCTATGCGTGGATCAGTCCTCTTCAGACAATCCAGGGTCTTGGCAAAAAAAACGGAACTATGCGGACCCTCTTACATTAGTAGTGTTCTCTAAGAATGACAGCTCCGCCAAGGATTTCAGTTCAGAAATCCCGGTACAGAGTGCTCATTGGCTGAGAGAGGCGAGCCTTCCACCTCTGAGCCAATGAGCTGTTCTCACCATTGACTTCAATGGTGAGAACCGAGTGTGCACTCTTCAAATATGGCGCCTCAGTGCCATTTTTGAAATTCAAAGATGGCTGCTGTAAGCCAATCATGGTACACGACGTCCTCGCCCCGCCCCCTCAGCTGGCTTATATACAGCCAGCGCGTGGCACCGTCCACTCACAGTCCTTCAACTGGGAGGCAGCAGAGAAGAGCTGCCAAAGACAGAAGATGCCCGGGAAGCCCTGGATGGGCAGCGGGCATGCAAAGGAGCTTAAAGGCCACTGCGCTCCAGGTGAAGATGCCATAATAGTCCTGGGGAAGCGGCAACTATGTAAAATAGTTTAAAGGCTGCTGCCCCCCAGGTGAAGGTCCGGCTAAATAAATACTATAAAAACTTGTGTCTTTTTTTGTTTTAATATTTATTTTGCAGGGGTACTATAGGTAACAGCAGGCCCTTAATACCCCATCTGCTGGTACTTGTGGTTCTCCAAGTGCCAGTATGCAGGGATGCCTGCTGGGACCTGTAGTACTACTGCAAAAGACAATGTTTATATTTTCATATGCACCACACAACACAATCAACCCAGGACCCACCGCCCAGGAATGCTGGGGATAACCCCGGGCTATCAGCCTGGGCCTGGGGTGCCCTGGAGAGGGGGACCCCTTTATTGGGGGGGTCCCCAGCTCCCCAGAGATCCCCAGCCTAAGCTGACTAGCGGCCAAGGGTGATACTTTGGCTGGGGGGCCTGGTAAAAGGGCTCCCCTAGCTGTGGCATCACCCCCCACTAGAAAGAGTCTGGTGCTGTTCTATTTAATACAGGGGGACCCTATGCATTTTTCTCCCTGTATTTCCAAAACCAGGGCTGGCTCAGAGCCCAGTGCTGGTTGCACTGAATACTACGTTATTTGTCCCCCATATTTTGGCAACCAGAGCTGGTTCTGACTAGCCCGGTGCTGGTTGTGCTTAAGTACAGGGGACCCAATATGTAATTTTTCCCCTGTATTTAAACACAGGGGAATGTTAAAAGCCTGTGCTTTAGGAGGGCACCTTTTTATTTTACACATTTAATTTTGATGCATAGATGGATCTCACTGCTGCATTCGTGCATCTGTGACTTATTGATTTTATTTTCTTAGGTGCATGTGCACTACCAGTTAGCCCTCTATCACCCACTGATGCCCCCTTTGCAATGCACTGCTGCCACTGCTCTGCACCACTGCTGCTGCCGCTACCCCGCATGCCTACTGCTGTCTCGCATTCTGCACCTCCCAAACCACCTCATGTGTGCTGTTCCCTCTTCCACCTGCATTAGTGTACCATTTTGTTGCCCTTCTCCCTTGCAGGTGGCCCGGTTTATTCATCCAAACCCTGACAGTTAATACATTTTAAAAAAGCTATGAAATTCCATTCCAATGAGCACACAATTCTGTGCATTAGCAGCACCACAATTTTGTGAGTGACAGCAATCTCATTCTGTGAGAGTGATTTATCTGCAGTTAACCGCAGGGTGTGATGGCATACCATATCTGTATTGCGCAAGGATCATGTCCATTAAGGTATCAGCCTTAATGATCGTAATTTCATTGCTTTTTTAGTTTGAGTGGCACAAATTCAGTAGGTTTTGTGAATTTTCAGATCATGTCTAAGAAGCCTTAATTAGACATGTAAAACCGTAAGGTTTTTTGTCTATGGAATATGTAGTTACTTAATATGAGTATTTAATATTAAATATTACTATTTATTTTGACATTTGCTTGCATGCACTGCGGAACACAGATAATGACAGCAGTCACCAGGAGTAGATGCTATGTACAGCATACATACAGTATTGTAGAGTTCAAAGCTTCTAAAATGCTAACATTTTACAACATCTGGACAACTTACTATATATTTTTTCTTGGTCAATGTGAGCTACATTTCTGATTGGTAAAACTCTAAACTGTCGGGTTTAATAGAATCCGAATCGCTCAAACTTAATCTAAACTTATACCTACATCACTGTGAGTTTCATGTCTGCACATACAATTGATGTCTGTATGCAGTTCTATTCAACCGATAAAAATATTGCTCTTATAAAATGTACCACTTTATTGTGGTTATGTGTATTTATATAATAATTAAAGATGTACGCCGATCCACATGTTTTGGTTTTGGATCTGGAATCAACTTTGTGTTTTGGTCTTGGTTTAGGTTTAGCAAAACCGCTTTCACGTATTTTGGTTTTGGACCTGTATTATTTTGTAAATAGTAAAAACAGCTAAAATTATGTTATTTTGACCTGTTAGCATGCATACCAAAACCTGAGTTAGTTCCTTAAATTTGAGTTCTGAACCACAGGAAGATTGTAACTGGGACCCAGTTCAATTTGGTACCCCAAAGTGACTCCGAACTCAGACTCAGTTTGACTTAGAACTAGGGATCTGCGCCGACCCCTGTGTTTTGGTTTTTGTTTTAGATCTGTATCACCTTCATATTTTGGATCTGGATTGGTTTTGCCAAAACTGCACTTGTGTGTTTTGGTTTTGGTTTTGGATCTGTATTTTTTTTTTAATTTATTAAAACTGCTAAAATCACAAAATTTAGGTCTATGATGGTTCCTACAGTATTATCAACCTCAATAACATTAATTTCAAATAGTTTCCAGTCAATTTTGACCACCTCACAGCTCACAATATTGCTACGCTAAGTGGCAGCAGTGGATGGCACAAACACATGGAAGTTCAACTTCCAACATGGCACATAAGGAAACATATGTTTTCATTAATCAAGAGGCCTGAGAAATATGGAGTATGTATGTAGTTGAAGGCAGGACAGAAAGGGTTGATTGGTTGTAAATTTTTTTTTTTTTTTATTCCAAAGTACATTTATGGAGGAGAGGAGAGCATGGGTGAATAATTTATTTAATTCAAAGGCCTGTTAGAGTTGGAGAATGTATGTAGTTGAAGGCATGGAAAGGAAGATTTTAAATGTAGTGAATTTAATTTTTTGATTCCAAAAGCAAATTTATGAGGGAGGAGTGGAGGGGAGGCATTTACAAAAAATATTTAAATCATTCACAACAGTCCTTGCACCAGAAGAATCCTTGAGCACTATGCCTGCTCCTGCTGCTTGTAGTGGATTTTCATCCCAGAAGGGGACCAGGAAGACTTCTAGTAATATTTAAAAAACAATTGACTTTTAAACAATCCTTTGCAAGGGGGAGCAAGTTTGACAGCAGTCACCCAGTTGCACAGCAGATCACTGACGCCATAACATCTATGCTGGTATTATATGTGCATCCAATATCTGCCAATAATGCTGTGGGTTTTAGACAGTTAATTGAGGTCCTGTGTCCCTGCTACCAAATCCCATCTAGATACCACTTCCCTAGACAAGCAATTCCCAACCTGCACAGGGATGTTACAAAAACTTAATTAGTGGCCTCCAAAATAATGTTGTACCAAATGTCCACTTAACCACAGAAATGTGGACAAGCTGAACAGAGCAAAGGCAAGAGTTAAGATTTAAGTCATATATTTTGTCTTTCTTCCCAGTGGACACAGATCTAAATAGATGCAAAGAGCTGTTGATAAGCAAATTGTAAGCTCAAGTGGTACATGATGCAGCAATGGCCTCTCCTTCAGTTTCTCCAGCAAGTGCATCTACTGAGAAAAAACAGAACTTTCTCAAAATACCCACTTTTGAAGCAGATGAGTCAACACAACCAAGTTTTGACATCTGGTCTGGTTTAAAAGAATTGCTTACAATTAATGAGACCTCTACTATGACTCCATCTGATACGGTCACCATTCAAAGAATGGTTGAGGACTATCTTACATTTTTAAAAGATAGTATCCAAATAGGCATTTCAGAAAGTCCATTTGAATACTGTCAGGAAAAAAAGGCATTTTGGAGGCCCTTGCACAAACTGGATTTGCTGTACTTGAGCTGCCCACACTCCAGTGTGTACTCAGAAAGAGTTTTCAGCAAAGCCAGCAGCCTTGTCAGCAATCGACATAGGATGCTACTTCCTCAAAGTGTGGAAAAGATGATGTCCATCAAAAGAACTACAAACTCTATGCCAATTACATCCAAAAATTACAGAGGCACCGGGGACAAATTAATATTGTGTGAAGATGATGTACACACTGATGAGAGGGAGGTATTGGATGATGATGGCAACAACATCTGGCCTTTGTAAAGCCAGTTTGTGCATGTAGAGATCATTTCCAGCAATGTAAGCTGCCAATTGGTAGCTTGTTTTGTGGGAGCCAAAACGAACCAATTGCTTCATGATTGATCTTGTTGATGAAGTTGTTGGTAATGAATATGGCAGGTGCTTGGATCTAGCAGAGAGAAGGGAGGTAGCTGAAGCTGGACTGCTAATAAAGTACTTTTTTAGCCAAAGTTTATGAATTTTGAAAAAAACTTTTTGGATGGATGCACTGCAGATGACGTAACAGGGAGGAGATTCCTAGATGGTTAAGGTTCCTACCTCTACTTACTCTGGCTTTACAAAGGGTACAGATGGATGGCTTGACAATTTTCGTCTGAATTTGGGTAGAAATAATTCCACACATAAGAAGTGGATTTTTTTGTCTTGTGCCCATGCATGACAATGGGCTTTCCTTATCAAGGGCAACATCTGTTTCTTCCACTGGTGTCTGATTTAAACAAACAACATCCTCATCATCAACATCCTTATTGGCATCAGCTACAAAAATATCCTGCTCATCCTTGTGAACTTCCACAGAAGCTTCCTCGAGCTCTATGTCAGCATGTTCAATTGTGCTTACATCAACATAAGAGGCAGAACCACCAGTCATAAATAAAGGACATGGCATTAGCATCTCCTTGCCCCTTAGTGTGGTGAAATGGATATTGCCTTTTATGCCTTTCTGCAGCTAACTTCCCTTTGATTTTTTTTGCTTTACCACTGTAAAAGATTGTTTTTTTCATTATAGATGCCCTCACTTAAGCCCTGTATACTTCTGGGCATCGGCTTTAGTAGATGGTGTAGACAGACTTTTATTCATCATGACTGGTGGCACTGGCAGCAGCTCCAGCACTAGTATGTGGTTCCTGCTCTCCTCTCAACTGATCATTTTTCATATCAACAAACACAAATGAAGTGGGATACAGCACACACATAAATTTGTACCAATTATAAATATTACACTGTAGTATCAATGACTTACAGTGTCACAATAGTTTTTATGACTAAGAAAAGAATAACACACTGCTCTGCCACTTACAGTAATGTCATTATGTTTAATATATAATACTTGATATTTAGCACTTTGTTGTGGTCTTGTAATCAATGTGTAGACTAATAATTTATTCGCAACTGTGGAAAGAAGTGAAAAGTTAAATATTAGAATGCGCTACCACTTACAGTGTCACAAGATTTCTTTTTAGTAAAACACTGCACTACCACTTACAGTGTCACAGTAATTTTTATGAATAAGAATAACACACTATGCTATGACTTACGGTGTCACAATATGTGGATGATAAACTGCGGTCTGGCCAGCAGTGTCATTGAACAATAACAGCGCAGCTAAGTTGCTAACACACACAAAAAAAAGAAAAAAGATTTTTCTTAATTTTTAGGAATAATTTAATTTCACTTTTTTTTTTTTTAGACTGGGAAAGAGCACCCCTGAATGAGGCTGCAGTCCCTTGATGAACAACACTGACAACTTCTTTAGGGACAGCAAAGCACCCATGCCGAGTGCGGACAGACTACCTGCAGTGCAGATTCTCAAATATGTGGATGATAAACTGCGGTCTGGCCAGCAGTGTCACTAAACAATAATAGCGCAGCTAAGTTGCTAACACACACTCACTTTTATTTTTTTTTTACACTGGGGAAGAGCACAACTTATTGACAGAGCACATCCCCCTGGACAACACAGCACCCCTTTATGGACTGCAGACCTAGCAGCTTGATGGACAGGACAACAACACAGCAACAGCTCTTATGTATGAAACAGTAGCAGCCCCTTGATTGACAGGACAAGTGACTCAGCAGCTGCAGCACCCACTGAAGGAAGCCTCCCTTTATATATTGCATTTCCAGCCCCTTTATGTACAACACAGCAGCATCCTTCAGCCTCAGACCCTGACAGGACAAGTTGGACAACACACTGACACAGACAGTGACAGGAACACATCTGTTCAGTTCACCATCCACATCCAGAGTGAAAATGGTGCTGATCACCGGGACCTTTATAGAATCCAAAACCCGAGAGAATCTGACAGTGGGAGAATGACGGTTTTCCTCATTTTCAGATCCGAGTCAGGTGTGAAAACCCGAGCCGAGCTCGGTTCTTGCCTCAGATCTGGAAGTTCGAGTGGGTCCGGTTCTATGAGAACCGGACCCGCTCATCTCCACTTAGAACCACTAAATTCGATTGTTTTCTAACCTGCACATCTCTAAAAATAATACATAGATGGTCTAGGTTTAGAATATACTGATAAAATTATGGGAAAGAGTAGTAGAAATTATCCACAGATGAGACGAGATGTGATCTCTTGTAAAGACTTCCAATTTTCAAATGTTTTTAAACAGTAAAATTCCTATTAGCTCACTCCTGTAAAACTCACTTTGCGGATATACTGGAGCTGTAAACACAGTGTGCCATGGCATCTTGCTCAAGAATACACCCTGCAGGAGGAATACTTGTGTATATAGGCAAAACTGACACTTTTATGTTTATGAAAATTCAAGTTGAGAAGCTGATTGAGACAGGTTCTCTTCTAAATGTGAGAAAATCAAGTTACCAGTTAGGCTATTTCTTGTGTGAAATTCTTCCCGACATCTGCAAGACAAAGGTGAGATTACAGACTAATGATGTGTCATTGGTGACAGTGATGAGGCTAGTGGTAAAGTAATAATGAAAAAGGAAGCATTAGAAGTGGATAGCTGGCAGAAGAGGAACTCAGAAAGATAAGGAAAACATACAAGACAATTCTATTTGAAGTTAAGGAATGTGATCATATCTTCAGGCCCAGAGATATTTGTATTTGGGGATGGATTTTCTGCATACAATATCTCATTTTAAGTGAAGTTTCTACATTTTACCAATTTTAAGATGTTCAAGAATAAAAACACAAAGTAACACTGAAGTCTATGGGAGCAGGGAGGACTGGGGAAACTGTCATCATAAGGAGATGTGATATGTATTGTGATATCCACCCATCTACTCTGACTGTGTTATTAAAATAAAATAGAAAAAAAAGGGGAGTGCGTGTTAACCCCCTATTGTTCCTCAGCACACTGAATTGTACCTGCAACAATACATGAAGACTATATGGTGATAGATATTCAGAGATATTAGTTGCATGCATTTGCAAATCCATGGGAAACTGCTAGGCCACGTCATGGCTTCTCTGTTACTACCAGTCCCTAACACTAAGGGGTTCACATCTGGGGCACAGGGCACCCCAAAATTTGTCCAGCCCAGGTCCCCCCAGGGCATCACACGAAAAAGGAAAAAGGGTGACAGTGAAGTATAAAGTATAGATGTGTGCGAGTCGTTAATAAGTGTTGAAAAAGGTTTAAAATATATGTGAAAAAATTACATGAATAAAAAATAAACATAAAAGTTGATATGAAAAGTAACTATGTGTATTAAGTGGTGATGCCCTGAAGAGGCCCAGCCAAAGTAGCCCCGGGGGCTCTATGCCCAAACGCTCATCCCACAGGTAATATATTTACCAATTATAAGGCCTCATGATAAATGCACATATATATTTTGTCATTTGCAAAGCATCATGATAAAGGCACATACATAAATGCATCCAAATTGAGAGCCAGCTTACCTGGGAGTCACCCCTGGGAACTCCAACTAGCACTACTAGAACCAACATGCCCTCTTAATGCTGGCTAATTCATGGATTTGCAAATGCATGCAACTAATATCTCTGAATTTCTATCACTATATAGTCTTCATGTTTTGTTGCAGTTACAATTCAGTGTGCTGAGGAACAATAGGGGGTTAACACCCCCCCTTTTTCTACTTGGTATGACCCCTTCCTTTCATGCACCTGAAGAGTACTGCCAGATTGATTTGAGCAGCTGCAATTTGTTTGTTGTTATGAGATGCATAAATGTGCCTGCATTAGGATGGCATGCTGATTCTAATAGTGCTAGTTGGAGTTCCCAGGGGCGAATCCCAGGTAAGCTAGCTCGAAATTTGGATGCATTTATGTATGTGCCTTTATCATGAGGCCTATTTAGAAGAAAGTACAATAATAAGAGGAATAAACCAGAACATAAGAGGAAGACGAGGAGGAGCAAGAAAAAGAGAGGTAGATCCAAGATCCTGGAAATCTCCCCAACCTCAATGTCAATCCTCGAGGACACACAAAAAGTATTAGTTTCTGATGACAATCTCAAAGTCATAAATTTATCAGGCAGAGATCTCTCAGACATTGAAACCAATTTACTTAGCAAAGGACTGTCCTTATCTCCCACTTTATAATTTAATAGGTTTAATTGGGAGAACAATTTGCGACTTTTTGGAAGAAAGTTACTCCTAAAAAATGTTTTGCTATTAGGCAAAAAGAAGGAGAGACCATGGAATCTGAAACTTCCATACAGAATCCCTATACAGGGGAGGAATTAGAGGTTCTTGACACTCTGGAGGATTTATAAAAAGAAAATTAAGATACACCATGCTCAACTCCTACCATGAGAAGACATATGTGTAAGAAAAATCCACATTTTCTCCTCATGAAACACTGTCCAGAAGTGAAAGTATTTATGGACCTCGTGTCTAAAGATATGGACCATTTGCACTTTAACAGAAAAGTGAATTACTCACGTGACATTAATTTAAACCAGGGAGAAAGAAGAGCTCTCCAACAACTGAAAGAATGGAATGAGGTAGTAATTAAACCCTCTGACAAAGGGGGCAACATTGTCATTTGGCCTGTTGAAATGTATTTGCAAGAAGCCTATAGGCAACTTAATGATACTATATGCTATAAATAACTAATCTTTAATCCTACTGACAACTATTTATATATGTATAGTAGAATGATTAAAGTGGCTCTTGACAAAGGAACCATCACAAAAGATGAATATACTTTTCTTCAGGTTGAATATCCCAAAACACCTACCTTCTACTTACTGCGTAATATACATAAAACAAAGTAAAACTACCTGGTAGACCTATAGTTTCAGGGATTTCCAGTGTACTTGAACAAGCAAATATTTTCCTAGATAAACATTTAAGGCAATACGTCATAAGCCTTCCATCCTACCTTCAAGACACTGCCTATATACTTAGAAAACGCAATGATGTCCAATTGGAAGACAACTGCTACCTAGTCATGCTAGATGTAGAATCGCTATATACCAGTATAGAACACCAACAAGGCATAGCAGCCATGAGATATTTTCTTAATATGGAAGTCAATCCATTTCAGAAATTTTTGATGGAACTCTTAGAGTTAATTTTAAACTGAAACTACTTCACTTTCAACAACAAATTTTATTTGCAGACTCGTGGGACAGCGATGGGCACAGCTTGTCCGCCCACGTACTCTAACTTGTTCCTGGGATGGTGGGAGGAGGTACATGTTTTTAATGACCAGAATGAGAGATTTGCAAGTCACATAACCATATGGCAGTGATACATCAATGATGTCTTTATGATTTGGCATGGGATATAAGTGGAACTACATCAATTCATTGATACTCTGAATCAGAATAACTTTAATATAAAACTGGCAAGAAATACCAGTAAAAAGATGGTAAATTTCTTGGACCTCAATATTCTCATTGATGATAAAGGTTCTGTTATGACAGAACTTTATAGAAAATATATGGCCATGAATAGTGTCCTCCATCATGAGAGTTCACACTTTCCTCCAACTGTGAGGAATATCCCAAAAGGAGAATTCCTCAGATTGCGGAGGAATTGCTCCAAGCAAAATACATACAGAGAAAAAAGTGTGGAGTTGTCCAAAAGACTCATAAGTAGAGGTTACAGCAAACGCTCCATCAAATATGCACAGTATCAAGTGTCCAAAATGGAGAGAGATAGTCTCATTTTTTCTGGCCAAAAAAAGGACCCCTGTATTAACAAAATACGATTTGTGGGGAACTTCTGCCAGGAATGGCATCAACTACTGGAAATCATGAAAAGACACTGGCACATCCTGTTATTAGACCCAAATATGAAGGACCAATTGGACCATAAGGCTAATTTTAGCTGGAGGAGAGCAGCTAATTTGAGGGACAATCTGACAAGGAGTCATTTCAACCCCAATCCCAAAATCAGCAAAATAAGGAGTACCTTCATCTGTGGGAATTGCAAGGTCTGTCAGTATATGACTAGGGTGGATAAAATCAAGGATAGATTTAATAACACCCTGGAAATTAGACAATATTTTAACTGCATTGCTATTGGGGTAGTATATTCTCTAGTATACCCCTGCAACAAAAGATATGTGGGTATGACTACACAACAATTTAAACTTAGACTCTTGGAGCACATCGGCAATATAAGAAATGCCCTGGCTGACCCTACAAAAATGAAAAAATTAACCTCAGTGGCTAGGCATTTCTTGGATAAACATTAGAGTTCTCCAATGAAACTTAAAGCCTTTGGTCTAGAATATGTAAGACTAGGGATTAGAGGAGGAGATTTGACAAAGGTCCTCCTATAGAAGGAGAGCCAGTGGACCTTCAGACTCAAAACTGTGAATCCTTTTGGTCTTAATGAATATATTATACTGCTTTTCTGTAATTAGTCTACTTACTGTGTTGTTCCTGTTTTCACCTTACTATTATATTTAGTATGGTAATTAATCTCAGATCTAAATAATTTTATTATATAATAATTTCTATTGAATTTTTAAATTTATTTTTGATATCATTTATTTTATTCATATTATTTATTTATTTTGAGGGCAATTTACTGCAACTATTAAATTTGCACTTTATCACTCACTCACTTCTCTAACACTTCTATATTATCACTTTCTCTTATTCAAACATTATCTTTGTTAGTACACACTATCAGACTACACATGTATTGTCAAATCACCTACTCTTATTACACTTATTCACTTTCATCACGAACATATCACTTTGGGTACTTAATAGTTACCCCCCTTTTTTCTTTTCACCCCACACTCATTATATCCCATTATTATGCTTGATCTATTTATTTATCCATTTTATTTCCCGGTTTATATAATAATAACCTTAATTAATTTATTTTTTTTCTATTATATTTCCTCCTTGTGATATTTCTTTGTTCTCCTGTTAAACAAGGAGATTATTTCCCCTCAATATCCAGTAATAGTTCTTCTTTTTACTTTATGTAATTGCATCTTATCCCTATTAAGCCTCGCTCTCTTAAACTTGTGCAACTGTTTATCTCTCATGTTCTGACGAGATATGCTAAATAGGACTTCCCCCAGTGATCAGTGTTAAACAGACCAATCACTCTTTACACAATTAACTCACCTACCCACGACGGTGATAGGCTTAGGGCATATGCAGATGCACCTGATTGGCCGCTTGAGTACACTTATGCGGCCAGCCCCGTGATGACACAGAGCTCAACTGACGAAGCCTATTCAGGTGAAACGTGCTTCCTGTTCTCCGTAGTGCATGAGGAGACTCCCTTCTCCTGGACACACACTGTCACTGCGGTTGGATGGTATCAGGTACCCTTATTTACTTTCAAGGGACACAAGGACTGCACCGCCTCATCCAATGTTCCCACTGGGCTGTATCAAAACATCAGTGAGGTGAGAGTGCTGTTTTCAGATCCTTTGTTGTTTTCCCTTCTATTTATTCTCAGGTGTGTGTAGGTTGCTACTGATGCCGGCCGTCTGCTTACTGAGCGTTCTCTCCAAGTTTTCCCGCACTGACCTCTCTCTGATTATCTGTTGGCTATAATTCTTTTCTATAGGTACTCTTATTCTCCCACTATCTCACTGAAATAACCTGCCTATGTAATCAGGCTTACAGTGGATGCATACAAGGGAGATTAGCAGATACCACTTAATCTATATTACACCCTCATGGTATATGCAGTGTGCCCACTCATGTCCCATTCACTACATCTGTACATGGGAAATAGTAGCCACCAATCCCCTCACCTCAAATGGGTGGTAACTTTATATTTCTATGATTATGCTCTACTCTGATATTATACCTGATACCATACCCAAATATTGTATGTCCTCTTTTGGCACAATTTGCATATAGAGAAACTTATTTACCATACAGGTCATTTATAAAAATCAGTACCCTGATATATGTTGATGTGTGAAGTTTGTTAATATCAATGTCATCTTGTGCAAAAAAGGTTGAGTCTCCCATATTCAAATATTTCCGAAATATGGAATATTCCGAAATACGGAATATTTTTAGCATGACTGAGAAAGTGAAACATTTGCTTTCTGATGATTCATTGTACACAAATTTTGTTTAAAGCACAAAATTATTAAAATTCAGTATAAAATAACCTTCAGGCTGTGTGTATAGGGTGTATATGAAACATAAATGAATTTCATGTATGTACACAAATTTTTTTTGATGCACAAAAATATAAAAAATATTGTATAAAATGACCTGCAGGCTGTGTGTATAAGGTGTATATAACACATAAATGCATTCTGTGTTTAGGTTTGGGTCCCATTCCCAAGACATTTCAATATGGTATGCAAATATTCCAAAATACAGAATATTACGATATCCAAAATACTGCTGGTCATAAGCATTTTGGATATGGGAGACTCAACCTGTACCATAATATCTATTTTTGTGTTATAAATACATAATATGCCCCTAGGTTGGGGCATTTGATATGTTATCATTTGAGGAGGACATCTGAGGATATGCATTGAATTATAATTGTTCATAATATTGTCCTATTGCGGCATGTGGAGGTTCCAGTGTTTACTATAGGAATATATCCGTTCATTCATTTAATTGCCTATTGAGATATTTCACCTTGAATTCTATGATCTTAATTACAGCATACAGCTGATGAGATTTACAGCATATTACTAAAATGATTTATTCATACATATGATTATCATGATTATTAAGATATTTCAGCTGTAATGTTTACCATAGGAATATATCCGTTTATTCATTTAATTGTCTATTGAGATATTTCACCTTGAATTGTATGTTCTTAATTACAGCATACAGATGATGAGATTTACAGCATATTACTAAAATGATTTATTCATACATATGATTATCATGATTATTAAGATATTTCACACTGAATTGTATGTTCTTTAATACCATATATAACAGCATATAGCTGACGTGATTTACAGCACACTGCTGAAATGATTTACTTATACATGTGATTTTCAATTAAACATTCTATTGATTGATCACTTTGATAATCACTAAATGATGTCAATCGTCATTTAGCTATTTTTATCAACAGGGTATCTATGTTTTTGTCTCTACTGACACTATATGTCATGTTTTGTCTGTGTCTTTTTCTTTCTTTCATATAGTTATGATGTTTTCTTAAATTGATACTTAATAAAGGTTATATTTTATTCAATAAAAGATATAACTTGTGCCCCAAATAAAGAGAGTACTTTCCCTCCCTCTTTTGCTGTTTTTATTCATGTAAGTTTTTTCACATATATTTTAACCCTTTTTTAACACTTATTAATTATATTCACACATCTATACTTTACACTTCACTGTCACCCTTTTTCCTTTTTCGTGTGATGCCCTGGGGGGGTCCTGGGCTGGATGAGTTTTGGGGTGCCCTGTGCCCCATACATGAACCCCTTAGTGTTAGGGACTGCTAGTAACAGAGAAGCCGTGACGTGGCCTAGCAGCTTCCCATGGATTTGCAAATGCATGCAACTAATATCTCTGATTTCTATGACCATATAGTCTTCATATATTGTTGCAGGTACAATTCAGTGTGTTGAGGAACAATAGGGGGTTAATCCCTCCTTTTTTCTACTTGGTATGAGCCCTTCCTTTCATGCACCTGAAGAGCACTGCCACATTGATTTGAGCAGCTGCCATTTTCTGTTTGTTATTACAATATAACACAGGATGGTATTGTGCCCTACTCAGGCTCACCGCCAGCTGCGCCAGTCCTGGTTGAAGGGGGCGTGACCTAATTGCGTGAGGCATTGTCAGGCCCCCTTAGGAAGAAAAAATCCCCTCAACCCAGCCCATAGCCAGTGAGATTGCACCCCCCACAGGCATAGGAGACTGCTGCAGTCTCTCAGTGCAGCCCAGAACCCAGAAGCATGTGCTGAGCTGCTGTGATGTAAGAGGGGTGTGCGGCACCTAAATCTACTTAACATGAAAAGTGGTGGTGTTGCACTTTAGCAACCAATCAGATGCTGTCTATCATTTTCCAGGCCACAATAGAACAATAATAGCTATAGGGGGGAATTCAATTAGCAGCGAAAACCAATTTTCGATCGTTAAAGGTCTTAAAAATTACCTGAGAAGGTGAAAAGTTGGGGGAAATCTCTATTTTATGGTAAAAATGTCAGGACTTAGTTCAGGACAACTGGGTCACCTTCCTTAATGACTAATTAGTCAAAAATATTTTAATTAGCTTAATTTGGCCAATAGTAACATAATTTTTAGGATGAAAAAGTGCAGGAAAATGGTTTAATTGATGTGGGACAGGTATATGGGGGTGTTATAAAAGTGGGACAGGTATGTGGGGGTGCTGTATGAGTGGGACAGGTATATGGGGGTGCTGTATGAGTGGGACAGGTATATGGGGATGCTGTATGAGTTGGACAGGTATATGGGGGTGCTGTATGAGTGCGACAGGTATATGGGGGCTGTATGAGTGGGACAGGTATATATGGGTGCTGTATGAGTGGAACAGGTGTTTTTAAGTTTGCAGGTTGGTGTTAGACATGTATTTTGAAGGTTCTTTAAAAGGGTCTTAATATAGAACAAATTTATACTAATAGGCATTTTTATTCACCCGCAATATAAGTAGAGCATTTATTTAGCAAAAAAAAAACAATTGTTTTCTATCATTTTTTTCACTGTTTGAGAAAAATGCTCATAACAACCATTTGACACAATTTAAAAACCCCAAATACTTTTATTATGGCCACTAATAAACTTCTATACTGTTATCCTATATTAGTTTGCCTTTTTTGGGGTACAGACAGATTTCCCCATTTTCACCTATACTTTTCAAGTGTAAAACATGCAAGAATTATTATGCGAATAACAGAAGAGTTTTCAAATTGAATTGCGTAAAAAACATGAAAAGTGAAATTAACGGGCGATCAGATCAAAAAATGAATGCATGAAAAGTAGGGATGTGCAGGCTCGGATAGGTTCTAGTTTGCACGTTGAGTTTGGATTTTTCCCTCCAAAAAAGCGGAACTCAGAAAGAGGCAAAACGTCATCTTGCATGGACGAACATCATCATTCCTGGACTTTTGACCAGGAATGATGATGTTCGTCCATGCAAGATGATGTTTTGCCTCTTTCTGAGTTCCGTTTTTTTGGAGGGAAAAATCCGAACTCAACGTGCAAACTCGAACCTATCCGAGCCTGCACATCCCTAATGAAAAGTTATCATTTTAGCGCAGGCTAATTGAATTCCCCCCATAATCTGATTGGTTGCTACAGGCAACAGCACCACTTTTCATGTTTAGAAGCTTTAGTACATCTACCCCTTATGCTGGGTACACATTTGTACTATGAATCGGTCAGCAGACTGATCCGTCATCAGAGAAGCCAATTGGTAAGCTATATGCACTTACCAATTGACCACTTGATATGTTTGGGCTAACATCACAACTGGGTATGCATTTAAATTTGAAAAGAGGAGTGTGTCTACGGCACTGAGAAGGGTACTTTATAGAGCAAAACTTCACTGTGACACTTGCGCTATGTAAAACTAGTCCCTTACTTGCCATAAATTGGAGCCTAGCAATAAAGGTACAGATGTGTCCATACACATCTTTGCTTCAGTCGCGCTAAAAGTCCTGTGAGTCTCTGCTTGCGGTGGGCATTGCAATGTATATCTGTGGGCAACTGAGCCTCTGAATCTGTATATGAATGCTACAATGTAACAGCCATAGCTTTTTTTCATTCGAAGTTCCGTTGTGCATCATATACAGATTCAATCACACACAGATATACAAGTGTTACATATCAAATTAATCAGCACACTCTGCTGGTGCATCCTAGTCGCATCGCCAAAAAAATACACCCAACGCTAGAAGAGTAGCAAGGAACCAGGCAGCTCGCTCAAGCTAGACGAGTCGTGCTGCTTGGTGTATTGAGGTTAATAGTATGAGGACATATCTGTAGTGTCAGCAATTAAGATATAAGTGAAACACCCTCTTTCCCAAACATGAATTATGAACTGCAATTGGCAAATATGGGATGACCCAGCAAAACATGTATTAGTTGGATTAATGGCATCATATTACAACTCACTGTTGTCTTGGATAAACAAAATTTAAAACTAAGAAAATCGTCTTCACTATTGTAGACAATAATGGTTAGAGGAATAATTAAAAATACAAATAATTTAAAAACACAGTATCACAATTTAAAATTCAGGCTAAAAAAATAAAGCATAAAAGGAAAATTAAATTCTCACTCTAAATTGCAACGCATTTTACAGCACTGGGCTGCTTCCTCAAGCAGGTCGCAGGTTGGTCTAGGCCACGATAATGCAATTCAGTGGCTCCAGGAGACTTGCCTACTCTTCCACCTGATTTTCAGGTGCCTCCCGGCCATTCTGGGAGAGAAAGCAAGTATGTACTACATAGATATATTAAACAATTATATTTATTTTTAAATTTGGTAATCAGTTTCCGTATGAGTGATAAAAGGTGTGTCAGTATTAGCAACTTTCCACTGAGATAATCCCAGTATGCACTGGGAAATTACAAAAGCACATACGAAAAGGCAGAAGACAGAGAAAGAAAGGAGAACAAATAACCAAAATAAAGAACATAATGAATTGTGAAGACCACAGATGGTGTGAAAGAAGATAGAAGACAAAAAAAATCAAATACAATTAACAAAAAAAGTTTATTTTAAAACATTGAAGTCATCAGTACATCTGTATTTTGCCTAGTTGTATATAGGGCAGTATACATGGACCCCAGGAAAACTACTTATTTTCATCTGTTGGAGGAAGGTTCCATGGCTTTGCTTATGCTAGCCATACACGCTACAATTATCGGGGCGATCCGCCTGATATCGGCGGATCGCCCCGATAATGGTAGCGTGTAGTGGGGCGACCGAGGGTTAAATATTGCTCAGTCGGGCATGCCGGATTGTCCAGCATGCCCATCTGATGCAATATTTCCCTTGTAAACTGTAGGCCGCATCGGGCAGTGTATGCCCAGCCCGGCCGACAGACAGACATTTCCTGTGTTCCTTCCTAAAGAAAGAACAGGGAAATGTCTCCTCCCCCGGGGGCAGAGCGCGGATGCCGGGCTGATTTACTGTGAGAGAAATCTCACAGTGTATGCCGGCGACATCTGTGGCTGGCAGGCTGCCAGATAAAATGTCTGTCGGTCTGACGGACATTTTATCTGGCTGTGTATGCCCAGCATTAGCAACAATAGCCCAAGGATGGCCTGCTTCAGATTTGGGAATAGAGTAAGTAAGAGCAAGTAACTGTGCATCTTTATATCATGTGGCACTGCAGGAGGGACAGATTAAAAATGTGCAGAGAGATTTATATTTGGGAATTGTGTCCAAACCAGGGGTGTATTAAGAAAGGAGGGGGCCCATGTGCTTTCCCCATTTGTGGCCCCCTCCTCTATCCCCAGCAGTTGGCAGCAGACTCTGGGCACCAGTCTGAGATCAGAGTCTACTGCGAATGCGCAGGGCACCGGGAAAATGGCTCAGCCGCCATTTTCCTAGCAGTTTCCCAACTGCAAATGTGCAAAACGCTGGGAGAATCCTGCGACGGCCATTTTCCAAGTGTTTTGTGCAGGGCTGATACAGCTGACGTGGGACTTTGGAGAGGTAAGTTTTTAAAAACTATGGGTGCAAAGTGTGCAGTGTGGGGCCGCTTTGGACCCAGGGGCCCGTGTGCACTGCAACCATGCACCCATTATAGATATGTCCCTGGTCCAAACTGAATCTAAATAGCATTGTAATAATGACACTGTGAAGCATTTATGGGCTGCAATACATGCAAAAGCAGACAGTATTTACCCCACATGCAAAAAAATATATGCATTTGGACCCCTTGCATTGCAACATGGTTTGTCCAGGTGCACAGTTACTTGCCCTATCTTACTCTATTCCTTAATCTGAATCAGGCCCTTAATATTAATACTAACAGTATGTAGTAGAGGGCTTCACCCCTATTTGTTTGTTGATCCTACTACTACAGTAATTACACTACAGCTACGAAGCTTGTGTACATTTTTCAGTGCTGTAGAAAGCAGTCTTTAGAAGGGCAATGGAGAAGTTAATGAACATTTCTTTTAGATTCCCATCTGCTAAATATAACCAGTCACACAGAGACTTACCATGGTTTCATTGCTATGATTAACAGGGGAGTTATTACAAAGGCATTATGGAAGTTGTGTTATTGTAACTAATATCCCATTAACCCCTCATTGAATACCTTAGCAAACATACCTACCAAACATCTTACAACGTTTAATGCTTTATTTGGCTTGACCTTAATTTAGAAGAGAAACATTCTTTTTTTTATAACCCTTCTTTAATAAAAGCACCCCTGCTCCATTTTTACTTTGTTTTACTTTGACAAATATCAAAGGTAACCTGAATTTAGCTGCTTTGATAAATGTTAATGTCACAAAATAGCACAAATACAGTAATAGTGCAGCAAATGTCCGTAATAGATCACAGTAGCTGGTGGTATTGCAATATTAGTAGTTGTATAAGAATACTACTCTAGTAGGGCTAGAGAATTCAGAGGTAGACTAAAGCACTAAAAAATTCTACAGTGTAAAATCTGATAAACAGTAAAGGTGCAAAGTATAGCAATGATGGTTAGAATTAAGCTGGGGTCTGGTATACAATAATGGTGGTAAACTTGGACAGCGGTGATAACAGTCAAAGATTGGGTTTGGTAAATGGATGAGCAATAAATTAGTAATATGTTGTGTGTGTGGAAGGGTTTAAAAAAGAGATAGAAGGCAACTAAACAGAGGATAAATAAGTAATAATTGTCAAAGAGAAACTACAGTCAGAAATTAGTATAGTCAGAGCTAGATCCTAGATGCAGTGCTAAATACTACAGACAAGTGCTAGATAATATTTCTCAATAATCTGGCAAAATGGTGACTGAAGTGTCAGATAAAATAACTGCTGATTTTAGTCAGCTCTGGTCAGTTCCTATTAGCTTAAAACTTATGATGGAGAACAATGGCCTTTTTGCTTTTGGTGTACTCTGCTTTACTCCTCTTACCATAACACAGGGATTGGGAGTGGATTTGAAATAATGGAAGTATACAGTATTTATATACTTTTAAAAGAAGAAAAAACAATACATGAAATGAACTAAAGATCCAAAACACAGGAAAATGGACTATTAAGGCTACATGCAAGAATTTCCTGATTGCCCGATTTATAAAATCACTTGACAAGTTGCACCAGCTATAGCGATGCACCATTATTCAAACAGGTGCAAATTCAATCAGATTGGGTATAGTGGTTTATTTCCGGCCAGGTTGATTTGGGTGTCAAAGTTTGAGTTCAAAGTTCAAGATTGAGTATGCAGCTTACTATTGAAACCAAATCCAACATGGCCTGTTCAATTTGAAATGGTTACATTTTATATTATTTTTAATGAAAGAAGCCATTTTCTCTACCACAAAACTAGATGCACAGAATCTATATGTCTCTGTACCACAAATTTGACAGCAGGTTTTAATATAGCCATGGCAAAACATTTACATATTGAAAGTGTACATGCCAGCCATAGTATTTAACACATTCATACAGGAAACAGATCTGAGCTAATTTGTATGCCTAGATTTACAATTTATGTATCATAAATACATGGCAAAACATGCTCGAGCGTGGATACAGAGTATCTACATCACAATTATAACAGTAACCAGAAATCATGTGCACATCACTTTCCGATAGATATAAATCACTATTCATCAAAAGAGCTGGATTAAAGGTGAGAAGAATGAATCATATTTATATATTTGAGCAATAGTAATGGATATCCAGTCTGGAACAGCAGTCCAATGGAGCACCTTGTAGCAGAATGTCAACACTTACAGTTAAATTGAATCATTTAGCAGGAGACTCTATTGTCTCTGTGCAATGTGAATTCAAATACCGGATTAGTAGCTGGCCACCTGTATGTTCAATGATATTGGATTCAGCTACCTGGTTATTGTAGTCAGCAGGATTGAGAAGTGAGAAGAATGTATGCTCTGTGTTCATGTAACTGATTAGCAGCAGTGAACACCAATATCCAGCATCTGGGAGAGGAGAGTGCTTAGGGTAGCAATACACACCTTACCAGGTAAATGGAGGTGTGTGATGACGATGATGAAAATGATGATAATAATTACAACTATGAAAATTATGATGATTTTGATAATTATAACAAGGATAATGATGATGTTGTTGATAACAATAATGATTATAATGATGATGTTGATAATAATTACTATAATAATAATGATAACAATGCAAATTATGATGATGATGATGATGATGATGATGATGATGATGATGATAAAGACGATGATGATGATGATGATAAGAATAATGATTATAATGATGATGATGTTGATGATAACAATAATGATTATAATGATGATGCTGATAATAATTACTATAATAATAATGATAACAATGATAACGATGATTATGATAACAATGCAAATTATGATGATGATGATGATGATGATGATGATGATGATGATGATGATGATGATGATAAAGACGACGATGATGATGATGATGATGATGATAAGAATAATGATTATAATGATGATGTTGATAATAATAATTACTATAATAATAATGATAACAATGATAACGATGATTATGATAACAATGCAAATTATGATGATGATGATGATGATAAAGACGATGATGATGATGATGATGATGATGATGATGATGATGATGATAAGAATAATGATTATAATGATGATGATGTTGATGATAACAATAATGATTATAATGATGATGTTGATAATAATAATTACTATAATAATAATGATAACATTGATAACGATGATAATGATAACAATGATAAAGACTATGATGATGATAAGAATAATGATAACAATGATAATTACTATGATGATGATAACAATGATAATGACTATAATAATGATGATGTTGATGATATGAATAATGATGATGATGATGTTGTATGATAACAATGACAATAATGATAATGATTTAAAGGATGATGATGATGATAACAATGATAATTACTATGATGATGATGATGATGATAAAAATGATAATTACTATAATGATGATAATGATAACAATGATAATTACTATAATGATGATGATGATAACAATGATAATTACTATGATGATGATGATGATAACAATGATAATAACTTTGATGATGATGATGATGATGATGATAACAATGATAATTACTATGATGATGATGATGATGATAACAATGATAATTACTATAATGATAATGATGATAACAATGATAATTACTATAATAATGATGATGATGATAACAATGATAATTACTATGATGATGATGATGATGATGATGATGATGATGATGATGATGATAACAATGATAATTACTGTGATGATGATGATAACAATGATAATTACTATAATGATGATGATGATAACAATGATAATTACTATGATGATGATGATGATGATAACAATGATAATTACTATAATGATGATGATGATAACAATGATAATTACTATAATGATGATGATGATAACAATGATAATTACTATGATGATGATGATGATGATAACAATGATAATTACTATAATGATAATGATGATAACAATGATAATTACTATAATGATGATGATGATAACAATGATAATTACTATAATGATGATGATAACAATGATAATTACTATGATGATGATAACAATGATAATTACTATAATGATGATGATGATAACAATGATAATTACTATGATGATGATGATAACAATGATAATTACTATAATGAAGATGATGATAACAATGATAATTACTATGATGATGATAACAATGATAATTACTATAATGATGATGATAACAATGATAATTACTATAATGATGATGATGATAAAAATTATAATTACTATGATGATGATGATAACAATGATAATTACTATGATGATGATGATGATGATGATAACAATGATAATTACTATGATGATGATGATGATGATGATGATGATGATAACAATGATAATTACTATGATGATGATGATGATGATGATGATGATAACAATGATAATTACTATGATGATGATGATGATGATAAAAATTATAATTACTATGATGATGATGATAACAATGATAATTACGTTGATGATAACAATGATAATTACTATGATGATGATGATGATGATAATTACTACAATGATGATGATGATGATAACAATGATAATTACTATTATGATGATGATGATAATAACAATGAAAATGATGATGATGATGATGATGATGATGATGATGATGATGATGATGATTATGTTGATGATAAAATTAATAACTATATTACTGATGATGTTGATGATAAGAATAATGATTATAATGATGATGTTGATGATAACAATGATAATGAGTATAATAATAATAATGGTTTTGATTATAAGAATGATTATGATGATGATGTTGATAACAATGATAATTACTATAATGATGATATTGATGATTATGATAACAATGAAAATGATGATTATGTTGATGATAATGATAATGACTATATTAATGATATTGTTGATGATAAGAATAATGATTATAATGATTATGTTGATGATAACAATGAAGATGATGATGATATGATGATGATGACAATAATAATAATGATGGTGGTGGTGGTGGTCATTTTTAACTGAATTTTCTCATTCTCTGACACGAATACACATGCATACAGTATAATCACACTAAAAGTCTTGGCAGTCAATAGTGAAATATGTTTAACATTTAATAGATTACACTATGCAAGAGATGCAGCAAGCCATGGGCATATCATGAGGATAAAAAAGAACATTTAATATATTACAGGATAAAATTACAATTTTTATTTTATTTTTGCTTAATCAGATCATTGTATGATTATAGTGGCTTTTTCCATGATTTGTGATTTTCTTTTTGTCAATTTGCAGACCTTATTAGTTATTACCAACTGTTGCAGGCAATGAAAGATTGTGTAGATTCTAACCTTGCGAGCAGGGCCCTCTGTCTGTTAGTACACAGTGTTGTTCTATTAATGTTGTTTCCAATAACTGAATATGCTACACTATATAAGAAACTGTTAATAAATAGATACATTAATAAATAAAAAATGTTGGGTCATGCTTTATTTTAATAATGTTGGGTTATCCAACATTATATTTTGCTGTGATTTTGAAAGAGATACATCTCCCATGAGTTGAAGTCATAGTAAAATTACAAATTTCTTGGGGAAATCTAATTGAGGGGGGGTTATAATAACAATATTATTTTGTGATTCAAATTGTTATTTATTTTTTATCTACTGTTAAGTTTAGCAAGCAGAATAAAAAAATTTAATATTTATAGTGCTACCTCTACAATAAGGTTTCAGTATTAATGAGAACAGTTATATATTATGTTTAATTACTTTACTACTGTAATAAAACAAAGATAAACATATAAAGATTATAAGGAATCAGCAAATGTAATTTATAGTAGAATGCATTTTTACTATTTACAGTAGTTTCAATTATAAAGCATAAATCTAAACTATATCCTTTAACTATCTGCAAATTCATTCATTTGAAGAGATTAAAATATTTTCTACCTAAACAAACAACACAGAGAATATTAGAGGGATGAGAGATGCAACAGGTGAAAGACAGATAGGTTATAATAGGTATTGACTTTTCCACAGTCACCATGTGAATAGGGATAGATGTAGAGAAGAGGTAATTTTAAAGAAAGTCAAGTAAAATAGATAGATTGGTAGTCTTAGATTACATTGCACATCACAGTATTGATCAGCAGCTGTTGTGACCTCTCTATATATGAACTCTTGTTTATTTTCTGCCAGTTTGAAATGAAAATATGCTGCTAGAATTTTTATGTCACACTCAGTATATAAAATGAAATGCATTTGAAAACTTTGCAGTAAGTTTTTCTGTAACCATGGATAATAATGTACTGTACGGTATCAATAAACCATACTATATATGTATAAGTGTATATACATATAATTTTTTTTTTAAGAAATGTACTGTACTCCTTGTGACTGTGTCTTATGTCTATAGAGACAAAAAAAATTAGGAATTTTTGTTTGTCTGTCTGTTTTTTCTGCATCACGTAAAAACTACGGGATGAATTTTGGTTGTGATTTCAATATTTTATAGCTTTTTCACCTACAAAGAAACTGAGGTATGTTTTATGTTAATGTGACATCAGGGAGAGGAGCAATAAAGGAAAAACTAGATGCTTGACACTCTCCGCATGCAGTGTGCAGGCTCCTTAAGCGAGATATGACTAGATGTATATATATTGAATTTTTTGGGGACAAATATACTTTTAGGGACTGTTTATGAACTAAGAAACTAAATTTAGCAGAATTTGCACAGGCTCCTCCAGTCCAAAATGAGTCACTGCTCATGTTACTTGCAACCTTTCAGTGTTACTGTAGGTTAAGTGGCTTGCTCACGAGTTGGTAACTAGGCTTCCAAAGTTGTTCAAGCCGCTGCTTCCCCTCTGCACTTTAAATCCTGTGACCTCTCCAGAAAAATAGGAATCTGGTTTAAAATAAGCAGAAAGGGAGAGCTATATAGTGCATTATCCTTTTATTAAAACAGATACAATCTCCAACAAACATTGAATGATCTAGAAGACTCGTACCAAGTCTCACCCTTTGTGGACTGGATACCACATGGCATAAGACCCGGCAACCTCCTGCTTATTTCCTGGACATGGACGCCTGCGGACAGCCGGAGTGCTGGAGCACTATCAGAAGTACCTCGTCAAGCCCAGTCCTAATGCATTTTGTCATTACACTTCATCAGAGGACTTCATCTGATGAAGTCTAATGATGAAAAGCATTAGGGCTGGGCTTGACAAGATACTTCTGACAGTGCTCCAGTGCTCCGACTGTCTGCAGGCGTCCACGTGTTCCCAGCATGTGGGTGAGCCCATTCACACGTGGAGAGGATCCGTGAGTCCAGGGGTCTGTTATACTTATGCCATGTGGCACCCAGTCCACACATGGTGAGACTTAGTACGAGTCTTCTAGATCATTCAGATTTTATCTGTTTTAATAAAGGGATAATGCACTACATAGGGCTCGCTTTCTGCTTATTTTAAACCATATATATATATATATATATATATATACCCCTTTCACTGTGAATGTTAGTATGAGTTGTCTGGGTAGGGTAGCTCCTGTCTGACACTTCATTTACCCTGACTGGTTTGTTGTTGCGGTCTCTAAGTTTGCAAGGGTACCCATATGCGGCTTTTAAGTCAATGAAGATGAGGACACAAGTGTTGGTATGCAATGATGATTCACAATAACTCACGCAATGACTCTATTAGAAACATGTATTCTATTTATTTACATGCCTTCTCTACTCCAGCACAATATTGATTTGGTACATGTTAAACAGTAAATAACATGTACATCTCCATCAACAATGTTTCTCCCCATTCAACAGTAATGACTCTCCCCCTTGATGCACAGGGCAAATATTGTACAGAATCTCAGTTTAAAGGTCTGCCTCTCTTGCTCTTTTCTTGAGTCACGTTCAATTCCAGGTTTTCCTCTGCTACTCACACTTCAGCCTCTCTGCTGCCTTTCTGTAGGCTCTTTTCCAGGCTCCTTGTACAAACTCTCAGTGCAGCTACTGTACACTCCTTGCACTGGTAATTCTCATTTTAGCACTTTGGCTTACACTTACTCTATGCAACTCTCATAGAACATTAACTTTGCTGACTTACTGGGTCTCATTCAGCATTTACAGCTCTGCAGTTCTTTTCATGAGTCAAGCTTATCTGCTTCCTCAGCCATCCCATACTTATGTATTTACTCTGTCTTTCTTCACTATTATGTCGGGTGCCATAGATGGTGTAAATTGGGGACAGAGGTATGATAGCAGATAGCAGTCTCATTCTTGTTGCAGCTGCATGGGCAACCAAGGACTATAGATGACTTTTCTCTGATGGTTTAAATCCATTGACCATTGGTTGTTGAATTGTTGACAAACAAACCTATTATTATGGGGTTTACCAATTTCTCTCTATTATAGACATGGTGCCTTTTGCCTTTGCAGTGCCATCCCTCTCCCCCCCATTGGTGCCTAATGGCTTTTGTATATGGGAGCTCTCCCCTTGCTTTAATCAAAATGAGGCTTTTTCTATCCCATCACAATGGGAAACTTCCCATCAGCTTGGCTTATAGCTCTGCTTCTTTCACCAGGTAGTGGCTAGTTTGTCTTTGTTTCCATATTTTTTTGTCCTATGGGTTATTGAGCTCTTACTCAGTTTATTAGTCAAGCCAATTGATTATATATTATAAAATGCTGAGGTGGGCTGTTTCTGCAGCAGAGCTTCTCAGTGGGTGCACTGTGACCCAGAGCTTGTGTGTTCCCATTTTACAGTATGTCTGGTTTAGAGATGTTGTTGCTAAGACATCTGATGAGCAGAAGCAGCAGGAGTCTGTAAATTCCTTGTGTGCACTGTCAGACTGCTGGACAACTCGGAGTGTTTGTGCAATGTGCAGGTGACAGGAGGGACCAGGGGGAAAGACTAGAGGAGTAGAGCAATATAAAGGACAGTCATGGTGCAGGTGGACTTGTGTGCGTAACCACCTTTAGTACACTTTGCGTCACCCTCCATCTGATTCCTGGCTTCACATACCGAATCCAATGGTGTTTGTCCCCACAGTGCAGTCATCTCAGCTGACATTCTTCTCTCTGCCAGGCAGAAGCGCTGCTCTGATCTTCTTGCTGCAGCTGGTGTCTCACTCCCTGTATAGGGGTTGGGGTGCATCTCTCTGGGATTTAACAGTGCAGTCAGATGACCACAGTTTTGAAATTTGGCACCAACTTTGAATCACCTCCCCTAGGTAAAACTCATTCTGCTATAACAGCAGTGCCAGAATAATAAACTCACCTCCTGGTTCTCCAAAATCAATAATTCTGTCTTCTGTTTGCTTACACTCATGTTCTGACACTTCATGCTATTGATTACTCTCCCTGCTTGCTCCTTGGGTATCTTTACTGTGGATTACGGTATTTGACTTCTGATTCTAATTGCCAATTATAGATGCTTCTCTGACATTTCTTCTGACCCTTCTGGTTACCAGCCTGTCACTGTACTGTAGTTGCCCAATCAGGGGTCTGCCTCCTGCATAACATGCACAATGAAGTTCAAATCCTTGGCAAAGACCAGCTTGTGCAGTGCCAAACCTGGTTGCCAGTAATTGTACCATGTATTTTTGAGTTTGTGGCATTCTACTGTAGTGTGTTTCTCACACATAGACATTCACCTTGTATATAACTAATTGGCAGATACACAATCCACCTTGTGTGCTGTAGCAAATAATTTGACACAGATTATATAACTTGTACTCTAACAAGTGCCTTTCTGTATCTGTTTGTATTACACTCACACATTTTACTAGTACTTTATACGTAAATAGCAGGGGAAAGAGGAGTGGGAACCACTTATTTGTTAAAACATCCCAGATTTTGTCGCCACGCTGCTTTTGCAGTGTCTCCTACTTTAATCTATACAGGTGACTCCAGCTCTCATAGGGAAACTCCTCCTATTATGGCATTGGGCCACAAACAGTTCTATGCCACCTGCTCCTTTCTCTCTGGCAGGACATATTGAGTAGTATTCCTCTCCCCCTCTCCTCCATATGTCTCTGCATTTTGTCACTCCACCTGCTCACAGTGGGATGTTTGTATATTTGGACACTCAAGGCAGTGGTCTTCTCTTTGGTGCCCGTTGCCCAGCCCCTGGTGGTAATGGTCCTTCAATTTTGATGATGATAATTAGATTTTTGTGATTCAAATTCGGATAAATACGATACATCCTAGTTTTGGGGAACCAGAATGAACTGATTAGGTAGTTGGTTCCTCCTTTCAATATTGACTCTCAAAGTAAGGCAAAATTTAGTTTTTACGATAATCTCAGATTTTGTGTGTTTTGCATTGCATGGAATCCACTCCCACTGATCATTGTACAATATTAAAACTGGGGAGAGGCTGTTGTCTCTATCTTCTAAAGAGTAACAAATGTTATGCCTATTAATATTCAAATTCAATAAACATTGCTGTTTTTTAGGCAACTATCCTTAAAGTTGGATGGATAAAAACGCATCTTTTTTTTCATACAAGTGGGCAAAGATCTTCCATGCCAGTTTTTTATCTTGATTTTTAACGCTTTCTTTCACCTACAACATAGAAGCACTTCACAGATCGCACTGGTCTGCGCAGTGCTTCTGCACAACACGCCACCGATGATTATACATTTTTGGCCTGTTTTTGCTCCGTGTTCGAACATGTTTGTAAACATGATTCTTAGTAAATCTGCATATTTTATTTCTGTCTATGGAAAACACTTGTGAGGTGGTTCATTGGTGTAATGATTTCTGTCTTCGTGTTTGGCTGTCTATTTCATTTTTGATAATGTTTTTACACATGTGTTTAACTTTAGTAAATCTCTATGTTGCAGAGATTGAGGTGCCAGCAACTTTGCTCCACAGATACTTACAGCAAGTATACAGTACAGTCATTAGAAGTTAAGGGTATATCCCAGAGAGATAGAAAAATCTCAGGAAATACCTAAATTCTTTTGTCAGCACAATCAGACTAGGGGCCAAAACTACAAAAGCTCTTGCTCTTGCTGTGCACCAACGTAGCTATCACTATAAGTAGAAAATATTGTAGTGGACCTTACAAGTATAATTTAAGTTCTGTTTCATAAAGTATGAGTGTATGGGTTAAATATGAAATGTGATTACTCTGACTGGAATTTGGTAATTAAAATTTAATCCATCTGTTCTGGGATTTCAGATTTGTGGCAACTTGGTGAAAGTTAATTGCATGGAAATTTCTATAAGGTTGGAACACAATATTGAGGAATTAATTTAGGTTGAGAATACACAGTTTTACTTATTTAGAGTTGAGGTAAAGATATCTGATATACTTTATCAATAGAATACTAAATTTAGTGGGATATATGTAAGGTACAGATATCCTATATTATTTTATAAGTGCATATTTTGTCAAAGTATCCAGTGCATAACCTTATGAAAGTTTGATATCTCAGACTAATTTATCAATATTTTCCATTTGTGTACTTGTGTGTTATTTTATGGGATTATGGATGGAACAAGAGCTCCGTCGTGCACATGCGCGAGACCCGGACAGCGACAGCCAAGCTGTCGCTCTGGGTCTCGCACCAAAGGGGGCGTACTGTCGATGGTGACTGACAGTACGCCCCCTTTGGTGGGTGTGCCGGGGGCGTGGCTGCCAGACGGAGGCGTTCCCATGGGAACGCCTATCGTCTGGGTCCGGCCCCACTGACATCACTAGTGATGTCAGTGGGAGTGATTTTGGCTCTGATAGAGCCAAAATCACTCCAGGGCTTGCGGTCACCGAGACCGTACTACAGGGTCTCGTCGCAAGCCCGATGGTCACGATGGTCTTGACCATTGTGACCATCTTTTTGGCCGCTCGCATATGCTGTGGGTAATCACCCACAGCTATGCGAGTGGCCAGGAGGCCGCTCCATTTTTAGGTAGGAGGGCACTGATTGAGAGCGCGAGCGCTCTGGACAGAGCGTCCGGCTCTGAATCAGGCCCTCAGTTTGCCATTGTCCCTCTGCAGTATGATTCCCTACCACCAGGGATCTGGCCTCTTGTTTTGTGATCTGCAGTACTGGTTCTTACCAGAGGTGCTGCTCTTTGGATTCTGTTCTATGCCTATCTGTCAGGTAATTAATGACTCATTTACCAGCATGGACTACACCTAACAGCTGGCTAATAAGTCTGTGCAAGCCCAGGAGTCATTGCTGGATCACTAGTGTTTCATGTTTGGTCACTGCATCCCCCTGTTTTGCTGTCTACAAAAACTTTGGATTCCAGTGCTCTTTTTGTTCCTGCAAGCTCCTGTTTCTGCTCAGCTAAAAAACTTCTGTCATTTATCAGATTACCATACTACTGTGTACTGTATTTTTAGATTTTCTTTGCTTTTATCATTTGCCACATTATCATTGTGATATTGTTTCTGGACTCTGGGCCTGATTCAGACCCGCTTGCAAGCGCTAAGCTCTCGTAAGCGGATCGATGGAGGCCCAGTGCACATGCGCACAATGGAGCCGGCTCCATCGTGCGCATGTGCGAGACCCGGATAGCAACAGGCAAACAGTCGCTCTGGATCTCGTACCAAAGGGGGCGTGCTGTCGATGTTGAGTGACAGCACGCCCCCTTTGGTGGGTGGGCCAGGGGAGTGGCTGCTCAAACGGAGGTGTTCCCATGGGAACGCCTACCATCTGGGGCTGGCCCCACTGACATCACAAGTGATGTTTGAGCCGAAAGCACTCTAGGGCTTGCGGCAATGAGACACTACCACAAGGGTCTTGTCGCAAGCACAATGGTCGCGATGGTCTTGACCATCGCGACCATCTTCCTGGATGCTCGCTATAGCTGTGGGTGGTCACCCACAGCTATGCGAGCGGCCAGGAGGCCGCTCTAAAAAAGCAGAAGGCCGGCCCTGACTCAGAGCGAGCGCTCTGTCAGAGTGTCCGGCTCTGAATCAGGCCCTCTGTTTGCTCCTGTCATTAATTGGAAGACTCCTGTGTACCAGTACTCAATGTTACTGCATTATCAAGCTTGCCTGTATTCCGATGCTAATGTATCACCCCTCAATAAAGATCTTCATATGTTTCATCATACTCTATGGCTTATGGTTTACCTGCACCCCGGGGGCTCATAACGGTATAGAATCAGGAAGCTTGCTGCTGGAATCCCGGCAGCCGGCTTCCCGATTGCTTTATCCCGCCATGGGATAAATGACTGGCATCTATATCTAGATGCAGCTCATTTCCCCGATGCCAGGAGACAGGCGCCCGGCAACCCGATCGAGCGGAAGCCTGGCGCCACGAGCGGACTGCTGCAGGGAGGTAGGGTTAGGTTTAGGGAACCCGGGGGGGACTTAGGGTTATGCACCCCCCCGGGAGGGTTAGGGGTAGGCTAGGGGGAGGGAGGATTAGGGTTAGGCACCCCTAGGAGGGTCTTAGGGTTAGGCACCCCCCTGGGGGACTTAGGTTTAGGCAGCAGGGAAGGGGGGTTAGGGTTAGGCACTTAGAGGGGGGATTATGGTTAGGAACTTGGGGGGAGTTTAGGGTTAGGCACCCCTAAGGAGGGTTAGGGGGCTTAGGTTAGATTAGTTCATACTTACCTCACCACGATCAGGATTTCCAGCGCTGTCGGGCTTCCGCTGCTGGGCTCTGCTGTTTGTCAGGCTGCCGGGATTCGAACTCCCGGCCATGCGGCAGCCGGGATATCATACCGATTCCCTCATAACAATAGGTCATTAATTTTATGCATGCTGAACCATGGTAAACCCCCTTCCTTGGAAGAAGACTAAAGGCTGAGTTGGAGCTTCTGCCAAGAAACAAGATCAACTACAGAAGAGAATTTAATTAGTGCATTGTGACCCGGCTACCAACCTCCTTGTGATGACGTGTGAGCAGATGTTACCAATGCATGACATCAAATGAAAAAGACATCTGTCTGTAATAACATGGAAGCAAAGAGTTTAGATAAGTGTTACAAGCTACTACTGACACTATATAAATCTGACACTAGGCCCTAATTCAGAGGTGGACACTGCTGTGTCAATTCTTGCATGTGTTGCCAGAGTCCCAGACTGCGATAATATGCAAAGGCTAGTATCAGTTTCCCCCTGGTGCAGTAGCCCGTGTTTCCATGTGCAAGCACTGAGACACTCACTTTCAGCCTCTCTTCATGCTGTAATATTGCTGGTGACTTTTTAGATGCCACTATCGTGCACCACTCTCACTTGCACCAGACCTATGGCAGGTGCAGTGTCTCCATCTGAACATGTCCATTGTGGCTCCTATAACACGCTCATGAGACAGACGTTTTTGCATTTCCTTGTAGCCATCACCCAATCACAGCCCAGGAACACCCTTTGTTTTATAATAATAATAATAATAATAATAATAATAATAATAATAATTTTATTTAAATAGCGCTTTTCTCCCGTGGGACTCAAAGTCGCTCTACAGACATCAGAAAACATGGTACATTGTGCAAGGATTTGGTGTTGCAAAAATAGAAAACCACTCAGATATAATTAAAATCAACCAAAACCTAGAGAGCACAATAAAAATATTGCAGGGTTGGTGCAGACATTTTGGGAAATAACTTCCATGGGTTATATATTCCACCCACAAAGGTACCAGATGAGGCAGCCATATTTGTGTGCACTACGTATGATTACCTTGGGTGGAATAGATTACGCCTAGAAGAAAAGACACAAAATGGGTGGTTGCATCATCCTGACACTAGGAGTAGGGTCCCACCATAATCGTTAGGTCCATGTATTTTGCATCCCATCAACAAGTGTACCAGGTGAGGCAGCCATGTTGGGCACACTATGAAGGTTGCACTGTGGGAGATAAGCTATACAACGACCCAAGGCATATATGGGAAAACTGACAAGTGTGTGGCAGTATGATATACCCTGTGTGAATAGATCTACATGAAGTACATCCTGCCCATGGAGCAGTGGTGTCTTAAGAGAGGAGGAGGTCCATGTGCACTTCCCATGCAGGACCCCCTCCTCTCTCCCCGGTGGCCGGCAGCCGGCTCACGTGGCTAGCCAGCCACTGGAGCCTTAGTAGGCTCTGGGCACTAGAGTGTGCCTGGAGTCTACTGTGCATGTGCAGAACGCCAGAAAAATGACTGCATCAGCCATTTCCCGGTGTTCTGAGAAGTGCTGACACCCGATGCGAGACCACGGACAGGTAAGTTTAAAATGCCCCCCCTGCACCTGTTATAAAAATATGCCACTGCCATGGAGGATGCACTTCAATGGAGGTATAGCACACCAGTACATCATACAGTGAAGGTATAGCACACCAGTACATCATACAGTGAAGGTATAGCACACCAGTACATCATACAGTGGAGGTATAGCACACCAGTACATCATACAGTGAAGGCATAGCACACCAGTACATCATACAGTGGAGGTATAGCACACCAGTACATCATACAGTGGAGGTATAGCACACTAGTACATCATACAGTGAAGGTATAGCACACCAGTACATCATACAGTGGAGGTATAGCACACCAGTACATCATACAGTGAAGGTATAGCACACCAGTACATCATACAGTGAAGGTATAGCACACCAGTATAGCATACAGTGGGAGGAAGTTCATGGTACAAATCAGGGAATAGTAAATATAGCAAACAGTGCTGCAGTTTGGGCATGACATTTCCGGGTGACTGAAACATTTGAAATATGAAATGCACTGAATGAATAGATCCACGTTAGTACATCCTGCCCAAGAAAGAACCATCCGAGGCAGCCATCTAGGGCCCACTGCGTAGTTTATAGCAGGCAGGGTGTGCAAGTAGGGTCAGCTGGTACAATTTTCCCAGAGACCAGAATCTACTGCTGTGTTTAAGAAATGGTTTAATTTTTGGTTAGAATGTAGTACAAAGTTAAAATCCAGTTCCAACCCTGGTTCTATTCCCATGTTTTATATGACATGCTTAAGATGTAGGCTATAGTGGCAGGCCAAGCCTGTGTGTGCAGGCTTTAAAACAAGTCCCTTTTGCAGGAGATGCTGGGTCAGCTGGTACAGTGGGAGGGAATGTTTGAGCAGTTTGTTCGGGAAGATGCAGCCTCACAGTAGTAAAACAAACTTTCAATACAGTCTATTCTTGAAGTGAAAAGCATTAGATATGGAAGATGGCATTAGTTTACCTAGAAAGAGATGAAAGATGGTATTAAATCTCAACTCCAGTTCTAACTCCATGCTTCAGATGACATGCTTAAGATGCAGGCTATAGTGGCAGTCCAAGCCTGTGTGTGCAGGCTTTCTCATACCATTTTAACTGATCACAACACTTTCTTTGTACATACAGTCTGTGTAACGTAGGTGCTGTAGCGTTTTTTCATTAATTTTTCGCACACATGCAGTTACAAATACAGTAATCACTCATCTACTTGAATATTGGCATTGCATGCAAATTGGGTGCACCTCTGAATCATGTCCTAAAGCAAGAAGTAGGAGGACCATCTATTGCCCATAACTCATCTAAACCATGTGCTTACATGTATCAGCTGGAGCGGGATTGATATGAAATACCGCCGGACACATGGAAGACCGGCAGTGAAGATCCCGACAGGTAAGTATTTCTACTATTACTACCCTAACCCCCTCCCACAACCCTAACCCTCCCTTAGGGGTGCCTAACCTTAACCTCCCCCCAAGTGCCTAACCCTAACCCCCCCTGTAAGTGCCTAAACCTAACCCCCCCTCCCCGCAGACTAAACCTAAGTCTCCCAGTGGGTGCCTAACCCTAACCTCCTCCCGTGGTGCCTAAACCTAACCCCCCTTCCCCGCAGACTAAACCTAAGTCTCCCGGGGGGGTGCCTAACCCTAACCTCCTCCCGGGGTGCCTAACTCTAAGTGCCCTACAGGAGCCCCTAACCTAACCCTCCACCCCTGCGGCTGTTAGCACCCGGCACCCGGCTTACCTTCGATAGGTATGCCGGGCGTCAGGTTCCTGGTGTAGGTAAAATGACAAGCATCAGGATTTCGATGCCTGTCATTAGACGCCTGCCGGGATTAGACAGTCAGGAAGCCGGCGGTCGGCATTTCGACCGACGGCTAACTGCCTGCATCCCGCTGGAGCGAATGTACAATGGCAGAATTTACATTGTACTGTGTTTTGTGGTGTACATTAGTTTTTGTTTGTAGTTTTGAAGCAGAAGTTATATAGATAATTTTTATCTTAATTAAATAAACAGCAGTGTTTAGTTATATATACTTTGGCTTAATAAAAATATTTCAATTATATTTTCTCTTTGATGAATTTAAATCTGCAGAATAATGTACTGTACATGTATTTTGAGACCTTTATTTAATAAAAAAAAATCTAAAAAGCAGACTTTTTAAAGTTGATTTATTTTCCTTTAACATACTCTATAGAATAGAGAAAACAAAATGTAAAAATAGAATCCTTCTTTTCGGATCACTGTTAGAGCTTCAGGAAGTCCAACGTTGGCTATGCAGTGTCGTTACCCTTTTGTTCATTAATGTAGCTGTTTCAACAGAAAACTTTTCTTCTACTGTCAAGGTCATAAATGCATGAGAAATGTTTCAAATTGCCTCAGGTTTCCTTGAACAAAGTTGCTTAGCATTTTTTTGCAAATATTTTTTACATGTATATATTTAAAAAAAAATACATCTCATAAATTTTTGTTGCAATAATTTATCCTAGAGCTTCTGTGGAGCAATTTATTTGATAAATAGCTGTCTATTGAGGGTCACATATGCAAGCCTATCTTTAGTCTGGTGTCTAATTTATAAAATAATGCTACTTTAATATTCTCACTGTATAACTGTCTTGTCCACAAGACACCATACTCCACAAACCATTTATAAACTAGGGGTGTGCACCGGACACTTTTCGTGTTTTGTGTTTTGGTTTTGGATCTGGATCTTTCTTCGTGTTTTGGATCTGGATTGGTTTTGCCAAAACCACCCTTCCGTGTTTTGGGTTCTGGGTTTTGTGTTTTGGATCTGGATTTTTTCTTAAAAAATAAAAAAAAAACGCTAAAATCACATAAATGGGCCTTTTTTTGTTCCTACGCTATTAATAACCCCAATAACATTAATTTCCACTCATTTCCACTCTATTCTGAACACCTCACACCTCACAATATTGTTTTTAGGCCAAAAGGTTGTACCGAGGAAGCTGGATGACTATGCTAAGCGACACAAGGGGGCGGCACAAACACGTGGCCCATCTAGGAGTGGCACTGCAGTGGCAGACAGGAAGCCAATCAGCGTTATGGTGCCCATTTGCATGTAGCACGAACCCGGGAGATCCGTGCTACATGCATCTGTGTGATTGGCACAGAGCAATGACAGGTCCGTGAGACCCGTCTGTGCTGCTGTGGTAAAAAAAAAAAAAAAAAACCTGTGTAAAAAAAGAAAAAAATGGCGTGCACCCCCCCAAAAAAGAGCAACCAGCCCCGGGCATTAGTAACCCAGTGCTGGGTGTGCTTAAATACAGGGGACAAACGACGTAGGGGTCCCCTGTACTTAAGCACAACCAGCACCGGGCTAGTCAGAACCAGCGCTGGTTGCCAAAATACGGGGGACAAACGACGTAGGGGTCCCCTGTATTCTGCGCAACCAGCTCTGGGCTCTGATCCGGTCCTGGTTCTGGAAATATAGGGGACAAAAAATGAGTAGGGTTCCCCTGTATGTTCCAGAACCAGCACTGGACTTTTTCTAGCGGGGGGCTGATGCCACAGCCAGGGGAGCCCTTTCACCGGGCCCCCCAGCCGCAGCATCAACCCTGACCGCTAGTCAGCCCAGGCCGGGGATCCCTGGAGAGCTGGGGACCCCCCCAATAAAGGGGTCACCCTCTCCAGGGCACCCCAGGCCCAGGCTGATAGCCCGGGGCTATCCCCGCCACCCCTGGTGGCGGTGGGTGGCGGGTTGATTGTGTGGTGTGGTGTAAATAAAGAATATCAAACATTGTCTTTACAAGTAGAACTGCAAGTCCCAGCTAGCCTGCCCCGCATGCTGGTACTTGGAGAACCACAAGTACCAGCATGCAGGGCATTAAGGGCCCACTAGTACCTGTAGTTCACCTGTAAAAAAAATGTTTAAAAAAACACAGGACACACACACCGTGACAGTATAAGTTTATTAAACATACATACACACACACACATGTACACATACTCACCTATGTAACCTGTAGCATCGGTCCACTTGTCCGGTAAAGTATCCCTAGGGGACCTGTGAAAAAAAACATACTCACCATCTCCTATGCGAGGTTCTGTCCTCTTCGTTCCAAAGTAGGCATCCCCGGACTTGGCAAAAAAAAAAAACGAAAACGCGATCCACGAACTTAGTACCGTTCTATAGAACGGTACTTCCCGAATGAGAGCTTAGCGGCGGGGTATCACCATGGAAACCCCGCTGCTAAGCGTTCATTGGCTGAGAGAGGTCATCTCCCGTCTCTCAGCCAATGAACGGCTCCCTCCATTGTAGTCAATGGTGGGAACCGCAGGGTAAACTTTAATAACCTTGCGGCTCCCAGCATTGACTACAATGGAGGGAGCCGTTCATTGGCTGAGAGACGGGAGATGGCCTCTCTCAGCCAATGAACGCTTAGCAGCGGGGTTTCCATGGTGATACCCCGCCGCTAAGCTCTCATTCGGGAAGTACCGTTCTATAGAACGGTACTAAGTTCGTGGATCGCGTTTTCGTTTTTTTTTTTTGCCAAGTCCGGGGATGCCTACTTTGGAACGAAGAGGACAGAACCTCGCATAGGAGATGGTGAGTATGTTTTTTTTCACAGGTCCCCTATGGATACTTTACCGGACAAGTGGACCGATGCTACAGGGTTACATAGGTGAGTATGTGTACATGTGTGTGTGTGTGTGTGTGTGTATGTATGTTTAATAAACTTATACTGTCACGGTGTGTGTGTCCTGTGTTTTTTTTAAACATTTTTTTACAGGTGAACTACAGGTACTAGTGGGCCCTTAATGCCCTGCATGCTGGTACTTGTGGTTCTCCAAGTACCAGCATGCGGGGCAGGCTTGCTGGGACTTGCAGTTCTACTTGTAAAGACAATGTTTGATATTCTTTATTTACACCACACCACACAATCAACCCGCCACCCACCGCCACCAGGGGTGGCGGGGATAGCCCCGGGCTATCAGCCTGGGCCTGGGGTGCCCTGGAGAGGGTGACCCCTTTATTGGGGGGGTCCCCAGCTCTCCAGGGATCCCCGGCCTGGGCTGACTAGCGGTCAGGGCTGATGCTGCGGCTGGGGGGCCCGGTGAAAGGGCTCCCCTGGCTGTGGCATCAGCCCCCCGCTAGAAAAAGTCCAGTGCTGGTTCTGGAACATACAGGGGAACCCTACTCATTTTTTTCCCCTGTATTTCCAGAACCAGGACCGGATCAGAGCCCAGAGCTGGTTGCGCAGAATACGGGGGACCCCTACGTCGTTTGTCCCCCGTATTTTGGCAACCAGCTCTGGTTCTGACTAGCCCGGTGCTGGTTGTGTTTAAGTACAGGGGACCCCTATGTCGTTTGTCCCCTGTATTTAAGCACACCCAGCACTGGGTCACTAATGCCCGGGGCTGGTTGCTCTTTTTTTGGGGGGGGGGCACGCCATTTTTTTCTCTTTTTACACAGGTTTTTTTTTTTTTATTTACCACAGCAGCACAGACGGGTCTCACGGACCCGTTAGTGCTCTGTGTCAATGACACAGATGCAAGTAGCACGGATCTCCTGGTCCGTGCGTGCATCTGTGTCATTGAAATACACAGCAGCACAGACGGGTCTCACTGACCCATCTGTGCTCTGTGTCACTGTCAATCACACAGATGCATGTAGCACGGATCTCACGAGTCCGTGCTACATGCAAATGAGCACCATAATGCTGATTGGCTGAGAGCCGTGACAGACGGCTCTGTCAGCCAATCAGCACTTTGCCCATTAAAGGCAAAGGCATTTTTTTTTAAATGGCCGCTCGAGGCAAAACCTCGAGATCCGACAGCAGATCTCGAGGTTTTGCCTCGGGAGAGGGATCCGGGGCAGACAGGGAGATCCGAGCTTGTGCTCGGATCGCCCCGGATCCCCGAAGTTCGGGTGGGTTCGGTTCTCAGGGAACCGAACCCGCTCATCCCTATTATAAACCATTGTAAATTTTCATGAGTTGATGAAAATGTCTTTAAATCAACTTTCATTCGACACTGTTGAGGTTACAGTGCAGAATTAATAGTTGTCTCTATTTTAAAGACATCTTCCACCTATTTTTTTTAATTTTCCTACACCACCCCCCTATAGGGCTTGATTTTGCTTTGAACACTGCAGCGTCCATGTGCGTACTCTGACGATATTGTTTCTGCAACTTTATCCAAATACTACTACAAGCCCATCCCTGGTGCGCAGATATGCATCTGAATGTGCAAGCACTGAGAATCCCACATTGACATCTTTATATGCTCAAATACCGCTTGGTGCGTTTCTAGATGCAACCATCAGTCGCACCATCAAAACTAGCCCCAGTGCCATTCTAGGTGCAGATCAGGGACGTATCTATAATGGGTGCAGGGTGTGCGGTGCACACAGGCCCCTGGGTCCAGGGGGCCCACACCGCACAGCCTGCACCCATATCGTTTTATACTTACCCGTCCGTAGTCACCAGTGTGCTGCTCTGCAGCGCCAGGTCGGCACCGCAGGGCAGCAAAAATCACTGGGAAAATGGCGGCGCCCATTTGCCAGGTGACTCTGCACATGCGCAGTACTGCTGTCCCCGGGAAAACGGTGTGGGCACAATTTTCCCGGAGACCAGAATCTACTGCTGCACCACTTGCGGTGGCACCGCACGATAGAGGAGGGGGCCCGCATTTCGTCTGCTCGTGGGCCCCTTCCTCTCTTAAAATGCCCCTGGCACAGATTATCATTATCCATCAGATCAGATGGCTAATCTGTGCAGCGTGGCCTCCAATTTGAGTGAGTTTGTATCTGAGTTTGCAACCACTTCAGTGACACGTTTTCAGGAACATTTATGAGATTGTGCATCACAACTGTGATTCTGTGCACATGGTCTAAGGATGTATGAGCACATTGCGCAGTGTGACTTAGATGCATGCATAGTAGAATAAAATCGCTCAACTGTGTCTGAATTCAACATTGCGACCTACTCAGTATCAGGCCCATAGATACCATTACTGTATATGAGACAGTAACCAGGCATCTACTGTGGGTGCTATACTTACAGCCATTGAGTTCTTGGTTCTGTATTAATATGTACTTGTATGCACTGACCCATAAAAACATGGTAGCACGTTATTGTCTGTATTGTACTGTGCAATAACTTCTCTTTGTAATTATATTGTCATTGAGGGCAACTTGCACTGCTTGCAGCTCTACTTCTTATTTGGGTTGTTGTGTGTGAACAGTAAACTGCTACTTTGCAGTTATGAAATGTATCTCCTATTATTGGTGCAGGAAGGAGCATGGATGATTTTTTAAGTACTTTATACTGTATATTAGGCATTCTTTTGTAGGTAGTCAGTCTATAAGAGGGTATTTTGCTAAATATAAAATTAGGTAAAGTTGATGAAATATTTAAACAAACACATTCCAGAATCTGGTAGGGCAATAGTTTTAAGGGGAAATATTCGTAATGGATAGATTTTTATTTTTTTTTACAAATATTAAATAAATATTCAAGTTTTTATACAGTACACCTCAGTTTGTACAGTATAATAAGCTTTCACAGGATATCTGTACAACACAAAAACTATGAAATTGGGGAACAGTATCTTGAATGAGAGCCCTTTTTAGGACTACTATAGACACTGGTGTCACAATGGGGGTGCGGGCCGATGTCACCAGCCGAGGGGTGACATCAAAGTGCTGGCTCCCCCTCAGTGACAGGAGCCGGGTGCTCAGCTCATAGAACAGTAAGGGAGCCGATACTTCACACAGGCTAGTCCCCGGGGGCAGCTTGCACCTCCGGCAGCCCCGATGTGACAAAAAATGGGGGGTTGAGCCGCGAGGCCATGCCCCCACCTGCGAGGCCATGCCCTCTTATTTGCCTGCGCACAGGTCACAGTACAAACTCCCCGCTCCGGGTCAGGACAGAGGTAGGGATGACACTGCTAATAGATTCAGATTTTCAGTTTCTTTCTAAGTCTTTGCCTTGAATCTAGCTCTAGAACAAGTGAAGAGTTTGAGACAATGGTACAAACACCATGTTGGGACATACATAAACTTTATAGCTAGAGATGAGCATTTTCGTTTTACTGTTCTTTTCACCATATTAGCACAAGTTCGGATTAGTTCGGATTTATGTTATTAGCTATCCAAAACACGTGAGAGCCGGATAGCCAATGTGATGCTGTTTTTCGAGATCCAAACATAACCGAGCAAAACTGAACTACTCATCTTTATATCTAGCTTGTAATTTGTAATTATACACATAGTTTTGAAAAATAATAGCTCATCTCTAACTATAAAGTTTATGTATGTCCCAACATGGTGTTTGTACCATTGTCTCAAACTCCTCACTTGTGTAGAGCTTTGGTTTTTGGACAAAATATTGTATAATCAGATGTGTTCCAAGTTTGACCCACAAGAAGATTGTCAAATAGTCCCACAGCTATTCAGTTAGGAGGGTATCAACCACACAGATCACAGGCCTACAATGTTAGTTCGGGTTCACACACTGGAGACTTCAAGCCAATATAAGAAAATATGGTCCTTCTATTCTCTGGTTGCACTTGCCACCTCATACCCTTCCTTTGATTCTCCACATTTGAGGTAACATTAGTCGCCTCTTTCAACCTCTTCATGTTGTGGTCATCTATCCTCCCTCAGGCCTAATCTTCAAATTCCTTTACAACTCTTCTTCCTGGCTCCCCTACTTCCTCTCTTCTGACTTTCCTTCCTCATCTCAGGGGACCAATATGCCTATAGATGTCCCCAGTGTCACTCGGTCTCTTAACTCCTTAACCTCATATCATCACATGGTATCTTTTAATGGACCTCTGCACCCTCCCATGTGAATGAACACTCACTTGATCTGGTATTCACTCACCATTGTGATTTTTCTGATTTCACCATTTCTCCATTCCCTATCTCTGACCATCATCTTTCAATTTATCGCTCACCCATTCTCCACCTCTGCATCCCAAGGGTACCATTACAAAGTGTAACCTTGAGGTTATTGACAATGTATCCTTACCCTCCCTGCTCTTCTCACTTTTCTCCCTCATTGTCTCTCTTCGGCCCTGACCAAGCTGTTTGTCTATATAATGATTCCTTTACTTCTCCTCTTGACTCTGTTGTTCTAGCAGTCAATACTCACCTCCCTTCCATAATCCTACTTGACCCTAGCCCCTTCCGCCTCCACGCCTTCCTCTTTCCTGCAGCCTGTTTCCATCTTGCCCATCTTTTCAATCTCTCCATCTCATCAGGCACTGTACCTGCTGCATTCAAGCATGCTCTTGTCTCCGTGGCATCAGTGTCACCCGGTGCGGGGAGGGAAGCTGCTAAAAAGGAGTTGTTGTCTCGATGACAGGGAGCATGGTCACACAGACATGGAGTGTGACCTCCGTGACCTGAACCCCCATGGTTCCATCACCATGCTTATTACTGGGTGGCAGGAGGGTGCCAGAGCTGTGGACTGCCCTGCATGCAGTGCTCTTCTAGCCCACAGGTGCACTGTCTTAGAGTTATCCTTGACTCCTACCTCTCCTTCAAACATCACATCCAGTACCTTTCACAGTCTTGCCATTTCCAACTGAAAAATATCTCCAGGATCAGACCCTCTCCCACCCTGGAGGCAACTAGTACACTCATTCACTCACTGGTCATCTCCAGACTGGACTACTTTAACCTCCTCATATCTGGCCTCTCTGACTCCCACTTCTTTCCACTCAAATCTATCCTCAATGCTGCTGCTTGGCTCTTCTTCCTCTCCAAAAGCATTATATATGCCTTCCCTCTCATACAATCCTTACACTGGCTCCCATCCCCTTCAGAACCCCAAAAAACTTCTCACACTCACTTACAAAGTCCTCACTCAATCCTCTTCTATTTACATATTTGACCTTATCTCACTTATACTTCTGCCAGCCGTCTTCGCTCCACACATGAATGCTGCCTCACCTCCCCCATCTTATTACCTCCTCACAGTGCTGCTTCTAAATCCTGGAACTCTCTTCCAAACCTTTTCAGACTCTCCACCTCTCTACAAAACGTCTAACCAGCTCTCAAGAACCACTTCTTTATCAAAGCCATCTAGATCTCATCTTAACCCACTGCTCCATACTCCTTGATCACTCTCTTTCCCCCCTGTGTCACCCATTCTGTCAACTCCTCACTTATAGACTGTAGGAGCTCACGAGCAGTGTCCTTTTCCCTCATGAACTATTCCATCCTTCACTTTTACCATCATTACACCCCAAAAATACCTTGGGTTCTGCCTTACTACTGCTTATATGTGTATTATGAGTGCAGATGAAGTAATGTTTATAAACCTGTCAGAAGCCTCTCATGCGAATGCCGGGGTCCTGTTAACTAAACTCCTCCCATCAACTGACCATCATCCCTGCTCTGTTCTGGATTGGTTCCTGTGGCTATTTACTTCTGGTGTGAATGCTGCTCCAATGCCGGTGATAGCATTTCATGTGTTTACACTTGTGGTGTTGTCTCCTGTTATCCAGTTGAGTACCCAGCCCTCCTGTCTGCTTTTGTTACTTGCCGTTTGTGTCATATAGTGTTACGGTTCTTGACCAGTTGTGTAAGACCTCTAGAGCCAGGGAGAGGATCTTCTACCAATAACAGCCACCCGCTGTTCCCTTAGTGATTTATTTACACACCAGTACTTAGGTGGCTGCCTGGAATTACGCCTCCAGCAATGACACAACTGGCAAGAGACCACAGGACTGCTGACTAGGACAAGACAGGACAGTGATGTGGCAGTCCTTCCACAACTTGCTAACTGGAATGAGGCTACAGGTAATGGTATTGAAACAGGTGTAATGGACAGGATACACCAGCAGTGACAGATAATGGGTCTCAGGAATGTCCAGGGACAATGGTGCAGATGGGTAGCCGTATGAAGAATGGTGGTAGCACGGGAAGTACTTGGTGCCACTGAGAAGCTGTATGGAGAATGGTTGTAGCTCGGGAGCTACTTGGTGTGGTTGGGAAGCCTTATGGAGAATGGTGGTAGCACGGGAGCTACTTGGTGCGGATCCGTCGTGCGCATGCCCAGAGGGCAAACATCGACTGGGTTGCGAGCACTCAGCGCTTGCGACCGGGTCTGAATCAGGCCCTCAGTGTCCAGAGTGTGCAGTGCTGCTTCCAGCTGCTTGTGACAACCCGGCAGCACAGGCCACACTTTAGCGTCCAGCTGCTTGTTCTTATCCGGTGGCACATGCCACAATCCAGCGTACCATCGCTTGTGTCAACCCGGTGGCACAGTCAACACTCCAGCGTCCAGTTGCTTGTGTCAACCCGGCAGCACAGGTCGCAATCCAGGGTCCAAAGTATGCAGTCCAGCATACCACCGCCTGTGTCAACCTGATGGCACAGGTCCTTCTTCAGGCTTCAGCCTGCCAAGGCTTCTATACGGCCCAAAGGCCGCATCTGGGTCTATGGCCAACAGGCCACAACAAGCCAAAGCTTACCAGCCCTCAAGGCTGCTCTATGGCTGCAGCTAGCCAAGTGTTCCAGCCCTCAAATGATAATACCCGTACCTTAACAAAACCATGTCCATGTCCTGTCATGTCACTTTCTTCTTGTTTTGTTCAAACTGTTTCTGGTTATGTACTTTGTAATACTCTGCACCCCCTTGTGGTGCCTTATAAATAATAATAATAATAATAATAATAATAATAATAATAATAATAATAATAATAATAATAAAAACGTTTGCCTTCTTTTTGTGGTTTAGGCATTATTACTGTGTTAAACCAGCTGCTGTTTTTCATGCCCTTCTGAACGCAAGGTTAAGTCTGTCCTTCTAATAAAAGCCTTTTTTTTTATAATCGACTACTGAACTGGATCTGAGAACAAATAAACTGAACAAACTGTACTATAATTACTGCCCCCAATTGTCCTCATTTACTATTTATAAGAGATTGTCTAATCTTGTTCTGTAAATTAGTGTCAATACCATCCATTTGCTTCCTCTTTACTTAATCTACTGCCTATTATGACTTTTAACCACTCCTACGCCTTTGAGATTAGGCTTCTTGCATCTTCTGACATTTCTAGAAAATTGCTGTAAATCATTGTATAAATTAGTTTGCATTCACCAGTGTCTGGCCAGCGTCTTCTCTACAACTTTTCGTATGCAATAATGAACTTCTAATTAAATATATAGTGGACCTGATATTATTATTATTATTATTATTATTATTATTATTATTAATAATAATAATAATAATAATAATAATAATAATAATAATCACCTTTGAAACTTTTGTGCTGTGGAATTTTATCCTCTTCCTGCAGAGACAAATGATAACATTTGCATGATATTTGCATCAGATTTGTGGTCCGTGGGCCTGATTCAGAGATGGTTGGTAATGTTGCTGCGCTCTCAATCGCTCTCGCAATTGCGGTAGTGGGAATATGCAAAAACTATTCTCAGCCCTCCCTTTGTGCTCGATTGTGTGATGGAGAGTATGAGTGGTGAGATGCCCACTTTCAAGGTGCATGACCTTTTTATTTGCGATTGAGTTTGTGAACGCACCAACATTGGTTGCACCATAGACATTTGTGGAAGCCTAGTATCTACTTTATCTACTTTCTGCTTCAACTAAACATGGCCTCTGAAGCATTGTATTTGTGATTAGGAAGGCAGTAGCATTCCCTGGTGCACATGGGACACCTCTGTAAAACAGACCCTGGAAACAGTTTTGGTCACCTCCCAGTCTCCAACCTGATATGCCCAGGGATCGCATACCCCATCTCAAGTGTTAGCATATTTTTAAGTCCCTGAAATTATTTTTTACATTTCTGCAAAAATGCACCTGCCGCTACTCCCGCAATGAAGAAAACACCTGCCGCATATAAGGGAACCCCTCTGGACTCAATTCCGCTAACTTAGAAGTGTATTCCCTATTTTTTGGGTGTCCCTATTTTTTTATTCTTTTTTTTTTTAACACAGATCGTTTTAAGGGGGCATTCCCAAGGGTGCAGGCTATCTTTTTTAAGCCTGCACCCCTAAACCCCAATTTTACACTTTTTTTCGGCAGCAAAAGGCTGGCAAAACATTTTCCCAATTTTTTAACATTGACTTTTCGCACAGGTGAAAAGTCACTGTAATTGAATAATGGGATATTGGAAATAGGCGAAAATTACATCATCTGCGATAAATTATTGCCGATAACGGACTTTTCGCCCCATATTTAAATAAGGCCCTTAGTGTTAAACATATTGATATTGAGTCACACTCAGGTACGAATGCTGCCACAATTGGATTGTAGATGGATATCAAAACAAAATGCTAATGTGACTCTGAGCTTGGCTACATGCATACGCATCTCTCCACTTTTTCAATCATCATTAGCATAGGCACATACACCGAACCCATGCTAGATGAAAAAGATCTCTTTGAGATTGTTATCACCTCAGCATACATACAGTAGGACTCAAAATAAGACACAAGTCTGGTGACATGCCCACTACATTCCCATGACACCCCAATGACACAGTTACGCACAGTTAAAATACTGTACCATAAACGCCCATTTCATGTATGGAGAGATTCAAAAGACGCAGAATCACCTGGAAATACGCAAAGATGTCAATATTCACTATAACGCCGGTGCTATATGCTAGCACTGGCCAGATGTGGCTGCATATTGACCAGCATGCAAATCAGAATCCGGCCTATCGTCTTGTACAATTTCTAGTCACCTTTGGAGATGAGCACATTTTTCAAAACTTTTCCAAAAACTTTTGGCCACAGAATTTCTGGTCTTCTGCATTCCCACTTCTACACATCACATACGGATACATTGAGAGTCACTGTCGCAGCTCTATTCATGAATGATAAATTCTGCATAATGCAAATGTACAGATGTATCCTCACTACCTTTGCTCTAACCATACCAAATAGCCTCGCTTGGAGCACTGTGATTTAGGAACACCACGGGGTATATTTACTAAAGTGCAGGTTTTTAGAAGTAGAATTATTGCCAATAGCAACCAATCAGATTCCACTTATCATTTATCTAGCACCTTCTAGAAGATAACAGCTAGAATCTGATTGGTTGCTATGGGCAACATCTCCACTTCTAAACTCCCATACTTTAGTAAATATTGGCCTGATTCACAGACAGACATAGAAACATAGAATTTGTTGGCAGATAAGAATCAGTTGGCCCATCTAGTCTGCCCTTTTTCACCTTTTGGTAACCTCAACCCTATGTGATCCTCAGTTATTTGTAAGGATATTATTATGCCTATCCCAAGCATGTTTAAATTTTTCTACTGTCTTACCCTTTACCACCTCTGATGGGAGGCTATTCCACTTATCCACTACCCTTTCTGTGAAGTAATTTTTCCTCGAATTTCCTTTGAATCTACCTCCCCCCAGTGTCAGTGCATGTCCTTGTGTTTTAGTACTTCTCTTCTTTTGAAGAATGTCTCCCTCCTGCACCCATGATATATTTGAACGTTTCTATCATGTGCCCCATTTCCCTTCTCTGCTCCAAACTATACATATTACAAACTTTTAGTCTTTCCTGGTATGTTTTGTGGTGTAGACCTTGCACCATTTTAGTTGCCTTTCTTTGTACATTCTCTAATGTATTAATATCCTTCTGGAGATATGGCCTCCAGAACTGAACACAGCATTCTAGATGAGGCCGTACCAATGACCTATACAGTGACAAAACTTACTTGCTGACAACCTGGCTGCCCCTCCAAGAGAGAGCAGCGGGGTCAGCTTAGCAGGGGGGTGGGGCTGGCATAGAGGGGCACAGTTGGACACTTCACACAGCATTCAGGGATGGGGCTGGGCCACACAAGCGCAACATTTTGGCCTTGCCCTTGATACACAATGCTGATATTTCTGGCATTGTGAAGCAGGGGGAAGGGACATGATAACGCAATTCAGCATGAAACTCGTCATTACCCCTCCACTGCATTTGTTTGTGGCTGCATTGTGTGGAGGACTGGAGAAGCCTGGATGCCTGCCTTCTTTTCTGTGGGGCTGGGTGCGGCACCGATTTTCGGAAGGCTCCCGGCCAAATGTGAGAGTAGGCATGTATGACACAAAGGCGATTATGCATGCAACTGAGCAATTGTTTGCTATCATGCATGTGTATAAACCGCACTGTGCATGTGCAGCGATCGCACTGCAATCACGGATGCACATACAGTAGGAATCCATCGCAGAGTGGGTGACAGGTTGTCAGCGTTTGGGGGTTGTATCGGGGGGATGGTCTGAGAAATGCAGAGTTGTCTGTACTTATAAACGTCGTTACATGGACATGCATATTAGCCACTGCGAAAACATATGCAGCTCTGCGTGTCTGAAGATCTACCAAGGCTGCGGCAGGTCAGACCTGCCACAAGGCCAAGATGGCCGCTGATGTTGCGGCGATGTTACAGATATTTACGCAGGTATGCGTCATCGCACGCAGATATGAAGGCAGCAGTGGGCTTCTTTATGCTTGGTGTCCAATCTTCCCTTTGCAGACATTAGCATATTTTCGCTGCTGTGTTGCATGCAAAATTGCATCTGCGATCGCATTATCGCCCATCTCTGAATCAGTCCCTATACCCAAAAGTGTCTCTTCTTTATAGAATTTTCATTTTTTCACAGCACTAAAGCAACAAAACTAAATTGCAATTGTACCCTCACCAATGGGGCGTATTTACTTGTACCTCTGCGTGCGACTCACTTCCCGTTAAAGTCAGACTCTAATCTGTTTAGCTTTTGACTGCTCTGTGCAATCTCCTCCTTCTTCCATGTATCCAGCACAACACAATGAAACTTGCTAGAACCTCCTCCATGCCTATCAGTACCCCTGCAGGATAAAGCAATAGAACAGTGAGTGGGACAAATAATGTGTTAAATAGTAAGTATTTTTTTTTTGTAACTAAGGCGTCCATTCATTTATTTTGAAAAACATTCTAACCCTCTTATGCTAAGCTTAACTCTAAATAGCAACACTGACTCCAATTGTTTGGTTCAAATCAAATTAATGTATTTATTAATTGCATGAATTTAGTTTAATAAAGGGTTTCAAAAGAAGACGCTCCCACAGCCCAGCTCTAGCCAAATACTTCTTACCACAAAATGGGGATGACTAAAACACCTCTCCTTTCAATATGCGTAACATACACTGTAAAAGTCTCACCGCACCTTACTTTGGCACAGTCTGGACGGGTCCACAAAGAAATCCCCCAATTGTCCACCTTGCATAGGTAAGACACACTCGCCATCCTTCAAAGTGGCAGGTGTCCCACAACGACCACTTACGCCACATGTGGCCACTGGTTAGTAGCGCCTTCCTGCCTACTGTTTTAAGAATGTTTAGTAAAGGGCAAAACAAAACAGACAAACACACAAATTTGGGTAGGGAGGGAGGGGATTCCAACTGAAAAAGAGGTTGAACCTATTCAACTTTAGTCTAAAGCTGCCCACATACATAGCGATATTTTACACGAACTGGCCAATTCCGATGCATTGGAATGACAGATCATGTAAAATATGCCGAAATCGTGAGTCCGCACTCAATATCATGATGCAATGTGCGTCCTTGCTGGTCGCACATCGCATCTTCAGATCTGCCGTGCTGTAGTGCAGATCTGACAATCTATGAGGCGATGCACTGTGAAAGTCTGACTGCAGGAGAGATAGTATGAAGATTAGACACCAAATTGTGCGCATATCGGGGAGAGTTTCAAGGGAAATCGTACACATTGGCTGATCATGTGCACATCAGTATGTGTGTGGGCACCTTTATATAGAAAACCTAATATGCCTGCCCCCTTGAAACTGTAATTGGCTGACTGTAAATGAATGAAAAATAACCACACAAAAGAGAAAACTGCCTAGCAATAGATTCCCTAATACTAATCAATCACAAAAAACTGAGGACTCTTCTATAGCCTCATGCCTATGCAACCCTCACCTATTCATGCATTCCAAAGAATGTTATTAAGTTGTAAAGTTTTTGCCATTATGTTAACATCTTTAAAAATTATTCTTTATACATATGTTGATGTAGGGTGGGGATAAGGTTGAATTTATTGGCACATCATGTCAAACTAAATGTCACACTTCTATCAGTATGTAATCATTTACTATCACAGCATCAATTTGAAAATGTGAGAACTTGAAATGAAACTCTGCAGTTAATGCTGTGTATGGATAGGAGTGTCAGTGTTGTCAGACATCTTTACAATGGTTCCTTTGTCTGACTTGCATTATAAAACAATCAAAGCTACTATTGGACATACATATCTTAAAAAAACATGTGTATTACTGATATAAACTACAAAGTGGAAATAATTATAGTAGTTCTGACTTGCATAATATCCATCCAATCTCATTGGCAAAACTTAAAAACCTTAGGAAAGCTGTGATTCTCTATACTTCATCAAATTTCTATCTTAAGTCACTCTAAATGAAAATGAAAACCTAATGGATCCAATCTTGCTGAAAGCACACTCATTAACTGAGGAGAAAATGTTCTTTACTATATGTATGTATGTATGTATGTATTTACTCTATGTATGTATGTGTGTATGTTTGCATGAGGATGGATGGGTGGATGGATGGATTTACACTCTGGTACATTGATGTCACAGCAAGCATAATGACTGGCTATATTTGCCATCTCAGCATTTTACCATCTCTGCATTTTTCTCTGAAGACACTGTCTATGGGATATGGAGCTTGCATTGTCTATAATTGTCAAGGTAAATTATCAACATATTTTAACTAGAGATGAGCAGGTTCGGTTTCCAGAGAACCGAACCCACCCAAATTTAGCATATCCAAGTCAGTTCCAAGCAGGCTCAGTGGTTCCCGCCTTACTCGGATCTCGAAACCGAGGCAAAATGATAGAGTCTGAAATCTTGTTGTCTCTATGATCAATGTAGTATATAAGGGACCACGCGATGGATGCCATTTCCACTCCGGCTGTGGAGACTGAACAGGGAGGGTGGGTAGTGTAGGGCTGGGAATGGTGCTGGCTCTGGGCTGGTACTGATCCATTCTGGTCTCTGGTCATGGTGCTGTCACTGTCACTGTGCTGTCTCTTGATTCATTCCGGTCTCTGGTCACAGTGCTGTCATTATCACTGTGCTGTCTGTGCTGATCCATTCTGGTCTCTGGTCACGATGCTGTCACTGTCACACACTGTGCTGTCTGCTGATCCATCTGGGCTGTCTGCTGTGTCCTGGGCTTGTGCTGTGTCCATCTCTGGGCCCAAGTTCAGGACTAAAAAAAAAAAAAATATTCAAAGTGTATTTTAGATTTTTGTGTGTGTGCTCGTGGGTGTTAGGCTTAACCGCAGTAGCACACAAGAGCCAGCCAGCAACACACGCAACCTTGTGCTGTCCGACTACAGTCGTGCTAAAAAAAAAAACAATAAAAGGTGTCTTATATTTTTATCTCCTTTGAGTGTGTGCATCTTAGACTTAACCGCAGTAGTGCACAATATCCAGCCAGCAATGCAAGTTGCAACAACCTTGTGCTGCCCAACTACTGTCGTGCTCCAACCCCCTCAAAAAAGTGTCTTATAATTTTTTCTTCTGTGTGTGCTCGTGGGTATTAGGCTTAACTGCAGTAGCGCACAAGAGCCAGCCAGCAACGCAAGTTGCAACAATCTTGTGCTGCCCAACTACAGTCATGCTCCAAAAAACACCCAATAGAAGTGTCTTATATTTTTTTCTTCTGTGTGTGCGTCCGTGTTAGGCTTAACTGCAGTAGTGCACAACATCTAGCCAGCAACGCAAGTTGCAACAATCTTGTGCTGCCCAACTACGGTCGTGCTCCAAAAGAGACGCAATAAAAGTGTCTTAATTTTTTTTCTCCTGTGAGTGTGTGCGTGTTAGGCTTAACTGCAGTAGCGCACAAGAGCCAGCCAGCAACACATGTTACATCAACCTTGTGCTGCCCGACTACAGTCGTGCTCCAAAAAACCCCCAATAAAAGTGTCTTAATTTTTTTTCTTCTGTGTGTGCTCATGGGTGTTAGGCTTAATGCACGTCACAACAACCTTGTGCTATCCGACTACAGTTGTGCTCCAAAAAAACCCAATAAAAGTGTCTTATTTTTTTTTCTTCTATATGTGCGTGCGTGTTAGGCTTAACCACAGTAGCGCAAAAGATCCAGCCAGGAACACACATTGCAACAACCTTGTGCTGCCCAACTACTGTCGTGCTAAAAAAAAAACAATAAAAGTGTCTTCAATTTTTTTCTTCTGTGTGTGCTCATGGGTGTTAGGCTTAACTGCAGTAGCATACAAGAGCCAGCCAGCAATGCATGTTGCAACCTTTTGTTGCCCGACTCCAGTCGTGATCAATCGGTGCTCTGGGCACAAGTTCTTCTGGAGCTGATAAAAAATAAAAATCATCATTTGTTTTTTTTTCTAATATTTTTGTGTATGCGCACGACTGCACGTGTGTGAATTTTGTAATCGCACCTTGGCTACACTATTGGTGATTGTGACACTGCTTCAAGACTGTAGAAAATATGGAGGGCTGTCACATGACAGGAGAGCAAGGCCAAGAACCATATGTTGTAGCTGCCACCAGCAGTGCAAGGCCGTGAACTTCCTCATCCTCTATGAAGGCCCATGCCCCAGGGCTTAAGTCACACCATCGATATGGTAAAGCAAGTTATACTAAAGTTAAGAAAAAAAAATTTTAATTGAAAAGATATTTGCCTTTAAATAAACAAAAAGTGTCAAGGAAAGGATAAGGCCTTGGCCTTTCTTTATGAAGACTGCTGATAGACCTTCTGCTGGTAGTAGTAGTGGTGGTGGTCGAATTAAAAATGTCAAAGTTGTTAAGACAGCTCCGAGAAAGCCAACTGTGTGCCCTGAGAAATCGAAATCACAAATCCCAAGGAGAGAGCAAGTGTGTCCGCGGTTGCCATGAGTGAGCCCGACCTAAATATTAGTGTACTGGAGGATCCTCCAAGTTCCAACATTTGTGTGCCCTCTGTAAATGTGGGGAAAGGCAGTCAACATCTTGCACACGTAGTCATTGAGGATGCTTCTGTCGAATTGCACATGGAGGAGGAGGATATTTTGGTAGTTGAAGGCGCTAAGGATGATGAGGATGTTGATGATGAGGATGTTGATGCCAAGGATGTCCTTTGTGTAAGTAAGGCAATAGCTGTTGCCCATGGTTTGAAAAAGCCAAAGCCCATTATTGTCATGCCGGGACAAAAGACAAAAAAATCTACCTCTCACATGTGAAATTATTTCCATCCCAATCCAGACAATAGTTGTCAAGCCACATGTGCCCATTGCCATACAAGGGTGAATAGAGGGAGGGACCTAAACCATCTAGGAACCTCCTCCTTGTTATGTCACTTGGAGCGCATTCATCAAATATCAACAGTACCTGCTGGTCATGCAATCTTCTAAAGAAGTCGCCGAATGTCTAAAATGTCCGGGCCACCAAGAGCATCTTCTGCATGCCCGGGTCACTTTTTAAAAAACATTGCACCACCAAATCAATTGTGTGAGCAAAACATGGGACATGTTGGAATTCGAAACAAAGAATATGGTGGTCGCTCACATCAACTTAATGAACATTGCACAGGTGCTTGTAAAGGGTGGGGTTTACACTGAGCTACAGAAAAAAACGGATTTTCCCTCCAGCACACTGCAGCAAAATCAACAAAAATACTTGAATCCTACATGATAATAGAAATTCAGAGGTATTGGTTTATATACATTTGCAAATATATGAATAAGCGCTGGGCCAATGTCAAGGCTCCTCTATACCAGCGTCCCTAACATTATGGGGTTCACGTCTGAGATGCAGGGAACCCCAAAAGAATCCAGCCAAGGACTATCCCCAGGACATCACACGAAAAATGGAAAAAAGGTGAAAGTGAAGTGTAAAGTATAGTTGTGTAAAGATAAATCAATAAGTGTTAATGGTAAGGGGATAAAATTACATAAATAATAGACAAACAAATAGAAAGGTGATAAAAAAATATCTATGTGAATTAAGTGGTGATGCCCTGAAAAAAGGCCCAGCCAGAGCAGCTTTGGGGGCCCCATGCCCAAACGCTCACCCCAAAATAATTGTTGCTACCTAATAGTAGCACCCACTCTGGGTCATATAATTACAAATGAATGTACTGCATAATAACAGTACATGTTGGAATTCGCCCACATGTAATAATATTGGTGGCATTGTCCAAAATCACAAATCCCGAGAAGAGCGCAAGTGGGGTAAGCCATTTAGCAATGATTTCCCTTAGTTTTTCTAAGAGGTTCTCAGTGGTATGACTCTTAGTGAAACCAGTTATACAAAGAGTAGCCTGCCTTTGTATCAGCTGTCTTTTGGGAGATGTTGCTGCTGCTGTTGCTGTTGTAGGCAATACACCTACCCAATGGGCTGTACAGTTATGTAATCCTTAGTTTGCCCTGTACCACTTTTATGATCAATTTAACAGCCAGGGGCTGCACCCAATGAAATTTTTTTAAATTAATTTATGATCAATTTAACAGCCAGGGACTGCACCCAATGAATTGTTTTTAAATTAATTTATGATCAATTTAACAGCCAGGGGCTGCACCCAATGAACTGTTTTTTAATTCATGTATTATCAATTTACTTCTGGCTGTCACTGTCATCAGCGTAGCTGCGCAGGGGTACTGTGCTCCTATCTCTCAAGGGGCTGCTTCCCAAAATAATAATAAACAATTGTTTTGTGTGCATGTCAGCCACACTTGTCATCAGCATAGCTGCGCAGGGGTGCTGTGCTGCTGTCTGTCAAGGGGCTGCATGAATATTGCAATGAAAACTTTTTTTAAGTTATTGGGTTACAAAAAGTTTTTTTTGAATCTTAAACATAGCAGAAATGTTACCCTAACAGCTTATAAAGTTATATGCTCTAAAAAACTAAAGCCTATATTTGTAAAAAAAAACTAAAGCCTAATTCTGCCAAAAGAGAGACTGACACCATGGCTAAACATAAGAGTCACCTTCTGGATGTGAATTGTCTTATTTACATGGGGAAAACCCAACCCTCAGATGAGATGGATCTCAGCCAGTGGACGACATTGAAATCACCATTAGAAAGTCACAGTGGAAGAGTACATTGTGGAGAATCTTTCTTTACAGTCAGGAGAGGCATCAGAGAACATGAAAAAAAAAGATGCTCTAGGTGCTGAACTTCAAGGGATTTCTCCATCATGTTCTGCAGTGTGGAAAGGTTTCATTCACATGTTTTCTATAAAGCAGTTGAAAGTTACTGCCTTCAAAGTGTCTGGCTATAACACCCACCTTACCAAAGATTATTACAAGGAAAGGATTAATCTGTCTAGAATCTGTCTGGGAATTCATGGATCGTATTTGGCCTGAATGCACTAAGACATCCAGTACAGAAAGAGGAGCTAGATGTCCCCAATGACATATTTTTTCTTCTATCATAGATTATGTGGAGAGATAAGAGCTTCAGATGTTGGAAGTACAGGGGCTCCCACCTATTTGGCTTCCCTCCAGATAAAAGAGCTCTGTTCCTCAGGAATTGTCTATGCCTGAGCTGATAGGTAGGCAGTCTCTGTCTGTTGGTAAACACCCTTCAGGAGATGGCAACCCAGAATAACAACAACTATAATATAATGTGTCCACTAATAGCCAGCCTGATCCCTTAACAGCAACATACCACATATGGCCAACTCATAACATGACACCCAGTTAAAAGCCTCCTCTTCCTTATGACACTAATTCAGTGGCCATGGTTGATCAATCAGCCATGTGTGGTCCACCCAATTTTTGGCCTTCCACATTCTAACATTCACATATCTAAGAAGAAGTGGACAGTGGGAACAATGGCAATTTGAAGGCCACTAACTAACTCTGTTTTGTTTAATGTCCCAGTACAGATCGGAAAATTCTGTTACAGAACAGAAGGTTTGCAAAAGATTATTTAAGTAAATTGTCAATTTAATTTTGTAAAGCATGCTTCATGGTTCCCTTCTGGGATGAAAAAAATCAACTCCCAGCAAGCAGGCATGGCGCTCAAGAAAGACACAATGTAATACTTAAACCTTAGGTCTCAAATGTTGCATTTGCTGCCCTGTTATGTTTGTTCACAATGTATCTCATATGGTTAAGTGGATAGTGGGAACAACGGCAGTTTGAAGGCCACTAACTAACTATGTTTTTTTTATGTCCCTCTACAGGTTGGGAAATGCCTTTATAGAAGATTTGCAAAGCATTATTTAAGTCAATTGTTTATTTATTTTTGGAAAGAACGCTTGCTGGTCTCCTTGTGAGCTGTAAGGTGGTCAAAATTGACTGGAAACGAGTGGAAATAAATGTTATTGAGGCTATTAATACTGTAGGAACAAAAAAGGCCCATTTTATGTGATTTTAGCTGTTTTTTTATTTTTTAAGAAAAAATCCAGATCAAAAACCAAAACCAAAACACAAAAACAGGTGAGTTTTTGGCAAAACCAATCCAGATCCAAAACCAGGGGAGATTCAGATCCAAAACCAAAACACGAGGGTCAGCGCACATCTCTAATTTAAACTAAGCTACATTGTAAAGTCCTAATATTCCTTCATTACATTTGAGTGTAGTTAAAAATTGAGATTCGGGCTGACTCAGAAGTTCCTGCTCACCTTAGATCTGAAAGTGAGAGAAAACAAACAACAGACAACAGATGGCTTCCATGCATGCTTATTAGTCCATCTCCAGAAGCAGTAGGATGCCAGCAACACACTGTAGCAGAGGACTACAATGAGGACAATGACACATGGGACCTCACCGGAGAGGTAAATCATTTAAAATTTTAGCAACATAATCATTAAGATCACTGTGATTCCATACAAAATATGCTACCGGCAGTAGCGTTCCGCCCCGCGTTGTCACCTGCTGCGGGGAGGGATGTTGTGCGCGCAGCCGAGATGTGTGCCGCTGAAAAGAGGGGCATGGCCTCATGGGAAGGAGGTGTCGCCTCGCAGTCCATACCCCGTTGTCCAGTGCTTTTCACCGGGGGGTCCGAGTGGGGGCTGCAGGGGTGTGGACTGCCCTGTACTGTGTGCAGTGCTGGCTCCCTCACAGTGTTAGGAGCTGAGTGTTGCACTTAATACTACAGTGCAACATCTGGCTCCTGTCACTGAGGGGGAGTCTGCACCTTGGTCTCACCCCTTGGCAGGTGACACCTGGGTGAGGCCTGCACCTCCCCACACCTCTTGTGTCACCACTGGCTACCGGAAAAAAGTATTGGTAATGACTATTGAGCCCCTAATGAGAAGTGACTAGCCAGTGCTGGCAGCCGCTGTCATCTTTGGAGTCTGTTTGTACCAGTCCGCTAATACTTGCCATTTATATGGCTACCAACAGGCATATCTGTGTCTCCATGTAGACGTGTTTACAGTTGTACAAAAATACCTTTACGGTCCTCGGGCCAATAGCGCATCTACAGTATAATGGGTACAGGGTGTGTGGTGCACACGGGGCACTTGGTCCAGGGGCTCCCACACTGCACACCCTACACCCACATATATTTATATTACCTTCTCTACATTCTCTCTGGAGTCCTGCTTCTGCCGGTGACCTGGAGCTGCAGAGCAGCAAAAATCACAGGGGAAATGGCATGGCGGCTTTTCATCCGGTGATTTGCGCATGTACACTAGAGATGTCCCTGGGAATAAGATACGGGCGCCAATTTCCCAGAGACCTGTGCATCAAGCTAGAGTCTACTGCTCTGCCAGAGAGGAGGGAGATCACGCCGAGGCTGCAAATGGATCCTATGTAAATGTGCAAACCTGCATATGAGTGCAATATCTTTTGTTGGCATGAAAAGTACAAATGTGAGGATTTTACGATACACAAATGGGCAAATGTCCGACTCGGCATCTGGCTAATGTTAACTGTGAGAAGGTCATTATAATATGATGTACATAAAAGAAACACTAGTGATGGAATTTAAACAGCTTCACATTATATTATACCGGCAGCAGAAACACGACAGAGGAGGAAATCCCGATCGTCCTAAAGGTAAGTAGAATCTAATCTAATTCTACCCCCTAACCCTCCTAACCCTTCTTTAGGGTGCCTAACTCTAACCTCCCCTCTGTGCCTAACCCTAACCCCCCCTTCCCTAAACCTAAGTTCCCCGGGGGGTGCCTAACCCTAACCTCCCCCCGGGGGAGCCTAACCCTAACCCTCCCTCCCCCTAGCCTAACCCTAAACTCCCGGGTGTGTGCCTAACCCTAATTCCCCCCCAGGAGCCCTCCTCCCCTGCACGGCTGTCCGCTCCCGGCGCCCGGCATCACTTTGATCAGGATGCCGGGCGACGGTTTTCCGGCGTCATTAAAATGACATGCATCTAGATTTAGATGCCTGTCATTTAACCCTCACCGGGATTAAGTAGTTGGGAAGCCGGCTGTCGGCATTGCGACGGCTGGTTTCCTGAACGTATACCGTTATTTATATAGCAGCACTATACAGAGAATATTTCAGTCATTCACATCGGCCCCTGCCAAATTGGTGCTTCAAATCTATTTTCCCCATCACATACAGTAGGCACACATATACACTAGGGTTGAGTTTTTGTCAGAAGCTAATAAACCTAACGGCATGAGATTTTTTGTAGACAGTGGGTGGAAACCAGAGCACTTGCAGGAAATCCACACAAACATGAGGAGAACATACACATTTCACACAAATTTGGTTAGGAATTTTACTCATGGCCTCAGGCCAGTGAGGCTGTAATGTTAACCACTGCCCCAACTGTGCTGCCCTTTTAGGAGCTACAGTACATTCTGCTTGATAATTCCTCGAGTTTTATGATGCTGCATGAATTTGTTCATGGATGTCACAGATAGTAATGGATGAAATATCCTTTTCAACCCCATTTGTCATCACAAATTTGCAAATGCAGTATAAAATGTCCCTGAAATGTGGAGCAGAGTTTGAGCTTAACGTTTGTTTTGTTGGACTCTTGCACCTTTGCAGATGGGAATGTTATGTTCATTTCTAAGCATGATGACCTGAAAGAGCTTTTGCCTGTGGGAATCTGTGTGTCTATCCAAGATCCAAGGCAGAGGTGGGGGTGGTGAGGGTACAAAGAGAGAGCCTGAGGTGTTGTGTAAGTAAACCCAAAAATTGTGCAGCCCCCCCTTCTCCCTTCAGTGTCTGCCAACAGTTTGTTGCTGCACACAGCATCTACAAGGAAAACTCATTAGGGCATCCCAAACCCACATATCAGGCTCTCTGTGGCCCTGAATAGGTTCCAGGTTTTAAAATAAATTTCACGCAGACCAATCTCAGGTGAATTGTTTTTTCCTAGACGTACCTATGAACCTACTAAGAGCATAATATGGAGCAGTGTGAATATTCTATATGATACTGTAGTTTGCGGAATTGTGGGCCTAGGTGGGAATGTCTATATTGATAAGATATATCTGATCTTTTAACATTTTTTTGTTTGATTTATATCTTATATAAATCACGAGACTAGCCAAACATAAAGACTATCTTTATTTTGGGATGTAGTTGATAGACCGTCGGACTACAAGCCACCAATCTATATCCGAACAACGAAAGTCCGACGGGGGACTTAAGATAGGCGTCAAAATACAGACGCTATCTTAATCCCAATGCTGGAATACATAAGGATGATGGACCGATCGAGGTAAGTCCGGGCGTCTTAGCACTTAGCTGCGTGCAGAGGGGGTTAGGTTTAGGGAGCGTACTGGGGTTACGGTTAGGTTTTTGGGGGGAAATTATGGTTAGGAACCTCTAGGGGGGAGGTTTAGAGTTATACACCCTCCCGGGAGGGTTAGGTTTAGGGTGCGGTAACAAGGGGTTTAGGTTAGGCACCCCTGGGGGGAGGTTAGGCACTAGGGGGAGGATAGGGATAAGCACGACTAAAGGAGAGTTAGGGTGAGGGGGCGAAGAGGGGTACGGATAGAGTACTTATGTACCCTGTCGGAAACTTCTTCCTTCGGGCTGCCCGTTTCAGGATATGTTCATACCCATTCCCTTTATTTTGTGTGTCAAATATGATGGTGAAAATCTGCCAAGTATCACTTTGTCCTTGTCAACCATATGCCACCCATCAACAGGAATTGGGTGATCAGATATCAATTTTATTTCTCATTAATGCAATAAATAAATACATCTGGCATTTTCTTTGTGTAGTGACATATAGTGTTGTATGTGTAATAATAGATAATAACTTCAGGAGCACAGAATCAAAGACCATGTTCCAGTGTATCTTTTACAGTTGTCTGTAAGATAAGCATGTTGTTTAATTGCTCTTTGGAAACCAAAGGTTTATATTCTGCATGGAGAACTGCTGCTTAGACTTTTTTTCATTATTGTTTTCTATCTATTACCTTAGGTTTTATATTTCCCACTAACTAGAAAGCAATGGGAGCAATATAATACCCATTACTAGTAAAAGAGAGGATTTATTATGATTAGGAGGTGTAACGGTTTTGTTGCGGTAACATAATGGTGCTCGATCCATCATCCATTGTACAAGAAAGTACACACAGCCCAAAACATAAAGGAGATGATAAACTTTACTGATGGTTTGCAAAGAACAATGTCAGATCCAATCAAACAGTTGCGATTACAAGAAACAACAAAATAATATATCACTGTTTAAAGTCAAGCTTTCATTATAATAATATTGCATAAACCCTTTTTTTAAAGATGTTGAAATAATTGTTAAAAAAAGAATCTTTTATCTCTTGCCTAAAAAATGTTGGAATTTTTCATTTCACTTTCATTTTATTGCCAATTTATAGAACTCAAATACTGCTGTAATAAATATCTATAAAATGGCCTTAGAGCAGAGTGAAAATTCATAAAACACACATAACTTGGTTTAATTTATATTAGGGATGTGGATTTGGTTGTGCAAACCACCCTCAAGGGTTTTGGCTTTGGAACTGGATTTTTTAAATAAAAAATAGATAAAAACAGCTAAAATCATGTAATTTTTGTAATCCAAAACCCAAAATTTGGATTTAAAATCCGAATTACGAACCACAAAAGATCAGAACCGTGACCCGGATTTACCCAGATCTCCTCAGGAGATTAGAACTGCGACTCGGATTTACCCGGATTCCCGAAAGTTGGGTGGATTCAGATTTCTGGAGAACTGAACCGCACATCTCTAATTTATATCAAAATGTGCATCTGAGTTTAAAATAAATACAGAAAAACAAAACCAAAGCCATCAAACACTTTTGGATGTACATTTTTAGAAACTTAGAAAATGTGATAGAGAATCTGCATAAAGCTGGGCACACAACTATACAGTCGATGGACCATTCTTATGATCCCCGACTCATTCATGCAATAGCTTAAAAGTATGTACGCACCTTTCATGATGTTTTATTTGAAGAATAAGGGTTCCATCGAAAGATCAAGTTTTTTGTGCAGTTTAATATTCTTCCAATTCGATGATACATTGGGCCTGATTCATACAGTAGATGTATGCTAATGCAAACTCACTTACAAATTTTGCCGCTTAGCAATTTCTAATCTATGCAAATGCATCAGCCGGCGGGATTTGTATTGAGACGCCCCCCCGGAGCCCTCGCATATGGCCGCAACTGAGTACACAAACGCAACACTGGACACAGATCCTAAAAACATCGACTCCTTGACTCACTCAGAATGGCTACAGTAACTGGGACACTGAAGCTTGGTTCTCTGCGTGCGCGATTGCAAACGCTGGCTAGTACATGCCCATAAAACAGCCCCAACAAGTCCGCATTTCACCCGGAACTCCTCATTACCTCCCACAAAATGGTCTCTTCCTGTCAATCAATTGCGAATTAATCTATACAGAGAGCTGGTTCGCAATTAATTCCTCGTGAATGCACACTGCGGAGGTCATGCATGTGCAGACCACTGATAATTGCTCAATTGCATGAACATTGGAATAGCGATCAACTCTGAATCAGACCCAATTTCAGACAAAAAGGAAAGAGTGTATGCCAGCGGTTCCCAAACTCGGTCCTCAAGGCACCCTAACTGTCCAGGTTTTAAGGATATCCATGCTATTGCATAGAGGTTATAATCAAACTGACTGAGGTGCTAATTAAGCCACTTATGAATATCTTGAAAACCTGGACTGTTAGGGTGCCTTGAGGACCGATTTTGGGAACCACTGGTGTGCACACTTTTGACCATTCTGTCCCATGCTTCTTCTCTTACTGCAGCATGAATCAGCACTTTGTATGGGACTTCCAATCATAAGTGTAACTGAAAGTAAAATCAGTAGCTTTAATATATAAAGTTACATTTTGCGATAGTTTTTGCTTCGTTTAGAACAAAATGTGCCAAAATCATATATATGACATCTACAGATCATCTTCTGGTTCTTAGCCATTAACACTGCGAGTACTATGGTTATTTTAATATTTTTTTATAGGCAAACTAGTTTGGTCCACCTTTATTGAACAATATTATTACATATTTTTGTACAGTTAACCCCACACCCACCATCCATGGGTGCAGGGAATAGCCTTAGGCTTTAGCCCAGGGCTGGTTGTTCTTTAGTAGGTGGAACCCCATTTTATTATTGAGATCTTGAATTTCTGAGGAATTTCAGCTCTAGGCTGACCAGTTTGGGGCTGATTTCCACATGTTGTGTGTCTCCATGCTATAGCTTCAGCCACCCAGCTGTTTTAGCCTGGTGCTGGTTATTGGAAAATATGGGAAGCCCAAATGATTCCCCCCCCCCTATTGTACCATACCAGCACAGGCTCAGAATTTTTGGGGCTGATATGGATATTTTTTTCTTAATTTTATCTCTTTCTAACCTTTTAAACCTAACAAAGCCTGCATAGATCATAGTGATCTGTGCAGTGCTTCTTCCAAACACACCTGCCACATGCATATCTATTGTCTGGGTGGGTTTCCCATCACTTTACAGTTGATTTTTAGTCGGTTTTAAAACTGAGAATTAGTAAATCTGCAGATCCTGTTCTGGTTTTTGTGTAAGTATTGATTGTTGGTCCGAGTTTCTAAAGTGTTCTAAATTCGGGTTTTTTGCTGGTTTGTTTTTAGTTTTGACTTTAGTAAATGGTTGGTTTGCAAAGCTCCCAAAAACCCAAAACCAATCTTTTATAAATGTACCCCATAGAGTTGAAGGTAGAAAATCAGCTACAGATACAGCTCCTCCACCATTTTGTGAATGATTGTGTGATTTTCTATAACACTGTACAACAAATTAACACTTTTAATTTTGTTTCCTTTCTAAAAATAGTCATTACTAATTTGAGGTCAAGAAAAACTAAAATGATTTCAGGATGTTTTTACTAGCTCTATTGTTTGAGCTACTATACTTGCACTATACTGTATGTACATAAGTAATATAGTCATACTGAAAAGCTATTTTAAAATATTCTCATATTTTCTTGATAGAAAATAAATAACAGTTGTTTTAATTAGGGATGTGCAGGCTCGGATAGGTTAGAGTTTGCACGTTGAGTTCGGATTTTTCCCTCCAAAAAAACGGAACTCAGAAAGAGGCAAAACGTCATCTTACATGGACGAACATCATCATTCCTGGACAAAAGTCTGTAGGCAGGGTGTTAAGATGTGAAACTCTCAGACTGTAGGCAGAAAGCAGATTGCTGGTAAGATTCTCTCCATTCTGCCCACTTCACTTGGAATACCCCTATATCGTCAAAAATGGGCTTATCGATTCCTGCCTACCGATTCCTATCTACCTATACCTTCTAAAATTGTCGCTATTTAGTGTTATGAGTCACACAAGAAATAAATGCTTTCAGACTTTGAGTGTGGTTCCAAAGCACAAAAAGTTATTATTCAATATAAAAACAGATGGTTACATGCTGTGATCTAAATACAATTGGCACAAATAAATCATACAGACCCAAGGTACAGTTGTTACATACGCATGCACTCTGGACCCAGATACCGGCATCAATATAGAAACCTTCGTCAACAGCAAGGCAAGAAGACTGGCATCCAAGTTTAGAAAGCCCACATATATACACTAGCAGAGATAGGCAATACAATAGAACAGTTTGGCATGATTCCATTGGTTCTACTTCCTGATTATTCTGTTACAGTATAGTTCATAGGTCAGTTCGAATGGACACAATCCAGCCTCCAACAGCCCTTTGTGTTCTTTTCCCGCTGCATACTAAATCTAAGCTGGTTACATTACAGAGTACATTTTAATGTTTAACTCTCTATAGTCCATAGTTTGCAGACACATGTTGCGATCTTCTCACCGATGGTACCGGAAATCTGCAAAGACACAGTGGATCATTACAATGCCAAACACGGTCTGCTTACCATATACTAAACTTTAGATACCAAATTATATTTATTTCACAACATTGATAAAACTGAATAAACCTTGAATATCACACTTTAATGCTTGGGATCCTTTTATGTAAGTGTGCAGTGTGTAAGTATTGGGGTTTTGGCAAAAGACGCTAGTTAGTGTTGTGCGACTACGTGTTTGTGGAGTACACCATGGTACGTATTTTGCAGGGTTAATCATTTGATATGTTTTAGTGACTGTATTTATATGGTGTGGACTTTTAACTTCTTTCTATTGCGTGGGAATTGCACAACACTAAATAATAGCATCGCCATATGTACTTATAATGTGCGAGATTCACTAAAATGACGCTGGGCGGCCAGTTGCAAAATGGCGTCTTATTTCCATTCGCAAAATGTAGTGTAGATCTCATTTTAAACCGATCCTGTCTCAGCCAATTATCCGGCTTTGACAGTCCACCCTTTGATAGCAAACAACATGCTATCAAACTCTGATTTTAAAATTAATTTATTCTTACATTATGACATATTATTTAATGTTAATTTATGAGATGGCACAAGGTGGTTCTTAATCCATAAATAATATATCTCTAGGAGGGGACAAAAAACTACCCTTAAAAAGTGGGAGGCAATATAGAAACCGTTGTAATTCCTACACCGTTCACCTGATTTGGATGTAATTACCCTCAAATTAAATCTGAAAGTCTGCAGTTAAAGCACATCTTGTTTGTTTCATTGCAAAGCCATTGTGGTGGTGAATAGAGGCCAAAATATGAAAATTCGGTCAATGTCCCAATATTTATGCACCTGACTGTATCTAAAATTTAGTGTACCCCAAGCAATCCTGGTGGGATCCAATGCAACCAAAACTTGAAAGCCAGTTGTCTCACTAATTAACTGTGTGGCTTTATGCACGTCACCAGGTATCATATTTATTTTGTCTCTGTGTTCATACTGTGTGTGAATATATGGTGATGGTGTATGAATACCAAGCATTTCACCATGTGTAAGGGTCATAACTTCTGGAACTACTCTTCCCAAGTAACACAAACCTTCAAACTCGGAGACAGCCACTTATATGCTTTCCTTCCACATATAAAATATACAGCATCAGGTGGAGAACATAAGGAATAGAATGCATCATGATCATCCAACACATTTCCCTCACAAATGATCCTATCTCAGGTTCTCCTATCTGGCTAATACATGTTTCTGGTTGTATAACCCTAGCACAGTACCCTTCTGGTATTCTGCCAGCCATTTCTTTGGTGTTACTTAGTGTATATTTATACCAAAAATGTCTTCCACCTGACCTAATTGTGCGTAACAGTTCATAATTCATAGGCTCACGATCAGCTCTTTGTGAGAAGGTCATCATCTGAATATTCCCAGTCACCTCCCAACTTCCTGGTTCATTGGAGTTGGTGATGTTTAAACATAAAAGTGTTTTATCTGCCTGGTACTGGTGGAATTTAAAATGTGTGGTTTGGTATTAAGAAATATTCCATCCAGTGTCTTCCCTTTTTGCAATTCTAAAATTTCAGAGATATTTAACTAATCCTACATTATGATGTCCTTAGGGCACATGAGAGCACACAAAACAGTCGGTTTGGTTCAAAATTTGCCCACCATGGTCTGATAATCCTCTAAAGGATACCCACCCCAATACTGGTTATACTTAGGTTGTCACTGTTGGATGCATCTCTCGTTGACTACGGATCCACAGAACTCACACATACAATAATCCTCAGACGATAGACCTTCACACTGTCTCCGAGTATCCAGAATAGCAGATCGCTTAACAATTACTGTACGAAGATTGGTCAGACACTCCCCTGATTGGCATAGCACTCCTCCTCTCGACTACACTCCATTAATACTGCCATTAGCTCCCATCTCCTCTATCGGTCCCCCATCACAGAAACCAGTATGAAGTTGACTATTAATACCCAACAGCTTACACATATTTTGGAAAACATCACCTGTGAAATGAGTACCCCTATCACTATCCATAATTTTAGGGATACCGTATCTGCATACAAACTCCTGATCAATTTTCTTGGCAGTAAATGCAGCAGAATTAGTGGCAGCTGGATATGCCTCAACCCAATTAGAAAACACGTCAGTGCACACTAATACATACTTAAGATTCCTGCAGGGTGGTAATTGGATGAAATCAATTTGTATTACCTGAAAAGGTCCTTCAGTCAGAGGAATGTGGGATGGTTCGGTAGGGATCGTTTTCCCAATGTTTTTTCTCAAGCAGGTCAGACAGGACATTGCTCTCTTCTCTGCTTGAGAAGAAAAACCCGGTGCGCACCAGTATGCTCTCACCAATTTGCACATACCTTGCTTTCCCAGGTGAGTCAGACTGTGCGCTGCCTCAGCCAGGCTTGGGTAGTACGCCTTGGGAGCCACTGGCTTACCTTGTCCATCTCTCCAGAGTCCAGAAGACTCTTGCCAACATCCATTGGACCTCCAGACTGCCTTTCCAGAATGGAACACAAATTTTGCATCTCAATTAATTTCAGCATGTCAATCGTTTGAAAAGTCATCATTTGTACAGTTGGTACATTCATTTTTAACCCTGCTGCCCATTTTGCAGCTTCGTCTGCCCTGTTGTTGCCCAGTGACACCGGGTCATCCTCAAATGTATGGGCTTTACACCTAATTACCGCCACTGTCTTAGGCAATTGGATAGCTGTCAATAGTCCTTTTATACTGTATGTCTGGAATGTGCAATTGGTGTGCCTGCTGCTGTCATAAATTTTCTCAGATGCCATAGAGCACCAAAATCGTGTACTACCCCGAAGGCGTACCTAGAGTCAGTGTAGATACTAGCAGATTTACCTTCCGCTAATTCACATGCCCTCTTTAGTGCCACCAGTTCTGCCACTTGGGCTGAGTGTGGTGGGCCTAAAGGTTCGGCCTCTATAACGACCTGGTCATTTACCACAGCATAACCTGTACATAATTCTCCAGTGTCATTTTGTCTACTCCCATCCATGTAAAATGTCACATCTACATTTTCCTTAGGTGTATCCCTTATGTCAGGTCTTGCAGTAAAGGTTTGATTCAGATATTCCATACAATCATGTGCATCAATATACCTGCAGAACTCACCTTTCGCCAGCGACTCACCTCTATCCACCCTTTGTGCATCATGTTGCTCATGTGGTAAATACGTAGCTGGGTTTACTGTACTGCACCTCTTGATGGTGATGTTTGCAGGTGCTATTAAGGCTAGTTCCCATTTTGTGAATCTAGCTGAGGAGACATGTCTGGTTTGTGCAGAGTTTAGCAAAGCAGTCACAGCATGGGGAGTATAGAAAATCATATAATGGCCTAGTACCACATCCTCACTATTACTGACCAATAGAGCAGTTGCTGCTACACTTCTTAAACACGTTGGGAGTGATCTTGCTACAGTGTCCAATTGTGCACTGTAGTATGGCACGGGCCTATTGGCATCACCATGTTTTTGTGTGAGGACCCCTGCTGCACAACCATCAGCTTCCGTACAATATAAATCAAAAGGTTTTTCATAATCAGGTATTCCCAATGCAGGTGCTCTTGTCAGACTATCCTTAAGATTAAGGAAAGCCTGCTCTGATTCCTCTGTGTGTATGACACAATCGGGCTTTGAGGAAGAGACTAAGGGGGTCATTCAGACCCACTCACGAGTGAAGGTCGCTCACTAGCGGGTCGATAGTGGGTGAATGCGCAAGCGCACGATGGAGGGAGCTCCGTCGTGCGCATGCGCGAGACCTGGTAAGCGACGAGAAATACGTCGCTTGGGGTCTCGCACCAAAGGGGGCGTGCTGTCGATGGTGAGTGACAGCACGCCCCCTTTGGTGGGTGTGCCGGGGGCATGGCTGCCAGATGGAGGCGTTCCCATGGGAATGCCTACCGTCTAAATCCGGCCCCACTGACATCACTAGTGATGTCAGTGGGAGTGATTTTGGCTCTGATAGAACCAAAATCACTCCTGGGCTTGCGGCAGTGAGACCCTACCGCAAGGATCTCGTCGCAAGCCCGATGACCGCGATGGTCTTGCCCATCGCGACCATCATCATGGACGCTCGCATAAGCTGTGGGTGGTAACCCACAGCTATGCGAGCGTCCATAAGGCCGCTCCACATTTAAATAGGATGGCCCTGATTCAGAGCGAGCGTTCTGCTCAGAGCGTTCAGCTCTGAATCAGGGCCTGTAATGGCAAGGCCAAAATAGAAAAACCTGGGATCCACATTCTGCAGTATCCACACATTCCCGAATTTGCTGTTGATTCTGCAGCAGTGTCATGTTCTGTATGGCTTGGATTCTGTCATTTGTCAGATGTCATAACCCCTGGGTTAGGCAATGTCCCAAGTATTTCACCCGGACTGGCATGGCTGTAGTTTGTCCTTAGCAACCTTGTGTCCTGTTTGCAAGAGATGAAGCAATAAAAGTTTAGTATCATTTAAACATGACACAAATGAATCAGAACATAACAATAAATCATCCATATTGTATTAGAACAGATCCATTGGCAGGTTGAAAAGATTGTAAACAGTCGTGTAAGGCCTGGGAGAAGATACTGGGGCTGTCTATTAAACCCTGGGGCAATCGTGTCCATGTGCGCTGTACACCCCTGTATGTAAAAGCGAATAGGTACTGACAGTCAGAATGATGAGGTACAGAGAAGAAAGCAGAACAGAGGTCAATGACAGTGAAATGGGTTGCATTAGGTGGGATCTGCATATATACGCTATTGTGCGACTAGTCACATACACAATAATGCGACTACTACACAAAATGTATTATTACCCTTACGCTATTGTGCGACTTCCCCTTTTAAACATAAAAATCTAACAAGGAAGGATTCCTACCTATCGATTCCTACCTACCTGTACCTTCTAAAATTGTTGCTATTTAGCGTTATGAGTCGCACAAGAAATAAATGCTTTCATACTTTGAGTGTGGTTCCAAAGCACAAAAAGTTATTATTCAATATAAAAACAGATAGTTACATGCTGTGATCTAAATACAATTAGTGCAAATAAATCATACAGACCCAAGGTACAGTTGTTACATACGCACGTGCTCTGGACCCAGATACTGGCATCAATATAGAAACCTCCGTCAACAGCAAGGCAAGAAGACTAGCATCCAAGTTCAGAGAGCCCACATATATACACTAGCAGAGATAGGCAATACAATAGAACAGTTTGGCATGATTCCATTGGTTCTTCTTCCTGATTAGTCTGTTACAGTATAGTTCATAGATCAGTTCGAATGGACACAATCCAGCCTCCAACAGCCCTTTGTGTTCTTTTCCTACTGCATACTAAATCTAAGCTGGTTACATTGCAGAGTACATTTTAATGTTTAACTCTCTATAGTCCATAGTTTGCAGACACATGTTGCAATCTTCTCACCTGATGGTACCGGAAATCTGCAAAGACACAGTGGATCAGTACAACACCAAACACAGTCTGCTTACCATATGCTAAACCTTAGATATCAAATTATATTTATTTCTCAACGTTAATAATACTGAATAAACCTTGAATATTACACTTTAATGCTAGGGAACCTTTTATGTAAGTGTGCAGTGTGTAAGTATTGGGGTTTTGGGAAAAGACGCTAGTTAGCGTTGTGCGACTACGTATTTGTGGAGTACACCATGGTACGTGTTTTGCAGGGTTGATCATTTGATGTTTTAGTGACTGTATTTATATGGTGAGGACTTTTAACTTCTTTCTATTGCGTGGGAATCGCACGACACTAAATAATAGCATCGCCGTATGTACTTATAATGGGCAAGATTAACTAAAATGGCGCTGGCCAGCCAGTCGCAAAATAGCGTCTCATTGCCATTCACAAAATGGCATCATGTAAATTTAATTTTAAACTGATTCTGTCTCAGCCAATTATCCGGCTTCGACAGGCTATATCTCGGAACTCAGAGCTGAGAGTTTTAAATGTCATATTCATTCTTTGCATGCTGAAATCAATCAGAAGTAACTATTTTCACATCGGAAACATTTTCATTGTTGTGCAGTGTAATTTATATGCAAGCTTTGCTATGTGTCTCAACAGTCCCATGCAATTTTGCACCCCATTACAGCATGAGTTCCCATTACAACTGCTATTCCAATGACCTGACACAGGTTCTGTAAATGTTGGAATTACTGTAGATTTAGAACTTTGCCAAATGCAATTTAAAGACAATAAGCATTTGATATAGGCAACAGGATCATACTAAAAAGATAGGAAAATATTACTACATCATATTTTCTAACTATGAATTATTAAATTCACTCATGCCTAATTTCATTTTTATTAATGTTTAGAAGTGGTGAAACATTTAAGACAAATAGTATTTGAAATTGGAGGTGTTAGTTTAATCCATAAATAAAGTAAAACACTAGAAAGCTGTTTAAATGAATATTTTAATGCTGGCTCTTTCTGATAGAGTAAACTAATCCATTTCCTAGACTGTGGAGACATTTTCTCCAAATTTATATTTGGAGGCCTTAACAAATTCTTCTAAAATTCTATGAGACCTTTTCTCTGATGACTCTTGAGAAGAAGTTGTTCATGGGCAAAGAGGTCTATATTTCCTGTTAAGGTTTCAACCTCTTTGCTAAAGGTTATTAATAGTGTTCATTCTAGCACCATGCACCTGTCAGAACCCGAGCAGTTCCTCTCTCTTGTCTGGGGTATCTCTCTCTTCTCTGGTGCTTCTAGGTATAGAGAGAGTGTAAATATTTTTTTGTTTATTTTCCTCCTTCTTACACTAAGATGTTTATCCATTTGCATTCTCCTTAAACTTCATTTAACTATACTTCTAAATGATTTATCTACTTCCAGTCTGTAAAACAATTTGAAAATCAATCGTATGATATTTACTTCAGTAGACTCTTACTAACTGAGTTATTCCATTTTATGCAACTTGTATGTGTCTGCAAATTCTATAAAATATTTTCAACCCACAGAATAAAGTTTACAACACTGGCAAATATATGTTGCTATTTAGAACATTTGAACTCTTTGTCAATTTTCTTTGCTGTTTTGTACACAATCTATTTGAAACTTTTAGTTGCTGGCAGACATTACGTGTTGCAATAACATTACTTTTGCATAAGAAATGGAAGTTTCCTGTTTCCATGGTACCCAAGGACAGAGTTCATATTTTACTGCTGTTATTTCAACTTCAAAATTGTAAGTTCAAGTTGGATTCTTGTGACAAAATTGACAATTATTCATAAATGCAAACATGTATATTAATGGTTTTAGCAAGGTTCAAGGGGAGTGCATTTTCCAGAATTAGGTCTATAAAGCACATTCTATAACGATAATTATTTGACTAGTATATATTTTTTATAAACATTTTTTTTTTGCATGATCATATTCTGTTGAGATTTACAAATGGGCAATGTATCATATGTGGGTGACTACAGTGAGCAACGTTTTACTGTTACTGATGCGAGGTCCAGGTGAGTTCCTGATACTTCATCCAAACACAAAACTAAAAATGTTTAATATTATTATTATTATTAGTCATGACATATGATCAGGATCTACTGTCAGTGGGATATCTTGTGGATCATTAAGGCATTCATGATATGGAGAACCTTATTTAAAAAAGTTCCATACACCAATGTAATTAAAAGAATACAATGTAGAAATGTGATTCCTACTTTGAGGACAGCGGCAATGTGCTCTTACCTTATTTTAGGAAAAAGGAATGCCAATTGTAAATAGTGTTAGAGTGGTCCATTAGTGCTAGTAGGTAGTATTAAACTTTTTACCTCTTCAATGTAGTTTCATTATCTCAAATGTTATTAGAAAAATATTATTTAAATAAGGTGGGACCATTTTATCATTGGTGGTAAGCAATGAGATGCTACAGGCAGAGAGTGAGTAAATAATTAATGTTTCACAATACAGTGCATGTACTTAAGTAGTGTTGTATCTTAGATCAATTTAAAATGACAATATAAAAATAAAGCTGTCCTTTATTGAACTACTACATGCAAAAATAAAGCTGGTATTTTCACTAAATGCCACAGCAAAAAATGCATTTCCACCTCTTGTACAAAAACATGGTTTGCCCAGTTACTAATTTGCTTGTAACTTTAAATTAGGTGCTCACATTCTGAAAACTATCTAGCTAATGTGAGATATATTGGTAAATTAAGAATGTTGAAATTTCTTAAATTTTGTTGATTTGAAGAAGTGGTTAGTCTTAGTATTAATTAATAATTAAGGGAATTGGGTTTAAATTGTTTTGCACCAGTTTTGCACCAAGCATGCTTTGGGTCTGTCTATTGGCACAGCGTGAACACAATGTAAAAGAACAAGAACTGATAAAGTTAAGAAAATAAAAAATCTACATTTTGTCACTTTGCAACAAACTGCCTCCCTTTACCTGGTAATAATAGAAATATCTGGCTACATCTGAGCAACTGCACAATGTTTCTGGAAAAAGTAAACTTTATAATGAACCACATTGCAGCTAGGGGAGACATTCTAAAATGTCAATTTAAAGTAACATTGTTTAGACATGACAAAGAGATGTGAGGTTTTGAAGAGGTAATGAATGAGAAAAAGAATAGGTCGTTGAGTGTCAAAGCTTTTGGGTTTTCAGCAGGTGTATAGGATCAATCCTTTGAGATTCTCTCCCTCACATGATCTCACCTATCTTGAAGCTGATGTCTCTACTGATTCGCACTGATTCATCAAAGGGCAGACATTTCTTATTGAACCTCCTACCGTAGCTGCTAAACTTGTTCTTGAGAGTTATGGTATTCCCTTTTAAAAAAAAAAATCTCTTCTGGAAAAGCCAAACTTTTCAAAATTTCCAAAATGATCATTTTATAATATACACACATTTTGAATATTATTTTGACATCTTTGAAATCAATATGCTTCGATATTCTAAGGGCATTCAAACTCACACAAGTGACAGTTTAATTGGAAAGCATGGAGGTATAAATGCAGCTATAAGAGATTCTTTAACTTTCCAATGCAAGTTGTTAAATTTGTAAATTTGTTAGAATTTCCCTTAAGGTGCATTGCAAAAAGTGAATGTCATAAAGTGATATGGTATAGAACTAGTGGCCAAAAAACATATGGATACAACTTAAAATGATACCGCTGCCTAAAAATAAGTGAATATGTGTGTTCACTGATGTCTTTGGGCAATCAATTAAAATGTAAAATATTTGTGCAATTATATACATTTCCCAACTGATTCTTAAAATTTAAAGTATCACATCTATGCACCAATGAGAATCGGATGCTGTTCAATTACAATCACCTCTTGTAACATAGAGATATAGATATTTTTTTTAAATGAGACTATAGCAAATTTTTTATTATTTTTCACAGACCTACAAATTACTTTATTCTGACATTACATTACAGGCATGGACTAAGCTCTTCAGGAGTTTTATTGATTTGATGTATTGATTTTAGCCCCCATGTTCATCTAATTGTAAAACCAAGAAGTAAACCAAACTTAGCAAACAACACATATCGTATTAATTATTACTTTTTTTCTTCTCTTAGCAAATTAATTCACAAGTGTTTAATTAGTGGTACAAACAAAAATAAATAAACAGTTATTTAAAAGATAGCCTGTGAGTACAAAGGAATTTAGCATTTGTTCAATTTAGTGTCTTGGGGTTCTGTTCTAACTTTTTAAAATAATTAGTTGAAAACAAATTTTTTAAACTACAACTGTGTTCCATTTTTTTCGTGTGACTTTTGTGAATCAATTATATGTCTGTGACAAATTGATATTTACATTAATTCTATTTTTTACATAGACATTTTACTTACTGTATCTCCATATTTAACATATCATCATTAGTTTATCTATAGTAATATAATAAGACTGTTGTGCCTTTCGGTTTGTTGCAAGTTGATGCAAAAGCTACTGAACCAATTTTTATCTCCTAGAAATAACGTGAACTTTGTTTCATCTCGATCAGTCAAATTAAAGCCGTGGTCAATAACAAAAACAAAATTTGTTGACATCATCAATGCAAAAGATGTGGCACCATACAGTATGCAAATCAATTAAGGGGTGGAGGGAGAGGGCCCATATTCACTTGAATAAACTACAGTAGGCTACATAGCAGTCTGTGCACAGGGCACACAGTGACATTGGTGTGATTGGTGGGTGCTGCCACCAGTCTGAATAGCGCTGTTGGTCATGTGGGCCACTCCTGCAACAGGGCCCCTATGCAAAACAATACAACTAGAACACCTCAAATAAAAAAATGTTGGCAGAAGTGATTTTATCGTGGACAAAGCTATGAGCAAGAAGAAGTCATTAAAATAAAAATACATCTTATAATAGACCAACATTTGTAACAGGCAATGTTAAGTAAAATGGAAACCCTCATTATCCAATGATGCTTGGATTTCATTATATGCTATAAATATAGAAACAATGTACAAACTCACATTATATAATTATTGTATTATGTTGGGTTTAGAGTAGTATAGATTATTTTTAAAGATTGTTATATCATTGCAATTTAATGAATGCAGGGACAATTTGGAGATTTACAGTGACCCTGGAAAAAATGCACAGTTGGTGGAGTACATCTATTGGTACATGAGTGAGCAATGCAGCTTAATCTAGCAGTTGAGCAGTAATTAAATCTGAGAAGTCTTTGCTGTTTCATGTCTCCCAGGCATTGTAAAATAGATCCTACTTTCTGAGGTATCATCCACTGTCAGCCTCACTACCGTGGCCTACTAGCACCCAAAATAATAAAATGTTCCAACCATGGTGGTGGGATACCCTTGCCCAAAAGATTACAGTAAGCCCCGACAATGCCCTCTGTATCTTTTACATATAGCTGTGATTACTTATAAATACTTGCATAAACAAATTAACAAAAGTTTGTAAGGGAACATCCTAGTTGCTGTCATACAACCAAGTGACCGCCAAACAATATACAGAACATTTTTATGATACAGATAATGTAGCATTCCAGAAATTGATATACAATGCAGAGAATTTCATCTCTTTCCAGGTAAACTAATGCTATCTTCCATATCTGATGCTTTTTACTGCAAGAATAGTCTGTTTTGAAAGTTTGTTTTACAACTGTGAGGCTGCATCTTCCCCCGACCATTAATTAGCTTGTTGAACAATCTGCTCAAACATTCCCTCCCACTGTACCAGCTGACCTATCCTCTCCTGCAAAAGGGTCTCATTCTAAAGCCTGCACACATAGGCTTGGCCTGCCATTATTATAGCCTGCATCTTTAGCATGTCATCTGAAGCATGGAGTTAGAACCGGAGTTGGAACTGGATTTGGACTTTTGATTACTTTGTAACCAAATATTAAACCATTTTTCAAACACAGCATCACAGGAATTCTGCCACTCCACTTTCATCTCAACTCCCCTGAGACTGGGTTCAGCTGCTGTTTCATGCTGCAGTCAAATCGAACTCCACAAACTGCTGGATGTGACAAGACCACAGACTTGCGCGAAGGAGATGCTGTGGCTTTTTGCAGATCACTCTATAATTTTTCAATTTCTGATTAAGTTTAGCATGGTTTTTAACTTATAATGCAGTCATCCTTTTTTTTTCCCTCCATCTGGATGTTATACTTCTGCTACTTGCACACCCTGCCAGATGTAACCTACACAGTGCACCCCAGATGGCTGCCTCGGATGGTTCTTTCTTGTGCAGGATGAACAAATACGTGGATCTATTCATTCAGTGTATTTAATATTTCAATTGTTTCAGTCACCCATATATGTCATGCCCGAAATGCATCACTGTTTGCTATAATTACTATTCCCTGTTTTTTAAAATGTACTTCCTCCCCACTGTATGCTATACTGGTGTGCTATACCTCCACTGTATGCTATATTGGTGTGCTATACCTCCACTGTATGCTATACTGGTGTGCTATACCTCCACTGTATGCTATACTGGTGTGCTATACCTCCACTGTATGCTATACTGGTGTGCTATACCTCCACTGTATGCTATACTGGTGTGCTATACCTCCACTGTATGCTATACTGGTGTGCTATACCTCCACTGTATGCTATATTGGTGTGCTATACCTCCACTGAAGTGCATCCTCTATGGGCAGGATGTACTTTACGTTGATCTATTCACACAGAGTATATCATACTGCCACACATGGGTCACTTTTCCCATATATGCCTTGGGGGCTTGCATGGTTCATCACCCACTGTGCAACCTTAGTAGTGCGTCCATCATGGCTGCCTCACCTGGCACACTCATTGATGGGATGAAAAATACATGGACCTGACTATTATGGTGGGACCCTTCTCCTAGCATCAGGACACTGCAACCACACCTATGTTGTGTCATTTCTTCTAGGCGTAAACTATTCCACCCAGACTAATCCTTCGTAGTGTGCCCAAGATGGCTACCTCATTTGGTACCTTTTGTGGGTGGAATATATAGCCCATGGAAGTTATTTCCCAAAATGTGCAACCACCAAACCTGCAATATGCTTATTGTGCCCTCTAGGTTTCGGTTGATTTTAATTATCTCTGTGTGGTTTTCTATTTTTTTGCAATACCAAATCCTTGTACAATGTACCCTATTTTCTATTGTCTCTAAAGCGACCTTGAGTCCTAAGGGAGAAAAGCGCTATATAAATAAAATTATTATTATGTGTGCCTTCCTCCCCGTCTATCCCATCTGTGTCTCACCTGTTTGTCTGCCCTTCCCCTTTTAGAATGTAAGCTCTTATGAGCAGGGCCCTCTACCCTCTTGTGCTTCTCCTTACTTTACTTTCATCTATGTCTTACTCCCCACTAGGGCAACTAACACTTGGTTGCTTAAGCTCTATTGCTTATGTGGTTGTTGTGGTCGCTATTGTAGCAATGTATATTTTCCATGTCCTTGTCTTGCATTCTATTATATTGTACTGTAAGTCTTTAGTCACGTATTTGTTTATATATTTTGTAAGGAGCTGCAGAACACTTGTGACGCCATATAAATAAATGATAATAATAATAATAATAATAATAATAATAATAATAATAATAATAATAATAATAAAAAAAAAAAATAATAATATTCTAGTGACTGATATAAAACACGAGAGCATCTTCGTAAGAGATATACAATATAGAGAACATTTTTGTAATAGATACACAATAAAAAGAGCATCATAGTTATAGATATACAATACAGATAAAATCCTACTGACTGACATATTTTGCAGAGAATTTGTTACTGCATTCCACATAATACAGAGAAGATTTTAGTGACTGCCATATAATACAAAGTATCTTCTTGTCCACCATATAATACAGAGAGTAATCTAGTGCTCATTATATAATACACAGAGGAGTCTAGTGCCTGCCATGTACTACAGAGAGCATCCTAGTAACTGACATAAAATACAGATAGCCTCACCTTGTGACTTATTGTGCCCTTCCCAACCATACCCCTGTGACACATTGTGCCTGTCATATCTTGATCCCTCATATTGACAGAGTAAGAAGATGGAGATGCCCACACACCAATGGGGTGACACTGATACAGAGTCATTAAGAGAGAGGTACACATACACAATCAAATATAGGTGGAATAAAGAGACAATCAGACATAGGTGGACAATAACCACAGACACAAATAGGGGATGAGTCTAACATGAAGGATAAATTGAAGTAACAAGGAAGAGAAGGAAAAGTAAAGATATCTGGCTGGCTATTTTAGGCCCTCCTTCTTCTACCAGACAGTCCTTATGCTGTGTCGGCGATAGGCCTGGTCAACAGAAGAATATGGAGTGGGGTAAAGAATAAAGAGGAACTAGTAGTGGGGATGTAGATACCACCCCAAATAAGTGAATATGGGAAGGACCCAGGTCATCTCCAAGTTGCCATATGATATCACAGAGGAGCCATTCAACCTACCAGTAAGGTGAGGTGGCAAAATCTCTTTAGAGGATTTGTGCAAAAACAGAAATGCCACATAAAAGCCCAATATGCTAACACAATATTACATCCACAACACTAAATAAATGCTTCATTATTTTTTATTATAAATTACTACTTGATTTAGCCTCATTTACATTGATCTTGAGTTTGAAGGAATATGGGGATTGTCTTAATAAAATGTAGCAGTTTTTTGTGTTTGAAGGTTTTATAAAGGGACCTATCCATTAGCAGATGTTTTTCTAAACGAGGAAAGACAAAAGATATCTATTGAAAATTCCGGTGGCTGTGCTGAAAGATATCTGTCATGTACATGACAGATTTTTGCAAAAGACGAACGACGAACGATATTGCATGACATCATTCAGGGAGTGGATTTTTTTCTCTCCAGTACTTTGTAGCTGCTGCTAATATCGTTCGTCATTCGACGTCTACCGCATATAAACTGCCAGATATTTCTAATATCATACAGCTATTTGCAATAATTGACCAACATGTTGGAGAGACGAAAGATAAAATTTATCGGCAGCGGGAGTGCGCATCTGTCATCGTTCAGGGCCTATCCATTAGCAGATAAATTGGACGACTGAATGATATGTCGTTCAGTCATTCAATTTATCTGCTAATGGATAGGCCCCTTTAGATTGCTCGGAGATCCCCTGGAAATGTGGTTGTCCACTGATGTGCAGAACTGCAGTACCTTCCTGCTGGTGCCTATCTATTCCACCCTATAGCCTAATCTCATCTTCCCCTAGTGCCTAATCCTAACCCTCCTAGTGGTGCCTAAACCTAAGTATCGGCATTGCACATGTGAACATTGTAAACATGTTAACATTCTGAGGATGTTGACATGGTGTCTATCGACATGTTGAACTATGTCGATATTCTAGTGTAGACATTGTGGTGTCAACATTATAAATGTCGACATCATAATCTGACATGATAGAACATGATACTGTAGTATTCATCATTAAAACATATTGAAGCATACTGTATCAAACATTATTTGTTACTGTTCTTGTACCTGTGCTATATTATGTACAGAAAGAGCTATCCAGGGGCAAACACAAGATTTTTAAGGGGGCTTCTATATATATGTGTGTGTGTATATATATATATATATATATATATATATATATACAATCCTCTTCCAATTTGCCAGCACTCAGTCAATATAGACAACCTGCTCTGGTGCACAGATAAGTAAACCAATAGAAAAGAAAGAAACTGGCACACGGAGAAGACAATATCCAAATACGATGTAATAAGTCAAATGTTTTCGGGGACACAGCCCCGTCCTCAGGACAATTACATACAACCACAACATAAGTGACACTTACCCCACTCTAATATACCTCCTGTCATACCACCATCCGTCTCTCTCTGCACCGGGCGCCAGCACCTCCCACCGGAACCGGCAACTGCTGAACTTCCGGAATGCACTCCAGTCATCACCATAGGAACCAACAGCTTGCTTTCCACCGGCTGACCTCCTGGATTCCAGTCTGCTCGTCCTGTGCCTGTCATCAGTGGGGCCATTGTACTGCACTCAAAATCACAGAGAGGCTATGTATGACAAACGTCAGTGATATCTGAATGAACCAGTCTATCCTTAAGATTATGGCCTCTCTGGAAAGCTGCCAGAGGTCTTTTATTATGAAACATAGGCAAATCTTTATCGGTGCTGACAATGGGCCAAAGTGCTTTAGTGGCCCTCGTACTAATCGGGCTAGCCACTGTGTACTCACTGGTCCATGGTATAACACTTGTTTCATCCCTTTTGGCAGGATTCAATAACACTGCTCTTTGTATTTTAAGACTCTCTCTTTTTTGTTCCCAAGAATGTCCTTATCATAACCCCTGGACACATACCTACGAATTACAGCGTCTAGTTCCAATTCAATACTGCCAGGGTCACTAGTGATGCGTGCCACCCACATCATCTGTGATCGTGGCAATCCCTTCTTCAAAGAAGGAGGATGGTGACTATTGGCCATTAAGAAGGTGTTTCTATCCGTAGTTTTACGGAAACAATATATCCATCTCTCACAGTGACACTAACGTCCAGAAAGTTGACACTACTGTAACTGTGTGTGTATGTGAATTTGATGGGTAAATTAGACCCATTAATCTCCTGCATAAGCTCTACAAAACTTTCGACCGCCCCAGCAAAATTAAAAACACATCATCTATATATCTTGTAAAAGAACATACGTGCTTCCTGGTCAAACATATATACATTGGCATATGAGGGTGCCATGGAAGAGCCCATGGCGCTCCCCCGCAGCTGTAAATAGAAAGCCCATTCAAATAAGAAATAGTTCCGTCGCAACGTTAACTCTAGCAATGTCAAAAAAAGATCATGATCGAATACAGTAGGTGACAAGTTATCATTCAAAAACGTTTTCATCGCCAGCATACCCCCCTCATGCGGCATGGAGGTATATAGACTACACACGTCCAAACAGCATAACAGTGCCTCCTCAGGTAAATGGCCAATGTCCATTAATTTCTTCAAAAACATAGTGATATCTTTCAAAAATGTCGCTTGAAGATATAGTAAAGGCTGTAATATGCAATCGAGAAGTTGGGACACTGGCTGTAACAGAGCCACGGGCCGAGATGATTGGCCTCCCGGGTGGTCTAATGGGGTCCTTATGGATTTTCGGCAAGGTATAGATCACTGGAACTTTGGGGTACTGGATACACAAAGATTTAAAAACCTTGGAGTCAATAATATTTAGTTCTTTAGCCATCGTCAAGACAGCTATCAATTCATTTTGATATTCCACTGTAGGATTGCTGCGGAGTTTAGAGTAGACATCCTGGTCCGACAATTGATAATAAATCTAATTTTTATAATCCTCGATCCCTTGGATCACAATAGCCCCACCCTTATCGGCTGGCCTAATAATAATATCTTTGTAATTCTCCAAGTTCTGTAGTGCCTGGAACTCAAGTTTGGAGAAGTTTGGCTGAATCTTGACATTGACATTGCTAGAGTTAACGTTGCATTGGAACTATTTCTTATTTGATGGGGCTTTCTATTTACAGCTGTGAGGGTGCACCATGGGCTCTTCCATGGCACCCTCGTATGCCAATGTATTATATGTTTGACCAGGAAGCACGTATGTTCTTTAGTGACCCCGAGATCAGTAAATACATCTTGTTGTTTACGAGATCTATAGATGATGTGTTTTTAATTTGGCTGGGGATGGTCGAAAGTTTTGTACAGCTTATGCAAGAGATTAATGGGTCTAATTTACCCATCAAATTCACATACACACACAGTTACAGTAGTTTCAACTTTCTGGACGCTAGTATCACTGTGAGAGATGGATATATTGAGACAGGTGTGTTCCGTAAAACTACGGATAGAAACACCTTCTTAATGGCCAATAGTCACCATCCTCCTTCTTTGAAGAAGGGATTGCCACGATCACAGATGATGCGGGTGGCATGCATCACTAGTGACCCTGGCAGTATTGAATTTGAACTAGATGCTCTAATCCATAGGTATGTGTCCAGGGGTTATGATATTGACCATCTTGAGGAACAAAAAAGAGAGATTCTTAAAATACAAAGAGCCGTGTTATTGAATCCTGCCAAAAGGGATGAAACAAGAGTTATACCATGGACCAGTGAGTACACAGTGGCTAGCCCGATTATAAGGAGGGCCACTAAAGCACTTTGGCCCATTGTCAGCACCGATAAAGATTTGCCTATGTTTCATAATAAAAGACCTCTGGCAGCTTTCCAGAGATGCCGTAATCTTAAGGATAGACTGGTTCATTCAGATATCACTGACGTTTGTCAGACATTGCCGCCCAATACATAGGTTAAACCACCTGGATGTTATAAGTGTAGTGGTTGCACGACTTGCAAATTTCTGTTATCGTGCAAGACATTTAAACATCCACATTTAAACATCACCTATAACATCAGATTTGTCCTTTCTTGTTTGACCACATATGTAGTCTACCTTATTGTGTGTCCGTGTGGACTGCATTATGTGGGTCAGACTACACGACAATTTAGGGAACGGATGGCAGCACATCGTTCTGCCATCCGTATGTTATTGAGTGGCAGGGATGTTGATCAACTGGTGGCCAGACATTTTGGGAAGGCAGGTCATCCACTGGATTCTCTTAGATATTTTATTATCGATCACGTCCCTGCTTCTTTGAGAGGGGGCAATCGAGCTAAATCTTTGTTATTTAAAGAATCAAGATGGATCACTAGGTTAGGCACCACGAAACCTGGGGGATTAAATGACAAAATGAATTGGAATAGTCTTATTTAAATGGGGCAGTATTTCCACTGTAGATGTAGATGCTGGGTATTTTGATATTAGTGTTAAGGTTTATATGTAGATTGTTGTATTTATATTTAATAATTGTTCTCTTTATGCATTCTTTTCTTCCTTTTTTGTTTACATGATTTCTCTATATATGATTTTCATTGGTGTTGTTTTATTTATGGTTAGTTTTTATAAGGTAATTTGTTTTGGTATATAATTTATGTTATTCCATGTATCCATAGCCTCTCTGTGATTTTGAGTGCAGTACAGCGGCCCCACTGATGACAGGCACAGGACGAGCAGACTGGAATCCAGGAGGTCAGCCGGTGGAACGCAAGCTGTTGGTTCCTATGGTTATGACTGGAGTGCATTCCGGAAGTTCAGCAGTTGCCGGTTTCGGTGGGAGGAGCTGGCGTCTGGCGCAGAGAGAGACGGATGGCGGTCTGATGGGAGGTATATTAGAGTGGGGTAAGTGTCACTTATGTTGTGGTTGTATGTAATTGTCCTGAGGACGAGGCTGTGACCCCGAAAATGTTTGACTTATTACATCGTATTTGGATATTGTCATCTCCGTGTGCCAGTTTCTTTCTTTTATATATATATATATATATATATATATATATATAAAAATATATATATACATACAGCAGAGGCATCTTTAGAGAGAAGGGCGCCCATGTGCCTTCCCCGGACTGATGCAGCTGGCCCGCCACTGGAGCATTAGTAGAATCTGGGCATTAGAATGTGCCTAGGGGTCTACTGCGCATGCGCAAAATGCTGGAACATTGGCCGTAGCGGCCATTTTTCTGGCATTTTGTATAGCGCTGACACCCGGCGCGGGATCTTAAAGAGGTAAGTTTTAAATAATATGGGTGCAGGGTGTGCGGTGCGGGTCCCTCCTGGACCCAGGGACCCATGTTCACTGCATATCATGCACCCATTATAGATACATCCCTGACATACAGTATACACAAACAAGCATATATATATATATATATATATATATATATATCATATATACACATGTATATAAATATGCACACACATACATATGTCACACATAAATTACACACACATACATTACACACACACTTACCTGCCAGCAGCTGCTGGTTGTAGAGATGGGGATGGGACCTGGCACTGTCATTAGGCCCCTCCCCTTAGTGGCAAAATGTTGTAATTCATGGGTCAATCGGGAGGGAGCGGTGCCAAATCATGTGATTCTAATGGAATTGCATCATATTGGCTCCACCTCCTCCCGGTTGACCCCCAAATCGTGGCATTTTGCCGTGAGAGGGCGGCACTTAATTATATAGCACTCACTTTTCTCTTCTGTCCAGGGGGGTTTCTGGGTACTCAGAAACAGGGGCGTATCTACCCATTGGCCAGAATGGCACTTGTCAGGGGCACCGGCCAAAGGGGGGGCGCTGTCCGGCAGTGCCACCAGCAGCCAATGGGTGGAATACCCCAAGGGCTTGAACTAGCTCCACTAGTGCCCCGGGCCCCACAAGTGTAGGGCAGACCGCAGTGAGCATGGTCTGCCGTACACAGTAACAAACACACAGCTGCCTACGGCAGCTGTGTGTTTGTTTATAGCAGCCAGCCAATGAGAATCAGACAGTCTCTCATTGGCTGCTACGTCCATTGTGGGAGCTGGCTGGTGCTCACTCATGAGCTCCACCTTCTGGCTCCCCCCGCAGTGGGTGATAGGAGAGACGTCTCTCCCATCCCATAGTGCAGAGCGAGAGCGAGCCTGGAGGAGTGGACAGTGGCGGACGTCAGCAGGAGCGGGGATCAGGTAAGTTACTTCTTTTTTGTGTGTTTTTTTTCTGGCACAGAACAGGGGGGGGGAGTGTGGCTACTAGGGGGCACTGTATAGGGGGTGGCCACTACTGGGGGCACTGTATATGGGGGGCCACTTCTGAGGGCATGTTATGGGGAGATGGCTACTACTGGGGGCACTGTATAGGGGGGATTACTACTGGGGGCATTGCATAGAGGGGACTACTACTGGTGGCACTGCATAGAGGGGACTACTACTGGGAGCACTTTCTGAAATTATTGGGGGAGGGGGCATCAGTCTATTACCTTGCCACGGGTGCTTGGATCCCAAGATACAATGCCCCCTTCATGCGCTACTTCTACTTATTGAGATCTAAATGTTAATGGTCTTTAATGATTTGGGGGGGGGTTCAGGGTAAATGAAGTCAGAATCCAAAGAATAAGCTGTCCACAGCTTTGGCTTCAAAATTTGAAATCTCTTCAGATCATGCATTCTAGAAAATCTCTGCAGTTGTTCTGTCTATAGCATACAGTATATCCCCTTCATTTGCTGCTTATACTGTACGACTCAGTCAATTAAAAGCTCTTAGGTAGGTCATGTTGTGCTAATGTTGCATAAAAACAGCATTAGAGATGTTCATTTATAGTCCTTTTATGCTAATTAGTATAATTCAACATTGCTGTAAAACTGCAAAACATTTGAATACCTACACGCTAATTAAAATGGATGATTCGTGAGGTGTTGTATGACAAGACCAATTTAACTTCTATTAGGAGACAAGATGATTATAATAAGTTGTATCATGATATTTGAACATACAGTATGAAGAATGTGGTGATTACAGAAAACTACTGTATGTGGTGCATTTAACAATGTTGTTTCCAGCCTGCAATGATTATAGGAAAATGTTTATACATTTTAAAAGGGAATAAAAGTAAAAAATTACTTGATTTTGTATTGAAGTCAGGATTCACTTAAGATTGAACCGAATCCTGAAGGATTTATCAATATTTGTTTTTGCCAGAGTTTTTATTATATTTAAATACTCATTTCTCTGTAGTTTCATGAGGTAGATCCAGAATTCACACTCAAATCGCAAATATGGTGTAATTATTTAGGTTTTCCCTGCATATTTGTGATAAGCAAATTTATTTTTTATGTACTGTTTATTTCAATGCCCCTTTTACAGATTATCCAAGTACTGTACATTTTATTTATGTTTTAAAACAATTTTTTAACACATTGACATGAATAGATTTGTAGCACTACATCTATTTTCTAAAGATGTGTGGTTTGGTTTTCCAGAAAACCGAACACATGCGAACACATGCAGTTTTTGGGGTTCCAAGGCTAATTGAGTCCCAGTTTGGATCACTTTTGGGGTTCTGAGTCCCGGTTTGGATATGCTGTAAGTTCGGAACTCGGATTTAAAAACTAAATCTCAATTTTGGATTGCATATAAACAGGTAAACGATTTTTACTGTTTTTATCAATTTAAAAAAAAAATGCAAAACCAAATACGAACCAAAACACTTGAGGATGGTTTTTCCAAACCCAAAATACAGGGCATATCTTTAATACAGTATCTTCTACTGTATTGGCCTAAATAGATTTTTTCTCTTTTACTCCTTTTTCCACTTTTTATTTATTTTTCAGTACAACTATTTATTAACCATAAAAATGAATTAATTGCCTATATGATTTGTTGATACTGAAATTCATAAGTTATGGGACAACTTGTTGAACAAACATTTAAATTCTTACATCTATAAAAAGTAAAATATTTATGCATATGCAATGATGCATATACAATGATTTTATATATATTTATATATATATATATATATATATACACAGTATATATATTGTGATCTAGTCGGGGTAGGGGCTCCCTCTCCTGGCATAGATGGACACCTCCTTACACACAGCAGCCAGGAAACAGCACACCAGTCCAGGGTTTTTGTGCAAGCTGGTCAGAACCAGTTTTATTGTGCAATATAAACAACAAAATAAACAAAACATAAAAATAAATCCTAGTCCGTCTGGGCACTAACTAGACAGGTTATTCCCTCTCTACAAGTGGCAGGGCCTACTGCCTTACCACAAACACAGCACTTTCAAATATCACAGTGTCTCTGAACAAAACTCAATGTCTGTTCTTCCCAGTGAGAGACACTGAACCAAAAACTAACACAGCTTATCTGAGCCACTTCCAGGTGTAAATACTAATCAGCCTGCTCTCAGACTGAAAGGCCCAACTCCTGGAATGGCCTGTGGATGGAGAACTCCCTTCTTTTCTCACATCCACACCCCCAGGACCCATTATCTGGCTTTTACCAAAAGCCAACACTTCTGGTCTGTTTGGCATAACAGACTTTTCCTGGGGTTTTTTAAAATACATATGATAGGAATCTGGGACACACATATATGCCATCCCAGACTTCTCCAGTGCTTCTATCACAATATACATACATGCATACAATACCCGGTGAGGCGGCATTCCATTAATAGATAACGTGTCCCGGTGCCTTCCTTAGTTACTCACAGCGGAGTCCAATACAGCAAGAAATGGAAGGCAGCACTTAGGAACAAATGCTCACAAAACAGCCGGTACCTTCTACATTTTTAAGTTTACTACATCCTAATCAGGAATCATCAAAATAAAATCACTACTGACCTTATAGCAGTCAGTCCACCACGTGTACCGCCAGCTCCTGAAACCAGAGGAGGACACCCACAACAGACATCATCGCCCAGTGTCGTTTGCCATGGTAAACAATATAAAACATATACGAATACATATAAACAATATGACAAGCTACTGAGAAATAATTTCAAATACAAATGTTAAACAATACCACATTAAGAAAGAAAGAACATGATCTACAAAATCTACACTCCTGATATTTGTAGATCATGTTCTTTCTTGTGGAGAGATATGTTTCCAATTTATTATGATATATCGTGTATCCATCATTACCTTCGTCATAAGTATTTTGGGTTTGTGTATTGGAGTTGACAGTCTAAACATTGAAACTTATATTCTGTATGCAAATTTTGATACTTGTTGTTTAATGTGGTATTGTTTAAGATTAGAACGCACATTCTTTATGATTATGATATTATGTGGCAGTCTTTTTGTATTTGAAATTATTTCTCAGCAGCTTGTAATTTTGTCTCTATGTATTTGTATATGTTTGTATTGTTTACCACGGCAACCGACACTAGGCGATTATGTCTATTGTGGGCATCCTCCTCTGGTTCCGGGAGCCCGGCGGTACATGTGGTGGACTGACTACTATAAGGTCAGTGGTGATTGTATTTTGATTATTCCTGATGACAAAGCAATAAACTTCGAAATGTTGAAGGTACTAACTGCTGTGTGAGCATTTGTTCCTGAGTGCTGCCTTCCGTTTCTTGCTCTCTCTCTCTCTCTCTCTCTCTCTATATATATATATATATATATATATATGTTCCTAACAGCATCAGTATGTGATTTATGGATAAATGGATACAATGCCTAGGTCAGTACGTTTTGCTAGCATAAACACAAGGAAAATCCCTATCAGTACAGTTCAATAGGAGGAAGGAGAAGGAAAGAAATACAAGTTACTTCAAAAATCAGAAAAACAACCAATCTAGCACTGGAAATAGTAAATAATAAATTGATCACACGGCTGTTGTAGAATTGTGAGACAGCTGCTTCAAATATCAAGAAAGGCTATATTCTACCTATCGACTTTAACAAAAAACAACCATTACTTTTAGAACAGTGAAGCGCTGTCTCGATATCTAAAATAAATCAGTATTTAATCATATAAATATATATATATATATATATATATATATATATATATAAAAAAATAATAAAACAGTTCGGCACTCAATGAAAAATAGAGGTAATAAGTAAGTAACTTGCCCAGGTGCCTTCCATATATTGATTCAAACACTCTCCCAAAGCGGCGGCACTCACGGGAATGGTAACGGAGATAATCACAAACACTGCTGCCACAGCAGTCCATTTCGTTGCTTAGATATATCAGCAACGCATATTTGTTTGTATGTCTTTGTCTTATGTGTTTGGTGATGGTTTGTGTTCACTGGGTTGCTAGGATACGTTGACTGCCGGTGATTGGCCTGATGGTGTGACGTCATTTTGAGGCGACAGTTCCGGTCAGCAGTGAGCCGCGAGGGTCTTGAGCACTGCGGTGGTTTCTATTTGAGGTAAGATTGCATCTTAGTACTTTGTCCTTGAAAAAAGTTGTAATAAACTGAAACGTTAGGGACTGCTGTGGCAGCAGTGTTTGTGATTATCTCCATTACCAGTCCCGTGAGTGCCGCCGCTTTGGGAGAGTATATATATATATATATATATATATATATATGGCCACAGTAAAAAATACCTCATAGGAACAGATCAAACTTGAAATCCAAATGAACAAATGAAACAAACGCAGTAGGACAGATCATTAATGAATCAATGCATCTTCAGGAAGTGGAAGCTGCTGACTGCTTTAAAGGCAGAGAGGCGCGTAGAAGGCTGTACAGCATCAAGCTCCAAGCTGTCCGTGTGATCACACTGTGTGTGTCGGCTATTCATATCAGACACCAGCAATAGCTATTGCCGCTGTGGATACTGCATGCGGACATACCTCTGTGGAGCAGAGGAGAAAGGTCCGACTTCAAAAATGTGAGTCACAGCGTGTTGATAACAGTAACCAACTACTAAACGGACTGATACTCCAGTCTCCATATTATCCTGGAGAAGCTCCTTTATATACTGGAACTCTGTCTATCTACTGGATTTTAGCGCTAATAGAGTTGCCTATATTGCTTCATTTTCTCTGATACTTTTACAAGACTATCCAGTCTGCTACAATAGAGAGAACTGGAAAAGCTGGCACTACTAAGTCACAAATATCCTGGATACCCCAGCTTTTATATTAATCTGTAGGAACGCCTCTATATATTGGAACCCTGTCTATTTACAGGATGCCAGCATAAATAGAGCTGCCTATATTGCTACACACCTTGTTATTTGACACCTTACAAAACTATCTAGTCTGTTATCAACGGAAGATAGAAAAATTGGCAATGCCTACGGCAGCTGTGTGTTTGTTTATAGCAGCCAGCCAATGAGAATCAGACAGTCTCTCATTGGCTGCTACGTCCATTGTGGGAGCTGGCTGGTGCTCACTCATGAGCTCCACCTTCTGGCTCCCCCCGCAGTGGGTGATAGGAGAGACGTCTCTCCCATCCCATAGTGCAGAGCGAGAGCGAGCCTGGAGGAGTGGACAGTGGCGGACGTCAGCAGGAGCGGGGATCAGGTAAGTTACTTCTTTTTTGTGTGTTTTTTTTCTGGCACAGAACAGGGGGGGGGAGTGTGGCTACTAGGGGGCACTGTATAGGGGGTGGCCACTACTGGGGGCACTGTATATGGGGGGCCACTTCTGAGGGCATGTTATGGGGAGATGGCTACTACTGGGGGCACTGTATAGGGGGGATTACTACTGGGGGCATTGCATAGAGGGGACTACTACTGGTGGCACTGCATAGAGGGGACTACTACTGGGAGCACTTTCTGAAATTATTGGGGGAGGGGGCATCAGTCTATTACCTTGCCACGGGTGCTTGGATCCCAAGATACAATGCCCCCTTCATGCGCTACTTCTACTTATTGAGATCTAAATGTTAATGGTCTTTAATGATTTGGGGGGGGGTTCAGGGTAAATGAAGTCAGAATCCAAAGAATAAGCTGTCCACAGCTTTGGCTTCAAAATTTGAAATCTCTTCAGATCATGCATTCTAGAAAATCTCTGCAGTTGTTCTGTCTATAGCATACAGTATATCCCCTTCATTTGCTGCTTATACTGTACGACTCAGTCAATTAAAAGCTCTTAGGTAGGTCATGTTGTGCTAATGTTGCATAAAAACAGCATTAGAGATGTTCATTTATAGTCCTTTTATGCTAATTAGTATAATTCAACATTGCTGTAAAACTGCAAAACATTTGAATACCTACACGCTAATTAAAATGGATGATTCGTGAGGTGTTGTATGACAAGACCAATTTAACTTCTATTAGGAGACAAGATGATTATAATAAGTTGTATCATGATATTTGAACATACAGTATGAAGAATGTGGTGATTACAGAAAACTACTGTATGTGGTGCATTTAACAATGTTGTTTCCAGCCTGCAATGATTATAGGAAAATGTTTATACATTTTAAAAGGGAATAAAAGTAAAAAATTACTTGATTTTGTATTGAAGTCAGGATTCACTTAAGATTGAACCGAATCCTGAAGGATTTATCAATATTTGTTTTTGCCAGAGTTTTTATTATATTTAAATACTCATTTCTCTGTAGTTTCATGAGGTAGATCCAGAATTCACACTCAAATCGCAAATATGGTGTAATTATTTAGGTTTTCCCTGCATATTTGTGATAAGCAAATTTATTTTTTATGTACTGTTTATTTCAATGCCCCTTTTACAGATTATCCAAGTACTGTACATTTTATTTATGTTTTAAAACAATTTTTTAACACATTGACATGAATAGATTTGTAGCACTACATCTATTTTCTAAAGATGTGTGGTTTGGTTTTCCAGAAAACCGAACACATGCGAACACATGCAGTTTTTGGGGTTCCAAGGCTAATTGAGTCCCAGTTTGGATCACTTTTGGGGTTCTGAGTCCCGGTTTGGATATGCTGTAAGTTCGGAACTCGGATTTAAAAACTAAATCTCAATTTTGGATTGCATATAAACAGGTAAACGATTTTTACTGTTTTTATCAATTTAAAAAAAAAATGCAAAACCAAATACGAACCAAAACACTTGAGGATGGTTTTTCCAAACCCAAAATACAGGGCATATCTTTAATACAGTATCTTCTACTGTATTGGCCTAAATAGATTTTTTCTCTTTTACTCCTTTTTCCACTTTTTATTTATTTTTCAGTACAACTATTTATTAACCATAAAAATGAATTAATTGCCTATATGATTTGTTGATACTGAAATTCATAAGTTATGGGACAACTTGTTGAACAAACATTTAAATTCTTACATCTATAAAAAGTAAAATATTTATGCATATGCAATGATGCATATACAATGATTTTATATATATTTATATATATATATATATATATATATACACAGTATATATATTGTGATCTAGTCGGGGTAGGGGCTCCCTCTCCTGGCATAGATGGACACCTCCTTACACACAGCAGCCAGGAAACAGCACACCAGTCCAGGGTTTTTGTGCAAGCTGGTCAGAACCAGTTTTATTGTGCAATATAAACAACAAAATAAACAAAACATAAAAATAAATCCTAGTCCGTCTGGGCACTAACTAGACAGGTTATTCCCTCTCTACAAGTGGCAGGGCCTACTGCCTTACCACAAACACAGCACTTTCAAATATCACAGTGTCTCTGAACAAAACTCAATGTCTGTTCTTCCCAGTGAGAGACACTGAACCAAAAACTAACACAGCTTATCTGAGCCACTTCCAGGTGTAAATACTAATCAGCCTGCTCTCAGACTGAAAGGCCCAACTCCTGGAATGGCCTGTGGATGGAGAACTCCCTTCTTTTCTCACATCCACACCCCCAGGACCCATTATCTGGCTTTTACCAAAAGCCAACACTTCTGGTCTGTTTGGCATAACAGACTTTTCCTGGGGTTTTTTAAAATACATATGATAGGAATCTGGGACACACATATATGCCATCCCAGACTTCTCCAGTGCTTCTATCACAATATACATACATGCATACAATACCCGGTGAGGCGGCATTCCATTAATAGATAACGTGTCCCGGTGCCTTCCTTAGTTACTCACAGCGGAGTCCAATACAGCAAGAAATGGAAGGCAGCACTTAGGAACAAATGCTCACAAAACAGCCGGTACCTTCTACATTTTTAAGTTTACTACATCCTAATCAGGAATCATCAAAATAAAATCACTACTGACCTTATAGCAGTCAGTCCACCACGTGTACCGCCAGCTCCTGAAACCAGAGGAGGACACCCACAACAGACATCATCGCCCAGTGTCGTTTGCCATGGTAAACAATATAAAACATATACGAATACATATAAACAATATGACAAGCTACTGAGAAATAATTTCAAATACAAATGTTAAACAATACCACATTAAGAAAGAAAGAACATGATCTACAAAATCTACACTCCTGATATTTGTAGATCATGTTCTTTCTTGTGGAGAGATATGTTTCCAATTTATTATGATATATCGTGTATCCATCATTACCTTCGTCATAAGTATTTTGGGTTTGTGTATTGGAGTTGACAGTCTAAACATTGAAACTTATATTCTGTATGCAAATTTTGATACTTGTTGTTTAATGTGGTATTGTTTAAGATTAGAACGCACATTCTTTATGATTATGATATTATGTGGCAGTCTTTTTGTATTTGAAATTATTTCTCAGCAGCTTGTAATTTTGTCTCTATGTATTTGTATATGTTTGTATTGTTTACCACGGCAACCGACACTAGGCGATTATGTCTATTGTGGGCATCCTCCTCTGGTTCCGGGAGCCCGGCGGTACATGTGGTGGACTGACTACTATAAGGTCAGTGGTGATTGTATTTTGATTATTCCTGATGACAAAGCAATAAACTTCGAAATGTTGAAGGTACTAACTGCTGTGTGAGCATTTGTTCCTGAGTGCTGCCTTCCGTTTCTTGCTCTCTCTCTCTCTCTCTCTCTCTCTCTCTATATATATATATATATATATATATGTTCCTAACAGCATCAGTATGTGATTTATGGATAAATGGATACAATGCCTAGGTCAGTACGTTTTGCTAGCATAAACACAAGGAAAATCCCTATCAGTACAGTTCAATAGGAGGAAGGAGAAGGAAAGAAATACAAGTTACTTCAAAAATCAGAAAAACAACCAATCTAGCACTGGAAATAGTAAATAATAAATTGATCACACGGCTGTTGTAGAATTGTGAGACAGCTGCTTCAAATATCAAGAAAGGCTATATTCTACCTATCGACTTTAACAAAAAACAACCATTACTTTTAGAACAGTGAAGCGCTGTCTCGATATCTAAAATAAATCAGTATTTAATCATATAAATATATATATATATATATATATATATATAAAAAAATAATAAAACAGTTCGGCACTCAATGAAAAATAGAGGTAATAAGTAAGTAACTTGCCCAGGTGCCTTCCATATATTGATTCAAACACTCTCCCAAAGCGGCGGCACTCACGGGAATGGTAACGGAGATAATCACAAACACTGCTGCCACAGCAGTCCATTTCGTTGCTTAGATATATCAGCAACGCATATTTGTTTGTATGTCTTTGTCTTATGTGTTTGGTGATGGTTTGTGTTCACTGGGTTGCTAGGATACGTTGACTGCCGGTGATTGGCCTGATGGTGTGACGTCATTTTGAGGCGACAGTTCCGGTCAGCAGTGAGCCGCGAGGGTCTTGAGCACTGCGGTGGTTTCTATTTGAGGTAAGATTGCATCTTAGTACTTTGTCCTTGAAAAAAGTTGTAATAAACTGAAACGTTAGGGACTGCTGTGGCAGCAGTGTTTGTGATTATCTCCGTTACCAGTCCCGTGAGTGCCGCCGCTTTGGGAGAGTATATATATATATATATATATATATATATATATATGGCCACAGTAAAAAATACCTCATAGGAACAGATCAAACTTGAAATCCAAATGAACAAATGAAACAAACGCAGTAGGACAGATCATTAATGAATCAATGCATCTTCAGGAAGTGGAAGCTGCTGACTGCTTTAAAGGCAGAGAGGCGCGTAGAAGGCTGTACAGCATCAAGCTCCAAGCTGTCCGTGTGATCACACTGTGTGTGTCGGCTATTCATATCAGACACCAGCAATAGCTATTGCCGCTGTGGATACTGCATGCGGACATACCTCTGTGGAGCAGAGGAGAAAGGTCCGACTTCAAAAATGTGAGTCACAGCGTGTTGATAACAGTAACCAACTACTAAACGGACTGATACTCCAGTCTCCATATTATCCTGGAGAAGCTCCTTTATATACTGGAACTCTGTCTATCTACTGGATTTTAGCGCTAATAGAGTTGCCTATATTGCTTCATTTTCTCTGATACTTTTACAAGACTATCCAGTCTGCTACAATAGAGAGAACTGGAAAAGCTGGCACTACTAAGTCACAAATATCCTGGATACCCCAGCTTTTATATTAATCTGTAGGAACGCCTCTATATATTGGAACCCTGTCTATTTACAGGATGCCAGCATAAATAGAGCTGCCTATATTGCTACACACCTTGTTATTTGACACCTTACAAAACTATCTAGTCTGTTATCAACGGAAGATAGAAAAATTGGCAACGCCTACGGCAGCTGTGTGTTTGTTTATAGCAGCCAGCCAATGAGAATCAGACAGTCTCTCATTGGCTGCTACGTCCATTGTGGGAGCTGGCTGGTGCTCACTCATGAGCTCCACCTTCTGGCTCCCCCCGCAGTGGGTGATAGGAGAGACGTCTCTCCCATCCCATAGTGCAGAGCGAGAGCGAGCCTGGAGGAGTGGACAGTGGCGGACGTCAGCAGGAGCGGGGATCAGGTAAGTTACTTCTTTTTTGTGTGTTTTTTTTCTGGCACAGAACAGGGGGGGGGAGTGTGGCTACTAGGGGGCACTGTATAGGGGGTGGCCACTACTGGGGGCACTGTATATGGGGGGCCACTTCTGAGGGCATGTTATGGGGAGATGGCTACTACTGGGGGCACTGTATAGGGGGGATTACTACTGGGGGCATTGCATAGAGGGGACTACTACTGGTGGCACTGCATAGAGGGGACTACTACTGGGAGCACTTTCTGAAATTATTGGGGGAGGGGGCATCAGTCTATTACCTTGCCACGGGTGCTTGGATCCCAAGATACAATGCCCCCTTCATGCGCTACTTCTACTTATTGAGATCTAAATGTTAATGGTCTTTAATGATTTGGGGGGGGGTTCAGGGTAAATGAAGTCAGAATCCAAAGAATAAGCTGTCCACAGCTTTGGCTTCAAAATTTGAAATCTCTTCAGATCATGCATTCTAGAAAATCTCTGCAGTTGTTCTGTCTATAGCATACAGTATATCCCCTTCATTTGCTGCTTATACTGTACGACTCAGTCAATTAAAAGCTCTTAGGTAGGTCATGTTGTGCTAATGTTGCATAAAAACAGCATTAGAGATGTTCATTTATAGTCCTTTTATGCTAATTAGTATAATTCAACATTGCTGTAAAACTGCAAAACATTTGAATACCTACACGCTAATTAAAATGGATGATTCGTGAGGTGTTGTATGACAAGACCAATTTAACTTCTATTAGGAGACAAGATGATTATAATAAGTTGTATCATGATATTTGAACATACAGTATGAAGAATGTGGTGATTACAGAAAACTACTGTATGTGGTGCATTTAACAATGTTGTTTCCAGCCTGCAATGATTATAGGAAAATGTTTATACATTTTAAAAGGGAATAAAAGTAAAAAATTACTTGATTTTGTATTGAAGTCAGGATTCACTTAAGATTGAACCGAATCCTGAAGGATTTATCAATATTTGTTTTTGCCAGAGTTTTTATTATATTTAAATACTCATTTCTCTGTAGTTTCATGAGGTAGATCCAGAATTCACACTCAAATCGCAAATATGGTGTAATTATTTAGGTTTTCCCTGCATATTTGTGATAAGCAAATTTATTTTTTATGTACTGTTTATTTCAATGCCCCTTTTACAGATTATCCAAGTACTGTACATTTTATTTATGTTTTAAAACAATTTTTTAACACATTGACATGAATAGATTTGTAGCACTACATCTATTTTCTAAAGATGTGTGGTTTGGTTTTCCAGAAAACCGAACACATGCGAACACATGCAGTTTTTGGGGTTCCAAGGCTAATTGAGTCCCAGTTTGGATCACTTTTGGGGTTCTGAGTCCCGGTTTGGATATGCTGTAAGTTCGGAACTCGGATTTAAAAACTAAATCTCAATTTTGGATTGCATATAAACAGGTAAACGATTTTTACTGTTTTTATCAATTTAAAAAAAAAATGCAAAACCAAATACGAACCAAAACACTTGAGGATGGTTTTTCCAAACCCAAAATACAGGGCATATCTTTAATACAGTATCTTCTACTGTATTGGCCTAAATAGATTTTTTCTCTTTTACTCCTTTTTCCACTTTTTATTTATTTTTCAGTACAACTATTTATTAACCATAAAAATGAATTAATTGCCTATATGATTTGTTGATACTGAAATTCATAAGTTATGGGACAACTTGTTGAACAAACATTTAAATTCTTACATCTATAAAAAGTAAAATATTTATGCATATGCAATGATGCATATACAATGATTTTATATATATTTATATATATATATATATATATATATATACACAGTATATATATTGTGATCTAGTCGGGGTAGGGGCTCCCTCTCCTGGCATAGATGGACACCTCCTTACACACAGCAGCCAGGAAACAGCACACCAGTCCAGGGTTTTTGTGCAAGCTGGTCAGAACCAGTTTTATTGTGCAATATAAACAACAAAATAAACAAAACATAAAAATAAATCCTAGTCCGTCTGGGCACTAACTAGACAGGTTATTCCCTCTCTACAAGTGGCAGGGCCTACTGCCTTACCACAAACACAGCACTTTCAAATATCACAGTGTCTCTGAACAAAACTCAATGTCTGTTCTTCCCAGTGAGAGACACTGAACCAAAAACTAACACAGCTTATCTGAGCCACTTCCAGGTGTAAATACTAATCAGCCTGCTCTCAGACTGAAAGGCCCAACTCCTGGAATGGCCTGTGGATGGAGAACTCCCTTCTTTTCTCACATCCACACCCCCAGGACCCATTATCTGGCTTTTACCAAAAGCCAACACTTCTGGTCTGTTTGGCATAACAGACTTTTCCTGGGGTTTTTTAAAATACATATGATAGGAATCTGGGACACACATATATGCCATCCCAGACTTCTCCAGTGCTTCTATCACAATATACATACATGCATACAATACCCGGTGAGGCGGCATTCCATTAATAGATAACGTGTCCCGGTGCCTTCCTTAGTTACTCACAGCGGAGTCCAATACAGCAAGAAATGGAAGGCAGCACTTAGGAACAAATGCTCACAAAACAGCCGGTACCTTCTACATTTTTAAGTTTACTACATCCTAATCAGGAATCATCAAAATAAAATCACTACTGACCTTATAGCAGTCAGTCCACCACGTGTACCGCCGGCTCCTGAAACCAGAGGAGGACACCCACAACAGACATCATCGCCCAGTGTCGTTTGCCATGGTAAACAATATAAAACATATACGAATACATATAAACAATATGACAAGCTACTGAGAAATAATTTCAAATACAAATGTTAAACAATACCACATTAAGAAAGAAAGAACATGATCTACAAAATCTACACTCCTGATATTTGTAGATCATGTTCTTTCTTGTGGAGAGATATGTTTCCAATTTATTATGATATATCGTGTATCCATCATTACCTTCGTCATAAGTATTTTGGGTTTGTGTATTGGAGTTGACAGTCTAAACATTGAAACTTATATTCTGTATGCAAATTTTGATACTTGTTGTTTAATGTGGTATTGTTTAAGATTAGAACGCACATTCTTTATGATTATGATATTATGTGGCAGTCTTTTTGTATTTGAAATTATTTCTCAGCAGCTTGTAATTTTGTCTCTATGTATTTGTATATGTTTGTATTGTTTACCACGGCAACCGACACTAGGCGATTATGTCTATTGTGGGCATCCTCCTCTGGTTCCGGGAGCCCGGCGGTACATGTGGTGGACTGACTACTATAAGGTCAGTGGTGATTGTATTTTGATTATTCCTGATGACAAAGCAATAAACTTCGAAATGTTGAAGGTACTAACTGCTGTGTGAGCATTTGTTCCTGAGTGCTGCCTTCCGTTTCTTGCTCTCTCTCTCTCTCTCTCTCTCTATATATATATATATATATATATATGTTCCTAACAGCATCAGTATGTGATTTATGGATAAATGGATACAATGCCTAGGTCAGTACGTTTTGCTAGCATAAACACAAGGAAAATCCCTATCAGTACAGTTCAATAGGAGGAAGGAGAAGGAAAGAAATACAAGTTACTTCAAAAATCAGAAAAACAACCAATCTAGCACTGGAAATAGTAAATAATAAATTGATCACACGGCTGTTGTAGAATTGTGAGACAGCTGCTTCAAATATCAAGAAAGGCTATATTCTACCTATCGACTTTAACAAAAAACAACCATTACTTTTAGAACAGTGAAGCGCTGTCTCGATATCTAAAATAAATCAGTATTTAATCATATAAATATATATATATATATATATATATATATAAAAAAATAATAAAACAGTTCGGCACTCAATGAAAAATAGAGGTAATAAGTAAGTAACTTGCCCAGGTGCCTTCCATATATTGATTCAAACACTCTCCCAAAGCGGCGGCACTCACGGGAATGGTAACGGAGATAATCACAAACACTGCTGCCACAGCAGTCCATTTCGTTGCTTAGATATATCAGCAACGCATATTTGTTTGTATGTCTTTGTCTTATGTGTTTGGTGATGGTTTGTGTTCACTGGGTTGCTAGGATACGTTGACTGCCGGTGATTGGCCTGATGGTGTGACGTCATTTTGAGGCGACAGTTCCGGTCAGCAGTGAGCCGCGAGGGTCTTGAGCACTGCGGTGGTTTCTATTTGAGGTAAGATTGCATCTTAGTACTTTGTCCTTGAAAAAAGTTGTAATAAACTGAAACGTTAGGGACTGCTGTGGCAGCAGTGTTTGTGATTATCTCCGTTACCAGTCCCGTGAGTGCCGCCGCTTTGGGAGAGTATATATATATATATATATATATATATATATATGGCCACAGTAAAAAATACCTCATAGGAACAGATCAAACTTGAAATCCAAATGAACAAATGAAACAAACGCAGTAGGACAGATCATTAATGAATCAATGCATCTTCAGGAAGTGGAAGCTGCTGACTGCTTTAAAGGCAGAGAGGCGCGTAGAAGGCTGTACAGCATCAAGCTCCAAGCTGTCCGTGTGATCACACTGTGTGTGTCGGCTATTCATATCAGACACCAGCAATAGCTATTGCCGCTGTGGATACTGCATGCGGACATACCTCTGTGGAGCAGAGGAGAAAGGTCCGACTTCAAAAATGTGAGTCACAGCGTGTTGATAACAGTAACCAACTACTAAACGGACTGATACTCCAGTCTCCATATTATCCTGGAGAAGCTCCTTTATATACTGGAACTCTGTCTATCTACTGGATTTTAGCGCTAATAGAGTTGCCTATATTGCTTCATTTTCTCTGATACTTTTACAAGACTATCCAGTCTGCTACAATAGAGAGAACTGGAAAAGCTGGCACTACTAAGTCACAAATATCCTGGATACCCCAGCTTTTATATTAATCTGTAGGAACGCCTCTATATATTGGAACCCTGTCTATTTACAGGATGCCAGCATAAATAGAGCTGCCTATATTGCTACACACCTTGTTATTTGACACCTTACAAAACTATCTAGTCTGTTATCAACGGAAGATAGAAAAATTGGCAATATTTAATCACAACTATTCTGAACTATTTTGTATTAATTGGGTAAATTGTTTTCTTTTGAATATGTCAGAATACTTCTAATGTTGCAAAGTTTTGTTGATACAATTGTATCCTAATGTTATATATATATAATTAAATACTGACATATTTCTAAAATTCAATGATTTTTTTTTAATCCCAGGCTGATTTCCAACACCTTAATTGAACCAAAAATTTGCAAATTGTTTCACTATCAATGAAACACCAATATTAGCTTAATTTGAACTTTTCTGAGTTGCTTTTCACATCTTTACTAAAGAGCTGGAAATTTATTGTCTAGGTTCTGAGCAGGACTTGCATGAAGCTGTTCTTCAATTAAGTGAAATTAGAAAAAAAAATCAAGAAAAGAAAAGCAATAAACGTTTTATTTAATTAAGTGCACAGAGTCCGATGTATTATCTGTAAAAAAAGAGATAAGTAGATAAAGGAGAAGGGAAATTGCTGTGTGTTGCAATTGATTCCCCACGGTGTCTAAAAATAACAGACCTCTACAACTTAAAAGCAATGTTGGTTAGAAGTGAGTTATTCATTCATTATATAATCATACCAAAAGAAGACAGAGAAAGGAATATATTCATTATTAATACCATACTTTACTTAAAGATTCAGATGTGCACGCAACATAGAAAAATACTTTCCTAACATCCACAAATATAAGCTGGAACTACAACTTATGCTGGGCATACACTATACAATTATCTCTCAGATATCTGTCCAATCTGGCTGGTTGGAATGAAAATCTGGTAATGTATGGGAGCAAATGATAATGGACCATCTGCTCACAAATACTGGAAAACAGACAAAAATGGTCGTTCAGACAAATTAATTAAAGCACACAAATTTAACCAAATTAAATAATTGTTTTCGTCAGTTTTCCAGTGTTTAAGACCATATGATTGACTGTCATTTGCATTACCAGGTTTTCATAACAACCAGCCAGATTTCACAGATATCTGACAGATAATTGTATAGTGTATGCCCAGCATAAGAAAATCTCAGAAACAGAAGACTTTGGGCCTCATTCACAGATGGACTAATTTACAAAGCTCCACACAAGTGCCTGTGCAAATCCATCCATCTGAGATGCAAATTCAGAAGGAGCTTTCAGACACCTCCTTGCTGCATTTGCGATCCAAGCACTGCGACTCCGGTCAGGTTGCAGGAGCTGAAGCTTCCTTCAGCATGGCCGGAGCCTGGTCACACAAGAGGCCAGGAATCTGCCTCCACTGATGCAGACCCTGGCGATGTGCCTCCGTTTCCAGGAATGGCAACCTGGCACGCTCCTCGCTCCTCCCCACAAATGTGGAGCGGAGCGAGGGGGGTCTGCGAGCGAGATGGCAGGACCCGTTCTGAACAATGACAGAACGAGTCCTGTGCAAGCACAGGGCCTGATTCAGACCCGGTCGCTCTGAATCAGGGCAGGGTTTTTTTTTTTTTTAGAATGGCCTCCAGGCCGCTTGCATAGCTCTGGGTGACCACGCACAGCTACAGCGAGTGGCCATGATGATGGTCGTGATGGTCAAGACCATCGCGACCATCAGGCTTGCAACGAGACCCTTGTGGTAGGGTCTCATGGCCGCAAGCCCCAGAGAGATTTCGGCTCTAACAGAGCTGGAATCTCTCCACTGGCATCACTCATGATGTCAGTGGGGCCGCCCCCAAATGACAGGCATTCTCATGGGAACACCTCCGTTTCAGCAGCCACCCCCCTGGCCCACCCACCAAAGGGGGAGAGCTGTCACTCAACATCGACAGCTCGCCCCCTTTGTTGCGAGACCCAGAGCGATGGATTGCCTGTCACTAGCCGGGTCTCGCGCATGACGGAGCCGGCTCCATCGTGCGCATGCACTGTGGGCCACCATCGACCCGGTTGCGAGCGCTCAGCACTTGCGACCGGGTCTGAATCAGGTCCACAGTCCCTTAAACATCAGTGATGTGCGTTTATCCTCGGATTAGGCCCTTTGAATTTCTTTTTTACTAAAAAGTAAATGACACGATAAATTAAAGTTCTGTCCTGTTTATTCCACATCCTTAGAGAACTGTTAATTTTATGTTATTCTGAAATAAGCTAAAAATACATTTTAAAAATACTGTAAATAGGAACAAAATGTTAATTAACTTTGGTCTAATTATAAAATAAAATAGAAGGAAATAAAATTGAGGGTAGTCAAAAAGTGGCACATTAACTTTTATCAACATGCACATATTCTCCTTGGAGCCAAGGGTGGACCTAGGACCTAATTAAGAGTTATACACCTTTGCTGCCGCAGCTGAGGATTTGTGAAAGTATGCTAATGCAACAGCCACCAGGACTTGTACTGAGACGCCCACCAGTGCCATCATAGCTGTCCGCAACTGTGTACACATATGCAACATCGGATGTAGATCATGCAAACATCAACACCTTGAGTGAGTCTATGGTCATTCAGAATGGGTGCCATACCTGAGACACCAGAGCCCTGTTTAATGTATGTGGGATGGCAGACACAGAATATGACACACCCCAAAACAGTTGAGTCACGCCTGTGTTTTAAGCTGACACTTCATGTTCCCTCCCCCAAATGCTCCCTGCCTGTCAATCACACTGCGAATAAAGACTTGCAGTGTGCAACTATAGTAATGTACCTCGACGCATGCACAGTGTGTCTCAGACACATGGGCAGAGGCAAAAAATGACTCCATTTGTGAAAACATCGGCATAGCATACACATCTGAATTAGACTCCTAGGGGTAAATTTACTAAGATGGGAGTCCTATTATGAAGTGATGTTGCCCATAGCAACTTCAGATTCCAGGTATTATCTTCTAGAAGGTGCTAAATAAACGAAAAGTAGAATCTGATTGGTTGCTATGGGCAACATCACTTCTTAAATAGAACTCCCATCTTAGTAAATTTCCCCCCTAGACTGTTCTTTTAAAGGAAGGGGGAGATTTAATTATTAATCCTGGCTCCTCCTTTTCCCTTTACTGGCACCTCCCCTGTTTGATCTCAACCCCTCCCCTTTATAGTTTTTTTAACGTACGGTGGTCACATGGATCATTCAAATGTATATATGTTTATGTATTAACTGTGTGTATACATGTACACTTCAACATGTGCTAAATGCATCTATACAAAAATCACATTCTATAGCATTGAACAAGGATGAATGGAGAGCTGCCTGGAACTGGCACACTGCAGGAAACCCAGCCCTTGGCATCTTTCCTCCAGAAACATGCGGGCAGTTCCCCCAGCACAATCACATCAGCTCCACTGGGGCAGGGACTGATGGGAATGGTCAAATATTCTCTGTAAAGCGCTGTGTAAAATGTGCGCGCTATACTAATAACTAGTAATAGTTAAATAAATAAAATTGACAAAGATAAACCCATACATAGAAATGCACTATCTGAAAGCTTTCCTGGGTTTGAGCAAATTACATTTTCAAGTTTTAAGTTATCAGCTACAACAAGAATAAAATTGCCTCCAGGTTCACTTTGATGGAGCTGAGATGTAATATCTTAATGTGATGCATTTTACAATAAAGAGAAACATTTGTTTAAGTCCAAAAAAACAAATCAGTTAATGCTTAAAATCCCCAGCTTGCTGGATGCATTTAACATTTCATGCTTGGATTGAGAAGAATCAAAGGGAAGAAAGCATGTACATTTATCTATAACCGTATTAATGAACAATGTGACAATTTCATTCTCTTCACCTAAATCCAAATGTAAGAACACACAGCGGGACAAGGGTGTAATCAGTATAGTTTGTCTGCAATTTGAATTTGCTTTCAGTGTTTTCATGGAAGAAACTTTCCTGCTATTTTGAGGCAGTTCCCTTCATGTTTCTCTTGTTCCTTCTGACGTTTCACTTAAGATACATATTCATAGGGAAATTTACTAAGCTCGAATGACATTGAATGCAGCAAAATCGGCCATAAACAGCATATTCGGAATTTACTAAAGTCTAAACTCTGCCGACTTTGCTCCATTCAATGTCTAAATCTCATCCGAGAACACCTGCAAATCGTACAGTAACATGTTTTCGAACACATACTGAAGACCACCTATTCAACTCGGCAGTATTTTTGCCATAGACATCAATAGGACAACAAAAATTTTCTAAGGATTCGAATTTGTCATCGCGGCCGAAATATAGTGAAAATCGGCCGCAAAAGACTCACAAACGAACCCAAATAGAAATCTCAAATAGAACACCTTTTTCAATTTGAGTTTGACATATGAACATACTTAACCATCACAGACAATTCTGCACACACGCATCAGGGAGATCCATGATACATGCATCTCAGTAAAAAAAAAATAAACACAGAAGCTCAGATGGATCAGTGAGATCTGTCTGTGCTTCTGTGTTAAAAAAAATTATAACCCTTTTTTAATTTTTTTAAACACAGCCTCTCTCAGCCAATGAGCGCTCAGCACCGGGATTTATATAATGAAATCCCGCGGTGGAGCGGTCATTCGGGTAGTATTATCCCTAGAGAACAGTACTAATGTCTGCTGGGCTGCAGATTTTAGGTTTGTTCTTTTGATAAGCCCTATGGATGCCTACATGGACATAAGATTATGTGATCCCTGAATAGGAGGAGGTGAGTATGTTTTTTTTCAGGTACCCTATGGATTCCTACTAGAGAAGGGAACATGATTGGCTTCAGGTATACATAGGTGAGAATGTGAGATAGTAAGTGTAAGTGTGCATGTGTGTGTGCATGTATGTTTTATTAAACTTTTACTGTCATGGTGTGTGTGTGTTCTGTGTTGGAACTACAGGTATCAGCAGGCCCGTAATGCCGAGCATGCTGGTACTTGTGCTTCTCCAAGTACCAGCATGCGGGGGAGGCTTGCTGGGACCTGTAGTTCCACAGCAAAATACAATCAATTATCAATTGCACCACACTACATAATCAACCTGGCACCCACCGCTCCAGGGGTGCCAGGGATAGCCCGGGCTATCAGCCTAGGCCTGGGGTGCCCTGAAGGGGAGGAACCCTTTATTGGGGGGGTCTCCAGCTACTCAGAAATCCCCAGCCTGGGTTGACTATCAGTCAGGGGTAATGCTTTGGTTGGGGGATCAGGTGAAAGGGTTCCCCTGGCTGTGGCATTATGCCCCCACTAGAAAAAGTTTGGTGCTGGTTATGGATATTACAGGGGAACCCTATACTTTTTGACCCCTGTATTTCCAGAATCAGGACTGGCTCAGAGCCCAGTACTGGTTGTGCTAAATACAGGTGACCCCTATGTCATTTCTCCCCTGTATTTTGGCAACCAGGACTAGCTTTTGAATAGCCTGGCGCTGGTTGTGCTTAATACAGGGGACCCCTATGTCATTTGTCCCCTGTATTTAGCAAAATCAGTACTGGATCTCCAAAGCCTGGTGCTGGTTTTTCTTTTGGGGCCAATGCCATTCTTTTTCTATTGTTACACAGGTTTTAATTTTTTAAACACAGAAGCACAAACAGATCTCACTGATCTGTCCGTGCTTCTGTGTTTATTTTTTGACACACAGATGCATGCATCATGGATCACCCTGATTTGTCCGTGCTTCTGTTCATTCGATTTAGTCAAAATCGAATGCTAAATACAAATGAAAAATACGAATGATATCAAAAGATTACACCATCGCACAACAAAAATTACAGCAACTCGGCAGCTTAGTAAATTCAGTAACCTGTTTGAAAAATGAAACACATGAATACGGATGATGTCATCCGAGATTGATCTCGGATGACATTGAACAGAAATTGTCAGCTTAGTAAATTTACCCCTCAGACATGGAAGCAGGGTAACTGGGACACTAATGCACACAAGAGGTTTTGCCCTTAAAAGTTGAAAATTAAATGGGCTGCATTCACACAATAATGTGGAAACATTTATATTAAGTTTCAATTGAAGCATTTGGATAATGTAAAAAAGTGGGTTTTTTACAGTATTAAAATTGGAAACATTTAATTCAGTACACTGAATCAATTTGATTGAAGGAAATATTTTTTACCTCTAGTGCGGCCAACTTGTGCGACTTGTTGTGGTACTTCCGAGAACCGATTTTCCTCAGACACTCTTTCGAGTGCAGGATTTCAATGAATCCTGTAATGAATTCACGTTCACTATCCATGGACATTATCTATGAAGAGGAAAAAAAAGGACATTTAAATATTTGTGTATATAGTTTTGTTAAATTTAATGTTGTTATAGTTAACATTTTTAAAGTTTTAATATTTTCTTTTTAACAGGTTTTTAAAAATGTAATGTTGATATAGTTAACATTTTTAATGTTTTAATATTATCTTTTTTACAGGTTTTTAAAAATGTAATGTTGTTATAGTTAACATTTGTAATGTTTTAATATTTTCTTTTTTATAGGTTTTTAAAGGTTTGTTATGGTATTGTAATCATGTTTTCTTTTACAGGAATGTCATGTGTTCATATTATTGCTAATATAATGTTTTTCTTTGTTTGAAAGCATGGGTCTTCCACCTTTGGGCCTGTCACTGTTGTAGATCCCAGGATGCCCTAAAAACAGTTTTAACATGCTGTTATTTCCCAAGGGTGGGTGGCAGGTCATCCTGGGATCTGTAGTTCCACAACAGCTGGAGATCAAAAGGTAGAAGACCGCCAGCTTTAAATAATGTGTGTTTTTAAATTTAATGTATGGTGATTCTTTTTTAAAATACGTGTTTATTTATTTATTTTTTGTTATATTACTTAAAATGTATTTTTATTTTATCTGTATTGAATTGATTTTTAAACATGTTTATAATTAATATAATATGTTATTTCAATATGAATAATCTTCCTGGAATGTATTTGTTTATTTTGATTAAATATTTTTGTCTATTAATTTTTAAAAAAATGGATTGGTTTTCTAATTAATTATTAGGTGGCCCCATGATGTGGATAGGTAAGGGGGCACACATTGGTGGGCAGTGGGAGCTTAAATGCATGACCCAGCCAGTGCCCGCCTCAATACGGCGGGTGGTGACTGGGTCATGCATTTATTACCTGGCGGCACACATTGGTGGGCAGTGTAGTTGCATTTAAACTGTACAAATACTTACCAAACTTCCAACAAAACAAGACTTCCAGTGTGCAGGCTCCCAAAGTGCAACTATCATCCTCCATCCCCAAAGCTGCACAAGATGGTGATGGAGCGTGCACAGGAAGCTGTCAATCTATGCATTGTGCGGTGAATCGTACGTTTCGTCGTGAGGGAAAAAAACCCTCACGATCGGCTTCCATCATGTTCCAGGTTGGCTACTCTACCCTACAGCATGGCAGATCAGAGGATGCGAGGAACGATGAGCAGGGATGCTCATCGGCATCGTGATCATGAGTATTAACTCACAATTTGTACTTTTATTACCCGATTCCTCGTCACAATTCCTCGAAATCGGCCAAATTGGATGAAAAGTCGGAATGTGTGTGGGCACCTTAAGGGACTGAGCTGGCTCACATCTGAGGCAGACAGAGAGTGAGAGACAGACTCCATTGAAACCATGAGGATGTCCTTGTTCAGACACAGTATCAAGGAAGGAGCCAAAGGAGGCATAACTATCAGGAATTAAAAAAACACATAACCACTGGAACACCATCAAATGTTTTCCAGAAATAGATCAAATAGTCAATAATGTGGAGAAAAGATTATAATGTGTACTGTATTTTTTTTGTAAGCATTTTTATTTGGTGATACAGTATAACATCACCCAAGAGAAATTGAGAATCTTGTAGTATACAACTATATCCAGAAATATTATCTCAACATTATATATAAAAATAACATATATGGTGTATCCCCAAATGTACAAATGGCCTCCTACCAGAAAGTAATGAAAAATGGAACCTGTAGATACCTGGTGTCCAAAGATGTAAATTTCCAGTAATTATGATTCTTTTTATTAAAGGTACAGGAGGAACTCTTGATGTTATAAATGTTTATATATATTTGTGAAATCTCTTTTACTATCTGGCTGCCAATTTACTAAGTGATTACTATCTGAGTACTTTTACATGGCAGCTGTAATTTATATTGTTATTATTTTATATTTGTGTATTTTTCTCTGTGTTTGATATTAAACCTTTAGAAAGGGATACTAAACTTTCTATTTTATTTTTCAATATGCTTTCACAGGATTTGCCTCTGCTGGCCATTTAATGTGTGTTTATATTGATTTATAGATTGCGCCATATATATATATTGGTAAATTCATGGGTCCAGGCACCAGATCATGTCCAAATTATCAGAACCCATTGTATCAGCAGAACAAGAAAGTTCCCCTGTTCCCAACACATTTCAACTTTTGTTTTTGTCACAGCAATGGGAGTATTATGAGCACACAATCTACTGTATTTATAGGTATTGCTAGTATTTAAAATATTGGAAAGATGGTGTTTAAAGTTTCTCCTCCTGTCATCTATCTTTCTATCAGGATCTACTGTACTTTGAATAATCATGCTATATCCTTTTCTAACCTTTCCAAAACCAGAAGTATTGTTATAAATCTGGCTGGAAATGCAACAATTGGCATCTTGCTTTCTGGTATAATATGAGCAAAATGTTATCCTCTATGAAGGGCAAAATGTTATCCTCTATGTAAACAATGGTAAAAAGTGGGAGCACCTGCCGAGGGTTGACACCAAAGTGCCGACTCCTCCTCAGTGACAGGAGCTGGGTGCTGCACTGTACTGTAGCATTACATGCAGCACTCGGCTTCTGACACAGTGAGAGAGCCAGCACTGCAAACATATTGGTCCCCGGGGATATGCTGCATCTCCGGGACCCCCAAGAAACAAAAACGGGGGTTTGGGTAAGAAGGCTATGTCCCCTTTTATGCCGGCATGCCCACCCACCCCTACCCGAAATGGGTGTCATAAGAGGTAGGGACTCCACATCAGAATAAAAATGTATACATAATAAACAAACAAAATACTTCTGCTCATTCACATTTGCTGGTAAGATAAGAATTCTACAGTGAATTTACTGGTTATGATCATATCTTAAAGATCACACACAATCTAAACATACACATTTCATCATTAAATAACTGGTGTTTATGCTCTTATTCAAGCAAGTCAAAAAGCAATATAAATGGACTTCAGCTGAAGTTAGCTCTCTGGGTCTGATTCAGTATGGAACGCAATGTACCGTACGCACTAGGGTGGTCCAAAAAATAAAACATTCACATATTCTTTCTCCACAAGGTTATTTTTATTCCTTAGTACATCAATGGGTAGTACACCAAAACATTTTCCAAACAAACAATATTTAGGGGTCACTCTATACTGAACTTTTCTAGACTTAGATCTGTGTCCTTAGATAGTTGAATATGTCGTGGAAATTTAGGTAGCTGTGGATGTCTCCGATTATTTACCATTTTTTTCTTTGGGTTAGTAGACACTCGATTGTCAAAAAATGCTAAAGCTACCAAGTGTTCAGAAAGAAACCAGAGGTGTCTGGTATAAGCAATGTAAGCTTTCTTACCAATTGTTACATCAGGGTAGATTTTTAGGAGACTTAAGAACTTAATGTCATTATATTGTGCTCTAATTCCCAATGGAGCTCATTACAATACTTTACATAAACCAGACTTACAAACAAAGCCAAATTCACCATGTTGTTTGCCTCTCTAGGTGTTAACTGGAACTGATTTAGAAAGAGACAAACTTTCAGAGCGTAAATACCTTTACCCATCCATCAAGCGTGGAGAGTAGGACCAGGAGCTCGAAATGTTTCCCTGCTATTTCCACCACCAAGAAACAAATAAATGCCACAGCTATCGCTAAACATCTCTTGGTTGCTGTTTTCCAGAGCATTTGGTAAATATTCTAACATTTCCTGTCGTAATCTGTTTAATACAGGATCTTGGAAGAGGGCAATATCCACTGCACTATAAATGATTTAATCAATACTTCTCCATTCTTTCTGAGAGCGGTCGAAAATTCCCACTTCTGGGCCTCCAGTAGAGCCGAATATACACAAAAAAACATTTGAAAGCATAATCTCCATGTGTCCAAAGTAAACTTCTGGGCGACCACTAAACTACAACGTACAAAGCTAAAATTCGGTACACAAGTTACTACATTAAAATGGACAAAAATAGGCATGATTAATGTATCTTTGTTTTTGACAATGTTAAACCCTAGTAAACACGCCATTTTACTATGAATTTATGCTAATCCATGGTGTTCGCAATGCCCCCGCAGCACTATATAAGGACGCCCACTTTACCTACACGCACATCCATAATGTTTAGCAAGACTGTGAAAACGTCGGCGCAATAAAGTACCATCGAAGCCTCACACACAGATAAGGCAGGTCAGACCTTACTCAGGAATTGCTTACTTCAGCGCACGCTTTGAGGCTTCAGGCTGCATGTGATATTGTAGTGGCTAATTTCTGCAAGTGCCTGCAATGCCATTGAAATGCACTGGCATGCATGTATGCGGCCAACCACCCCTCTATCACCACCCACAAACGGCACATCCTGTCAATCACTCTGTGATGGGTCTGTGTAATCACTGTGATCGCAGTGGCCAGTTTGCGCAAGCAACAATCGGACGATTGTGTGCGTATAAGCAACTGCATTCCTTGCTGAGACAGGCCCTCTGTTTCCATGAGTATAGTACTTCCCGATTGTTATAAAGGATTAGTTGCATGCAAAAAAAACAGGCTTTCTGTCATGTTAGTACATGCAGTCTTTGTATAGTCTAAGCCAGCAGTCGTCAAACATAAAATAATTCCCTCAGGATTGAAGATAGTTGGATGCAGAAATAAAACAAATTCTAAGTCCTGTCAGCCAACAGTCACCAGGTCTAACAAGCAGTCGTGTCTTGCACTGTATTGTCTGTATAGTAAATGCCATGCTCAGCTATGAAGACAATTAGAAGTTGGCTTAGAAAGGCTTTAGAAACTGTAGAAAAAACAGCAACAAACCTAATCCAAACGATTGACTGGCTTCATCATGATGCTTATAAATATGGGCACAAGAATAAGCAATACTTGGCTTTAGGCCATACTGTATGGCATTTTCAGGAGTTATTATACTCACCACCTGACTGGGAAGAGCCAGGAGGCAGATCATGAGATGTTCTATTATCAATCTATGAGCTGGTTACAATTTTATCTTTAAATTATGTATATTTGTTGAAAGATGTGCATTAAAAAAGTGTTAAACTGTTATGTTGTTTCCCCCCAAAATAATGAAACTTTACTGCAACATACCAAGACATTATAAAAAAAAAAAAAAAAAAAGGGGGAAAAAAACCCTGGACTTAAACTATATCTCCCATCAAGTATACATGTTCTCATCAGCTTATTCATTTTGTGTGGCACTCAAAGAAATCCCCAATGTGGATGTGTTGGCAGTCCCAGGCGTCTCCTCCTGTGTGGCACTCTGGCCCTCATTCAGACCCGGACGCAAGTGACCGTTCGTACGTTCGGCATACGTAAAAAAATATTTAAATTCCAGCACACGCTCGTATTTTCGCTCGCAGCCAAACATCCTCCCCAAACTCAAGCGACCCCTCATCTAACTAACGAGCGTGCCAAATAGCGAGCGTACATCCCCGAAGTGGCTTGAAGGGAATGCACGCACTAGTACTACCCGGAAGTTGGACTGTCAGATTTCGATTAACTGCTCGTTTATTCTGCCTACCTCCCTCAATCGTAACATGACAATCAATATATCAATTAGCTTAATTGTTTTTTTGTTTTTTTTAACACAATGCAATAAACTTTATTCATGTCCGTGTTTGTGTTTACCCGCAGAATATGTACGGCTTAAACATTCGCTTTTAATTGTCAAAATACATGTTAGCCACAATGAAATAATTGTTCTATTTGTTTTTCAGGCCGCATATTTCCCGGAGTTCATTTCTTTATGTAAATTTGCTTATGCATGTCACTGCATCAAGCCTATCATAAGTCTCAACAGATTTCTGGCCCTGTCGAACACATGACTCATACACTAACCAATAGAATTGCTCCTGTTAATTACCCAAATACATTAGCCAATCATAAAATTTGGGTGCACTTTATCAAAAATGATTTTTATGAAAAACACCATTGCCATCATGAGAGCCTCCGCATTCACCAGGCGCGAGCTGCTGGTGCTTACGGAGGTGATGGATAGGCGGATCACCAGCCAGCCTCCACCCATCACCAACCGCGAGAAGCGTTCCGCATATGCGGAGGTACGGGCCCGCCTGCGCTCCTTTGGCTCACGCCGCCATATCGGGCAGATGGAGCGCAGGTGGTCGGACCTGCAACAGCGGACGCCCTGCTTGCTGGCATGCTTTCGCATGCAGATCGCAGAAAGTAAGTTTTATGGATTTTGGTTTTCATGTTTGTCTTTGTGGCCCTAACTGCGTGTGCATGTTTTCCCTGTATTTCATATTTATTTATTCTCCTCATATCTGCATGGCCATGTTTTCCCTGTATTTCATATTTATTCATTCTCCTCATATCTGCATGGCCATGTTTTCCCTGTATTTCATATTTATTCATTCTCCTCATATCTGCATGGCCATGTTTTCCCTCTATTTCATATTTATTAATTCTCCTCATATCTGCATGGCCATGTTTTCCCTGTATTTCATATTTATTCATTCTCCTCATATCTGCATTTTTTGTTTTTTTTGGGGTGGATTTGAAATTGTTTTGTGGCGCGGATTTGTGTTGAAACTAACCACAATTTGTTTCACATCTTTTAGGGGCCCAGCGAAGACTACGCCGTCAGCGTCCGGCCAGACGTCGCTCACGGCCACTCTCCCCAACCCCCAGCCAACACTACAACTCCAGTCATTCCCCTATTCCCCACTCCTCCCCAGCATTCCTTGACCCTCAGCCTGAAATTTCGGGCCTCCTTCCCCTCCGTCCCAATTCCCCCTCTCCTCCAACCACCCCTCTTAGAATGACCCCCTCCCCGGAGTCAGTCATTACCCCACCCCGATCTTTGGGGAATGGAGCCACCTCTGAGGAGGACGATGGAGGGCCTTCCGTAGCTGGCGTTGGATCTTCCGGTATGTTTTTATTTGCGGTTTTTTATCGACACAAACTGTTTGTATGTCATCATGTGTGGTTCCTTTTTTTGGTGTTTTGGGCTACACTTTTGGGGATTTTGGCGATTGCCTTTACCTGTTACTGCTGTTTTCCACATACACATATCACACCTGTCGGAATTTGTACATAGGCCTTGTATTTTTGGCCTACACCATTTTAGTTTGATGTGTTTTAATGTTGTTTTTTTTTTTTTTTGTTCGAGTTTGGTTTTGGCTTTTTTTTAAATGTGGTTTCACTATTGATGTATTAATCCCCACACTTTTCTCACCCACAGAGGAACAGAGGCGTCGGGCCGAATTATCCGCCTGTGTGGCCCAGATGCACAACAATATAATCGGGGTGCTGGTGGTCCTTGACCGTATGTCAGTCCTCCTTAGGGATTAGTTGTTTTTTTTATTCCCATTATGTAAATAAATTGTTATTTTTGAAGTAACGTTCTGGCTCATTCTTTTTTTCTAAAGCACAGATTGTTTACCCTGACATAAGTAGACTGTTCCTGCAAGGATTTCCATTTTTTTACACTAAGAGTGTGTGTTGTATTTTTATGTCAAACAGCCACAAGAAACACCTAACAGTAACAATCTGATTTCCCTTTTTTGGTGTAGTCACAATTAGATATTTCTACATTTTACAGGTTCCGAGTTGGTGTGCAAGCTGCTTAGGCCAATCTTACGAAGCAAAATGATTGTACAGGCTTCCTTTTGGTGTTGGTTTGGAACCTGTAAAAAAAATACATTTTAGCTCAACTGACGTCAGTACTGGATTGCCCCTTAGTCAAATGTAACGTGTGTGAACCTGGTTACACTTGCTGGTAACGTTCCAAAAAAGGTACAACATTTCATTCTCAAAACATTTATTATCAACATAACTAAAAAATCAAAGCGGTCACTCACAAACAAAACACACAGTGATAATCTCAAATACAACACATACCAAAAAAACCACATCACAAAACAAAAAATCAAGAACTGTTTGACGAAGGACCATGCCAACATGATTCCACAAATATGGCGTTGCAATAAGGGTTCCAGAATATATCCCCAAAATGTCCACATACAGGTTTTGTAAGGGTAGCAGGAAGTAGTCATTGTTGGAGTGCCAAAGATTATGTGAAAAAACAGAAGATGGAGAAAAAAATTAACACAAAATTAGATGTTCTCAAACAAACCCAACCACATTAGGCATCAACACTGTTTTTTTTCCAATAATTACCTAAAAATTCTGGCCACCACATCATCGCGTATGGCCCCCCCACATACTGACCTCCGACCAACCTCGGGGGGGCCATCCTCAGGTAAGGCATCCTCTGGCTGCATTGGGACACCACTCCTTATGGCGATGTTGTGAAATATCCCACACAGGACCACAATTTTCGAAACCATATCCAGCAAATACATGAGCTCGCCACCAGAGCGGTGGAGGCATCTGAATCGGCCTTTTAAAAGGCTGATACAGCGCTACACCACTTGCCTGGTGGCTGTAAGTGTGGAATTATACTCACTTTGTGGCCCTGGTGTGGGAGCCAAATAAGGAGTGAGCAGCCAGGGCGTGCAAGGGTAGCCACTGTCTCCTGTGAAAAAGAATAGTCAACATCAGGCTCACTCTGTATGAAACTTAACATTGTTATGTACTAAAGGTCTCCACTTACCCAGAAGCCACGCATCACCAGCTTGTAGGTTGGTTAATTTGTGCCATATCCCTGATTGCCGGATGACGAAGGAGTCATGTGCACTTCCTGGTAATTTTGCATTCAGGGACAGGATCTGGAGGGAGGCATCACATACCACCATTACATTGAGGGAGTGATAGTGTTTCCGGTTTCGAAATATTGCCTCCAGCTGTGCTGGAGGCTGAAGTGGTATGTGAGTACCATCCACAACCCCTATGATGTGTGGGAAGCCAGCTATTTGGTAAAAGTTGGCCTTGGCCACACTAAGGGCACCCATATCCAAGGCATTTGAATAAAATGATGGAGGTGCTTGAAAAGTGCCTCCATCACTGCCCTCAGGATCCGGGAAAAGGAGTATTGTGAGATGCCCGCCACTATTCCCACCGTTGTTTGGAATGATCCTGAGGCACAGAAATGTAACACCGCCATAAATTGCGTAAGTGGTGGTATTGCTGTAGGACTGTCAATTTGCCGCTCAAGATCACTCTCTATTAATGAGAGAGTGTCTATGATGATTTTTGGAGGAAGACGGTATCATCTTAAAACCGCATCATCTGGCATTCCAAAAAGGGTGACATGTGTTCAAAATATCTGGGGCCTTGCACGCCTACGATGCCTACGCCTGGGACGAGATTGAGGTTGGTCAGCTTCCGGGAGCAGGGCCAGAACAATCCGACCCATATCAACCTGAAATGGCAACATTGGAATGTCAGGCTTTTAACCCCACCCATTCAAAATAAATTTTACTTAGCTTGAAAATACCATCCATTGATACTTACATGCCGGGGTATTGTCATGATATGTTGAAACTGGAAATAATCACAACATAAATATACATCATTTTATGCTGGCCATGTCATTTTCAAAAATTTAAGCAAGAAAAAACATAAAAGGGGACACACACACATTTGGGCAAAGAGCAAAACAACGTTGCGCACACTACGTCAAATTGAGGCCAAATGTAAGCAACTAATGCTCCCAAAAAAACACAAACAATTTTAAGGGATGAATAAACATTTCACAAAGTGCTAATTAGTTCGCAAATACAAGTCACAATAGTAAGTAGTAAAAATGCGCTAATTAGTTCACAACTACAAGTCACAATAGTAAGTAGTAAAAATGCGCTAATTATTTTGCAAATACAAGTCACAATAGTAAGTAGTAAAAATGCTCTAATTAGTTCGCAAATACAAGTCACAATATTAAGTAGTAAAAATGCGCTAATTAGTTCGCAAATACCAGTCACAATAGTAAGTAGTAAAAATGCGCTAATTATTTCGCAAATACAAGTTACAAAAGTAAGTAGTAAATATGCGCTAATTATTTCGCAAATACAAGTCACAATATTAAGTAGTAAAAATGCGCTAATTATTTCGCAAATACAAGTCACAATAGTAAGTAGTAAAAATGCGCTAATTATTTCGCAAATACAAGTTACAACAACGCCGCGGAAATAAAAAATAAAAAAACAGAGTTCGAATTTGCAGAAACAAAAGTTACATGTGTAAGGCCAACCAAAGTTGCGTAAAGACAAACAAGAACATTTCCAAAACAGTTTAACAAATGAACTTACCAAGAGATAATATATAAGAATCCGGAACAAAATGTCTTTGGGGCAGAGCCAAAATAAAACCTAAGAGAGATGAAATGACGGGAAAAACGTTTTAGAAAAATCGACACCAGAATGAGAGACAAATTGACCCAAAGTTAGACTTCCCCAAACTTACCAAAACTGGAAACGACCCAAAAAATTAAAAGGGAAAAAAAATGAACGGAAATCAAAAAAAGAAGAAATCCAAAAAAAAAAGTTCAAAAAACGCTAACTCCTACACCAGCCAACAATCAACTCCAACCAACGTAACCTCCAACATTCAATAAACGCCACCTCGATTCGAGACGCCCCAAGCCATAAATAGTGTTTCGTTTCCCGCACAAATTATGGAGGGATCATAGGAATGCACAATCAATGATGCGGCCGCAAAATAAGGACGCAGGTATAAATACGTCACGAGACAAAAACACAATTCTGTTGTATTTCTTGTTTGAAGCTCACACATGGCTACAGACCAGGGAAACAATGGACAACAGTCAGGCGGTAAGTATTTCATGCATTTTGACTCAATGATTAATTAGAAACATAATATTGTGCAAGTTGTGAAGTTGACAATACTCCAAACTTACACAAATAGGTGAGGAGGATGACATGGAAGAAGCTGCTGGGCCCAGTATTCCGGGCAAAGCTGCCAAAAAGAAAAGGCAGCCACAATTCACAAGAAAGGAGATGAAGGTTTTGATTCAGAACTGTGTGGACATCCTGCCACAGGCAGACAGGAATATGAGTGCTAGCCAGAAGTGGAGAATGCGGGAAGAGGTAGCCATGGATTTAAATAGGGTGGGTGATTATGTCCGTCTAGCCCGGGATGTCAAACGGCGGTAAGTAAACACTTGACCACCCTAAAACCAAAACCAAAATCAAATAAAAAGTAATGGTTCCAAATTCATCCCACAGATGGGCCGACTTCAAATATCGCCTAAAGCAAAAACTGGCAGACAGGGCTAGGCATGCAAGGGGGACAGGTGGGGGTCCCACCCCTGTGTCATTGGAGTTGACTGATTTAGAAGAGCTGGCACAGGGGTGTGTGCAGCCTGTGGAGGTGTTTGGCGTGTCCAACATGGATACGGACATGCCAGACTTTGCGGCTCCTCATGTAGTCCCAGGTAAATGTTGTGATGTCACCAACTCTGAAATGTTATTGTGCCAATATGTAGATTCTAATGTGAGTCTTTTCTCATTTTTCCAACAGAGACACAGGCGGATGAGTCTGCTCCAGAGGGGAGCCTTGGCCGTAGAATTTCTGCTGGCTCTGCAGGGGAGGAAACAGTACATCCAGCTGAGGACCCTGCAGAAGCCAGTCCAGGGCAATCCCCCTCGCAGGCAGTGTCCCTCCTCACAGAACTCAATTTTAAATCGGATTTCCATACGGAGATTCTGCAGAGGATGGACGCCAGTCTGGTATGGGTGGCTGAGGCTCTGGAGCAAAATGCTGCGGCCAACGTGACCATTGGTCAGGCCCTGGCGGAAAATACCAGGGCCAACATCTGCATCACCACTGCCCTGGAGCAGCTCGTTCGCCAGCACATGGTGGAGCCGACCTCCCTTCCTGCCGGAACATCAGGATCCTCCACCTCTGGCACAACATCAGCCAATCCTCCAAATGTGCCTAGCCACAACATCTGCCTCTGGACAGGCCAGCCCGATGACATCCCGGACCCGGTCTGGCGCCCTCCCTCCAAACGGCCGAAAAAACGGTGACACCATTGGCTACTTTTCCCACACTCCTTCTGTGCTTGCCTCATATTCCTTTCTGGCCAAAACTTCCCTCTCCTTTCTTGCGAATTGTTTTTAATTTTGTAATTTTCGTTTACCCAAAAATTATTGTTTGCACAATTAATAAATATTGTGGAATGAACACTGCCAAAAATGAGTTAAATATGTGTATTTATTTTTTGTGGGATACCAATAAATTTAACACAAATGTACGACTTGGTATTCTGACATTATTGTAAAAATGGGTTACATTTAATCCGGGCACACAAGCCAACAACGTTCAAACTAAAAAATTACACATTGAAAAAAAAGGGCTAGTTAAGGAACGTTTAAAACATTACCTAAGGAGGAAAAATCACCTTGCAAACACAAAATGAGGGACCAAACCGAAACATGATGACATTATTGTTACAATAGTCCAAAAAGAACACATTGCGGCCAAAATACACCCCCACAAATGTACGCTAATTGATTGTGTAATCCAGACATTAGCAGCTATGATTTCCACCTGCGTTCGGTTTTGTGCTATCCAAAAAAAATGCTTTCCAAACACATACCAAGCCGGTTTTCAATCCAACACTAATTGAGTTTCTGGCAAGCCGTGATTAATCGATGCTACATCGTGGAGTGCCGGGACGGAGGAGAAGGCCATCGCCACTGTGGTCGAGTTATCCAGCCCCTAAGCTGTGCGAGCATTTTGAAGGGAAAGAGGATCATCCAGTGACGTATGAGTTGGTACGAACACATTTGACGTTCGCATTTGGTAATGTATGTATGCCCAAAAAACGCCTCGCCACGCCTGCGTTTTTCAATCTCCTCCCCCGGCAACACCCCAAACCGCCCTGTTCTGTCAATCACATTTGACATGTCACTTCCTGTACGCTATTTGACGAATGAGACAAAAAAAACTCGCAATCTACTGTACGCACATGCGCAGTGTAACACCGACGCATGCGCGGTTACTCAACATCGGAACGCAACGAGCGTACTGCTGATAATGAATGGCTCTGAATCAGGGCCTCTGTTTTTATTGCCAATAAGTTTATTATTTGTTATTTATAACTACTGTAGACTAGCTAAAACAACACAATGTTTAGTTAACTCCCCAGCTACATCCTCCTCTGTATCTGTACTGTAGCTGCAGTAGTAGCTTGGTGAAGGCCAGCTTGTGATGGCCCTACAATGTAGAAAACACATTATCATTATTTTGCATTTAGAATAATTATGTGATACCTGTTACAGACACAGCAACAAACATGCTTTGATTTCACTTCCCAGCTACTTCTTCCTCTGTTCTTGTACTTGCAGAGTGATTGGGATCTGTTTTTTGTGGAACAGTAAAACATTGTTTTTGAAGCAGAAACATGTGGCTACTAACATTTTTAACATAGATTGCTTGTATATGTTGCAAAAAGTGTTTTGTGTATTTGAATATAATTTTAAATGGACACTCACAAGGCTGTGGAGGGAGAGATGGTGCATCCAAGTCATGCACATTAATTCCAACAATGATTTCTGGAAACAGGATTTCCCTTGGTTTGTTCCTCTTAGGTTTTGCACTTGGGGGGATCTGGATCTCCCCTGGTTTTGGATCTTTTCCTTGGTGTTTTGTTTTTCGGTTTTGGATCTGGATTTTTTCTTAAAATATAAAAACAGCTAAGGCCCTCATTCAGAGCCGTTCGCTATTTGCGGTCGTTCGTTTAAAAACAAGGGGTGGCTATTCAAATGATCCGTACGCACATTGCAGTCTGTTCACACCTCTAAGTCTGAACGAACGAGCAAAACATACGCTCGTTTATTTGTTAAAAACGCCCCCTGGCCGCTCGCATCCTACGTCATGTCCGCTATTTATTAGATTAATCGAGTACATCGACAAGGGTATGAACTGCTCGCTATTCTTGTGGTTGGTGTTTGCTACCACAAATTTGCGAGCAGTTCTGGCTCTAAAATAACCCAGTGACGTGGTCAATGACGCTGCTGTTTTAAATATACACACCCATAAAACGCCCGTTTTGACCTTTAAGCACGCCTGCGTTCGGATCTACACTCCCCATTTTCAAGCACCTTCCCCTGTTACCACCCACATACGCCTCATTCTGTCACTCAAAATAGCAGGCACTCGCTATATAGCGTACAAACGATTTTCGGCCGCACTGACTGGTTCGCGCATGCGTACTAAAAAGCGTACGCATGCGCAGATGTGCAAACATCGCTCGGAACGAGCGTACTGCCGCTAACGAGCGGCTCTGAATGAGGGCCTAAAATCACATAAAATGGGCCTTTTTTTGTTCCTACAGTATATTTAACCTGATTAACATTTATTTCCCGTCATTTCCAATCAATTTTGACCACCTCACAATATTATTTTTTTCATCTAGTTAAGGCCAAAAGGTTGCATCCAACTAGCTGGCTGACTAAGCTAAGTGACACAGTGGGTGGCACTAACATGTGGCTGTTCAGCTTCCACGTTCCAACATAGATACAGTGTGGGTTGGATACAACAATAGTGCCCTTACTGTGACAGCAGTGTCATCAGTGCGGGGTGCTGGCGGTGTCCTCAATGCGAGAGTGCCAGTGGTGTACTCAATTAGGAAGTGCCATCAGTAATGGAAGTGTGGTGGTGTTGGCAGAGTGTGGGCCCTGGCAGTGTCCTGAGTACTGGAGTGCTGACAGTGTCAGCTGTGCAGGGATACCCTTGGTGTGAGAGTAGCAGCAGTGCGGGATCACTGATGGAGTCCTCAGTACATGGGGCATAGTGCGGGGGGTGCAGGCAGTGTCCTTAGTCGAGGGTGTCGGCAAAGCAGGGGTGCCAGCGGTGTCCTCAGTGCATGTGTACTAACAGTGTCGGCAGTGCAGGGGTGCCAGTGGTGTCCTCACTTTGGGGTCACTGACGGTGTCCTCAGTACATGGAATGGCAGTGCTGCGGTGCTAGCAGTGTCCTCAGTGAAAGGTACCGGCGGTGTCAGCAGTGCGGGGGTGCCAGCGGTGTCTTCAGTGCATGTTTGCTGGCTGTATCAGCAGAGCTGGGGTTGCTGACGGTGTCCTCAGTACATGGAATGGCAGTGCTGCGGAGCTGGCAGTGTCCTCAATGAAGGGTACCGGTGGTGTCGGCTTTGCATGGGTGCTAGTGGTGTCTTTAGTGCAGGTTTGCTGGCTGTGTCAGTAGTAAAGGGGTTGCTGACGGTATTCTCAGTACATGGAATGGCAGTGTGGGAGTGCTGGCAGTGTTCTCAGTGCAGGGTACCGGCGGTGTTGGCAGAATGGGGGTGCCAGTGGTGTCTTCAGTGCAGGTTTGCTGACTGTGTCAGCAGTGCAGGGGTGTTCTCAATGCAGGGTGATGGTGATGTGCAGCGGGGCTGCCGGCAGTGTCAGCAGTGGGGGTGCCAACAGCTGGTGTGTCAGCTCCGGGAGCTACTGGCAGCAGGTGTGTCAGCAGCGGGGGGATGCCGGCTGTGGGAACCAGTGCTGCCTTATTTTTTCCCTGCATTCAATGGGCTTAATGCTGATAGGCTGAGAGCCGTGACAGATGGCTCTGTCAGCCAATCAGCGCTTTGCCCATTGACGGCAAAGGGATTTTTAAAAATGGCTGCTCGAGGCAAATCCTCAAGCTCCGACAGAGGGGCTGCTATGGGGGCTGCTATGCAGTTGAATTTACACAGCTCCAGAATTGGAAGCATTTCAGAGATTGGCCTGGTAACTGACTCCATCCGCAAATGATGTTACTGGTCTGGTGGGTCCTGGTCAGTGATCAATGACTGGGACACCAATGTCACACCAGCTGCAATGGCCAATGGTCCTGACAGCTCAGACAGCTCCACTGATAACCTACAGTAAATGCACTGAGTTGCATAGGTTCAGAAGTGTCTACCAAAGCTGAAGCAGAATAACTAGACTAAGTGGACATTGATACTTCTTTTTAAAAAAAATTCTCCTTTAAATATCTATCAATTTTAATTGCAAATTGCATAGACCCCTCCAAGGAATCCAGAACCGGGTATTACAGTAAGGATTCCTTAATCTGAGCCAATAAGCCAATAAAAATCTGACTTCTTAGTGCAGGTTGCTATGCAACTGGGACACTGTGTCATGCCAACCGCAATGGCTGATAATCCTGCTAGTTGTTAGGCAACTGGGACTCTCTGCAACCTGTTGATACTGGCTGTTGCTGCAGCTGGGATTCTATCTTTGTACCTGCAGATACTCAGCTGCATTATAATTAATTCTATGTATCCTGTCTCTGTTTATTCAGCTACTCAGTTGCATTATAAATAATTGTAAGGGCTCTGTATTTTTATGTGCAACTACCCAGCTGCAGTATAATAAATTGCAAGGGGCCAGTCTCTGTTCTGGGGTTCTGATTAGCTTGGTGCATAATTAAAGCACAGTAAGCACCTTGGTGCATTGCTGGTAGGGGTGAGCGGGTTCGGATTTCTGAAATCCGAACCCCCCCGAGCCCCCCCGATCCGTGGCCGATCCGAGTCAGGCTCGACTTTTCCTGCCTGACTCGGATCTGAAATCGAGGCAAAATGTCATCATCCCGCCTTCCGGGTCTTGCGGGTTTTGGATTCTATATAAGGTACCCGCGTCGGTGCCATTTTCTCACTCGGCTGTGGACAGTGAAGAGGGAGGGTGGGAGTTAGGGCTGGCTGGGCTGTGCTGCTGTTGTCAATAGGGGCTGTGACCACTCCTCCAAAGTCCATAGGGGCTGGCTGTGTTGTGCTGTGTTGCTGTTGTCCATAGGGGCTGTGTCCACTCCTCCAAAGTCCATCGGGGCTGGCTGTGTTGTGCTGTGTTGCTGTTGTCCATAGTGACTGTGTCCACTCCTCCAAAGTCCATAGGGGCTGGCTGTGTTGTGCTGTGCTGCTGTTGTCCATAGGGGCTGTGTCCACTCCTCCAAAGTCCATAGGGGCTGGCTGTGTTGTGCTGTGCTGCTGTTGCCCATAGGGGCTGTGTCCACTCCTCTAAAGTCCATAGGGCTGGCTGGACTGTGTTGTGCAGTCAGTTGTCCATAGGGGCTGTGTCCACTCCAAAGTCCTGTGCAGTGTCCCAGTCCTAAAGGGGTGCTGTAGTGTTGTCCAGGGGGTGCTCTGTCCATCAGGGGTGCTCCCCCCAAGTGCAAAAAAAAAATATATTTTCTGTTTGTGAATTGTGTGCGCAGTAGCCGCACGTGCATCAACAAAGTAGTGCCAAGCGTGCGCCTGTGTCATAAGTAAAGGGCCGGCTGGCTTGACTGGTAAAGGGTGCTGTAACCCCCAAAGTGCACTTCAAACAAAATAGAAAAATATTTTCTGTGTTTGTGAATTGTGTGCACTGTGGCTGCATGTGCATCAACAAAGGAGCAGCAACTAGCGTGCACCTGTGTCCCATAAGTAAAGGGCCGGCTGGCTTGTCCGTTAAAGGGTGCTGTAAAACCCAAAGGGCACTCCAAACAAAATAAAAAAATATTTTTTTGTGTGTTTGTGAATTGTGTGCGCAGTAACAGCATGTGCATCAACAAAGGAGCAGCGCCAAGCGTGCGCCTGTGTCCCATAAGTAAAGGGCTGTCTGTCTTGTGCATTAAAGGGTGTTGTAACACCCTAAGGGCACTCCAAAAAAAAAAAAATATATATTTTTTGTGTTTGTGAATTGTGTGCGCAGTAGCCGCACGTGCATCAACAAAGCAGTGCCAAGCGTGCGCCTGTGTCATAAGTAAAGGGCCGGCTGGCTTGACTGTTAAAGGGTGCTGTAACCTCCAAAGTACACTCCAAACAAAATAAAAAATATTTTCTGTGTTTGTGAATTATGTGCACTGTGGCTGCACGTGCATCAACAAAGGAGCAGCACCTAGCGTATGCCTGTGTCCCATAAGTAAAGGGCCAGCTGGCTTGTCCGTTAAAGGGTGCTGTAACCCCCAAAGTACACTCCAAACAAAATAAAAAAATATTTTCTGTGTTTGTGAATTGTGTTCAGTGTGGCTGCACGTGCATCAACAAAGGAGCAGCGCCAAGCGTGCACCTGTGTCCCATAAGTAAATGGCTGGCTGGCTTGTGCATTAAAGGGTGCTGTAAACACCCTAAGGGCACTCCAAACAAAATAAAAAAATATATTTTTTTGTGTTTGTGAATTGTGTGCGCAGTAGCCGCACATGCATCAACAAAGTAGCACCAAGCGTGCGCCTGTGTCATAGGTAAAGGGCCAGCTGGCTTGACCGTTAAAGGGTGCTGTAACCCCCAAAGTGCACTCCAAAAAAGATAAAAAAATATATTTTTTGGTGTTTGTGAATTGTGTGCGCAGTAGCCGCACGTGCATCAACAAAGTAGTGCCAATCGTGCGCCTGTGTCATAAGTAAAGGGCTGGCTGGCTTGACCATTAAAGGGTGCTGTAACCCCCAAAGTGCACTCCAAACAAAATAAAAAAATATCTTCTGTGTTTGTGAATTGTGTTCACTGTAACTGCACGTGCATCAACAAAGGAGCAGCGCCAAGCGTGCGCCTGTGTCATAGGTAAAGGGCTGGCTGGCTTGACCGATAAAAGAGTGCTGTAACCCCCAAAGTGCACTCCAAAAAATATAAAAATTTTTTTTTTTTGTGTTTGTGAATTGTGTGCACTGTGGCTGCACATGCATCAACAAAGGAGCAGCGCCAAGCGTGCGCCTGTGTCCCATAAGTAAAGGGCCGGCAGGCTTGTCCATTAAAGGGTGCTGTAACCCCCAAAGGGCACTCCAAACAAAATAAAAAAATATTTTCTGTGTTTGTGAAATGTGTGCACTGTGGCTGCACGTGCATCAACAAAGGAGCAGCGCCAAGTGTGCGCCTGTGTCCCATAAGTAAAGGGCCGGCTGGCTCATTTCTTAAAGGGTGGTGTAACCCACAAAGTGCACTAGTGTCCAACAAAAATAAAAAAATATTTTCTGTGCTTGTGTGCGCCTTAGCCGCACATATATATATATAAATATAACATAAATGGAGGACCAAACTTTCTCCGATAAAATTAAATAGGGAAAGATCAAGAACCACTTCCTCCTAGTGATGTTGCTGCTGCTGGGAATTGTTCATCATCCCAGAGAGGAAGTAGAACACCACTACTTTTACTAAACAATTGACCCTCCAACAGTCCCTAGCGAGGAGGATGAAGTACGACAGCAGTCATCCTGAAGCAAAACATATAACTGAGGCCTTGACTGCTATTTTGGTGTTAGACGTGTGTCCGGTATCCACCATTGATGCAGTGGGATTTAGACAATTGATGGAGGTAGTGTGTCCCTGGTTCAAAATCCCGTCTAAATTAAACCTGCATCCTCAAAGCAGCAGCGACAAGCATGCATCTGTCTGTTAAAGGGTGGTGTAAACCTCAAAGTGCGCTCCACAAACAATAAAAAAAATCTTATTTTTTTTTCTGTCTTTGTGAATTGTGTGGGCTGTAGCTGCACCTGCATCCTCAAAGCAGCAGCGACAAGCGTGTATCTGTCTGTTAAAGGGTGGTGTAACCCTCAAAGTGCTCCACAAACAATAAAAAAATTATTATTATTTTTTTTGTCTTTGTGAATTGTGTGGGCTGTAGCCACACCTGCATCCTCAAAGCAGCAGCAGCAAGCATGTGTCTGTGTGTTAAAGGGTGGTGTAACCCCCAAAGTGCGCTCCACAAAAAATAAAAAATTCTTCTTTTTTTTTCTGTCTTTGTGAATTGTGTGGGCTGTAGCTGCACCTGCATCCTCAAAGCAGCAGTGACAAGCGTGCATCTGTCTGTTAAAGGGTGGTGTAACCCTCAAAGTGCTCCACAAACAATAAAAAAATTATTATTATTTTTTCTGTCTTTGTGAATTGTGTGGGCTGTAGCTGCACCTGCATCCTCAAAGCAGCAGTGACAAGCGTGCATCTGTCTGTTAAAGGGTGGTGTAACCCTCAAAGTGCTCCACAAACAATAAAAAAATTATTATTATTTTTTTTGTCTTTGTGAATTGTGTTGGCTGTAGCCACACCTGCATCCTCAAAGCAGCAGCAACAAGCGTGTGTCTGTCTGTTAAAGGATTACATCGGTGACAGTATCCAAGTAGGCATGTCAGACAGTCCGTACATGTACTGTCAGCAAAAAGAGGCAATTTGGAAGCCCCTGTTCAAACTGGCTCTGTTTTACCTGAGTTGCCCCCCCTCCAGTGTGTACTCCGAAAGAGTGTTTAGTGCAACCGGGAGCCTTGTCAGCAAAAGGCGTAGGAGGTTGCTTCCAGAAAATGTGGAGAAGATGATGTTCATAAAAATGAATTATCAACTCTTCCACGGAGACCAGCCTCCAGAACGTACAGAGGGACCTGTGGTGGTGGATTCCAGTGGAGACGAGTTAATAGTCTGTGAGGATGAGGATGTACACAACACTGAAGAGGGTGACGAATCGGTGGATGAGGCGGATGAGGATGACATCTTCGTAGAGCCAGTTTGTGCAGGGACAGATTAATTGCCAGCATGTTTTGTGGGGGCCCAAACGAACCAATCATTTCAGCCACAGTCGTGTGGCAGACCCTGGCGCTGAAATGATTGGTTTGTTAAAGTGTGCATGTCCTGTTTATACAACATAAGGGTGGGTGGGAGGGCCCAAGGACAATTCCATCTTGCACCTCTTTTTTTTCTTTGCATTATGTACTGTTTGGGGCCTAGTTTTTCAAACTGCCATCCTGTCTGCCACTGCAGTGCCACTCCTAGATGGGCCACGTGTTTGTGCCACCCACTCGTGTCGCTTAGCATAGCCTTTTGGACATAAAAACATTATTGTGAGGTTTGAGGTGTTCAGAATAGACTGGAAATGAGTGGAAATTAAGGTTATTGAAGTTAGTAATAGCATAGGAGCAGAAAAACCAACACATTCTGTGATTTTAGCTGTTTTTATGCTTTTTAAAAAAAAAATACAGATCCAAAACACAAAACCCAGAACCCAAAACACGGAAGGGTGGTTTTGGCAAAACCAATCCAGATCCAAAACACGAAGAAAGATCCAGATCCAAAACCAAAACACAAAAAGTGGCCGGTGCACACCCCTAATTGCTGGTTATAGTTTCTGTCCTATCAGAAGACTGCTGCTCTGCTGCAGTATTCTAGTAGTTTTCTGACAGTTTTTGCCAGCCATTCTTGAAGTTCTACTTGTCCCTGCTTGTAGAAATCCCTATCTGCACTCTGTCTTTGCCTGTCCTGCATTTGCTTGGACCTGGATTCTTTCCTGCTCTCACCAGATCCTATTCCTTGTCTTACTAGTTTCCACATTGACTTTTTGTACCTGAGTTTAGTCCTGGCGGCATCCTAGTACCATGTGAACTTACTTCACCCAGGAAGGTGGCTGTCACAGGAGAACACCTTTATTAGTCTGCAGGAGTTGTGTGGTAATCAATGCATGCATAACAATGGGCTACTGTTTTTCAGATTCTTTTGGAGAGGGATCCTCCAGATCCCTTTCCATCATCCCCCATACTCATGTGCCAGCACTGACACTAAACTAGGAAGCAGAGTGTGAGATATCACTATGCTTCCAGCTCTTCACCAGAATGGGCTCTTATCTAAGGTTGTCTCTTGTAAAGTGATTTTTTTTTTAGGAATTTGTGTGAAAATATTAATTTTCAGATTGTAAATCTAGGTGTAAATATTTATTACACCCACAGTAAAAATGCAGATTGCAATAAATATGCAATCATATAAGAAGCACAAATTTTGCCTAATTTGGCCCTGCCTCCTGCTCTTCCTCTTATACCTCCTCAGTCCCCTCTGCCTCACTGAACTTTTACCCACTTTCTCTTCCCTCACCCTCCACAAAAACTGAACACAAAGATAAACTAACACAGAAAAATGATAATTAAATGTCAGGTAAGTCTCGCACTACTTGGGAATTATACAAGTAAATATGTGTATTTATTTATGTGACCACTTTGTTTTCAAAATTGACTTTTCTCTCCCTTGACCTGTTTAGGGACAAAGGGGCAACTAGATGTATGTTAATGCTTATTAGACCAGGTTTATAATTTGGTTAATAAAGCTAAACATACTAATGTGTTACTAATATGTAAATCTTATAACATGTTAATCCACTCCCCAAATTCCTTGAAGAACTTTGTAATATCTTAGCCCCTAATTTTATTAATCTTATTCAAGCCATGTCAAATTCCCTTTAGGAAAGAGGATTCAATAAGGTAATATCATAACCTTTGAAGACCACATTATAATTTATTTATGTCTCTTATCTATTCATAATTATAGGCATTTTTATTTGAACCTAATGATATTCATCTCTGAAACATATGTGCAAAGATATAATGTGTTTGAAATATGATTTAGTCGATAATGCTTTCTGAAAAGAGTCATACATAATTTGCATCTACATTAAACACTATAAAATTGTGGCCATTTCACATACCAAGGTGTGGATAAATTGGCTTTATAAATGTAGAGAAGTGATTAATTTTTAGGGTCCAATCAGAATTTGAAAAAATTATTCCATATTCCTTGCCTACTGTATAAATATCTGGAATCAGTAAGATTTACCACCGGCCGCATGGCCGGCGGTTCAAATTCCGACAGCGGAAGCCCGGCAGTGAAGATCCCGACAGGTAAGTATTTTTTCTATTTCCTAACCTAAACTCCCCCCCTAACCCTAACCCTCCCTTAGGGGTGCCTAACCTTAACCCCCCCCAAAGTGCCTAACCCAAACCCCCATCTAAGTGCCTAAACCTAACCCCCCCTTCCCCACAGCCTAACCCTAAGTCTCCCGGGGGGGATGCCTAACCCTAACCTCCCCCGGCGGTGCCTAACCAAAACTCCCCTTCCCCTAGCCTAACCATAACCTCCTGGAGGGGTGCCCAACCTTAAATCCCCCCCAGGAGTCCATAACCTAACCCTCCCCCCTACGGCTGTCCGCTTCTGGCACCCGGCTTAACTTCGATTGGTAAGCCAGGTGTCAGGCTCCCGGCAAAGGTCTAATGACAGGCATCGGGATTTTGACGCCGGTCATTAGACACCTGTCAGGATTAGACAGTCGGGATGCCAACAGTTGACATTTAGACCGTCGGCATCCTGACAGCATCCCAAATATCTTTGTATGTTTGGTTAAACTTGGTCTCTGTGACTCTTATTGGTTAAATTTGCTTATGAATTTGGTTAATAAACACAACATTTAATATAGTTTATATTTTGAATAATGGTAAATGGGACTGACTTCAGGTCTAATTTACTTGTGTAGGGAGAACTTAAGGCTTTGTTTTGGGAGTGAGTAGTTCTCTTTTAATAGTATCATGCCAATCGGGGCTGGCTCCAGGGGGAGCCGTGCCCTGTGCAGGATGGCAACTCATCGCCCCTTAACCAAGCCGCATGCATCCAAAAATGGAAGTGTGACCTAATTACCATAGGCCACGCCCCCTAAATGACTTTATTGGGTGCGTGTCTGTATTGCACGCCTCCCGTTAAAGTCAGGCTGAGGGTGAGCCCAGCACCATGTCAGCAGCTGGGCTGTCCCCAGCCATCTTCCTGCACTGAATGGATGCCATGCGTATGCACGTAGCATCCATTCCTCTTCTCCGGGGCCAGAATTGCCACACAGCTGTGGCTTTGGAGGTACCCAACCTCCCGACCACCTACGGGACACTTTGTCCTGCGGGTGGAAGAGCGGGGCAGTGCCCAAAAAATGGAACTGGCCTGCTGAAATCAAGAATGGCTGGGAGGGGTGCACCTTCTATAGAATGGTGCCTCTATTCGACTGCACTGGTCAAACATGTCTCGTGCCGGCCCTGTTGCAAATTGAAATCTTGACTCTGCATTTGAGGACAATGCTTCTGTATGTGGATGAGTGCACATAGTCACGGTTCCCCATGAATGCCAAGTCCTTCTCGCCATTACATATGAATATCAGTAAGCAGAGACTAAACAAATGTTTTTTTTATAGCAGACACAGCCTGCAGATGTCTGTATTATAGCACATTTATATTTTTATATACAAAAAGAAATTCTTTTTATACATATAAATTGTTTGCTTCACAGTCAGTTTTGTGCCAGCAATCCATGCTGCCTGACCTACGCTGCTATATAACAGCGAGTAGTCATAAAGCCTGCGAGTGTCTGCATCCAGCTGATATCTTGATAAGCCCCAACTGAGTCCTTATTTGGATGGGGTTATCTGAGACTTCAATATAGAAGTGGAAATACTGTAGTCTGTGAAATAGGATTAATATAGTTATGAAACTGGAGAGATTTAATACCAGTGATAAAACTAAAGTTCAACTTATTACAGACCTTAGTTTGGTTTATTTAAAAGGAGTAAAAAACTCTGCTCAAACTAATCCAATTTCTGATTTTTAAGGAGCAACTGCCTTGACCTTTGTATAATATGAATAATAATGCAACAATAAACTACTGTACAGTATTTTATATATTTAGCAAGGTAGCAAGAACGTATAATACAGCTTTGGGAGCTATTATCCAAAATGCTTGGGGCTTTCCTGGTAAAGGATTACTCTCTAATTTGACTAACCCAGCCATAAAAATCTCATAAAACATGTTTATTAAATGCTGTCAGTCTCAATTCTACTCTGTAATACTATAATTACTAGTAAAGGGACACAGCATCTGACGGGGTTATCTCAGTCTGACCTTGGCTCTGTGCCACCACTCCAATCCAACCCCTACTCTGCCCAACCCCTTCCCCTCTCTATCCATTGCATTGACCCCTCTCTGCTGCTCTGTCCCAGCATCCCACCCCCTGTGCAAAACCACCTTCCTTTTCCCCACTGGTTCCAACTCACCCTCATCCAGCTCCCATTTTTACCCCATTCACGGTGGCCGAATGATTCCTGCTCCTAGGCTAGATCAGTCTATCTCCCTAGCAGTGGGAGTCATTGGGGCACTTGCCCCAGCTCCAGTTGCACTTGCATGTTTGAGATGGCACATACCAAAGAAGATTATTATATAGATTCTATCATCTGGGTTGTCTGGTTGGTGGTTATTTTATTCAGTTGAGAAGTCGGGTCTTGCTGTGTGAGCACATAGCTCATGATAAAAACATTATCTGTTAATTAAGGAAGTAATGTGCTATGCGAGCACATACTGTAACTTCCTTAATAAAGGTACCTTATGAAGCCCCATATATAGGCAAGGTATATTAAATTAGGTATGATGGTTGGGATTAAGTTTGTAAGTAAATAAAGGGGAGCTGTATAGTAATATCAATACAGGAATGCTATTAATATGTGTAGTTATAATTAGGAATGTGCGCTGAACCCTGTGTTTTGGTTTTGGATCTGTATCTCCTTCGAATTTTAGATCTGGATTTGGTTTTGGATCTTCATTCTTTTCAAAAATTTATAAACACTGCTAAAATCGCATAATTTGGAATTTTTTTTGTTCCTACAGTATTATTAACCTCAATAACATAATTTCAACTCTTTTCCAGTCAATTTTGACCACCTCACAGAATACACTATTGTTTTCATCCGGTTTAGGCCCAAAATTTGCACCAAGCTAACTGGCTGACTAAAACCCCTATACATCAGCAATTGATTGTGGCAATTCTCCAATTTGCAGATAATTGTATAAAAAAAGCTACAATGGATGGGCTTCACAGATCACAGATTGCAACCAAAAAGTGATTGGAATTGGTAAATCAGATTGTCCAACATGTTGGATTTCACTGTAGATTGCTAGTGTATGGAGATGATCAGCAGATTTGCAGACTGTTACTAGTAAAATGATGGGCCTTTCAAGATAGTCAGATCTGTTGGCCTGATTCAGAGCCGGACGCTCTGACCAGAGCGCTCGCTCTGAATCAGGGCCCTCCTACCTAAACTTGGAGCGGCCTCTTGGACGCTTGCATAGCTGTGGGTTACCACACACAGCTTATGCGAGCGTCCATGATGATGGTCGCGATGGTCAGGACCATCACGACCATCGGGCTTGCGACGAGACCCTGCAGTAGGGTCTTGGTGACCGCAAGCACCGGAGTGATTTTGGCTCTATCAGAGCCAAAATCACTCGAACTGACATCACTAGTGATGTCAGTGGGGCGGACCCAGGCGGTAGGCATTCCCATGGGAATGCCTCCGTCTGGCAGCCACGCCCCCGGCACACCCACCAAAGGGGGCATGCTGTCACTCACCATCAACAGCACGCCCCCTTTGGTGCGATACCTGGAGCTACGGCTTCCCCGTCGCTCCCCGGGTCTCGCGCATGTGCACGACGGAGCTCCCTCCGACATGCGCATGCGCACTAGGGCACCATCGACCCGCATGCGAATGCTCAGCGCTCATGAGCGGGTCTGAATCAGGCCCTGTGTTTGCAGGAAATGATCTGCAAATCACTGAAAAAGATCTGTAGTATGGGAGCAGATTGCTAGATTGGGAAATCCTGAATTCGGGCAACAAATCTTCAAATTGTTCAATTGTGGTTTTCAGATTGCTGATGTATGGGGACCTTTAGCTAAGTGTCAGCAGTGGGTGGCACAAACACGTGGCAGTTCAACTTCCAACATGGCACATAAGGAAACATATTTTCATGAAAAAAAAGGCCTGAGAAAGATGGAGTATGGATGTAGTTGAAGGCAGTGAAATGAAGGGTTGATTGGTAGTAAATTTAATTAAAATGTTTTATGCCGAAGCAAATTTATGAGGGTTGAGGGGGGTGCATGGGTGAACAATATGTCCCATGTTTTGCTCACAAAATTAACTTGGTGGTTCAGAATATTTTTTAAATTAAAGGGGCATGCAGGAGATGCTTTATGTGGCCATAAACATTTCTGTACATTTTTGGCATTCAGCATTCAGCAACCGCATGTCAAAGATTGCAGCAGCTGTGGCAGTTCAACTTCCAACAAGGTACATAAGGAAACAAATGTTTTGATTACTCAAGAGGCCTGCAGGAGTTGGATTATGTATGTAATTGAAGGTGGGGAAATGAAGATTTGATTCTGAAGCAAATTATGAGGGAGGAGTGGAGCAGGGGAGGTATTTACAAAAAAAATATTTCACTTATTCACATCAATCCTTGCCCCAGAAAAATCCTTGAGTGCTATGCCTGCTGATGCTGCTGCTGGGAGTGGATTTTCATCCCAGTAGGGGACCAGGAAGTATACTACTAGTGCTTTAAAAATCAATTGACTGTTAAACAATCCTTTGCAAGGGAGAGCAAGTATGACAGCAGTCACCCAGTTGCATAGCGGATCACTGACGCCAAAACATTTATGCTGGTATTAGCTGTGCGTCCAATATCTGCCAATAATGCAGTGGGGTTTAGACAGTTAATTGAGGTCATGTGTCCCCACTACCAAATCCCACCTAAATTCAACTTCTCTAGAAAAGCAATTCCCAACCTGGCAGCAGCCCCTCGATGAACAACATAACACCACGTTATGGAAGACAAAGCACCCCTGCAGAGTGCGGATAGACCACCTGCAGAGTCACAAATACGTGGATAATAAACTGTGGTCTGGCCGCAAGTGTCACCGAACACTAATAGTGTAGCTAACACACATTATTGTGGAATCATTTTATTTAACTTTTATTTTTTTTACACTGGGGAAGAGCACCCCTGGATTGATAGAACACCCCTGGAGAACACAGCACCCCTTCATGAACTGCAGCCCTAGCCCATTGATGGACTGGACAACACAGCAGCACCCCTTTATGTACTGCAACCCCATCCCCTTGATTGACAGGACAATGGTAAAACAGCAGTATCCCTTTATGTAATGATTACTGAAGCCCCCCTTTAGGTACTGCATCCCCAGCCCCTTTATGGACATCACAGCAGCAGCCTGCAGCCCCCCAACAGCAGCAGAAATCAAGACCATCGCGACCATCATCATGGACGCTCGCTATAGCTGTGGGTGGTAACCCACAGCTATGCGAGCGTCCATGAGGACGCTCCAAAAAAAGGTAGGAGGGCCCTGATTCAGAGCGAGCGCTCTGGTCAGAGCGTTCAGCTCTGAATCAGGCCCACAGTCAGTATTCCTTGTATATCTTGTGATTGTTTGATCTTAACATCAACCGAGCATATACACTACTGCTTTCTCTTGCAGAGCATGATACATTTTGACATACATCTGCTTTTTTTGGCACATTTTATGCTTGCATTTTTCACGTAAAGTGTGACTAACTGTACATCAGCCACATGTGGGTGGGCTCCATAATATCCTATAATAGAGGCACTTCAAGAAAGGAGGGGGAAGACTCTGGACACTAGAGTGTGCCCAGAGTCTACAGCGCATGTGCAGGTCACCGGGAAAATGTTGCTGTGGCCATTTTCCTGGTGTTTTCCCTACAGCTCATGTGCAAAACACTGGGAAAATAGTAGCGGTGGCCATTTTCCAGAGAACTTTGACGCCGATGCCGATGTGGGACTCCGGCATATTAAGTATTAAAAATATCGGTGCATGGTGTGCGGTGTGGGCCCGTACATCCTGCACCCATTATAGAAACAATGCTGTCCTATAACTTTAATATGTTAATTCTAAAACTTACATTGTTTAATGAGAGGGTTCGGTGAGCACAAAGCATCAATATCTGTGCACAGTTTGAATCAGATTAAAAATGTATCTCATCTTTATTTTTATCTACTTCATGCTGTTGGTGTGTAGATAAGAAATATGTCTCCTATGCTGAGTGACATTTATAGAACAATATACTTCTTATAATACAGAACATCTTATTGATGTGCTGATTCCAGCAAAATAATTAGTCCAAGAGATTCCTAAACTGTAAGGAACGTTAACTGTGTCACCTGCTATGATTTCAAACATACTGTATAATGATTTCTTCCCAATTTTCTCCAATATTGATGGCTCTGGGTGGAAATGTACGGTGTTAATATGTCTTTTATGTACGTTAGTTTTACTTTTAGGTTTAGGATTGCATGTTTAACACCCATCTTCGTTTCATCATCCTAAATTACTAATCAATGTTCTTAAATTACCAAGTGTTTCAGTAATCAAGCTTTGAATTAAATTTTGTACGTTAGGCTGTTATGGAAGGCATTTGGCGTAATTGGTAAGCGGCTGGCTGAATCTCAATGTATCCTGAATTAAATCACCACTTATGGAAGATTATGATTTATGCACACAATTAACATAAACTCGTGTCTAAGAGGAACTGTTATGAAACTATTTAAGTGAATTAACTTCACATATGTTAAAAAAAAATACTTTGAACTTTTAAGGGTTCATATTATTTAAAATTTCATCCAGGGGATCAATTTTCTACATTGAAATGCATTGGGAAGCTGGGCACCGATAATCATTCAACTTTCTTGTTGCTGCAAAGAAGTTTGTTCTTTAAAAGCAAACAATTTAAACTTACACAAACTGAAATACTAATATAGCTCAAACACTAATATCAAGTACTAGCTGTTGCACACGACTTTGTCCACGATGAAATCACTTCTGCCAACATTTTCATTTTATTTGAGGTGTTTTAGTTGTATTGCTTTGTATACAGTAGGTGGTCCACTTGACCAGCTGCATTATACAGACTGGTGTCAGCAGCCAGGGCCGTAACTAGGGTGGTGCGACTTGTGCCATGGCACAAGGCAGGGGGCGCTGTTTGGGACTGTCAAGTTTCCAGGTTATTATCATTCTTACTTGTAGCTTCCTCTTCTTTTAGGCCCAGCATCTCCTGGCCTCCCCGATCTCATCCCTGAGGTCATGGTCCTTTTTCAGGTGCACTATCTTATGTCCAATGCTCTCTCTGGTACTGGGCATCAAAAAGTCTAATTACGGCTCTGGCAGCAGCGCCTTTACCCACCACTCACAGCAATATTACTGTGTGCCATCTTTACAGACTGCTATGTAGCCTATACTATGTAAGTGAACACAAGTCCAAAGCACTTCTCCCCCCACCACTCACTGGCCACGCGCATGGCACCACGCCTATCACTTGCATTGATGATGTCAATAAATTTTGTATTTGTTATTGCTCAGACTTAACTTGATGGTTCGTAATGAAATAAAGTGCAGGTTATTTCTAGGAGTGTCCACTAGCATGAAAATCGGTTCAGTAGATTTTGCGCTAACTTGGAAGAGACATAATATATAGTGGCCCTGAGGAAAAGCACCAGGAGGTAACTGAAGTGGCATTTGGACACAAAGTGCAGTTACACTGTAAGATACAATATAACAATTCTATTTTTCAACTAACTTGAGTGCTGTTTCTGTATTTTTAGTACTGCACTGGTTTCAGAGCTGTAATTAGGGTGGTGTGCCATTTGCCACAGCACAGGACACCACAGGGCAGGGGGAGCTGTTCAGGCCTGTTGATTTTCCATTTATAATCATTCTCACTTATAACTTCCCCTTTTTTTATCCTGACATCTCCTGGCAGGCAGCTTCAGTCACATCCTCTATTATATAACACACTCATTTCAAAATACTGTCATACCTGGAGCTCAAACCCATCACCTCTTACATTGCAGTTAGACACCTTACACATGGAGATAACTGCCCCACAATTTTTGATGGCAGCCCATAAGGTCACACTGCTTTTTTGGGCACATTTCTTATGTCCCTATTTGAAGGGTGGGTGGGGCAATACTCTTTCTGGCCCAGGGCACCAAGAAGCCTAGTTATGGCTCTGACTAAATTGAAGTATATAAATAAACTATAATAGTACTATTTTATATAGCACGAGTATATTCATGAACGTGCTGCTGAATATGTTATTTAAAGCATATAATGAAATAATTTTTTTAATGCCCAATTTAGACATCACCTGTTAAACTAACATTTATCACAATATTTCAGTATTGCTGCTGTTGAGTATTCTGACTGACTGTTCTGCAGCTCTGACCACCTTAATTAACATCTGGATTGCTGAATCCGAACATCTGGGACTGAAGCATTTGCTACACATCAATAGATGCAACTAATTAAAATCTTAAGTGTCTTGTTCCTCTAAGGAAAAAGTCCACTGTGAAAACATCTGCATTATCTGGTGTCAGTAGCAGAGGTGAAAAATAATGTGGCACTAATTCTTTCCTATTGTGAGTTTCACTCTTTGTCTCTCCAATTTAGCTGTTACTGGTTCGGGCTTTGGAGGAGGGAGACGAGGGGGGATTTTCTTTTATTAAATCTTTTATTTTATTCTATTATATTTACATATTTACACCAAATGCCTGGTCAGATAGCTGTGTGGGACTTCTATTGTTTTGCATTTTTCTCTGGCCTATTTTCAGTGCATTGGAATCTGGCACCCTATTACAGCATATCTAGCGATGATAACATCAGGATGGTGACTAAGGGCGATGATTGTTTTGAAGCTGTGTCTTGTCAGCTGTTTGCAATCTATTCCAGAAAGTCACCAAGAACTAGGTGTGCCAGAATCTGAAAGATTCAGTCATAAATGTGTTGAGAAGATGACCACATGGACAGTCAGATGTGGTTCTCATCTTGCCGAATTTGCTGGACTTTGCGATTGACATCCGATAGTTCCCAATTAAATGTTGACCTGGATTGGTGGTGGCCATAGGCATAAAACAAGTCTATGATTTTTTTATGTATAGGGGCACTTCTAAGTAACATCAGAAACCTGCTGGGAAATCAGTATTTGTCCTATCAGATTTTAGTTGTCATTTACAACAAATTGAGGTGTAACAAAAATGTGCACTGGTAGAAATTAAAATTAGGGTGGACATTGCCCTACAGTAGGTGGTAAATTTCGAGATGTGTGCCGAGGCCATGTTCCGATGGAGAAACTGCTCTCACCCCTAGGGCTGGTGCAAGTGTTGATGGTGCAAGAGATGATGGCATGTCAAGAATCACAAGCAGCATTACCCTATGGAGAGATGCTGAGAGTAGGCGTGTCAGTGATTGCACACTCAGCCACAGGCTACTGCACCAGGTAAAGACTGATACTAGCATTTGCATATTATCACTGCTGTGTCTCTGGCAACTGATGCAAGAGCGGACGCAGCATCCACTTCTGAATCAGGCCTAGGGGCTTGTTAGTTCACAAAGAGAATGCCAATTGTGGACAATGCAAAGTTGTGCATGTGTGTAAAATTGGTGCAGCTGAACCTGTGTAAGCACGATATAAGGTTTAATTTTTTTATCTACAGTATATGTGTAAAATACATCTGTTTTAAGGTGCGTACACACGGTACGATTAAAATGCATATGAATGATAAGGAAATCGATCATATTGTTATCGTTCATGTCATGCATTTTTTTGGTGCCTCCAACCCACCAATGACCTGCGATACACGGATGCGTATGGACAATAATGACATCGTCCATCATCCATGCAGGCCAAACTGGTCGATATCGACCAGGTTACTATAGGGACCTGCGATCGTTGATCGCGGGTCATTGGCCATCGTTGGTCAGTTGGTGGTGTGCTGGATGATCGATATTGATCATCCAGCACACTCGGGAGATAATTCAACAATATCGTTATCGGTGACGATCGTCCCGTGTGTATGCACCATAAAGATAGATCTTTCACAGCTAGTAAAATGCTGGTAATAGTGTGGACTGATGATAATGGCAGGTATGAAACCGATGGCCTGACGCAAGCGTTAAGCGGTTATTTGCTACTGCGCATGTGTAAAATACACTGAAAACCGCTACAGCGAATGTGTTATGCACAAATGCACTTTTGTGTACGGGATCACAGGTATTAGAAATGGTAAGGGAAAACCATGGGCTGCCCTGGGTAGTGCCTGGGAAGTGGCCTGAAGTGTGTGCATGTTATGGGAGTGTTGCATGATAGTGTTGATGGTGCACCCGACGTGTAATATTCAGAACCACCGGCAGAGTTGCAGGATGCGCGGGCACTGACAGAGGGCATCTCAGGGCTAGCACATTCCAGCGCATGCTAGTGCACAAGGGTAAGGCTGAAACTATCATTTGCATATTATCACCGCTACGACTCCCCGCAAAAAAAGTTGCATCTGCTGCCACATTAGCGTTATCCAGAGTCTCCCCCCTGTTACCGGACTTCTGCCCTGCTCTAACAGGCAGAGCAGAGCCCAGAGCCAGCCACAGTGAGTCCAGGAACCGGGGATCGGGGCTCCCCTCTGGTCAGCTGATCTCCCATCCTGCACTGGTGCCCGGTCATCACCTGACCGGGTCCCAGTGCAGGATGGGATGTCAGCTGACCGGAGCCATGGAGGACATCACCGGAGCACCAATCACTGCAGGTAAGTGTAATTAAGGCAGGGGGTCCACAATTGCAAGGGGTGGGGCTTAGCTTTCGGGGGCGGGGCTTAGCGACCGTCAGTCGGCGCATGCGTCGGCACTTGTCACGTTAATTTTTGCGAAAATACAGTGATAAGTGTGCGGAGGGGATTTGCAGGGACAGAGCTTTATCGCAAGCTCTGTCCTTGCAAGGGATTTTTAGTAAATCCCTGTGATATTGCAATGCAAATTCAGTCGGTAATAACACACTACAATCTACATTCAAAGGGCCTGATTCAGACCCACTCGCGAGCGGCTGTCCGCTCGCAAGTGGGTCGATGTTGTGCACTGCGTATGCGCACGACGGCGGGAGCTCCGTCGTGCGCATGCGCCAGACGCGACGAGTGAAGGACTTTCCTTCCCTCGTTGTGTCTGATCAAAGGGGGCGTGCTGTCGATGTTGATTTGGTGGGCGTGCCAGGGGTGTGCCTCCCTGACGGGGCGTTCCCAAGGGAACGCCTACCGTCAGAAGCCGGCCCACTGACATCTCTAGTGATGTCAGTGGGAGTGATTTTGGCTCTGATAGAGCCAAAATCACTCCGGGTCTTGCGGTTGAAAACCTCAACCGCAGGCTCCGGCTCGCAGTGGCGATGGTCGCGATGGTCAAGACCATCGCGGCCATCAAACTGCACGCTCGTATAGGCTGTGGGTGGTGACCCACAGCTATACGAGCGTCCAGGAGGACGCTCCATAATTATGGAGGGCGGCCCTCATTCAGAGCATGCGCTCTGCTCAGAGCGTACGGCTCTGAATGAGGGCCAAAATGCGGATTGTAGTAAATAGAGCCCCAAGTGAGAAAACATTTTTATAATAATATACAGCCAGAATAGTAATACAGAATGAGCCTATTTGTAAACTGGTTGCAACTTGGAATACTGTATGTGCTAATGGAAGATGATTACTGCAAGCAAACCCATCTATTACACTGCAATGCACTGATGTTGTAAATAACTTCAACAATGTTTCTGTCTAAACAAAGATGGATGTGTTTCTTAATGAGGTGCTCATGTAATGCAAACATGAAGAAATTGAAATGTGTATTTCTTATTCTTTCTATTGTAAATGAACATCTGTTCTAAACTGACAATATGTACAGTATGTCTCTATGTATATAATTCCACAATCAACCAACAAAACAGATTGCAACCATAAGATCTCTGTGTGTGTGTGTGCATTTAAATATATTGTTGCTTTTCTGAGCTTTATTTTTTTTATTTACTACCTATAAATGGATTTCCTCTGCGGTATGAACATTTAAAGGAAACCCACTGACAATAAATTAGGGATAATGTAAAGTCAGCAAAATGCAAATGTTCAAACACAAACACTATAAAAAATGAAACTCAAAGATTTTATTGGCAGAACATCACAGTGTTATCAAATTCACCAGAGAGATGATTTTCTGGTGCAACCAGTTTGGTTTTGCACAAATTTGCCACAAAGGGGACGAGTCTAAAAAATGCCAGATGTTCATTAGAGAACCCCAGCAAAGACATTTGTACTTTATACTGCTGACACCCTACGGATCATTCCCCCTCCACTACCGGGTAAGTTCAAACAAGATTGAGATTTGGGTAGGACACAGACTGATTTGCTGAAGTACTGTAGATAGTGGTCTTCAGCAAGCAGGGGCTTAGACTAAAGTGGTGGTTCCCAAACTATGCACTGTGGCACCCTGGGGTGCCTCAGGACACTTGCAGGGGTTCCTCAGGTTGGTGGTCCAGCACCAAATAAAATTATTTATGATCAATGTAATGTAAATATGTGGATAAACAGAAGCGCAAACCTGTCACCAACAACATAACGGAGCCTAAGGATGACAGGTAAGCACAATTTACTTCACTTTACTAAATTTTTCTGAATTTCTCAATAAAAAACTTTTGGCTTAAGGATGCTGTGAAAACAATGCTGATATTCTAGGGTGCCATGATTCAAAAAAGGTTTGGGAACCACTGGACTAAAGCATAGTCCAGTATTAGGCATGTATGTGTCTTGTGTACATATTATCACAGAACAACATCAATTTTTGCAATCCTATCTTTTTGACTTTGGATGAACTATATGGCCAAATGCGTAGGCAAACGCAGGGGGGGTTCCGTCTGCCTGGAAACCCCCCTCCCCAGCACACACGATGGCCACAATAGAAATAGTAATATAATAGAATGTTACTAGTGCTGCATATTCTTCTCATTACCACAAATGAAATGATTTAGCACCAACTGTGGATCTTTTAAAATGTGTCAGCCAGTAATAAATATATCTGTGCATCAACTAGGAGATGTGGAAAAAAAGCACTGTAAGGGGTGCACTGCTATAAACCATCAATAGGGTTAATAATTAACACTGTATAATAATACACTATCCAGTACATAAGGAGACCGATATGTACATATATACTGTATATGTCCGGGGCAGTGCTGGGTTCATCTGCTGCTCCCTCAGACTCCTGTACTTGCTCCAATGCTCTGGATTGGTGCCCACATCTGAAATAAAACATTCTGCTCAGACAGGAAGGACCTACAGCCGCAGCTAACGGCTTACTGTGATCGCTGGTCCTATATATGCTGGAATTATGCAACACAATATACTTTGTATGTAACATATTAAAGCTGGATAAGTGCTAATTATGCCCTCTATATGGACAGGCCACACTCACTCTAAAATCAGGCATTTGGAAACCCCTCTCTAGAAATCCTGCATTTGCCACTGAGACATATGTGAAAATTCCTTCTAAATAGGCCATTTCAGCCACACATTGCTCACAGGTCCATAAAATCAATAATGAAGACATAGTCAAGCATTAGGCATATAATGTGTAATACTGAAGAGCTCAGTGCCCTTCAACATGGCATTGATATAGGATGCCATCTCTCCAAGAAGTCAGTCCATCAAATTTCTGCCTGCTAGACAGAGCAGGCCCTAGCCAAATTAGTGCCCTAGGGAGGATTTTGGGTGGTACACTCCCCCCCCCCCGGGTGGGATCCTGAAAATGGGTGTGGCCCTATTCTGCGGTGGCCCTTTCCCCCATTGTGCTATTCTACCAGCACATATCACAGCACAACATCCATTTCCCGGCACGCACCCCTCTCCCAGCACAGATCACAGCATAGCAACCAGTTACCCTATCCCACCACAGCACATACCACAGCACCCCTCACTGAGCACAGCACAGATCACAGCACCCATCACCCCTCTCCCAGCCCAGCACCCATCTCCCAGCACAGCACATATCTCAGCACCCCTCACTGAGCACAGCACAGTTCACAGCTCCCATCACCCCTCTCCAAGCACAGCACCCTTCTCCCAGCAGTCATATCACCTCACCCCTAACCCTCTCCCAGCACAGCTCAGATTATAGCACTCTTCACCCAACACAACACACCACCCATCACCCCTCTCCCAGCCCAGCACCCGTCTCCCAGCACAGCACATATCTCAGCACCCCACACTGAGCCCAGCACCCATCACCCATCTCTTACCACAGCACCCCTCTCCCAACAGTCATAGCACCTCACCACTAACCCTCTCCCAGCACAGATCAGATAACAGCACTCTTCACCCAACACAACACACCACCCATCACCCCTCTCCCAGCCCAGCACCCATCTCCCAGCACAGCACATATCACAGTACCCCACTCTCCCAACACAGCATGGAGTCATCAACCCTCACTTGACCCAGCACCCCTGTCCCAGCATATAACCCCGCCTCACCCAACACCCCAGCCCTCACCCAGCCCAGCAACCCTTTCCCAGTACAGCAAAGATCACAGCACCCATCACCCCTCTCCCAGCACAACACCCATCTCCTAGCACCCCGCCCTCCACCAGCAAATCACCCCTCTCTCCCAGCACAGCACTGTGGAACCCCTCACCTGACCCAATACCAATATACCAGCACAGCGCCCCCCCACACCCAGCCCAGCAGCTCTCTTTCCCAACACAGCATGGTGTGAACACCCACCATCACCCAGCACACCTATCCCAGCAGAGCACCCCTCTCCCAGCAGTGAGCACCACAGCACACTGACCCTATCCCAGTTCCAGACTTACTTTACTTGAGCACAGTCTGCAGGTGGCACACCCGCTTTTCCTGACTCAGGCTGGGAGGCTGCCGCTGTGTGTGATGGTTGCTGGAGGTGGAACCCAGAACTGTGAGGTATGACTCACTACCCAGAGCTCCACAAAGACCCATGGTAGGAGCTGCTGTGAGTGTAGCAACCATCCCGAAGCCATTTACTTATAGTTCTGAATGAGCCTCTGCCGATGTGCTGAAGCTCATTCTTATCACCGTAGTAGGCGCTACTGACCACCGCCATGGTGCATGCCGCAACACCGCCATCCTGGTGCCCTGTCCACACAAACTGCCACCTTCTGTTTTGCTGCTGACTTCTGTTTTCTGTTGCTGGGCCCATTTGGAGCTCTCAGCTGAGCTCTGATCGTGGATGCCCGCACAGTGGCAGTAGCAGCTGCCACAGTCTCTGCCCATCCGGCCCATAGGTGGACTTGGATGCCCTTAGGTATTCCAAATGCCCTAGGCATTTGCTTAATTTACCTATGCCTAAGGCCTGCTGCTTGAGCTGGTCAGTCAGTTGAAAGGGCTGTTATTGTGAAGTGATTACTGTAGGAGCAACAGCAGTTCATCCACAAAGCGGATAGGCTATACAAGCTCATAGCATGAAACTGCTGAGTGCTGAGCTTGAAGCACATAAACATTAACGTTCCTTCTGTTATATCACTTAGGGCCTCATTTATCAATGAGTTTTATCATTAACAACGAGTGATAAAACTCGTTGCGTATGATAATGGTGCTCCAGCCAATCAGCTCCTAACTGTCATCTGTTTGAAAAATGATAATTGGGAGTTGATTGGCTTGACACCATTTATCATACACAACAAATTGTATCCCTCATTGTGAATATTATGGAGTTCCAAACTGCCTCTTGAAGAAACATAAGCACAAAACTGTCTCACCAGGAGTTTCATGCTTCAAGCCTCCATGGCCAAGCATGGAACACAAATCTCAGATCCCCAGGTGCAATTGCAAACATTGGCTGGAGTGGTGTAATGCAAACTGCTATTGGACAATGGAGCAGTAGAAACGTGTTATCTGGGGTGATAAATCACACTTCACCATTTCGCAGCCTGGCCAAATGCATATTGCCAATGATGGGTGGTGGAGGAATGATGGTCTAGAGTGGCTTTTATGATTTGTAGAGCATCCCTTAGTAGCAGTTAATGGAGTTCTTAATTCTATATCAAACTTCTTGAATTCAGAGTTTGTATAGTAACCAATACTGGGGCCAAAGGGCAGGAGCGAATAGCACCAGAGTGAATGAAATTGGGAGGTTGAATGAACACCTGTATGATATGGGAGAGGAGAGAAAATCTAAGTCTGCAGTAAGTATGCTACCTGGCAGTGGTAGCTATACCTTTAACAGCTTAGTACATGTGAGTGCAAATAAGTATAGTATAGATCAGTCTGTAGCAGACTATTAATATGTGTCTGCAGTTGAGAGCTGAAGGAATAAACAGACAGTAGCAGCTCAAGAACACAGGTAGTATAGGTGAAAGATAGTGCATGGGGGTGGCTAACATACTGGTGTAAGATAGCGCTGATTACAACACGTGAGCAGATGGTAATTGTGAGCACAGCAAACAGTGTGAATCTACTGGAAACGAAAGCACTCGTGAAAAAATGGAGAGAGTAGTACAGATTGTGGAACTCAGGAGCTGGAACCGCTTCTGTCACTGATTGGTTGTTATGGGCAACATCTCCACTTCTAAAAACCTGCATTTAGTAAATATACCCCCTAAAGACTTAGGAGACTTGTTGTACAGGCAAAGGACAGGTGGCAGTGAGCAGTTAAAATAGTGAGCTCCAGCACAGGATTGGATGGGACAGCACAGGGACACTGTGAGTGGCTGAACAACTCAGCTGACTTCGGGAAAGATGACGGTGCACTGGACCAAGGCTGCAGGTGAATCTTGACATGACTGGCCAGCAGACATGTGCCTGCCAGTGAATCGGCAGTGCCAAGGAGACTGTTGAAGCCGGATAATTGGCTGAGACAGAATCTGTTAAAATTAAAATCTGCATGACGCCATTTTGCGAATGGCCACAAGACGCCATTTTGCGCATGGACGCTCAGCGCCATTTTTAGCGAATCTCACACATTATAAGTACATACAGTGATGCTATTATTTAGCGTTGTGTGATTCCCACGCAATAGAACAATGTTAAAAGTACTCACTATACAATTACATACATTTACTGAAACATATAATATGACCAACCCTGCAAAACACGTACCACGGTGTACTTCACAAACATGTAGATGCACAGCGCTAACTAGCAGCTGTTCTTAATATCCTTACTCTTACACACTGCACACTTACATAAAAAGGTTCCCTAGCATTAAGGTTTATATTCAAGGTTTTATTCATTGTTAAGTATGTAATAAAGTGACTGCATTTGAGAGCTCAGGTTTAGTATATGATAAGCAGAACGTGTTTGGTGCTATTCTAAACTACTGTTTATTTGCAGACTTCCGGTTCCATTGGTGGGGAAATCGCAATATGTGTCTGCAAATTATGGATCATAGAGAGATAGGCATTAAAATGTACTCTGTAATGCAGCCAGTTTAGACTTGTTCTTCAGCGGGAAAATTGACACAAAGAGCTGTTGGAGGCTGGACTGTGATCTTACAAACTGACCTATGAACTGTACTGTAACAGAAGAACCAAGAAGAAGAACCAATTGGATTTTGCCAACTTGTTCTATTGTATTGCCTATCTCTGTAAGGGTAAATATACGTACGCTCTATTTCCAGTAGTGAGTCTGCTTGCTCTTTCTTCTGACGGAGGCTTCACCTTTGATGCTGGAAATCTGTATCAAGAGCGCCTGCGTATGTATCGACTGTACCTTGTGATTGTATAATTTGTTTGCGCTAATTGTATTTAGATCACAGCATGTAACTATCTGCTTTTTGGTGAATAATATCTTTTTGTGCTTTGGAAACACAATCAAAGTCTGAAGAGTAATTATTTCTTGTGCGACTTACAATGCTAAATAGAGACATTTTAGAGTGTATAGATAGGTAGGAATCGATAAGGGTAAGAAGGTCTAAGTACCAGATTTGTGACAATAATGTACAATTACATTCGAGTGAATTGTCTGCTTTCAACTTTGTAACAACAGTTTGGAACTATGCCCTTTCTAGTCTCGACATGACCATTCTATGTGGACAGAGCAAGGATTAGCAATTTTGTTGTAGGATAACTTTATTGGCCTGCATAGAGCCCTGATAAGAGTCAACAAGGCCGTGCCCATGACCCTAAGGAATGAAGTGACAGTGCTCTGGGACAGAGTGACCCACCTTAATAAATCGCCACTAGACAGGGTAAGAATTTTTACTGTAAGTCCTGGTTTTGTGACATTATATTCAGTGGTGGACCTAGAGAGTGGTGGGCCCAGGTGCAAGAATATGCTTTTGGCCCCCTATGCAGTGCCCCCAGTAGTGGCCCCCCCATGCAGTGCCCCCAGAAGTGGTCCCCCTTATGCAATGCCCCCAGTAGTAGTCCCCCCTATGCATTTCCCCCTGTAGTGGTCCCCCCTATGCAGTGCCCAAAGTAGTGGGCCCCCATATGCAGTGCCCCAGTAGTAGTCCCCTCAGCTGTAATCCCCCCTATACAGTGCACCCAGTAGAAATGCCCCATGCAGCTCCCCCAGTAGTAATCCCCCTATGCAGTACCCCCAGTTGTAGTCCCCCTATGCAGTGCCCCCAGTAGTAGTCCCCCTATACAGTGTACCCAGTAGTAATCCCCCTATGCAGTACCCCCATCAGTAGTCCCCCCTATGCAGTGCCCCCAGTAGTAGCCCCCCTTATGCAGTGCCCCCAGTAGTAGCCACCCTATGCAGTGCCTCTAGTAGTAGCCCCCTATGCAGTGCCCCCAGTAGTAATCCCCCCTATGCAGTGCCCCCAGTAGTAGTCCCCCCTGTGCAGTGCCCCCAGTAGTAGCCCCCCCATGCAGTGCCCCCAGTAGTAGTCCCCCCTATGCAGTGGGAATAAGATTTTAAATAATAAGAGGTTTTTGAGTCTGAAAAAATGCAAGTTTGCTCTGTTGGTTTGTTCTCAATTACATTGGCCAAATTTAGAAAGTGTGTGAAAACTCACATTTTTGAAACTCTCACCCTATTACATTTGGCCCATCGTCTCTGTTTACTTTATCTATTAACATGAGTGCTGGTCTTTACCTTATCCTGCTTGATTTGTTATTGTATGTATACTTACTCTATTTTATCACTGTGTAGACCTGGCACCAGATTTCTACTGTTATGTGATGAGCGCTGCTTCAACTCTGATATACTGTATACAAGGTATACTATGGAAAGAGGCACCATAAAGGAGCCTACTTATTTCCCAGGCAAGTCAGTTCCATTCCATCAAACAGAGTGAACACTCCTCATTACAGAGGCACTTTAATAGAGGAGGGGTCCCGTTTGCAGGCTATGATAGGGCCCCCTCCTCTCCGGCAGTACAGTAGATCTTGGCATTGTGTCAGAGTCTACAGTACATGTGCAGGTCTCCGGGCACATGGCATCTGTACGACATTCCATCTACATCTCTACAGCACAGGCGCAAATCACCGTGGAAGTAGCCATGGTGGCCATTTTCCCGGTGATGGCTGCAGGGCCGACAGAGAGGTAAGTACAGTTAATTGAGTGCAGGGTGTGCGGTGTGTGGGTTCCCCTAGACTCAGAGGCCCATGTTCAGCGCACACCTTCCACCCATTATAAATACACGCCTGCCTCATTACCATATTTAATAAGGAACACTGGGTCTCCAATTAAATAATTATGTCTACACCGACCACACCCATTACAGTTCAGTGTGTTTATTTGCATAATATCAAACATCACACAGGTCCAGCACTGAGTACAAACCCCTTTTTATCTAAATATCTATGCAAAACTGGACCATTTGAGTACCCGGAAGCTGTATGAAATACCGCTGGCTGCATGGCCGTGAGTTCGAATCCCGGAAGCATGAGGCAGACAGCTGGAGAGATCCCAGCAGTGGCTGCCCGACAGTGTTAGAAATCCCGATCGTCCCTCGGTAAGTACATACTAACCTAACCTAACCCCCCTAACCCTAACCCTCCTTAGGGGTGCCTAACCCTAGCTTCCCCCCTGTGCCTAACCCTAAAACCCCCTCTAAGTGCCTAAACCTAAGTCCCCCGGGGGGGTGCCTAACCCTAACCCCCCCCCTGTGCCTAACCCTAAGTCCCCCGGGGGGTGACTAACCCTAACCTCCCCCCGTGGGTGCCTAACCCTAACCCTCCCTCCCCCTAGCCTAACCCTAACCCTCCCAGGGGGGTGCCTTACCCTAAGTCCCCCCAGGAGCCCTAAACCTAACCCCTGCGGCTGTCTGCTCGAGGCGCCCGGCATCCCTTCGATCGGGATGCTGGGCGCCGGTCTCCCGGCTTCAGAAAAATTACAGGCGTCTAGATTTAGATGCCTGTCATTTAGCCCTCACCGGGATAAAGCAGTCGGGAAGCTGGCTGTCGGGCTTATGTCAGCCGGCTTCCCGATTGCATCCCGAGTACGCAGCAGCTCTCAATCATAACATTAGGATGAGCAGAGCGCTGCTACAGACAACCCATAATTTACTAGAATTCACAGAATGTTTCTCTAGGCATTTGTGAAAACAGCTGTTAATGTTAAGCATACCCTTAATAAATGTACAGGAGACTGCAGCAGATACTGAAGATAATTACTGAGGTCCCCCATTTCCGATCACAAAAAGCAATCCCCATAGGTTTGCATGAGAGCTGCTAAAATTTCACCTTAGCCAGCTCAGGAAAATACAAAGCATGACAGAACTTGAACACTATAGCTAACATGGGCCCTGATTCAGAGCCGGTCGCTATTTGCGCTCGCTCGTCCAGAAAATAGGGGTGGCTATTCAAATGAACCGTTCGCTGTTTGCGGTCTGTTCACGCCTCTAGGTCTGAACGAGCGAACAAAACTTGCGTTCGTTTTTTGGGAAACTACGCCCCCTGGCCGCTCGCATCCGACATCTTGTCCGCTATTTATTAGATTAATCGAGTACATCGAACAGGGTATGAACTGCTCGCTATTCTTGTGGTTGGTTTTTGCTACCACAATTTTGCGAGCAGTTCTGACTATAAAATAACCCAGTGACGTGGTCAATGACGCTGCTGTTTTAAATATGCACACCCATAAAACGCCCGTTTTGACCTTTAAGCACGCATGCGTTCTGATTTCCACTCCCCGTTTTCAAACACCTTCCCCTGTTACCACCCACATACGCCTCATCCTGTCACTCAAATTAGCAGGCATTCGCTATTTTGCGAGCACATGAATTTCGGCCACACTGACTGGTTCGCGCATGCGTATAACGATCCGTACGCATGCGCAGTTTGGCAAACATCGCTCGGAGCGAACGAGCTGCCGCTTACGAGTGGCTCTGAATGAGGGCCATCATTTTTTAGATGGCATTAGCCATTGCAGGCTATGGGCTACATTGTGCCAATTTTTTTGTGAGAGGAATCCGAATGTTTTGCCTTCTATCACACATAATCTAATGGCTGCACATGTGCAGTAGCATGACTGGGATCCAAACATGAAAGTATAGTGATCACATTACTTCTTACAGGAATAGGTTCCTAGCAGATGAGCTCCTAGCATGTGTTTTTATTTTCTTTTTTATATATTTGGGCAAAACTTAAATCTTATTGCCATGATAACAGATAATATTTATTGGGACCAACTACAAATAATTGGTAAATATGCTCCCTAAACATTTTTTTAATAAAAAAATTTACAGTATTTTTCTTTTTTACTCACATGAGTTTGTAATTTTACAGTATATTTTATATATATATTGTAGCATATGAACAATTTGATAATAAACACAAACACACCACATACACACACACCATGGACGTATTATCTTTGGAAAGTATAAGTGTTCTTTTGGGTTCACTTTGACCAAGAAAGAATAAAGTCACAAAGTACTGTGGAAGTACTTGAAGCTGCGATCACAGATGTCACTTGAATTTATAGGGCTCCAGAGACTTAAAAGATTCATTGATTCTCTGCTGATCTTCTCATTTGTCAGTTTGACCTTTAGAAATAAAAAAAACAATATGACCTTGCCGTGAAAACGTTAGATATAAAATTTCCAAGCAGCACCAGCCTGCAAATGACATATTCTCCAAGCCGCATACAGTATTGTTAGTTATAAATTATTCCGGGGTAGGTGGATTTACAACATCTTGATGACACCAGATAAAAAATAATCCTTGTTGAAAGCTAGAAAAAATATCAAATTGCTGTCATTATAAATGTCACATTTGATAGAGTTACATGTGTAAAATACAATACTTTGAATAATCAAGTACTAAGGATTTAAGGAAAGGGATTCCTATGAATACACATTACTTTAGCTAGAATATTATGATTCTGCCAAGTTTACAGTATGTTCTTCACGTTGAACCTTTATCATTCTTCATCATCAAAAAACACCTCTGTAGGAGTCAAGCAACCAAGAACACTTTTCCTGGTAGTTGGAAACCTCATTGATCAAGAGAGTATTTTCTTTTGGCTCTTCTATAAATATAACATACTATTATTTGGACCTGGTATTCACTAGGTATCTATCTATTGTGCTGGACTCTGAAGCAGTTTCTCTTTTTATCTCTCTTATCCCACTTTTCCATTTACTTCACGTCTTACTCTCCCTCACCCATCTCCCTACTGTCTAATCAGAATCCTGTAGCAGAAATCCAGATGCTGCAACAACTCCTCGCAAATGGAGAGCACAATCACAAGGTGCCGACTGATAAGAGTGATGGAGCTGTACAGGAGCTTCTGGATCCAGTGTCAGCCACTTATGCATATTTAGGTCCATTGTGGTACTTTCCAGAGTGTGCTACCAGTTGGCTCCCTCTTCCATTGGGTTCCGCAGGGTTTCCAAAACTATCTTACTCCAGTGCCTGGTTTGGGACCTTCTACTCTGGTATTTTCCACTTTTTCATTACTGGCAGTTGGGAGCTTTCAGTTGGTGACGAGCAACTGCCACCTGCTTTGACAGACATCATAAAGGATTATAAAATAGATATAAGTGAGTATTCCCCTGATGCTCTATGAGATTCAAAATAGTTAATATTTCACTTGAAAGTTGTTGGTTGATCATGCTAGGTTTAATCAATATTTGATTAGAGATCCTTTACTTTTGGTTGTCTTTTGAGTTAATCAATAACTCTTCTCTATCTACAGTACATGTAGATACTGTACAAGCTCAGATGGTATGCAAACATGTCAGTTTGCTTACATCAATATTGGGCCACACTATAATGTGGAAGTCTATAGAGTTTTGCAACTTTTCTGTTGTGATGATTGCCAAAGCAGAAATAGTCAGTGTCCAGTGGACATGCAGCTCATTGCTCCTCTGATCCCAGTGGTTATACTGAAAACTGCCTTTGTTTTGCTCTGGTGTTTAAAACTCAACAGTTTAACAAATAGAGACCAATGATATAAAAATACAGTTCTTTATAGTTATTATCAAATATAGTCATACACATGGCATCATCACATTAATTATAGTTTAAACAACAAAAATCTGTACACATGTTACTTTAATATGCATAATAACAAGACCACAAAAGTGGTCCACTATTGAACTTGCAGTTCCATTACATGCAAATTATTAAATGGACACCTAAGTTTTTTAAGGCACCACTGAAAATAATCATCAAGAGGGTGATATGTTATTTATAATCACTCACCACTACAGGATACTGACATCTCTGCAGTTGACCACAAGGTTCAAATGAAGATGAATGTTCACTGCCCTAAACTATTGTCCATTGTGCCACTTATCCCATAGATGTGAAGTATGTTTCAGCCTTGACATCCAGGTCCCAGCAGACTGACATACCTATTGTGGGATTGTGATCCACAGTCTCTACGGTGCCAGTCTAATGATGCCATCACATGATTTCAGTAAGCCTAGTGTGGAAGCTCTTTTGGATTTTGTAGTACTTGTGGTGAACTGGCAGCATTCAGTGATTAAAACAGGAGTAGTTGGTTCAATACCAGGAAAATAAGAACAGTGAATTTTCCTCTCATGGAGGCAAAGTCCTTGACACATTTCTGCAACGTGATTGTTGGATCCTTCAGAAGGTAATTTAATCTAGATTTTCTCACCCAAAATCTGTTTATATACTTTCAAATGAGTCCAGATGCATGGAATTTTATTATCACTCAAGGTGTAACTCACCATTTGCAACAATTGCAATATAATGTATAATCACATTTTATATAAAGCTTAAAATAGAAGCAATGTTGATTTAATTTAATTAATAATGAGTATTAGCATGCTTCATGATAGTATTTTAAAATTTATATATATAAAAAATATTCAAAATAGAAAAATTATAGCAGATCTAGGTTCATTTTATAATCATAGAATAAGAAAAAATTTCTGGTTTATGATAATTTTTTAAGAAGAAAACCATATAGAAATTATTTAGAAATGATTTACATAAAGAATATCCAATGTTCCATATTATTGATATTTAGCATCAGAAGGGACTAAGTAAAGTCTAAAATTACATTATCATCAGATTTCAAGCATCTCATTTTTAATATCCATGCAGCTTCTTGTCTGCACAGAACTTTAAAATGAACTCCCCCTCCGGAAGTTTTATCAATGTGTTCCGAACATCCTACTTTAGGACAGGAGGGATCACTAATAATGTTTGGAAACACTCTATTGGGGTATAGAGGATTTTTTTCATTTTCTGTGTGTGGTTGTTTTCCCATAGTGTTAATAATTTTAGTTGTGGATAATGTTGTGATATTGTTACTGGGTCATTTTAAAAAGTGATTGTCTTGTCATCATGTGGTGGTATAGTGGTATATTGTGCTGAGCAAGTATGGGGAATAACATAAGTGTTTGTTGAATGCAGATGTGTCCATGGGATTCATATGTGCTTTAAACCCAGTAAATCAATTGTGTCAAGAATTAACTATCAACTACCACATTTCTTAATATGTAATAGTTTTTCAAAATATGTGGATGACCTGCCAACCAATTCAAAAGACACTACTAATCTTTCAAATTATTATTGGCAAAATTTTGAGTAGAGACAAAATTATAGATGGATCATTAGTAATGTTCAATCTTTGTACATTTCCATTCAACATAATAAAAGCATAAGAAACGTTAAAAAAAACAACTATTGGATATGGGTACTAACATAGAGGAAATTCATAAAGATTTCACTTAACTTATAAAATAATTTATTTAACAGCATAACTATTTTAAATTTTTAGTTCAGTTTTTTTATTCAAACCTGAGGGACTGCCATGGGTATGATTTTTAACCCAGCTTTGCTCATTTGAGCAAACTAATATATGTATAATAACAATCTATATGTGCAATATATGATATTTTATAAATACTATATTGATGATATTTTAATAATATGAGATGGTACTATTGAGTCTATTAACACTTTTTTTAACATTCATTGGAATTAATAATTATTACTTGAAACTTAACTGTAAAGTAAGTAAGTAATACATCTAAATAATATTTGGACTTAATCATAGAGAAAAATGATATGAAAAAAGTATTGAGATTAATAATTTAAACTTAAAATTTATCTCTAAAGTAAATGATACCTCTATATAATATTTGTAGTTAATCATACAGAAAAATGGTAATGAAGACAGAACTAAAATCTTCATTAAACATTTATTTACATTATCAAAGAGTGCATCTGTTGAAATGGAAAAATAACTTTGACTTTTCCCAGTTTTGTAGGGTTAAGAGAAATAGTTCAAATGATCAAGATGGCAAAGAGAAACTTAAAGTGCACTATGAGAGGTTCAAAAGAAATGAGCCTTACAAAAATATAGTATTCAAAGGAGTGACCTACTGATATACTATTAAAAGGAAAATAATTTGCTAGCTCTCTTTAATACAGGATAAAACTTAAGTGAAAGACAAATAAACCTATTAGCAAAACATTATAACATACTTTTCTGGGATCCAGCTCTTGCATCTATAAATCCTGATAGACCAGAAGTATTTTTAAATAAAGTTAAAAGTGTTTAGGATGTAGTAGTACAAAGTATGTGTAAGGATGCTGCCAAGAGCAATGACACATTTCTAAAAATAATTAAGAGATTCCTTAATTGTAGCAATTGCAACATCTGTATATACTCAAGCTCAACATTTCAAAGTTATCCTTTAAATAGAAGCAAAAGTTTTATAAAAATGAAGATTGTATTCATTGTCAGACTAACTTTATTATGTTATTTAGAGTGACCTTATTTAGGATATATTAGATAGGAAAAACTAAGAATGCAAAAAATGCATGTACAGGAACAGTTTAGAAATATCAAGAATGGCATTGAAAAATAAAATGCAAATATATATATATATATATATATACTCATAATTAGAGATCCATTTGACTCTCAAACTGATGTGATATGCGTACCTTAAAATAGAATGAATGAGGATTATATGGTAGTCTTAACACCCACAACTTCTTCAATTGTTAGGGTAAATCAGATGAACAATCCAAATTATCTATAAATTTACCAGACAGAATCATAGGGCTTAATTAAGAGATGGATGCAAAGGGGATTATACACGCAGACTGAGCAATTCTTTGCAATTGCGCTTGCGTGTTAGCTGCTTTGCGTGTGTGCAGCCATCACATTGCAACTTCAGATGCACAGGGGAATCCATCGCAGAGATAGTGACAGGTTGTCAGAACTTCCGCAGGATGGCTGCTTGATGTGCATTGATGTTACCGATATATACACAGGTAAGTGACATTCTACACATATGAGAAGGTAGCAGAGGGCGTTGTTATGCTCTGGTAAGCTTTGCAACAATTAGCATATTATCACAGCTGTAATGCATACCAAGTTGCATTAGCATGCATCTCTGAAACAGACCAATAGTGTACTATGGGCCTGATTAAGAACTGCTCGCTAGATGTGATCGCTCGCATGATGTGTATGCAATTTGCATAGGCAGTGCTACCGCCCAGCAATGCATTACCACACCCAGTATGTGTTAGAGAGTGATCACATAATGTATGCAGAGACCCACCAGCCTGTTTTAAGACTCCCACTTGTGCACGCCATCTCCAGGAAGTGTATGCAACCATCGGTACATCAGGTAGCATTGGATGCTATCGCAGAGCTTGAGGCTGACCATACCCTGCCACAAGCACTGTAAAAACAAGCCAGGTGACGGGTACGATGATGCTGTCTTTTATTTAAGCACGCCCTTAAAACACCATTGAGATGCTCAGGCACACCTGCGTTTGCACCTCCACTCCAATGTTTTTAATGGGCAGCCCGTTACCACCTAGAAACGGCTTCCCCTGTCACTCACTCTGCTGGGCTGTCTATGTGCAGTGAGCGAATATATTGTGAACTTTTGCTAAGGTATGCGCACTGCGATGTATACACACTGCATAAAATAGGCAGCAGCGAGAGTATGCATCTTAGCGAGCAGGACTGAATGAGCTCCTATGTTCCATAAAATTTAATGTAGGTATACAAGACTAAAAACCCATACTTCAATACAATTTAGTCAGAGCATACCACAAATTTCACGTAAGTCTGTTTTAATTATGCCATTCATATGTCAAAATAAACAAAGCTGTGACACTGCACACACAGATCCTCTATATGTAAAAACTATGACCTTCTCCAATATAAAAGAGTGTACTGTACCCAGTGGCATAACTAGGGTATTTGGAGCCCAGGGCAAATTTAAAAAAAATGGGCGTGGTCACTTAAAAATGGGGCGTGTCAACATGACACACCCCATTATTTTCAAACTGAACATTCCTATCCATATGCACCTTAACCCCAGTAGTACCCCTTATACAGTACCCCCAGTATGCAGTTGTGGTCCCTCTCATGCAGGCCCATAGTAGTGCCCCTTATACAGTATCCCCAGTAGTGGTCCCTCTTATACAGCCCCCAATTAGTTTCCCTTACTCAGTACCCCCAGTAGTGGACCCCCAAATGTAGTGCCCCACGTAGTGTTCCCCCTTATGCAGAGCCCCCAGTAGCAGTCCCCACAATGCAGTTCACCCAGTAGCGGTATCCCCTTATGCAGTGCCCTTTTATATAGTGCCCCCAGCAGTAGTCCCCCCATGCAGTTTTCCCAGTAGTGGTCCCCTTATGCAGGCACCCTGTAGTGATCCCCCCTATCTAGTGCCCCCTGTAGTGGTCCCTGCAGTGCCCCTAGCAGTAAGCCCCTTATACAGTGCCCCCAGCAGTAGTGTCACCCCCTCCCATGCAGTGCCCCCAGTAGTGGTCCCCCTGATGCAGGCTCCCAGTAGTGACCCCCCCCTATCCAGTGGTCTATGTAGTGGTCCCCCGAGTGCAGTGCCTCTAGTAATACTAGGCCCCTTTTAGAATGCCCCCAGTTGTAGTCCTGTAGTCCCCCCCCAAGTAGTAGTCCCCAGTAGAGTAACCCCCCCCAGTAGAGGTCCTCCCAATGGCACCCCCAGTAGATGTCCCCCCCAGTAGTAGCCAACCCCTCCCTCATTGTGCAGATAGGTTTAAAAATAAATAAATATATATAAAAATATACTTACCTGATTCCACGCTGCTCCTGTCCGCGATGCCGCTCTCGCCCTCCAGTCCGCCCGGGCTGGCACGCTCAGCATTATGGGACTGACGTCATGACGTCAGTCCCATTACCCACTGCAGGAGCCGGACGGAAGTCCGGCTCTTGCAGTGGGTGCTGCAGCAGTCAATGAGAGTCTATCTGACTCTCATTGGCTGCTGTTTAACACACGCTTCACCGCCAGCGCTGGCGGCGATGCGTGTGTTATGCACAGCCTGAGCCCGCCTCCTGGCGCTGTTGGGCAAGTGCTCAGGGGGAGGGAACGGGCTCAGGCATGCAGCACAGGACCGGCGCTGGAAGCCTAGCACCGGTCCTGTGCAAATGTGTAGCGCTGACCGCACTCATTGCGGTCGGCGCTACACTGGCTATATAGGGCGGGCGGGGTGGTACCGTGGTCCAACGGCGCCCAGGGCACGAACCCCACTCGCCCTGCCCTAGTTACGCCACTGACTGTACCTGTCTCTCATAATAACACATTGGTGGTTTCATGCAGTACGGCGTCCTTTCCTTAGCAGACAGAGTGCCTGATTCAGAGCCACTCGTAAGCGGCCGCTCGTTCGCTCAAAGCGATGTTCGCACAACTGCGCAAGCATATGGGTTGTAATACGCATGTGCGAACCAGTCATTGCGGTTGGAAATTGTGTGCTCGCAAAATAGCGAATGCCTGCTATTTTGAGTGACAGGATGAGGCGTTTGTGGGTGGTAACAGGGGAAGGTGCTTGAAAACGGGGAGTGGAGATCCAAACGCAGGCGTGCCAAACGCTCAAAACGGGCGTTTTAAGGGTGTGCATAATTAACAAAGCAGCGTCATCGACCACGTCACTTGGTTGTCTTTTAGCCTGAACTGTTCGCATGATTGCGGTAGGAAAATCCAAACACAAGCACTGCGAGCAGTTCAAACGTCTTTCAATGTACTCGATTAATCAAATAAATAGCGGAGATGACGTAGGATGCGAGCAGCCAGGGGGCGTTTTAAAAAAAATAGCGAACGCATGTTTCGTTCGCTCGTTCAGACATAGAGGTGTCAACAGACCGCAAAGAGCGAGCGCTCTATTTAAATATCCGGCCCCTTTTTCTGAACGAGCGAGCGCAAATAGCGTCCGGCTCTGAATCAGGCCCAGAGTCAAGTCTTCTTCCATTGGAGCAGTTATTTGCATGGTGTTCTGAAAACCTGCTTTTAACTGTTATATGTCATCTTGTACCAATTGTGTGGTACTATTTATGTGGTAGGCGGAATTAACCTATTTTTGTACTGAAATGTCCTATTATTATTCTATTGTTTTTTTTATTTGTATGAATTGCGCATTAAATACTAAAAAAATTGATAATGAGGTAGATATTTTTTTCCTATTAAAGTCTCTTATGGTGCAGTCGCTGACTCAGAGGTGATTCTGAAAGAAACCATCTATTTATGGTGACATAATTTGACCCTTGGACAATAGAAAAGCTTACTATATTATCTCATTTTACCTTTTTGCATAATTGGGAAATTGGGAAACTTTGCTTTTTTAAATTGGGGGAGGTTATGTTTTTCATATATATATATATGTCATATGCAGTGTCATAAGTGGTATAATTAAGACACATTCCTTCCTCCTTGTTTTACAATACAGATACAAAGACTGTAGTATCTATATTGTACATTGTATTATGTTCTGTTGATTGAATATACAACTTATAATCAATTTCAAACTATTATGATCCTTTTTGAATGGGGTACAGTACTGTACATGGAATATGCTATACTGTAAGTTCAGAAGTGTCTTCCTTATTTGGGAGCATTGCATGGTGTAACTAGGATATTTGGTACCCAGATTAAAAATGGCGCCCCCACCCCAATTGTGTGCACAGGCATGGCCACATGCCAAAAGGGTCATGGCCACTGAAAAATGGGGGTGTGTCAACATAACATGGCACCATTTATCATCACTCCTTTCCATTCCATATGCAACTTAATGCCCCCAGTAGTAGTGCCCCTTAAATAGTATTCCCCAGTAGTGCCCCCAGTAGTGCCCCTTATGCAGTTCCCCCAGTAGTAGTACTCCTTATATATAAAACACACAGAACACAAAATAATACTTACCCGAATCCCTGCTCCTGCGCCAACTGCCATTCTCTCCCCTCATCCCACTTTGCACTATGGGGGAGACATCAAGGCAGAGCTCATGAGTAAACTCCAGCCCAGTGCTGGCCCTGGGTGCAGCAGCCAATAAAAGTCTGTCTGACTGTTATTGGCTGCTAAAACAAACACACCGCTGCTGGGTAGTACACTCACTTGTCAGTGACTGTACTACCGGCGCAGGTGGTGGTGTCTTTGTTTTAGTATATAGTGTTGCTGTTGAACCCAGCGGTGGGGGGGGCACTGCCAGACACCATCCAGGTCATTTCAGTTCACACTGACCTGGACAGCAGCTGGCAGCACACACACACTCTCTGCCGCCGGTGCTTAGGGCAAATGCCCCGCTCGACCCCCCTTTAGTTACACTATAGGAAACATCAATTATTAATATTTCTGTAAAAGTTGTCTAATGCTTGCTTGAGGTACATAAAAACCTTTTTCATTAAATTGACAAATGTGGAATGTACTACATTATTGTTCTTTTCTACTTGGATCTAAGGAACTACCACACATGAAAATAAAAAATTCACTGAAAGAAATGTCCACTCCTGATTTTTTTTAATGAGCTTTTTATTATCCAATTTTTGGGATTTGGGATGCAGATACACACATGTTAACCTGTACTTTTAAAACACCATGGGCCTGATTCAGAGCCGCTAGCAAAAAACGAGTGCTCGCTCTGAATCAGGGCGGTCACTTTTTTGAAAAAAAACCCGGCCTCCTGGTCGCTTGCTAAGCTGTGGGTGACACCCACAGCTTTTGCAAGTGGCCAGGTGATGGTCGCGAATATTGCGACCATCGGGCTTGCAACAAGACCCTTATGGTAGGGTGTCATCTGACGCAAGCCCCATGGAGCTTCCGGCACTAATAGAGCAGGAAGCTCACTACTAAACATCACTGGTAATGTCAGTATGGCCGCCCACAAACGGCAGGCATTCCTTCAGGAACGCCTCCATTTGTCCAGCCTCGCTCCGGGGCTCGCTACAAATGGGGCAGCTGTCGATGTTGATCGACAGCTCAACCCGTTTTGTAGGCGAGGTAGGGGGTCCACCTCGCCTACAAAACCGGGCGAGCTGTCAATCAACATCGACAGCCGCCCAATTTGTAGCGAGCCCCGAAGCGAGTAAATTTCTCACTCGCTACGGGGCTTGTGCACGCGCATTGCGCACGCCACGCTTGTGCATGTGCATTGCACACGCTGCGCATGCGCAATGCACAACTATTGACCTGCTTGCGAGCGCATAACGCTTGCGAGTGGGTCTGAATCAGGCCCCATGTGTGATAACCCTTCTTTCATGTATTTCTATCTACAGTATCTATATATACATTTCCACACCAAACATTTGTACAATACCAACAAGCAGTCTCAAGGAGGTAGATAAAAATCTATTAAGTACAATAGTCTGCTAGCTTCCTCAAATAAAATAAAGCCATATATAGTGTAATACATTCATAATTTGTTATCAAAATGAACAGATACAGTTATTCATACCAGAAAATAGTCCAGCTCATCAGAATATGTCTTTTTCTCTCTATTGTGAACTCCAATACTTAAAGATCCTTTTCAACTTGAAATGCCTATTGTATTTGAATATATCACTTTATACACATAAGAAATTACAATACCTGAAAGAACACGATTCATACAATAGTATAGTATATCAAACAAAATTATATGCAGTATCTCTCCTGCTATAATTTTAGTCTGATTACAGGAAAGCATCATATAGGCTCATCAGAATAATAAAGACACCAAAATTATATCTTTAAGGACTCTATCTTCCACACACGCAGTATGAATCCTAAAAGAATGGAATAGATGGTCCAATAGTGTAGTACTGTAAAACACTTCTATTTATTCTATATATTTTTGAACAAAAAAAACAAATTTCTGTACTAAAATAATTATAAAACACAGCATATCTAAAACACCAGCAGGAAGGGTCTTTGGCCAGGAAGCAAATACCACTACAGTGCTGCATATGAGAACTAGAGACTCAGGAAGAATTGTTTTGTTTAACAACTTCCTCAGTGGAATCGTATTGATGTACAGATGCCCCCTTAGTTAAAGAAGGAGCCAACATTTTCTAGCTCATGAGGTACCAATTTTTCCAGCACCCAAACTTGCATGGGATGAGGGACATCTCTGGAAGTGGCCTCACTTCTGCCCTGACTAGGTAACAAGGGCATTGTGGCACTTCTGCCCATAGTGCAGCATTGCTCCTACCACTATCTATTTAAAAATATACAGGTCAACACAGTGAAGAGAGGGAAGAGTCCAGGCAATTGTTATTTGATTAACAATGTCCCAAACAATAAAATAATACAAACAGGTTCCATATTTGTGAAGAAACATGGGTGACACAATTTTGGTTGAGAGTAATCCATATATATATATATATATATATATATATATATATATATATATATATATATATATATATATATAACAATCTAGAGCAATAAAACCAACAGGTGTGATATTTCTGAATGGCAGTTGACGGCTCAATTTTGGCCGTGATTCTCTAACACTGACTATATTGTAATAGGGTTTACAAAACTTTAATAAGGGATGGGATCAGAGAAGAAACTAAACTTTCCTTCACCTGGAACCAAAATTCACCTTGGCACAACCACCCTTCCCCAGTACTATAATGAACAAAGTAAACATATGAACCTAGAAGGGAATCGGTATGAAATACCGCCGAACGCAAGTCCGGCGGTTCAAATCCCGACAGCGGCTGCCCAACATGGGTGAAAATCCTGATTGTCCCTAGGTAAGTATTTACAAACCTAACCTCCCCCTTAACCCTTACCCTCCTAAGGGGTACCTAACCCTAACCTTCCCCCCAGTGCCTAACCCTAATCCCCCCTCTAAGTGCCTAAACCTAACCCCCCCTTCCCCGCCACCTAAACCTAAATCCCCCGGGGGTACCTAACCCTAACCCTCCCTCTCCCTAGCCTAACCCTAAGCTCCCAGGGGTGCCTAACCCTAAGTCCCCCCCGGCAGCCCTAAACCTAACCCTCCCCCCCGCAGCTATCCGCAGCGGCGCCCGGCAACACTTCGATCAGGATGTCGTGTGCTGATCTCCCGGCGTTGGTAAAATGACGTAGATGTAGACCCCGGTCATTTAACCCTCGCCGGGATAAAGCAGTTGGGAAACCGGCCATCAGGATTATGTCCGCCGGCTTCCCAACTGCATACCCCTACAAGAGTTAAACTGTTACAATTGATTGAAACAAAAATGTCCTTGCATTAAAACAATGTTAAAGGTACTTTATGAAATGAATGAGCCTGAGTGAACAGTAACCCAGTGTATGCCGGAAGAGGTGATGCAGGTTTGCTGAGCCTAACTAGCTCCTATTCTTATCCTAATGCTTCACTCCAGTTTTCTGTGGCTTCTTCTGGCACCCGTGGGTCCTTCTACCTGCTATTGGCTTCAGCTACCGAGTTCCATGCTTCAATGTCAGGAGTCGTGGGCTCTGTAGTGCTATTCTGGTAGCTTCAAATGCATTTATGTACTTTATTTAAAGGGAAAATCTAACCAGATCCATGTAAAACAAACTGGGTCTCATCTACATTTGGAGCTAGGTTTGTACAGGATTTCTGTACTTGATTCTGCACCAAAAATGTGTGTGCATATGTCCATTTATAGATGTCTGCATATGACTGAAATAAAATAGACCTCCATAGACGCAGATTTTAATATAGAGGGTTCAATATCCAATAATATTATTAATATTATTATTTATTATCACACATATTCCGCAGCACTAAAGTAGTAACAATGTCAAGTCACATGCTCTCTCTCTGCTTTCATTACACCATTGTACAGTAATGTGGGACATAAGTAAGTATATACCAGAGCCGTAACTAGACTTTTTGGTGCCCCGGGACAGAAAGCATTGGCACCCCCCTCCCATTTTTCAAATAGGGACACTAGATGCACGCCTGTAAATGAGGTGTGGCCTCATGGGGAACATCTGATATGTCCTGTACTGATCCCAGTGTACCACTGTTATGCAGGTGTCAGTACCAAATATAGTGTGAATCCAATGTCTGCAATGATGATACGGAATAATTATGCAGTATAACTCACCAGCTCTGGTAAAGGTACTCGAGGTGTGCTTGTAACACCTGGGTCTGGAATCGGTGCCAGTGTTCAGTGCTGCTATCAGAAATTGTGGGGCAGATAACTCCATGTGTAAGGTGTCTGACTGCCATGTAAGAGGTGAAAGGTTTGAGTCCAAGGTATGACTGTATTTTGAAATGTATGTTTTAAATAAATGGAAATATGACTGAAGCTGCTTGGGAAGTGGCCAGATGGAGAGGGAGTTGGCCAGGGAGGTGATAGAGGTGGCCAGTAGATGTTGGGAATAAAAGGAAGCTACAAGTGAGAATGATTATAAACAGAAAATGTTAATTTGACAGTCCAGAGCAGCGCACCCTGCCCTGTGTGGTGGCACATGTCGTACCACCCTAGTTATGGCCCTGGTATACGCAGTTGTTACTCCTGACATATGCTTGTCACAAATGCTACTGTTTATTGAGCAGAATGCATCTTACAACACCACAGACTCAACATTTGCATTTTTTTATGCATTTTTCATACGTTTTTTTCCTATGTGTAGTCTGACCACTGATGCATCCACTTATAAATTAGCACCAATAGGTTCAGCTACTGCAGAAAATGTCTTATTAATTAAATGTATGGTGTGCAGCCTAAGTGCAAAATCGCTGACTCTGCCAAATAAAAGGAAAATGTGTCTGAACAGCATAAACCTGAATATTAACAAATAATGATTAATCTGTAACTCCCAGTGCAGTTTTCCAAAGCATTTATGCATAGTGTTTTGAAGAGTACACAGTTGTTTTACATTTTTGAGAACTGGTAAGAAGTGATTAAACTTCACAAAATACCTATAATTAATTCCACATTTCTTCAAAGATAGAATTTTCTTTAGGTCCTAAATTAATACCTGCTTCAGAGCTAGGCTTGAATAATAGGTTTCTTTTGGTTAAGAGGATGAGTGATGTTGCGTTTAAAATTTTACACATATTGCATCGCTTCAGGCTGCTACACAGTACAAAGAACTTTCATTGATACGATCTTACAGTTTTGCTTCACAATTGTAAACATGTAAATTTAGAATTTCTTTATTTTCTAGACTTGAAATAGAGGTGACATGATGTGTTAATTGATTTAGCCATGTGGTGAGATTGGGGTACAGTACAACAAAGCAGTCTTCAGCTGGCCACACACTAGACCAATTTACATCCAACCATCCATTTAGGAGCAAATTGCTGATCATCATTTACTCCCATACATTACCAGATTTTCATTCCAACCAATCAACTGGTTGGCTGGTTGGACTGATCATCTTTAGATGTGTGGCCAGCTTTAGAGGAATACAAATGAGTGGAATTCTGTTTAGGGAAACATTAGATATTCCATTGCCTATTGTAGAACTACACAAATATTCTGCAGAATAATTGTGATTATTTTGCTAATCTCTATCTAAAAGAATCATCTTTTTTGAAAAGCCTATTCTATTAGCCAGGCTAATCTATCTAATAATGTTGAATGGCTTTCATTGGAAATTAATACAATCAAGTAATAATTAAATCTACAGTTTATAAATCAACACTGTCATTTTTATCAACAAAATGCTACATTATTTTTTTTTAATAGTGAATGGAGTATCTTTACATCCAGAAGAGGTGATCAAGCTTTCCATATCTTGTTACTAGAGATGTGCGCTGACCTCCATGTTCTGGTTTTGATTTTGGTTCTGGATACATCTTTGTGTTTTAGTGTTGCAAAACCACCCTCAAGTGTTTTGGTTTTGGTTTCAGATCTGGGTTTAAAAAAAAATAGCTAAAAAGTTTAAAAAAACAGCTGAAATCATGCAATTTTTGCATTTCAAAACCTGAAATTCAGATTTAAAATCTGTATTCCGAACCGTGGGAAGATCAGAACTGCAACTCAGATCTGTCCAGATCTCCTCAGGATATCAGAACTGCGACTTGGAACTTTCTGGATTCTTGATATTCGGGTGGATTTAGATTTCTGGAGAACCAAACTACTCATCTTTACTTGCTACAGCAGATCATTTGACCACTTAATGCAAGATATTAATATTTATTAAATCAATCACACAAATCTTTTTGCCAGTAAATGTATAAATAATGCTAAAATAGCATTACACATGTGTTCTAAGAACATCCTCTCCTAGCTGACAGTTTGTTAGAAAAGGGTTAGCATTAGAAGCTGGGTTGCCTTAACTAGAGACGTGTGGTTCGGTTCTCCAGAAATCTGAATCCACCCAAATTTAGTGAGTCCGGATAGATCTGGGTCACAGTTCTGAACTTTCCACTGTTTGGAATTTGGGTTTTGTCATCATGGAATGCTCCTAAAAATGTGCAGAAGTGCAGAAGTGGTTAGTTTCTTGATAGTAATTCTGTCGACAGTCAAAATGTCAACAGCATTGTATTGAGGGGACAATGCCGACACTATTGTAGCGTTACTTGAAGCATTGTAATGGTGTCAACATTATAACTTTAAACATGATGCTTTATGATCAAGTTCTAATGCCAACACTGTTACAATGATTTAAATAACATAACAAGTGTCCTGTCAATATAATGCTGTCAACATATTGACTGTTGACAGCATAAATATCAACAATTTGTATGTATCTTATGCACATGGCAGGACCAGAGCTGATTTTGTGCTGAAGGTGCACATTTTACGCTTTGTGAGTTACTTCGGTAGAGAATATACATTTTTAGAAAAAATATTGTTTAAATGTAAAGGTTTTCATTTTTATACATATTCTGAAACATGAATTACAAATTCTGAGCACATATTATTGCCTACCATGGAAATTCTCAAATGTATTATTGCTGACATCCTGAAATTGTCCCCATTGACAGATTTCTGCTCCTTGTCTTTTTATTGTCTCTCGCAGTAACTTATTTGCAAGCCCCAGTGCACTATTTTTTCTGCAGCTTTGTTTGTGCTTTGCAGATGTAAAGGTTGATCTTAATATACTGTCTGATCCTCATGTGGACAGTTAAAGCTGCATCTTTTAATTTTATAAACTTTTAGTAAGGTATAAAATGATGTAAACATCACAGATCAAGTCTAAAAAAGAATGATACTTACTGTGAAGGCAGTCTATAAAACGTAAAAGAAAGCACTCAAAATGTCAGAAAATATAAACAAGCAAACATTAAATAAAAACAAAGTTATAGAAAAAAAAGACTCAGTCATAATTTGTTTTTGACACTACAACATGAAAAACCCTGGGGCATGTATTGATGTTATAAAATGTCACTAGACTATGGATCAGTATAAAATATAACAATTTATTGTTTCAAACACTCTTAAAATTGCAATAAATTATAGCAATAGAAACAATTATTAAAATGAATGCAGAGTGTAAAAGAAGCATTAATGAGCCATCATGATGCCCATAGATTTAAATAATGAGCAATGAGGATAAAAACATTAAGTTCATCTGCACAAGTGCTAGCAGTACAACGTAGGGTACCTGTTGTGAGTCTCCTGACTTGTTGAAATGGATCCTCAATCTGAGGTGTTTAGGAAATAAATATATAATATATATTATATAATATAATTAGAGTTATGAAGTAAGGTCTTTGTTCTTCCCACCTTACGGCGGTCCAGGTAGTGCAGTCATGCATTTTTTACCACTTGCAGCAATTGCGACTGTTTTCTTTACCACTTGCAGTGGCTGCATCTTTTACCTCTTACTGCTGCTCCGGGTGTTGTAAACAGTCAGAGGTAATCTGTGCAGCTGTCTTCCCCGATATCTTTCTTGTGGTTGTGGCTTCTTACTTCTGCTTGGGCGTTTACCTTGTGTCACTCCAAACAATTCCCCGCACTCTTAAGACAGCCATAAACTGCGCAATAGTGCAGACTCTGGCACACATGATGGCCAGAGCAATGGCACAATTATCAGAGGGCCTCAACACTTAACGTTTGTCCAAAGGATCAGGCAAGTTTGACCAAACTATCCAGACCATTTTCAGAATGATTGTCAAGCATGTCCATCCACTGGATGATAACCATTCAGAACAATCATTTTATGATTTCTTGTTGTACAAGCTAATCAAATTGTCCAAAATGTCATCTAAGAAAGGTCTTAGTACTGTCTCCATTTCATATCTTCATTTGAAACGTGTATTTATAATAAATTCTCTGGCCATCATCACATGTGAATGAATCAATGTGTAAATTTTAAGACATCAGTATGCCCAATTTTTAAAAGACTGAATTCCTACAGTGCATTTGCAAAGAAAGTATGTTAATCCATTTTTAACTTGAGTTAGGTAAATCTGAATCTCACCAATTTGTATAGTAAGTGTAATGCTAGGTGTTTTGAGTGCTAGGTGTCATTTACTTTGTTCTGTGTTTGCCGGTAAATATTCTCTGAGACACATTTTTATATAAATATATAGAAATACCATTTATTGATGCAGATAAGTGATAATGGCAAAAGCAGCATTCAATTCAATTAAAATAATTTAAAAGTAGCGTTGTGCATAATCCCCTATGTTTTGATTCTAAATCATCATCATGTTTTGGTTTCAGTTTTGGAAAAACCACCCTGAAATGTTTTTAATCATGATTTCTTTCAAAATTTATGAAAACAGCTAAAATCAGTTAATTTGGGCCTGTTTTGTACCAAATTACTAGATTCATTTTTATTAATTTCCAGTCAATTTTGACCACCGCACAACTCAGTTTACAGGATTGTTTTCACCAATATTGGTCAAAGGTTGCAGTAAGCAGACTCGTTGAACTAAGAGACATAGCAGTGGCACAAAACACATGGTAGTTTAAATGAAAAAATATGCAATAGAACATCTCTAAAACATGTGGCCCAGAAGTGACAAACCGGATGGAAGTTTAATAAGCTATACAACCCTATAGAAAGTTTTCATTTTTCATTTAATTTAGTAAAAGGCAAAATATAATATGCTGTATTATGAAATCATAGGCCCCAGGCCACAAGAAATTGATTATTGCATAAAGTACAAAGTCTGAATTAATTATTAAGTTAATAGCAAACTTATCCTGGCAGCAAATCACAGAATCAATCAAATCAAATAATGCAGATACAAGATACAGAACATCAATCCCTGCTACAAGTGGCTGTCCAGAACAAGATGTATGCCTGTTGTGACCTCTAGAAGAGCATTGAGAATCTGGAACTAATACTTCAACATCTACTAAAGGAGGGAAAGCTGAAATAAGCAACTCGGAAAATTTATAAAAGAGAATCTCATTACCAGATGGCACCTGTTAGTATTTCCTTTATACTGTCACCATTAATATTCACATTCATTGTACGGTAGCATAGTGATGATAATCATGTGGAGACTTGCAACATTGTCTTCATGTGGTCAGAATTTTGCTTTGAAATAATATAATTTTGATTTAGGCCAAAACCTTCAGTAAACTATAGCAATACATGCTACCCATCAAACACACATAATTTTGGCAAAACCCATAATGGAAAATGGTGCACAGTGGAATTGTTCTTGGACCCTCCCACCAACCCTTGTGTGTTATATTAAAAAGTAAATGTAAAGTTTAAAAAACTAAGCACTTCAGAATCAGGGACTGCCACTTTTGTGGCTGAATTGCTTGACTTGTTTGGGCTCCCACAAAAGAAAATTTCATGGTGGTTTGGTTAAACCAAGCTACCAATGGGTATAAAGCTAACAGTGTTGTTAATTATTATCACAGTTGAATAAATAATTTGAATTAACTCACTGTAAATGATGTAACAGGGAGGCGGTGTTTAGCTGGTTAATGCTCCTACCTCTACATATGTATAGGATTTGTGTAAAAAAAATTCCACATGGAAGAGAGAACAATTTTTTTGCCCAGGCATGACAATTAATTTCTTCTTAACTCTGGCAAGTGCTGCATCAGGTGGCCTATTTACTTTGACACAAACAACATAATTCACCTGAATTTGTTCAACTTGTTCTTGTCCAACACATTCATCATTAATATCGTCAGATACATAATACCCCCTTATCCTGTTGCACTTTCATAGTAGCATCCTCAATTTTTTTGTCTAAACCATCATTATTAGTTTTACTACTTATCCTCACATTTGCAGAGGGTTTAGAAATGGTGGAAGGAGGCTTTTCTAATATAGTCTTATAATTAGTAATGTTAGACTCGTGCATAGCACTCATTGACAACCTTAGATTCTCTGCAGAGATTTGTGAAGTTTATGAACACACAGTTTGTTTTTCATCCTCAGTGTTTTTTTGTGTGCACTGCATAGTCAAAATACAACAATATGATAAATGCGTTGGAATAGGTTTTTTTTTTAGTCAAGTGTGTTGGTGGTGCACCTAAAAGTCAGTAATATTTACTAGATATGCAAAAAGAAAAAGAAAAAAAGACTCTTTTATGGTGCATTCTTGTTAAGAAATAATGTTGATAAAAAATAACTTTTATTGAATATTATTAAAAACCATGTACAGCTACACCTGTACCTTGTAAAGTAATTAGATAATGATTTCCAAAAATAGGGAAATAATGGAAAGTAATTTAATGAAAGTGCTATTGGGACAAATGAGATGTTTATTTCTAAATAGTACATTTAGAAGGTATTGTAGTCAGGGACCTAACCTATAAATTGTCCTTTTCTGTAATTGTGTATACTCCAATTTGAAACCTTAGTATTAAGGTCCATATTTGTACTATGGTTAAAATATAATACTTTTTTATTAATTTGTGAATCCTCACATCGGATAATTCTAACTGATGGAGCATTAAGGGAATTTTATTGTGGTGGTGGGTACACACAAAGAAATAATGTATAAAGAGAAAAACATTTTTCTAAATTATATTGTCTCAACTAAATGTTCTAAAAATAGAGCAATAGAGACAGAGTAACTAAGGCAATATTTTTCAATTTATTCAGTCCATCAGTTGTCATTGTTTCATATGATATATCAATTACACGTGTACTCAAAAAGTACATAAGTAGTACATTGCCAAAGCCACAGAAAATATAAAGGGCATACAATCTTTTAAACATAGCAGTGTCTAGCACAGGTATAATAAATATACACAACAATGTATCTAGAGACAAAAGTAAGTAAAGTTGCAAGCTTCAGACAATGTGCAATTTGAGAAGAAATAAGACTTGCTTGTTTAAAAAAAAGAGTGTAGCTGTAAAATACAATTCACAATTCAAACAAATGCAAGAAAATATATCTAGTTAGTAAGTTGGAAAAAAAATGACAGATATAAATGATTAGATCAAGTTCTGGACTGTAGATATATAGTAATTAGATAGAAATGTCTAGATAGACAACAGATGTTAGACAGTCAATAGTTAGACAGGGAAAAAAAGTCAACAGGGACAAAAATTAGACATGAAAATGGTCGACACAAAAATGTAGGACACATGATTTTGTTTTTTAGGGTTAAGTTTAGGGTTAGGCACTAACTGGAAGGTTAGGGTTAGGCACTTACCACCATGGTTAGGCACTTACCCATATGGTTAGGGTTAAGCACCAGGAGGAAGGGTTAAGGTTAAGCACCAAGGGGAGGGTTAGGGTGAAGATTAAGGCTAAAAAACAAAAAGAAATGTGTAGACCATTGTATGTTGAATTTTTGACCCTGTCGACCTTTTGTACAAGTCAACCTTCTTACATGTTGAACTTTAGTGTGTCTAACTTTTGTCCTTGTCGACCTTTTGTCCCTATCTAACTATTGACTGTCTACCTACATATTGTCTATCTAATTACAGTCTATCTCTTATACCACACCAGTTTAAAACAATAACAAGGTACATTTAAATACAAATCACATTGCACATATATGCATTTTTCTGCAGAATATCACATATCAGGAATATAGTAATCACTTACATTGCAAAGGACTGGAAAAAATAGTAGGTTTTAAATAAACCTGTTTCTACTACCTACCTGCGTGCCAGGGGCAGTGAACAGGTTGGTGATCTAACCTTGAAAGGACAATAGATAGACACGTGGACCTGTGGTTGGAAAAAAATCTGGATGTTTAGAGCAGATTTCACACTCCCAGAAGTTCCATTGAGAATCCCAGTGTGAATGAAGAAAAAGCTATAATAGTGTGGTTTTGGATACCTACTCCTGTGCTACGGTCTGTGCACAGACCGCAACAATGTTTTGAAGACGCACGTTTCACCACTGGTGTGGCTTGATCATAATTTGGTCTCAGAAGATGCGTGAATGTATTTGGCCCTGGCTCTTGTAATAAGCATTTTAGTGCATGAAAGATCAAATTGTAAATCAAGGCCACTCTATGAGCCTCTTCTTGCCACTACATGTGGTGTGTGGCATGTTGGAAATTTTAAGATTTTTTGGCATAATTAAAAGTTGTTGCATTTAAGATTGTAAAATACTTTTTAGATTTGAGATGCCATTTTTTACACCTTCTTTCCCTTGACCTTCTTTAAAAGTGAATGTTGAAGGGCTATGATTACCAACACTAGTACTGTTTTAGATATGTTAAGTGTATGTGTCTATTAAATATATATTTTTATTGAGAGAAGTCTTGTTGAATTGAATTAGAGTCAAATGAAACAGAATACAGTATACTATTTTATACATAAAGTCCATGTATATATGCAAAATCTATTTAGTTTAGGTTTTTTAACAGTAATATATGCTGCCTCTCCAAGACCCACATTCTTGAAATATGATTTAAACTGAATTATGAAAAAAACTTTTTTTGCTTTTTTATTTATAACAGAAAAAAACAAGTCTTCTTTAGGGTGCAGCTCACTCATGCACAGCACAGCATTTGTTGGACACATAATTTTGAAATCACACTGTCTCTGCCCTCATACACAAGTGACTATATATATATATATATATATATATATATATATATATATATCTTGTAGTATAGTTAGATATCTATACAGAAAAAAACAAACACAAGTTCACTTTAACAAACATACGCAACAGCCTATTTGTAGCATCAATTGCAGGTGCTACTATGTCTGAAAAAATGAACACACAGTAGCCTGTTTGCAGTGCACTGGATTGCAGTGAACAATGTGTTCAATTGCAATTTTTAAACATACATATGTGACAAAACACGTTTGCTCTCTTTCATGTACAATGCACTCCCATTAACGTGGGTGTCATTTTTTAACTGTGCATTGAAGCAGATAAGATAATATTATTGTTTATTTATATGGCACCACAAGTGTTTCATAGCACCTTACAAGGTACATAATCAAAAAGTGAATTGCAGTAAAATACAATACAATGAAGGACAAGGACATGGATAATATACATTGATACATAGGTGGCCATAACACCCAATTAAGCAACAAAGCATAGGCACCAAGTGCTATGTGTCCTAGTGGGGAGTAAGAAGTAGATGAACATAAAGTAAGGAGAACACAAGAGGGTAGAGGGCCCTGCTCACAAGAGCTTACATTCTCAAGGGGAGGAGCAGACCTACGGGCATGATACAGATGGGGAAGATAGGGAGGAGAGATCATGTAGTAGCAAGTTAGGATGAGAGCTGGAAAGCATTGATGAAGTAGTGGATCTTGAGAGCCCATTTGAAGGATTGTAGAGAGGTGGAGAGTCTGATGGAGAGAGGGAGAGAGTTCCAAAGGTGGGGAGCAGCATGGGCAAAGTCTTGGAGGCGGGAGTGGGAGCAAGTAATCAGTGGACATGAAAGGCAGTGTGCATTTGTTGAATGAAGAGGGTGGACAGGAGAGTGAAGGGAGATGAGGTCAGCAATGTAAATGGGAGAGGAGTGTGTGAGGGCTTTGTAAGTGAGTGTGAAAACCTTGAATTGGGTTCTAAAGGGAAGGGGAGCCAGTGGAGGGCTTGTAAGAGAGGGGTGGCAGATGAAGAGCGTTTGGAGAGAAAGATGAATCGAGCAGCAGCATTGAAGACAGACTGGAGCAGAGAGAGATGGGAATTGGGGAGGCCAGATAGGAGAAGGTTACAGTAATCCAAGGATTGAAAAGGGTCAAGGAGGGAGTGGGAGGATAGAAAGATGGTAAGGCGGTTGTAAACAATACGCTGAAGGAGTTTGGATGCAAAAGGGAGGAGTGAGATGGGTTGGTAGTTGGCGAGAGTGTTAGGATCAAGAGTAGGTTTTTTAAGAATGGGGAGACAAGGGCATGTTTGAATGCAGAAGGGACAGTGCCAGATGAGAGGGAGAGATTGAGGAGGTGGGCAAGATGGGAACAGGCAGAGGGAAAGAGGTAGCGAAGTAGACGTGAAGTGATAGGGTCAAGGAGGGAGGTGGAAGGGGGGAGGACTGGATAGGGGCCATGACTTCCTCTCCAGATACAGGGGAGAAGGATGTCATTGTAGGTAAAATGGAAGGGGAGGGATGACCCAGGAAAGGAGGAGGTGTAGTGCTGGGGGACTGGTGGGATATGATGCCGTATGGAGTAAATTTTAGATGTGAAGTAGGAAGCAAAGTCAAGGGCAGAGAGCAAGGAGGGAAGGCAAGGAGGGGCTGGGCAGAGGAGGGAGTTCAGGGTGGTGAAGATACACTGCAGATTTGAGGACTGGGAGGAGATGAGGTGCTTGAAGTATGACTATTTAGAAAGGGAAAGGGCAGCACTGTAGGATGAGAGCATAAATTTGAAATGGAGAAAATCTGCCTTAGAGCGTGACCTACTCCACTGTTGCTCGGTGGTTTGTGAACACTTATGCAGATATCTGGTGCATTTGGAATGCCAGGGTTGAAGAGTGGAAGTGCAAGCGTGTAGTGATATCCAGAGCAACAGAGTCAAGAGCAGAAGTAAGCAAGGCATTGTATAGGGAAGCAGCTTGTTCAGGGCAGGAAAGAGAGAGCAAAGGAGAGAGAAGCGAGTCAAGTAGGGAAGAAAAGAATAAAGTGTTGATAGCCTCAATGTTACGTATAGTGATAGTGGCCTTGGGAAGTAGAGGGGGGGAGGGGAGAGGGATAAGTTAAAAGAGAAAAGGTGATGGTCAGCGAGGGGGAATGGGGATTTGGAATAATCAGAAATATCACAACGGTGAGTAAAGACCAGATCAAGCGAATGCCCACTCACAAGGGAGGGTGAGGAGGTCTATTGGGAGAGACCAAATGAGGATGTGAGGGTAAGGAGTTTGGAAGCAGAGAGTTCAGTGGGGATATCAATTGGAATATTGAAGTCACCTAAGATAATGGAGGGAAGATCTGAGGAGAGAAAGTGAGGGAGCCTGGAAGCAAAGTTGTCAAGGAATTTGGAGGGAGGGAGGGCCAGGGGGACAGTAAATGATAGCTACTCACAGGTGTACTAGTTGGAAATGATGTATAGCATGAACCTCAAATATAGAGAATGTAAGGGATGGTTCAAGGGGTATAAGTTGGTAGGTGTAACCAGGGGATAGAAGGACGCCAACACCACTACCACCATGGTGACCCCCAGGCCAAGGGGTGTGAGAGAGAGCTGCAGCAGAAGTGGTGTCAGAAGGTGAAATTCAGGTTCCAGTAATGGCTAGGAGATGCAAGTTGTTGGAGATGAAAAGGTTATGGGTGGGAACCAGTTTATTATAGACTGATCTGGCATTCCAGATGGCACAGGATGAAGGGACAGTGTTTGTGGGAGAGATGTGAATGAGATTTTCAGGATTACTGTAACAAGTATGTGTGATTGATTTTTGGGACCGAGATGAATAGAGTGGAGAGATTGTGAAGGCATCAATGCTGGGAAGGGAACCTTTAGGTGGTGAGTAGGGAGGGAGCTTAATGAGATGTGTATGGATGTGGGATGAGGTGACTTGGAGAGGAGGGTTGGAGGAGGGATTAGCAGTGGGGTAGTAGGACCATGGTGGGGTAGAAAAGAATGCAAGTGTAGTAGTGGGAGTGTAGTAATGCAAGTGTAGTAGAGGGAGGAAGGCAGACAGAGGAGGGGAGATAAGGGAAGGAGAAGGTGAAGGAGGCAAGGGGAAAAGGATAAAGGTGGAAGAAGAGGGCAGAGCAGAGGATTAGGTAGACACTGAGTGAGGGTGGAAGTGGAAGAAAACAGGGTCATGGTGTGGCAGAGGTGGTTAGGGGGAGGGAAACAGGAATAAAGTATGAATGTGAGTGACAGTGCCGGAGATTTGCAGAAAATCATGTAGGAATACAGTGGATAAAAAGTGCCTACACAATAGCAAAAGTTTATTATTGAGGCGAGTAAAAGTGGAGATTTAATAGGTGGAGAAAATTAATGTGAAAGTAGAATATTAGAAGCTAGATTACATGTGGCAGGGCATAGGACTTATGTAACAAGACATTATTTCTAAGAAGAAAATTGAAATTGGTAGAGAATACAGTGAGCTTTGAGGTCTGTGTAATCAGAGAGCTAGGACAAAGTTTAACAAGTATAATGTTAAGTTCTTACATTGAGCAAACAGAATCCAGTGAATAATATCCTGGCAATGGTGACATCCGGTATTTGCATTGAATAAGTAGCGCACCGCAAGTTAAATATATGTAAAACACAAACATTATTATGTGCCATCTCATTTAGTACAATGATTTTTATTTGCACTTCTATTCATATGCGCTTGGTTTGCATTAAAATCACATCTTACACTTAAAGTTTTAACACCATTGTTAATGTCTAATGCAGCTGGGTGACATAATGTAGAAATGAAGAGATGTGGAAAGTGCAGATCAATGCATAAAGTTGAGCAGAGTACTTTAAAAATATTGAACCTGAAATGCTCTCTATATGGAAAAACTGCCCTGGCATCTTTAGGGCAGGTGTCTTTACACCATTTAGCGATAGTATACAGTACAGATGACCCATAATGAGTATAATGTTTATAGTGGATTAGTCTTGACACACAGTGATCATTTCAAGCACCTGGAGGAATGACAGTTTACACTGCCTGAATGTGATTGGCTAGTCTCTCACAGATCATTGTCCACTGCTAAAGTATTGTATTCAGTACTGTAGTTTTCATCTGTGGAGCAATTGTCACCCAGCATTTAAAATGTGTACTGCATGGCATGTGGTCTATCGCGGCATACAGTATGCCACACCACAACATAACGTGACATGCCATGATAGGGATGCCAGAATGCAAAGCTATGAGCAAACATGTAGCAGGATACATCTGTAGCTTCTAAAATTCAACAAGTTGTCTATTCTACATAGCTATAAAAATGTATTATTTATTTTAACCTATTAGCTAATTGAATAGTAATGTATAACTCAATTCCTGCTGTACATGAATCATTGGCATCACTAGGAGGGTGCGGGTCTCATTAGGTGGCACCAACTGTAGTGAAGCCTCTGCTCTTCTGACATAGTGTAGTGGTTGCAGGGTCTACATGAGATCAGACTGGATATGTGTTAAAAATGTATTTGCAGCATCTCAGTCCCTGCAGCAATTAATTACATTTTTAGCCCTTTGTGTTCCCCTACCCATCTGCTAGTGTGTGTTCATTAACAGGACCTATACTTGTATAAGTAAATGTAATGTCTGTTTTATTCATAACCAGTAGAGCAATGTAACACCTCACAGAACAGAAGACTTCCTGAGTTAATTTCCACCTCTGCAGGTGACACTCCGGACCTACACCTCCTTCCATTTGCCTCTCTTTGTCTCTTACTGGAGTCTGTCAGACTACAAGGAGCCAACACAGCAGGTGTTCATCAGGGAAGTAATATCTGGGGGAGGTAGAAAGAAGTTAGAGGATAAGTGACTCACACCAATCAGGGAACAGTACAACTCCCCTGTGTGGTCACAAGGACCATGGGAAATTAGAAGATTTCAAAAGAAGTCACCGAAGGCAGCTCCAGATGTTAGCCGCTGACTTTGGCTATGAGGTTTTGCACTTCCAAGGTATTAGTGGAATGCATCACCAGTTCTGTGTGGATTTATACTTCAGAAATTATGCGTGGACCTATACGCTGTCACTGCTGTATGTTCTGTGATAGTTTCTACTGTACAGGATCCCAGAAACGCTGTGTGGACCTATACGCTATCACTGCTGTGTGTTCTGTGATAGTTTCTACTGTGTGGGATCCTGGAAACGCTTGGGTGGACTCATAGGCTATAACAGCTGTGTGGATTTGGTAATAGTTTCTACTGTGTGAAACGGTTGGTCTCTAGCTATTTTGTGGACTTGTCCTGGGACTTTATCCCCTACTGAGATTGGCCCTATCTAGACTGCTAAATGCAAATTGCCTGTTCACAGTATTCTTGTCCTGATATATTATCTATATCTGTGTGCTGTGGAAAAATAAACCATCACTTTGGTTTCATCTGCTCGGTGTCTTGGTGATTGAGAGAACCCTGTATCCTCACAGGTGAGCAGTCAGGACTGGAAAGGTGAGGAGTTGGGACTGGAAATAGAAGTTCTGACTAGAGAAGACAAGGAGGCAGGATTAATTGTTAAACGAACCCCCCTAAAAGAAAAGTTTAGATCTGTCCCTGCACCCTTCCCATCTACCCCATATACCTACTACTACTTTCTGTAATCTAATGGCATCTTAGTGGTGTCCTAATAGTGTCTTTTGAAGAGCAACTACAGGAAACACCCTCTCCATACTCTCTCCTGTGTGAAATAGCACCTAATCACTAGGGTGGACTCTTGTATGCAATCCAAAACACATGAGATATGAGATGTTTGAGAAAATTAAATGTTGCCTAATTTTTTTCAAGTTGCTCTGTCTCAGCTGAATCCCTTATGCTTATGCAAGTATCCATGGGGCTAATGTAAGGATCCAACTGGCTTAAAGCAGAAAACTGCAACCCCCACCGTTTTACCTTTCACAGCTATAAAGTCATTGCTAGTATCAGCACTTGCATCTTGCCCATGCTTGGCCCAAGAGATCAATCAGAAACAGGCTCTCTTTCTGTACACATGACTCAGAATAACATGGAAGTATAGCTATGCACCCACCACATGCCCACATTACTCCCATAACATTACCACAAGCTGTTATAGTTTAGTGTAATCTCATGATCGCTGCCCAAATCACACCTTTAAATGGCAATTTCATGGCTAAGATCTGCCTGGCTGGAAATATGCAAAAAATGTGTGAATTCGCTTCTGCACATACTGTACACTTTATCAGGTATAGCCAACCTCGGTCCTTGAGAGCTTCTAACAGTTCACATTTTCCAGACCACCTAGCTGGTGCACAGGTGTATTCATTACTCACTAACACATTTGAAAAGATCCACAGGTGGAGCTAATTATTTCACTGATGATTCTGTGAGGAGACCTGGAAAACATGCACTTTTGGTAGCTCTCGAGGACCTGGGTTTGCTACCCCTGCACTATATGCTAAGACCCTCTATTTGCATCTATTGATTCCTAACAGTTGCTAGTCGCTATTTAGCGCTGCAAGTCGCTTAAGAAAGAATTGCTTTCCAGTCCAATCGTGTGGTTCCAAAGCACAAAAAGTTATTTATGTAAAAAGTAAAACAATAAAAGATTTAACAATTAGAGTAAAAAGCAATGAAAATAGTACAGCCGATACATATGCTTGCGCACTGGTCCCAGTATACAGTCATCAATCCAGAAGCCTGCTGTCGCATAGAAGATGTCTCTACACTGAGGTCAGGATGCAGCCTATATACTTTACAGGTTTCGGAGTTAACAAAGGGACAAATTGACAGGTTCTCATTGGTTCTTGCTTCTGGTCAATCTGGTCATTGGTCAGTTCATACGGTGTCATCAGGGGTATGGCTCATTCTTCCAACAGTCACATTGTGTAGTTTCCCACCGAACAACTGGTTAAAACTGGCTACAACACTGCATACAAGTTATAACATTCTATTCAATAACTCCCTATCATCCATAACTAGCGGACGCATGATGCGACTTCTTTGCCGATAGAAACGGATGTCTGCAAATAAACAGGGAATTAGTATGATACCAAACATGACATGTACACTGTATTCTGAACCTTAGATCTCGTTTAAGTACATATTACATTGTAATTATTAACTAACAATACCTTTAATAACACTGGTTATTAACTGTAATGTGTGGGAACCCTTTTATATGTATGCGTTCGCATATGTGCGTCTGTATAGTGAAATAGCAAATGTGCGTAGGTATGTATGTGAATATGCTTATGAGCATCTATGAGTACGTATGTGAACATACATACGATCGTCTATGTATATATATATATATATATATATATATGTGTGTGAGTTATGTGCATCAGTGTATGTGTGTGATGGATTCGCATTTGTGCGCATTGGATTGCACGACGCAAAGTAACATCCTGGTATCACGTCATCTGACCATATATCGTCAGATAATAATTGTAAGTGATCAAATCCAATTATTTAACTTTGACACATCCATGAAAAGTCTGTACTGCTGACTGTATAACAACAAAAGGTGGCATACATCATAATCACAGCTATGGAAGCCCCTTCTTATTATGATTAACTTCAGTCATACAGTAAATGAAGCTGAGATTTATTTTAGATATATAAAAAACTTTAATTCAAGAAAAAGATGGTAATGAAGTGGTTAGAGGACAGCGTTTGATGTGATGTATTACAAAATGCGCTTCCAAAGTGTTTATTTTTCACCGCAAACCTACTGTAAGTGTTGGTCTAGTTACATATACACATAATAGCATAATAATAACAAGGGAATTCAATTGTTAGCACCCGCAGCTCCTACTAATGGGCGCCCGATGGAGCAATTCAATTGTTGCTCTGTTCAGGCGCATATAGCCACGGGATCACACATTTCTACTCGCAGAAATGGTGCGCAAAAATGTGTGTTAAGTCCATGGTTTGGGTGCGCTAACCAGAACTTTAGATGGGTTTGGCAATTTAACGTGTCTAAAGGCCTGATTCAGACCCGCTCGCGAGCGCATAGCGCTCGCAAGCTGGTTGTTGGCCTGGCAGTGTGCACGAGCGGTGTGCACACTGCACATGCGCTCACCCTGGAGCGAGTGAAAACTTCACTCGCTCAGGACTCACAGCAAAACGAGGCGACTGTCGATGTTGATCGACAGCTCGCCCCGTTTTGCAGGCGGGTCGGGGGGGTGGCTGGCCAAATGGAGGTATTCCCAAAGGAACACCTGCCATTTGGGGCGGCCCTACTGACATCACACGTGATGTCAGTAGGGAACTTCCTGCTCTATTAGAGCAGGGAGTTCACTGGGGCTAGCTGTGGAGGAGACCCTACCCCAAGGGTCTTGTCGCAAGCCCGATGGTCGCAACCATCACGACCATCACCTGGCCACCCGCTAAAGCTGTATCAGGCCCTAAATCTGAATCAGGCCCTAAATCCGATCCGATTGGGCACGACATGCGCAATAATTAATGGGCACCCAAAGACAGTTGATTTGCTACATTGGGAGCCCATTAATTACTGCAGTGAAAGAAACAATTGAATTGCCCCCTATAAGTCTAGAATCAAGGTATTTTACAGTGAGTACAACCTGCACATCATAAATGAAGTCCAGTATGTGTACAGCATGTGACTTGTACTGTACTGTACCAGCATAATCCTTTAACAGAGAGGACTGACCAGAAGTGACTTTAATATAATCCTCATAACTGAGCCTAATGCAAATGTTAAGCTCATAGCCATAAAGACATTTAAAGACTCACTTATTAACAGATATGTTATGACAAATTATTCTGCAACTAAAATATGCAATGAGAACAATATAAACGCTAATTAAGATACTTTTTGGAGCTTGATTACATGTATTAAATTCATCTTTCCCCAGAAGGGAATGGCACAAATAAGTCTATCACATTTATATTCACTTTGGGGAATCCAATCAATTCTTATCATACTCCATTATGAAATTACATTTTAAACACTCATCAATGATGACTTATGTGTTTCTCTCTTGAATCTAAATGTGATCATATGAGTTTAATCATTTTACACATGATTATATTGTATACAGTATCAGCATAGTATTTTGTTTTACATACTTTACACCTGTGTATTTTGGACAATGTCAAAAACATGGATGAAGACACAGTAACATAAACAGGGTCACGGTTTCTTAAAAGAGAAAATAGATGAAAATCACCATCAAAAACATGTTGCCACAGAAACATCCTCTGGGATGCCATGTTTGGCTCAGTTTTCACCTGGAATACTTCTTCTTGATTTTGGCGACACAGTTGCATCTTGTTCCAATGTCCCAATCACTATGTTCCATTATGCCCCGATAGTATATCAGCTCTAACAGGGTGGTTTGAGGGGAGCAGATGGGATCAAGGTTCAGCCTAATGATTTTCAATGCTAGGCACACCACTGGTAATGTGGCCACATCCATACCATGACAATCCATTGTGATATGACACCACCTGCTCCCAATGCATTCTCCAATCCCAAGTAATTTAACGCAGCTAATTTAATTTCCCCCTGAGTCTGCTTATTTGTTCGGGAACCAAGGTTCATTTCTGAAAATAATGTACTGTATATTTTTTATTCATTTATTTAATAATGATCACAAGGTAATAGTATTATTTGAACTCAAACACAACTGCTGGAAATGATACAGACAGCATACTGTAATCTCAAAAAGTGATTAATTGTTTATTATCTTCATTTTTTGTTGTTGAAACGATCACACTTCTAGATGATGATGTTACATGTTTCACATGCCTTTGGTTAATGTTTATTATTGGTTTTGTCCACTTTGGAATAAAGGGGGGAATTTTTCAAAGCTTGGAGAGAGATAAAGTGGAGAGAGTTAAAGTACCAACCAATCAACTTCTAACTGTAATTTTACAGGCTGTGTGATTCAGCTCAGTAATGGCGGAGGGGTCGTGATTTATCATCATCATTTATTTCAAAGATGTCCATCTCTTTAGGACCTATGGAGTACATCTCAGTGACACCAGTATTTCACTTTTCCTCAGGGAGTTTCTTTTCCATATTGTAGCATCACTTGGGAAGGAGGATGTGGTACCTTTTGAACCTGGCCTTGGTGGGAAAACATTGCACCTGATTGGCCACTGGGCACAAGGAAAGTGAGCAGTCAAACTCCCGACCTTTCTTTGACTTTGAGTTGTCTTGGCACATTTTTGTCTAAGGGTGTAGTGTCTAATGGGTGTCAGTTGTTCACCATGGACACTTGGAGAGAAATAAAGTTGAGAGAGTTAAAGTACCAAGCTACCAAACAACTTCTAACTGTAATTTTACTGACAGTGTTTACAAAATGACAGTTAAGAGCTAATTGGTTGGCTCTCTCCACTTTATCTCTCTCCAAGCTTTGATAAATCTCCCCCAAAGATTCTTACAATAATCTAATGGGGCCTCACAGGGACTTATTACCTGATTCCAGGAGTCACCTGCATCTGTGATCGGCTTATTCTTGGGCATCACTACTGCTGTTCATGGACCAGTATTACAATCCAACAGAGTCTTTGATGTCACTCCACAGTGCCATCTTCTCAAAGATGTCACTGGGTAAAGTTTGAGGAGGAACCCACTTGCCGGAACAAGGTAAGTATACTTAGGGTGCATGGTGTGTGGTGTGGGGCCCCTTGTACCCAGGGGCCCATGTACACCACTAGAACCCCTGGACCCATTATAAATATGCCTTTATTCTTGTGTACTGTACTAGCATGCACCTAAATGTGCAAGTCATGAGACGCTCATTTTCAGCGCCCATGAACACTGTGACACCGTCGATGGTTCTAGACACACCACCATCAGTGCACCATCACGTGCACTTGCACCTGCCCTATGGCCTGTGCAGTTTCTCCATCTAAACATGGCTTCTGTGGAAGTGTCTTAGCATCTGGGAATGCAGGCACTATCACTGACAAGCCCACAGCACTACCATCACATGCCCGTGGGTTATATTTTTTGCCTGCACTTCAGGTCACCAAACATTTAGCCTCTTTTTGATACCACTGGTCCCATGTGCAACAGCAGCTTTGTGTGTACACTCTGAGTAATGCATGCACTGTAGGGGTTGTCAAAATACTTTGTGCATGCGAATTAGCAAATAATTGCTCAACTATGTGAACATCAACATTGTGTGTGGTTTGCGTTCACCTCTGAATCAGCCCAAAATACTGCTTTTCCTATAGTTATAACCTTGGAACTTCCCCTCTAAAAATATTATGAATAGATGCAACAACGTGTATGTGCACTTTTGATCAAAACAACAATTTAGTAATAAACTCTGCATAACCCCAATTCAACAGCCCGGGTTACAGTGCTTTGTGCCTTAAAGCTCCCTTTCTCTAGCTGTCCACCAGGCACTGCAATATATAATTATTGAACATTTACACACTTTTAGCAGTATTAATAATAGAGGAGTGAAAGCCTATTCAGGTCAAGATTCCACCAATATTCACGTGAGATGAACATCACAAAACATCGGCTTTGAAAACCTGTAACAATTTTTCTTCTGATGTGTTCCAGCAAGAGATCAAAGGGAGATGTGACAATAGGTCCTTATGACAGAGAAAAATCAGTATTTTACTGCTGGATGGGTTATAAAATATGTAATCACAGCAAATTGGTTACAGTAAATGCACAGTAATAGGATAACACTCTCCAAAACTGTTAATGCAAAAGTCACATAACAAAAACAAAAACATATTTTAATGTTATACAAATTACTTATTTTCATTTGTTACCCTATATAAGTATCCTTTCCTTCACATATTAACAATACAGTACAGTTTTAGAAATTATAATTTATTAACATTCTTGACATGACAGAAATAACTTCATTGACACCACTCAAACATCACTGATTGTAAATGTAAAGCATGCATAATACTATTTGTAATGATATGCACCCAACATTTTCAGAAGACAGAGGTCATGGCTTAACAGACAGAAGATGTGGTGACTACAATTTATGGATTGGGTCAACTGGACATGGGCATGTCATATAGATAGATTGGGTAAAAACAACTTTGTGTCGATTTTTTTTCTGTGAAAGGTATAAACATTAGGGATGTGGATTTTTTTAAATAAAAAATAGATAAAAAGTTTTAAAAACAGCTAAAATCATGTAATTCATGCAATCCAAAACCCAAAATTCGGATTTAAAATCTGAATTCCAAACCGCAAAAAGATCAGAACCGCGAACCGGATTTACCATGATCTCCTCAGGAGATTAAAACCACGACTCGTATTTACCCAGATTCATGAAATTCAGGTGGATTCAGATTTCTGGAGATCCAAACCGCACAACTCTAATAAACATATACAATAATTGTAATACTATAATAAGTCACCCTTTTATGGTTATGTCTTTGGGTCATTGTCTTTGGTCAAACAATCAATATGGCAGTTTTCCTGCATATTTAAAATATGAATATTAGGGAAGATACAGTTCTTTTACTAACATACTGTAAATACACTGCTTAAGAGCGAGCAAATTTCTCTTTAAAGGAATTATAGCCAATGTATCCATATCATACTGCACAACATTATGAAAATAGAATTTGGGATAAGCCAACAGAGAAGTAACATTTGGGGTCGTGACCATGTCATAAGGGGAATATTTCAAACTGCTGTATTGTTAGGCTGCCCCCAATGTTCCTCCCTTCCTCCTAAAACACCTTTGACTTGCTGCAAATACAGTACTGTATGCAAAATGTGGTCAAATGTCCATCCATGGACATGCCTTCCAACTTTACATGAGTCAGGTTGAACATGCCAATTGCAAGATGGTAGAACAGTCATCACCAAAATCAGAATGGTTGGGAGACATATAATAGGGTTTTCTTACATTGTATTGTTGAATAATCAGTAAAACATGCTGGGTATAAACTACTGTATTGTCATCACTGGAAATAAACAAAACTTCATAGAATTCAATGTTATCTGAGGGTGGAGCTCTTCTATAATAATACAGAGCAATGGCTTTTGAACAAAGCATTTGTTGGTAGTGAATGTCACACCATTTTACCGAGCAAGAAGAACAACCTGTAATAAAGACATGCTACTTAAAGTGAAATAGGTATTTGTCATAAATTCCCCTTTTCAATAAAATCAATAATACCAGTTTCTAATGAGCTCACTTCCATGCTTAATCATTTGAAGCCTTTTTTCAAATAGATGTGAAATTATTTTAAATCCTTTAAAAACCTCACGTTCGGCGACAAGGTTGAATGAAAGTTTCTGAACCGAAGCTATCCTTGAATCTTCAACCAAATTATATTGCTTCCCTCTTCAATCCAGGATACATCTAACAGAAAATGAGTTTTAAAGCTATTAATTTCTGTAATAGAATGTCTTCCAGATTAGTGACATGTGAACCTTTCTCAAAGTGCATATATCAAAGGAAGTGTTCCCTTTGTATGTATCTTTTTTTTGTTCTGTGACTGAATGTGTGACAGTGTGATTGGGAAAAATCCATATATTTACCGACTGAGATAAAACAGGGGATCCATTCACAGTGTCATCAGACGCTGCTTTTCTATTCTTTAATGCTCACCTTCAAGTTCTGATTAGTTGTAGCCAATTACTTATTTATTTCTTTTTGATTTACTAGTTAACTTTCCATTTGAAACATACTGTAACCGAAGGCTGAATAAGTCTGATGGAGCATAAACACCTAATTTGGGGATAATAGTTTTAATAGTCTGGTATTTTCAGGGTAAAAAACATAGAAGCATAGGGCCAAATGTAATAGGGCTCGAGTTTTAGTTTAAATCCAACTTGCACCTTCTCGCATATTTTGAAGGTGCTAGTTGTTACCAGGACTCGCACATGTAATAGCTTTCAAACTTTTAAGCTTGAAGCTACTACACTATGTGATTCTGTGTGAGTATTTGACAACTAAAATTAAAAGGTGCGAGTTATACAGAAGATTTCACATATCAGTGAGATCCGTGAAGGCTTCTGTCTGTGTGTTAAAAATAAAAATGATGTGCACCCCCTCCCCAGAAGCATAACCAGCCCCAGGCTATGTACAGCCTATATTGGCTTTTAAAATACACGGGACAAAATGTGTAGGGGGCCCCTGGAATTTAAGAACCAGGACCGGGCTATGTACAGCCAGTCCTGGTTCTACAAATACAGTGGACAAAATGCATAGGGGTCCCCTGTATTTTAATTACCAGCACAGGGCTTTTCTGATCCAGTCCTGGTTATGGAAATACAGGGGACAAAATGAGTAGGGGTCCCCTGTAATTTCCATAACCAGCACCAAACTTTTTCTAGCAGGGGGGTGGTAATGCCACAGCCAGGGAAAACCTTTTCAACTTTTCATATGTACACACAGAAACATGTACATATATCAATGGATATGTGCATGTTTCTGAGTTTTTCTGACCTGCTTAGGATAAACTTTCTATCCTGAAGCTGGTGTATTGTTATTGCGATTTCTCAGGCAGTAAAGTGAAGCACTCACACTCTATTACATTGCCTGAGTTCTATCTAGAGAATGGAAAAACATCTGGATGCGAGATGCTTTTTTGCGAGTAATTGTATAGCCCGAAAAATGCGAGTTTAACTATAGTCGCACCCTATTACATTTGCTAGTGAGTCAAAATTGTGAGTTTAGCGTTAAACTCACATATTTTTCAAAATTTGCAACCTATTACATTTGGCCTATATAATTTGATGGCAGATAAGAACCAATTGGTCCATGTAGTTTGCCTTTTTCTTTCACCTTTTGGTAACCTCAACACTATTTGATCCTTAGTACTTTGTAAGGATATTCTTGTGCCTATCCCAAGCATGTCTAAATTGCTCTACTGTCTATTCCTCTACACCTCTACCACCTCTGATGGGAGGCTATTGCATTTATCCACTACCCTAGCTGTGAAGTAATTTTTCCACAAATTTTCTTTGAACCTACCTCCCTCCAGTCTCAATGCATGTCTTCATGTTCTAGTACTTCTCTTCATATGAAGAATGTCTCCCTCCTGTACCTTTTAAAACCCTTGATCTATTTGAAAGTTTCTATCATGTCCCCTCTTTCCCTTGTCTGTTCCAAACTATACATATTAAGATCTTTTAGTCTTTAGTTTTGTGATTTAGGCCATTCACAATTTTAGTTGCCTTTTTTGTGGTTTCTAATGTAGTAGTTTATTGACAGAGTTAGCTCAGGGTTCACCCTATATGACTCTGTGTTAAAGGTAGTACAGAATGTATAACTAGTGACCAGTATTGATTTGCTATGTTTTTGACTGTACTTGCCTTACCACTGTCCTTTGTTTTTTTCTTTCTGTGCAGCTGCCTACAGCAGTTCTATCTCTGTTGCCCTTTATTTTTGTCCTGTTTCTTTTACATGCATTTTCTTTCTCTTTCTTCTCTCTCTTTCTTTGTGTCTCCACCATTCTGGTCCAGCTCCATGGAAGTTAGTGGAATTTCCTCACCTCTCTCTTCTGTTTTGTCCCTGCATCAGCAAGCAAGGCAAGCAAAATGACAGTCCTCTCGACATGTACGTCCCCAGCTACCACTGCCTGCTGTGTAATATTTGCTAGGCACAACAGCTGGAGACTTCACCCTGTGCTGGCACCTCCAGCATAGTTTGGTCTCTTGATTGTATTTGAATCCTCTGACGCTTTAGGTGGGTTCCAGTTGTAGCTGCCTACCCTCCAGCATTCCACCTTTGGTGTTGGCTTAGTATGCCTGCCCATTAGTTCACTACTTCTTTTATTTGTTCAAAGCATTATTCTGGGTATTCTGCTCATGAAAAGATGGGTCCAGTATCTTTCTATTTCTATTTCTTACTTGGAAATCAAGGTGAATTTGGTTGTGTGTAATTGCTGTTTGCATGCTGCCGAGATACAGTGCCTAGTCGAAATGAAATGATGCTTTTTGGTCAACAAGGTGACTTTTAGGGAGGTTCAAACCCTCATTGGTTACTTGAATTTTTGTGCTGAATCATTTCAATTGGGAGATGTCTTCTGCAGCAAACGTCATCAAGTTAATTCTGAGGGATAAGGCTTTTTGTCCCATTTGCCAGACTTAGGCCAGAACTTAAACCTAATGCCCACACAGTTGCAATCCCATACACAGCTGCTGTCCAAAACTATTCAAATACTGCAGCCACTGTAATTTGTATTTTGATGCCCACCAGCAGCTTTGTAAAGCTTTATCTCCCAAAGTTCCAGTAGCCTTGACCAGCAATACCACCAACAAATATCAAAATGGTAGGTCTTTTTCAAGGTGATGGACTTTCAATGATATCAATATTTTCCTTTCCATGTGGCTTATGCAATGACCTTTTTTGGAACATCTTCTAAAGGGTTGATTAATTCTTGCCTATTAGTGAGTAATGTTGTGCATAATGAAATGTTCAAAAATAAACCAATGAGACATGGGGCATTGGGTTACACTGCTGGCTGAAGTATCTGCAGGTGTTGGCACATTGGTCATGGTAACTTCATACTCATGTCTTTATCCCTCATGTGGCCCACAATGATTTGTATATGCTGATGGTACCTCCTGTACCAAATTACATTGTTTCTACTGTTTTTCTGCTGTTTACTGAAATTGGGTTTGGATGCATCCTCTCATGGGACATTCATTCCGGATTGGCATTGCAATGTGTTTCTGAGTGCTCATATGCATCTACTGTATTTAGGCTCTACAACTTTGGAAATCTGTGGCTAACAAGAAATATATTAGCAGTTCAGGCCCACATTATTTTGCTCTCCTTTGTTGTAGTTAACCAAAGAAGTATGATGCTCTCCACCATTGTGTGCATGTGAACCTGACTCACTGCTGTTTCCTTTTTAAAGGTTTCCTTTTAATTTGGGCTGATTACCCTATTTCTTGCATTGCCCACAGCTCTCTCTCTCTTCCTCTGCATTTGCTGTGTGTCCATTGTTATTTGTAACTTTGTAACATTTTATTTGTTATGCTCATTCTCATTGGTTGCTTAAAAATCTTTCCTGGAACTCACATGGGTCATTGTTCATTTACTGGGAGGAAAATTGTCTTTTGGGGAATACTTTTATTCTACTACATGGTTTCTGTGTGTGGTGGCTTGGAGTGCATGGTTTCTGCTAGGATGGCTTATTGTGTCACCTCGTACAACATACTGTAGGTCAGTGGCAGGTGTCGAGGTATCCCTATGATGGTGATGTCATTGACATGGTTCAGAGGAGCTTAATGCTTCAATTTGTGATTCAGCTCAGCAATGGGGGGGCTGTGAATCATCATCCTCTCATTTATTTCAATGATGTCCTTCTCTTTAGGACCTATGGAGTACATCTCAGTGAGGCCAGTATTTCACTTTTTCTCATGCAGTTTCTTTTCCATATTGTAGGATCACTTGGGTAGGAGGATGTGGTTCCTCTTGAACCTAGCTTGGTGGGAAAACACCTCATTGGCCACAGTGCACAAGAAAAAGTGAGCATTCAAACTCCCTACATTTCCTATCACTGTGTGAGTTGTCTTGGCACGACTTTGTCTAAAGATGCAGTGTCTCATGAGAGTCAGTTGTTCACCATGGACACAAGGGGCCAAATAGGGTGAGAGTCACATTTTTAAACTCAGCCAATGTAATAAAGTCACAGAACATACAAACTTGCATGTTTTTAAGACTCAAAAAACTCTCAAGATTTAAACTCTCATCCAGGTGTTTCCTGTTTTTAAAATACTCGATCAATGTATTAGTGTGAGAGTTTTACTGCTAAACTCTCATATTTTCTAAACTCTCACCCTATTACATTTGGCCCATGGAGTGAATAAAGTGGAGAGAGTTAAAGTGCCAACCAATCAACTTAACAACAAAATGGCCACTTTGAAAGACCATTTGGAACAACAATGCTGGATAGATGACAACAAGAACCAATCAAAGGTTACCTGTCCCTATAAATACAAGCAGGAACCAGCACATATGCTAACACTCCCCCAGAGGAAGGCCTAAAGGGACGAAACACATTGGGACCCACACTCAATCTCCTGCATGATACTGAAATTTCTCTGAATTCCGAATCACGTGACCGCTACCTGCCCCTAGAGCGCGCTCTACCCAGAAGAACATAAGAGCCGGACGATCAGCGCTGCAATGCAGAGGAGACTGTTCCACTCAGGATGAGAGAAGGAGAGGAAGCACAGCAGTAATGCGGCTCACCCCCCACCGGCAACACCGCAAAACCTGCTGTACCAACCACGGAGCTACACTCCAGGTTGACGCTAAGCAGACCACCAGGACCAGGTGTGCCGCTTGTTGCATCCCTGGAGAGAAACCCGGTGAACTCCAGACAGCCTGAAACAGAGACTCCAACATACAGGTACCCCTGCACTTGTGTTACCCCACACAGTGCGATCATCCTCTTTATACCCATCGCTTCACTTGCTGAAGAAGTGACTGAAAAGGATCAACTCAGGTTGGGACGCCACCTGTTGACTTCCTCTACTATAACAGCATAACCATGTTACCAGTTTACTTATCACGTGCATGGGATTCACCTTCCATATTACTGTACCCGCATTGTGACTTTGACTAGAAACAGTATAACCTATTGTATCTTGTTGTGGTTGTTTTACTACATTAAATGCTGTGTATTTTCACTATCTCTAGTCCATAGTGTGTATGACACTCACTATGTCACATGGTATTATGCCCACTGTGTTGTACATATTACTCGAGAATCATCAGTCATATACTCCTTAAAATACAGTAGACAACACCAGTACAGCACCAGGGGGAGCGCATTAGATTATTATTGTGTATTGTATTTAACCCCAGAGGGATTGGCACCCTCATATCTAAGTGCCGCATACCACGTCAGATATAATCCAGTGCACAGGAATACCGAATCTCTTATTTTAAAAAATGACAGTTAGGGGCTGATTGGTTGGCACTTTAGCTCTTCCACTTTATTTTTCTCCAAGCAATCTATTGCCATGTCAATTGGTCTGGGATGCCTAATGGAGTGGTTGAGGTCCCAGTCGAACCTCACAGAGGAGTGTGCCAGGCAGAAGTTTTACCCCGGGAGCCTATTCGGACCCAGGGAGTCTGTTCTGAGCCTTCCACTGGTTGGATTTGGATGAAAACTTCACAGAGTGGTAATATTGGATCCCAGTAGACATACTTGGGTGTTGAAGTCCTAGTCGGAACTCCCTTTGGTATAACAGGGCAGTACCTTTACCCGGGGAGCCTGTTTTGATCCTTCCACTGGATGGATTTAGACAACATCACATAATAAAACTTAATAACTAGAAGATACACCCCTGCACTGTTTGAGATAAAACCAACATGAATTGGTCCAGTTGGATCCTGCCCAGGTTTTAGGGGGGTTAGGGTCCCTGTTGGACCTCCCATTGGACAGGGCCTTACATTTGATGGATTTTGATGAAAACTTCAGAGGGGTTGGCAAATGGATCCCTGAAGACATACTAGGGGGTTGAGGTCACGGTCAGACCTTCTGTTGGTGTACGCTGGGCAGAACTTTGACCTGCGGAGCCTGTTCTGAGCCTTACAATTGATGTATTTGGATGAAAACTTCGCAGAGGGGTGGCAATTGGTCTGGGAACCTAATGGAATAATTGGGGTCCCGGTTGTACCTTATGGCGGAGTGCGCCGGACTGAACTTTGACCCAAGGAGCCTATTCTGGGCCTTCCACTGGATGGATTTGGACAACATCACATAATAAAACTTAAAAACTTGAAGATTATATAGAGTCAGAGTTTATATATAGAGTCACCAGTCTATTTCCGTGCAACAATCGCAATTGTTTCTAACAAAAGCACAAGGGAGTGCCCAATAATGTGATATATTATGAATAAAATTATAAATTCCCTTAAATAAATGTATTTACCAAATTTAGAACAAACCCTTGCTGAACAACAACAGAGCTCACTTAGAGATATACCAGCATACTTCTTCTACATGCCTGTTTAGGATTTGTAAGTCTACATAAAAGGTAGAGATGTGCATTGACCCCATGTTTTGGGTTTGGTTTTGGATCTGGACTCATCTTTGTGTTTTGGTTTTGCAAACCACCCTCAAGTGTTTTGGTTTTGGATCTGATATATTTAAAAAAAAAGATACATTTTCTTAAAAAAACAGCCAAAATAATGTACATTTTGCAATCCAAAACCCAAAATTTGGTTTTAAAATCTGATTTCTGAACAGTGGGAATATCAGTAATGCAACTAAGATCTGTCTGGATTCATGAAATTTGGGTGGATTCGGATATCTGGATAACCGAACCACACATCTCTAATAGAATGCAAATAAATACTGTAGATGAATTAACAAAGAGGTGTGCAATATTTCTGAATAACACACAAAATTGTGAGACCAGCAACTGCATACAAAATTAATAAGTGATATTTATCATACAATTCCCAGGGTTCCATGATCACAACCAATCTGGATAAATTCTAAAAATAAATACAATAGTGTGATATTATTAATCAAACAGGCAGTTCAAGCAAGTAAATTGCTAATGTAACAAAAGAAAATAAATGACAGGCTTATCTGAACAATGAATATTCTTGTATTTTTTCTGTGTCTATTACATTATGTGTCCATTTCTCAAAAAAGACAAACCATACTGAACCAAACCCATAGTGCAATTTTTCTTCAAAACTACAACATTTTAAGTAATGTACAAACATCAATAAAAAGTGCTAATCTTAGAGACTTGCTAAAACACCTACTCTGGATACCAAGAAAATCAGAGGTTATATATTGGAACAAGCTATATTTAGCACTACATGTTTCATTCTGGGAACTTGTTAATCCCCTAAAGAACATCAATCCAGATGATTGTTGTCATGGTGGAACAGGAGTGAAGGGAAGGCATCAGAAAAGAATACTCAGACAGCTGAGGAAAATCATATATTACTATATTAATGTGTACTCTATAGGACAGGCATGATCAAAGCACAATATTACAACATGCAATGAGTCAAGAACATGCTGAATTAAACATCTATAAATCAAGTGTTAAAAATTAATAATAATAAATGTTATCAATAATGAAGCCACAAATCAGGGGGTATTCCTAGAGGTTTACCCTAGTGTATTCCAGGAAGAATGAGTGTCTGAGGGCTGTAACCTGCTTTTAAGAGTACTATTAGAGATGTACGGTGACTCCTGTGTTTTGGTTTTGATTCTTATTCATCATTGTGTCTTGGCAAAACCACCCTCAAGTGTTTTGGTTCAAATTCAGTTTAAAAATCAATAAAAAAACCCAATAGAAATCAAAACAAATCAATAAAACAGCTAGAATCATGTAATTTGGACTTGATTACATGCAATCCAAAACCCTGAGTTCGGTTATTAAAACCGAGTTCCGAATTGACTACAGAACAAAAATGGGACTTGGTTAGACTCGAACCCCCAAAGAAATTCCGAACTGGGACTCGATTTGACTCAGCCCCTAAGTTTGCATTTCTGCGTATTTCAGGAAAACCGAACCACACATCTCTATTTACAATAGACATGTAACATTTGTTGATGCATCATGCTAGGCTTCTTTACATTCCATGTATTATGAAGAGTGCTATTTTTAGCAGGAACAAGCAGGAACTCAGTTCCTGAACCTCTCATTAGATATGACGTAATGTCCTGGGCCAAAATGTATTTTCCATAAGATAAGTTTTAATTTAATGTACCTCTTGAGTGCCTTCTTTTGTAAATAAAACATATATACTGTATATATATATATATATATATATATATATATTATACTAGCTGAAGTACCAGGCATTGTCTGGGTTTTAATCCTCAAGTTCCATTGAAGTTTTCATCCAAATCCATCCATGGAAGGCCCAGAACAGGCTCTACGGTTCAAAGTTCAGACCAGCATACACCAACAGGAAGTCTGACTAGGTCCTCAACCCCCCTAGTATGTTTTCTAGGATCCAATGTTACAACTCTGTGAAGTTTTCATACAAATTAAGTGATGTCGTCCAAATCCATCCAGTGGAAGGCCCAGAACTTGCTCCCTGGGTCTAAGTTCTGCCTGATGCACTCTGCCGTGAGGTCTGACCAGGACCCTAACCAGTCCATTAGGCATCCCAGACCAGTTGCCACCCCTCTGTGAAGTTTTCATCCAAATCCATCTAGCGGAAGGCTCAGAACAGGCTCTGCAGGTCAAAGTTCTGCCCAGCGTACACCAACGGAAGGTTTGGTCCGGACCCTAACCCCCCATTAAACATGGTCAGGATCCAACTGGACCACCTCACACTGGTTTCATTCCAATACTTTTAAAAGCCTTTATATGTGCTGGTTAAAAATCACTTGACATATTTTATATATTTTTGTTCAGAATAAATAAATGTTTTATGCATGTTATATGTTTTAGCTTTTAAATAATACCCCATAATAATTTGTGCTGTTTTTGTTCTGTTATATTTCATATTTGTGGAGACTGACTCTTTCCTTACCACATCTGCCTTGGTAGAAACACTCATAGTAGCATCTGGTTATTTATGTTTAGTATGAACTACCTGGGACACCCAGCTTTACCCAGGATAAAGAATGGTCCTTGAAGTACATCTGCAGCCAGGGTTGGACTGGCCTACGGCGGTACATGGGATTTCCCTGGTGGGCCACACTGCCTGTGGGACCACCCCCCTATTCTAGGTGTCAGGTTCTGAATTATAGATTGTTACTCTATTAGATGGTCAGTTACCTGGACGAGCAGAACCACTGATCAAAAAGGGGCTTAGTTCCCTTCTATAAAAACTACACCAAGATTTGCCTAATGGTTAGCCACGTATCTAAGGTGGCTGGCCACACTCCCTCTGGTGGATGACCACACTCCTTAAGCATGGGACCCTACCACTGCATTCCCCTGGTGGGCCGTTTATGCCCCAGTCCGACACTGTCTGGAGCCTTCATTTTTTACATTGTGCTCACCTATAACCCCATTCCATTGATCCTGAAAAGGACCCCTCTGTTTGCTAACATGGTTTTAGCCCTGGAAAGTACCTATCCATCCATTTATATAGAGTATTTTTGACACTGTTACCTCAACACTGAGGTACAAACAATGTTGTTTGTTTTTCATTTAGGAGGCAGATTGAAAAGGCTGCTGAAAGCCCCCACACCTGAACATGTCCATGGGAAAAGCAGGGAGGTTGCAAAAACTAAACTTAGTTTGAGAGTGGTATCCTAAAAGGGGATCGCTTTGACAAGGAGCACAGAAGCCACATTTGGATAGCAATACAATTTAGGAACAATGCCATTTAAATGACAGTGCAGGCTGATGCATTTTCTGACTGTTTATAATGGGATATATCAGGAGCAGAGTTACTTACAGAACATAAATCAGTATAGCTTCCCAAAAAACTGTGGTTTCAGAAATCAGTGCAGAACAGAAATCAGTGCATAACAGAAATCATTACTGAGCAGAAATCTCTGCAGACCAACATTGGAGACCATGGCATATGAAAATATGCTTGGAGGAAATTAGTAACTGTCAGTGCTAGTGCGGTGTGACAGTTGATCCTCTGACTCATTGCTCTTCTGTTGGAGCTCTGCCTGCCCCCACTGGTACATATCAGCCTCTGTCTTCATATCAGTTTAGTTTTAGGCACTGGAAGACATCTTAAGTGAATTTGCTTAAGCAAAAATTTCAAATCAGAGACTCTATGACCTACTTGGTGGGCACCATGTAGCCATCCATGGCCCAAAAAACGTCAAACATAGCCAAAAAAACTAATCCTGGTCAAAGTACACAGCCATGCCAAATTTGGAGCAAGGTACAAAGCTTTTGCTGTACATAAAGGACAAACAGACAGACACACACACTCTTATTATATAGATATCCTACATATCTGAGAATTAGCTAATGAATTAAGGGCCTGATTCAGACCCACTCACGAGCGGCTGTCCGCTCGCAAGTGGGTCGATGTTCTGGACTGAGCATGCGCACGACGGAGGGAGCTCCGTCGTGCGCATGCGCCAGACGCGACGAGCGAAGGAAAGTCCTTCGCTCGTTGTGTCTGATCAAAGGGGGCGTGCTGTCGATGTTGATTGACAGCACGCCCCCTTTGGTAGGCGTGCCGGGGGCGTGCCTCCCTGACGGGGGCGTTCCCCCGGGAACGCCTCCCGTCAGAAGCCGGCCCACTGACATCACTAGTGATGTCAGTGGGAGTGATTTTGGCTCTGATAGAGCCAAAATCACTCCGGAGCTTGCGGTTGAAAACCTCAACCGCAGGCTCCGGCTCACAGTTTCGATGGTCGCGATGGTCAAGACCATAGCGGCCATCAAACTGCACGCTCGTATAGCCTGTGGGTGGTGACCCACAGATATACGAGCGTCCGGGAGGACGCTCCATTTTCATGGAGGCCGGCCCTCATTCAGAGCGTGCGCTCTGCTCAGAGCGTACGGCTCTGAATGAGGGCCTAAGTTTCTGGAGGTAAATATCAAAAATTACGCTGAATTTCAAATTGAGTCAAATTAACATGCTCATCTCTACAAACACTAGTGTTATGAACGGCCTTTCATGGTGATCATACACCAGCCCCCATATTATCCGCATGTCTACTAGAGCATGTCTGTTGTGTCATCCATGTTTGTAATTATGTTGATGGATTGAAGTAAAATAGCAAAATGGCCCTCCAGGCTCACTCCAGTGATTTTCTAACAACCTCATCCCTTTGCACCCTTGTTGTTTGCTAGTAAGGAAAATTGGCAAGTAAGAAACCCGCTGTAAAACCATGGTGAAAACTGTCAGATGAAACAAAGTGTTTTTTAGGTCACTGTTGTTGTTTTTTCTATATATTTTTTCTTGCCTTTGGAATGATAAGTGTCTGTTGCCATCACATAAAATCTGTTGAAGTGCATAATGATCCTTTCTTTGAAACATATCACTTTTAACTATGTGCCAAATGCTATTTCCCACTGAGCTTGAACTAGCAGAACATTTTACATAGCTTCCTAGTGAGGTGTACTTCACAAAAGGCATGAATAAATGAAAGGAACATCTTTGTGAAAAGCGAATAATTAATTCAAACAGAAACAAAATCTAATTGCACATTTGTCTTAAAAAGATATAAACTTTATTTTTACTAATTACTACAGTATATCTTAAAGATATTAAATAACTAGATGACTGTGGGCCTGATTCCCTACGGATCGCAACTGCGTATGCAATTGCAATTACACACACACAGTTCAACTGTGATAGTATGCTAATTTATTGTGACCGCTATCCCGTCGCAGCACAAAACAGGGACACCCACTTTACTTAGCACACATTCGTAATGTTTAGCAAGACTGCAAAACCATCGGTACAATCGAGTACCATCACAGCCTCACGCACACTTGCACAAGCTCTCACCTTACTCAGTAATTTCTAACTTCCATGCACGCTATGAAACCTCAGACTGTGTATGCCATCGCAGTGGAAAATGTATGCATGCTCCTGCAACGGCGATTGAATACACGGGGACACGTGTTTCACAGGGGTTGGGTATGAAATCCCGGCTGTCAGGAAGCTGCTGGTGAAAATACCGACAGCAGCATGCAGACAGCCAGAATCCCGACACCCATTGGAACGCATGGTAAGTATTTTCCCAACCCCTGCCCTAACCCCGACCCTAACCCTCCCTTCCCGGTACTTAGCCCTAAACTCCCCCCTAGTGCCTAAGCCTAACTTCCCCCTCCCAGCACCCTAAACCTAACACCCCCTACCTGGTGCCTAAACCTAACCCCCCCCTAGTGCTTAAACCTAACCTCCCCCTCTGCGCACCCTAAACCTAACACCACCTCCCCAGTGCCTAACCCTAAACCTCCCCTTAGTGCCTAACCCTGGCCCCGCTACCTAACCCTAACCTCCCCCTAACACCCTATACTTTCCTTCAGGATGCTGACGGTTGGGATAGTGATGCCTGGATCCCAAACGGTCTGGATTTTGGTGCCGATATTTAGACCGTCAGCATCCCCCATGTCGGGATGCCAACTACATCTCGTTTCACAGACCACCCCCTGCCACAAACAGTACTTCTTGTCAATCACTCTGTGATGGTTCTGTGTAGCCATTGCGATTGTAGTCCAAATCACAGTGGTGCATTCGCGCACTGCGATGCATACGAATGCGCAGTGCATAACAATTGGCCGATTGCGTGCATATTCGCAATTGCGATCCTTGCTGAATCAGGCCCTGTGTTAACAATTTAGTTAGAAATTAACTACATATTAAATACTTTAGTTAATACTCCACATTTTAACAGCAAAGGTTTAAATATTTTACCAGTGAAATTTGGCCCTAGTCGTGCCTCAATCACGCAATGGGCCTGATTCAGATTTACACTCGAACCTGAAAGTTTACGTACAAATCCAATGTTTGTTGAACGGGTCCTGTGTGATCACATGCAGTCCCCAATTAGCAGCAGCAAGATTCACCCCCCAAACATTCACATATTGTGGTGTTTGGGGGGTGGAAACCCTGACCATGATACGACATCATCAATCATCAAACTTCCTGGACCTGGCTGACCAGTTCCGACTCCAGTCTGAGTAAGCTTCAGTGCAGGAAATCCCGATCGTGGATAGGTAAGTATCCACTAACCTAACCTAACCTCCCTAACCCTAACCCTCCTTAGGGGTGCCTAACCCTAACTTCCCCCCCAAGTTCCTAACCCTAATCCCCCCTCTAAGTGCCTAACCCTAACCACCCCCTTCCCCGCTACCTAAACCTAAGTCCCCCGGGGGGGTGCCTAACCCTAAGTCCCCCCCGGGGGTGCCTAACCCTCCCTCCCCCTAGCCTAACGCTAACCCTCCCGGGAGGGTGCCTATCCCTAAGGCCCCCCCGGGAGCCCTAAACCTAGCCCTCCCCCCCGTGGCTGTCTGCTTGCGGCACCCGGCATCACTACAATTGTGATGCCAGGTGCCGGTCTCCCGGCGTCGGGGAAATGCGGGTGTCTACATCTAGATGCCCGGCATTTCACCCTTGCCGGGATAAGACAGTCGGGAAGCTGGCTGCCGGTATTTAGGCAGTTGGCTTCCCTATTGCCTCCCTATGATTGCAGTCATGGAATAATGTTGTGCAAATCAAGGGACTGATTAAGAGTTGGGGCAAAGCAGAACAGAAGTAACTTTGCACCTGGACAAACCATGTTGCCAGGGACATCTTTAGAGAGGAGGTGGTCCGTGTGCATCCCCCGTCATGGTCCCCCTACTCTCACCCTGGAGGCCGGCAGCTGACTTACATGACAGGTTGGCCATTGCAGAATCAGTAGAGTCTCGGAACTAGAGTGTGCCTAGAGTCTACTACGCATGTGCAGATAACTGAGGAAATGGCACGGCTGCCATTTTCCCAGAGATTTTCTCATAGCGCATGCTCAAAACGCTGGAAAAATGGCCACGGTGGCCATTTTCTGGCATTTTGAGCAATGCTGAGAGACCTAACGTGGGACCTCAGAGAAGTATGTTTTAGATAATATGGGTGCACCCCGGGGCCATACCCTGCACCCTTTATAGATATCCCCCTGCATGTTGCACTGCGAGGGGTGCAAACACATTTATTATTTTTGAATGCAGGATAAATACTGGCTGCTTTTGCATGTAGCCCACAAATACTGGACAGCTTTATTTTTACACTACAATTTAGATTTGAGTACAGGCACGCCCCAAAAAAAACATTTTATGGGGCTGCAAAGTTCCAATGAGGGACTTTTTAGGTTCTGTGCTTGGTGTGTCTCTGTTTTGAACCAAATTTGTTAGAATTGAATGATTATTAAATGACTTGTGATGACAACGGTCAATTCATTTTGCAGCATTGGGCCTGATTCCGAGCCACTCCGGGGGCCCACGCCGGTATAGAGGAGCATTGACGCTGGCCTGGCGCTTAATCATATATTTGCAAATGTATGCAACCAATACCTCTGAATTTCTATTATCATGTAGGATTCAAGTATTTTTGCTAATATTGCGGCAGTGTGCTGAATCTTCTTTTTTCTGTGGTTCAAAATAAACCCCGCCCTTTACAAGCACCTGAGCAATATAATTAAGCTGATGTGAGCGACCACCATACTTTCTTTTTGCAGTTCTGAGAGGCATGAAAGGAGCCAGCATTGGGAGGATGTGCTGGTCCGTATAATGCCATTTGAAGGTTTTGGGGGTATCTCCTAGGTGAGTCAGCTCTCAGGTTTACATGTGCTGTTATCATGCAGGACATTAATTGTAATTATATGACCCAGAGTGGGTGCTACTAGTTTGTAGCAATAATTATTTTGGGGTGAGCGTTTGGGCGTGGGGCCCCCGGAGTGGCTCTGGCTGGGCCTTGTTCAGGGCATCACCACTTAATTCACAAAGATATATTTTCAACACCTTTTCCATTTGTTTATTATTTATGTAATTTTAATTCTTTCTTATTGTTTTAACACTTATTGATTATCTTGACACATCTATACTTTACACTTCACTATCACCTTTCTTCCATTTTTCATGTGATGCCCTGGTGATGGTCTTGGCTAGGTTCTTTTGGGCTGCTCTGCGCCTTGGACGTGAACCTTAATGTTTGGGATGCCGGTATAGAGGAGCCTTGATGCTGGCCCGGCGCTAATTATATATTTGCAAATGTATGCTACTAATACCTCTGAATTTCTATTATCATGTAGGATTCAAGTACTTTTGCTAATATTGCTGCAGTGTGCTGGAGGGAATCTTTTTTTTCTGTGGTTCAGTATAAACCCCGCCCTTTACAAGCACCTGAGCAATATCATTAAGCTGATGTGAGCGACCACCATACTTTCTTTGTGCAGTTCTGAGAGGCATTAAAGGAGCCAGCATTGGGAGGATATGCTGGTCCGTATAGTGCCATTTGGAGATTTTTGGGGTACCTCCTAGGTGAGTCAGCTCTCAGCTTTTACATGTGCTGTTATCATGCAGTACATTCATTGTAATTATATGACCCAGAGTGGGTGCTACTATTTTGTAGCAATAATTATTTTGGGGTGAGCATTTGGGCGTGGGGCCCCCGGAGTGGCTCTAGCTGGGCCTTATTCAGGGCATCACCACTTAATTCACATAGATATATTTTCATCACCTTTCCATTTGTTTGTTTATTATTTATGTAATTTTAATTCTTTATTATATTAACACTTATTGATTATCTTGACACATCTATACTTTGCACTTCACTATCACCTTTCTTCCATTTTTCGTGCGATGCCCTGGGAGTGGTCCTTGGCTGGGTTCTTTTGGGCTGCTCTGTGCCTCGGACATGAACCTCTTAATGTTAGGGACGCCGGTATAGAGGAGCCTTGACGCTGGCCCAGTGCTTAATCATATATTTGCAAATGTATGCAAGCAATACCTCTGAATTTCTATTATCATGTAGGATTCAAGTATTTTTGCTAATATTGCTGCAGTGTGCTGGAGGGAAACTTCTTTTTTTCTGTGTACTGTGACACTGCCTGTTAATTATGCATGCCTCTGAAAAGGCGTTGAGACGCTATTCGCACCTCCACTCCCCCGTTTCTAGCGGTCAGCCCCTGTCACCACCCACAAACGGCTTCTCCTGTCACTCACTCTGCTGGGCAGTCCATGCGCAGCGAGCGAACTCTTCCCGATCTGGTTCGTGCATGTGCACTGCGATGTGTACGCATGCGCAGTTTACAAAAATCGGCCAGCTACGAGTGAACGCATCCTAGCGAGAGGGTCTGAATCAGGGCCTGTGTTCAAAGACGCATCATCAGATCAATGGTCACGATGGTCGCAGCCCGCAGCCGTCTGCGTAAGCTGAAGCTCATTCAGACTGGAGTCGGAACTGGGAAATTTGAAGATGTAAACTCTGGGCTCTGCGCGCCTACAAAACAGGAATGACGTACCCCCATTTTGTATAATGGTCTTTGTTTCCATCACCCAAACGCCACAATATATCAATCACGCTGTGGCTAAGTGGGGACTGCAAATTATCACGCAGGACCTGTTCTGCACATGTGCAGACCGGGTCCTGGCATGCGCAGATCCACAAACATCGGATTTGTACGGAAACTATCGGGTTTGCATCTAAATCTAGATCTCTCTGTGCATCCTTCTGCACATATTACATTTGTTCCCCTGCAGTGCAACATGGTTTTATTTATATGAAGGTGCCAACTTACTTGTTCTTTTTGGCTTTTGTCCCCACTCTAACTTAGCCCTCACATCTCTTATCAGAACAGGCTATTTAGCAGAGGTGTAAGGTTTTTCCGGTACAATGTTTGAGTTCTGATTTTGATTCTCCTTATCGCAAAATATATTTGTCCACTGAATTACTAACTTCTTATTCCTGATTTTGAGTAATTTTTAGATCTGAACGGAATAATATATAATAATAATATACAGCATATGGAGAGGAACAATAGGTCAGGGGCAGAAGGGAAATATCCTCATGCTTACCATGTGTAATTTCAGAACAATTGCAGAAATAGGTGAATAATTTGCATAAAAGTTTTATATATGTTGCTCATCTGGGATAGGTATGAAATACCGCCGGACCTACGTCCCGACGCTGGAAGACCAGCACCAGTAAAGATCCCGACTGCTCTAAAGGTAAGTATTAACTAACCTTACCCTATGTGTAATGTGTCAATGGTAATATTATTATCTTACATTTTTTAAAGTACCTAACAGGAAATATAGGGATGGGTACAGGATGCTGGCGCTCAAGATCCCGCCAGCAAAATCCTGATGCTGGCATTCCAAAATGGTTAGGATACCGACAACTGTCGGTAGGTATCCTAACCCTCCCAATCTCCCTACTCTAACCCTCCCTCCCCAGTGCCTAAACCTAACCTCCCCATCAAGTGCCTAAACCTAACCGGTATTCTAAGCACCGTCAAACCCCTATTCCGGGATACTGAACGTATCCCAGAAATATAAAGGTAACAATGAGAAGTACAATAAATGTAGATTGACATATAGGTGGAACAAACAAATTTTACATTACTATTAATAACCATTTTTGTAACAAAATATTGTGTGAATTTAATAATGAATATGTATCTAGATCAGTGGTTCCCAAACTTCTTTGAATCGCGGCGCCCTAGTGCATCAGCATTGTTTTCGCGGCACCCCAAAGCCAAAAGTTTGTTATTGAGAAATTCTGAAGAAAATTTAGGGAAGTAGTAAAGTGAAGTAAATTGTGCTTCCCTGTCATCCTTAGGTCCAGTTATGTTGTTGGTGACAGGTTTGTGCTTCTGTTTGTCCACATATTTACATTACATTGACCATATATAATTTGATTTGGTGCTGGACTACCAACCTGGGGCACCCCTGCAAGTGTCCTGAGGCACCCCAGGGTGCCACGGTGCACAGTTTGGGAACCACTGATCTAGATGTTTCTTCAGTAATAATGCTGACACATTTCTACTCTCTGCAATAACAAATCCTGTCCATTGTTTAAACTCTCTTCAATCCAAGTGCATTACATTTTTCTATAGCTTTTCAAAAATGCAGGTGAAACACAGGTGTGTGTGCCCATATGACTAGTACCTATTTTTTTATCTGGTTAAAAAAAAACTAGATATGAATGTTTTAAATATGTTGATGGAGAAGCATGTTTGCCTCCACAATCTAGGGAGTAAAATTGCGTGGAGCACAAGGAGTTGGAACGCTCTGGAAGTTCCGATGCATTTAAGTGGTGCAGGGTACCCTTATTTGAATTCCAGCATACATGCTATTTATTAAGCTGTATACATGTTCTTGTTGTTTTTTTAATGTTTTCTTGCGTATTTTGCTGTGTCTTTGCTATTGCCCTTACCTGTGTGAACCTAAGGGGAAGTTTGTATAATCTAGATGGTTCTAGTACCAAATAACTGCTGTCAATAATTATTTAATCTATGGGTGTCATTAAAGGTGCGTACACACACAACGATTTTTTAAATAAAAAATAGATAAAAAGTTTTAAAAACAGCTAAAATCATGTAATTTATGCATTCCTAAACCCGAAATTCAGATTTAAAATCCGAATTTCGAACCGCAAAGAGATCAGAACCGCGCCCGGATTTACCCGGATCTCCTCAGGAGATTAGAACCGCTACTCAAATTTACCCAGATTCACAAAATTCGGGAGGATTCGGGTTTCTGGAGAACCGAACCGCACATCTCTAGTACAAATGCATATGATAACACTGTTAAATCTGTATCTCACAGTGATCACTAAGAGATTCAAGTCAGATGGTATAGATGATTATATTATTCACAGTCATACTGTAACTTTCAAATAATATTATTGGTCATGAATATCAATGACATACGATGTTTTGGTACAAAGTACAGTATCTCACTGATCAGTAACCTTGCAGTTGGCAGAATGCACAAATTATATTTGTAATATACCACTACAATGGTAAATGGTTCTCTGTATTTAGTGCATTCCTTTTATCACTGTAGTAGTATACCAATAGCAGCATCCAGCAAATGTATGGAACTTGTAATCTTCCTGGTAAGCAATGTCTGAGTGCCAAAGTGGTTCACTCATTCTATTGGTCCATCCCCAGTAGAGACTTCCTTTGCCGATGCTATTATTTCTACACTATTGTTAAGGCGCCGTACCTGGAATTAATGTCAAAATGCATCCGCCTGCTGCTGGGAAGTGTATACAATGGTGTCTAGGTCACTCCTCTGGCATTAGGGCACCATTTTCAAAATGATGCCAAAAAGATTTTTGATCTGATAGAATTTATAAGTGGTTGTATCTCAGGGACTTATTCAGTGATGATCGCAATTGTCATCGTAGCTGTGATTCTGTATGTAGCGGATGTGCAAAAGTAGTGTAGCAGCTGCCGGGTTTATTGCTGAGATGCCCACAGCTGGTCTTACAGAACTGCTCCTTATGCAAAAAGCTGCAACCATTGAAAGCACATTGGTCGATCATCGAGTTTCTGAGTAATGCTATGTTCGCACATAATGGGTGTCGGAAGTAAGCAGCCAGAGCCAATTTTACTGCATATAGGATCGCCATCGCAAGCTGTGAAACATTCGACAAGCCCTTATTTGAGTCACCACCTACCTCGTTGCTGCCCACAAATGGTCTCTGCCTGTTAATCACTTTGCAAATAAGTCCTCAGTGCGATCGTCATCGCTGGAACATCAAAGCACATACGCAGTGTTACTTATAGTAGAAACAATATATATATTTGCTAAAACATTGGCATTGTGACTGCCTCTGTATTAGGCCCTCAGTGTGAATACACAAGACCCAGTGATCCTATTCAGTTGTCAAATAATATGAACCTTTAAGGCAAATTTCTTCAGAATTTGGTGAAAATTGGTGGCCAGGTTAGATTCCAAAACAAGAAATGCATAGAGGGTGAGAATTGTAACTGACATGAAAGGAACATACCATAATCACATATTTTCTATAGTGTACCTAAAACTGGAGAGAAAAAAATTACAAACCACACAGTTCCTAACTGTCAATTTTCAAACACAGCCTATAACATGACAGATAGGATAGGTACACACTAGGACGATATAGGGCCGATTTATTATATTGGAATGACAAATCTTCTATATCATCTAGTGTGTACTCTTCATTTCGCTCTACCGCAGATGACATAGAACAGTGGTTCCCAAACTGTGCGCCGTGGCACCCAGGGGTGCCATGGGACACTTGCAGGGGTGCCTCAGGTTGTTGGTCCAGCACCAAATCAAATTATTTATGGTCAATGTAAAGTAAACATGTGAACAAACAGAAGTGCAAACCTGTCCACCATCACATAACTGAACCTAAGCATAACAGGTAAGCAGAATTTACTTCACTTCTGAATTTCTCAATAACAAACTTAAACTTAGGGGTGCCGTGAAAACAATGCTGATACTTTAGGGTGCTGTGGTTCAAAAAAGTTTGGGAACCACTGACATAGAAGATTGTTCTTATCACTCATGAGCTCTAGTCACTGATGAGAAATAGACCACTTATCATACTTGTAACCTGACATCAGGGAAAACCATTATCTGTGTAGACATACAGATGAAAAGTTGCACACCTGAACAATATATCATTCCTTCAAGCAACATATGATAAATCAATGGTGCATCGGTGAGTTTGTACAGCCGATATGTCTGTGATATCTCATGATATATCTAGCAGATACAGTATATAGTTTCATCTGACTCTCTGTGTGGCCGCTCCACCGGCCGCGTGATATGTCGGCCACAGCAGCCATTGAGTATGACACCAAGTGGGCGGGCATATTCAAATGGCTCTGTTGGCCACACACATCTGGCAGACTATTGGTAAGTGTGTATGCTTAAGGTTAAGGTCTCTCCATGGCTAGAATACTCTGCGTGGTGGATGTGACATTGGACTAGAGTAAAAATCAAGGATCTGGGTATTGTTATTCTAAGAAATTGACAGCACATTATTAAAAAAGGACTTAGGGTCTGATTCACTACCGTACACAACTGCAATTAATCACGCAATTGGGCGATTGTTGCCTACTGCGCATCATATGTTTTGCAGAGCGCGTGCACAAACTTGCCACTGCGGTTGGGACTGCAATCGCAGTGACTACTCAGACCCTTCACAGAGTGATTGACAGGAAGTGCCGATTGTGGGTGGTGATGGAGGGGGTGTTCAGGCGAACACAGGCGTACCAGTGCGTTTCAACGCCGTGGCAGAGGCATGGATTAATTATCCACTGTGATGGCCTATGCAGCCTGAGCCCTGATAGCATATGTGGTTGTTAGCAATTTCTGAGTAAGGTCAGGGCTTGTGCAAGTGTGCGTGAGGCTATGATGGTTCTCGATAGTACCGATAGTTTTGCAGTCTTGCCAAACTTTACGGATGTGTAGTAAGTAAGATGGGCGTCCTTGTGAAGTGCTGTGATGGAATAGGGATCGCAATGAATTAGCAGTGGATCTGCATGCGTAATCGCTATTGCATATGCAGTTGCGTATGGTAGGGAATCAGGCCCTTAATACGCACTACAGAGAGGTCAGGGCGGCCCCATATTTTTGACACCATAACTGATATTTTCTTATATTTCTGAAAGCAACGTGTAAAATTTCTGTATCAATGTAGGTTCACAGTTTTTCCCCTTCTTGGTGGAATGGAATTTGTATGAAAAATGTATTACCTCTGCAACGTTTTGTTGATTTACAAGGAGGGAACATGTCAAATAATAATGATAATAAAAAATAGAATAGCCTCCATTCCATGGGATACACCATACATATTTGAACAGTTGTTAACAGGACATGTAGCACAGAGATTAATTTGGGAAACAAGTTTAAACTCTTCACGCCTCACTAATCCCTTCACTGTTTATCAGCAAAACACATGATTACAGCCACTTCTGAGTTTGTCTATTGAAAGGGAAACATTCCTTTATGGCAATTGCAATGAGCATTTGTTCAATATTCCAATATGCATAAGGTTAATCCATAGAAGAGGAGGAAGGGAAAGTTTACTTCAAAACTACCAACTTTGTATGTCTATTTTTCCCTCTTATTCTGTATAATAAATGTCTAATTTGTCTAGTATATTGTGACGATATGTGGAAGCCTCATCTGTCCATAACTTTGATCAGGACTGGACTGGCTACCTGGCAATTCTGTAAAATGCCAAATGGGGCGATGGCCTGATGGGTCGGTCCGGTGATTTGGAGGCCTGACCAAGCAGCTTTGCCTCCTGGCGCTCTACTTCACCAGCATGTTTAGATAGGGAGTGACGTGAGGCCATGCCCCCATGATTCAAGGTACACCCCCATGTCACATGAGCACACCCAGTGATGTGTGACCATGCCCCTTTGATGCTTGCCAATGCCCCCATGCTGCACGGCCATGCCCCCTTTTTACAGTGCACATTCACATACAGCGCATGCATGGGAAGATGTCAGGGCCTGTTTTAAGCCTTTTGATTTCCAATGGCTCTTAAATTCATCAGCAAAAGATGAGCAAGGACACATCGGTACATGTGTAACTAAGGTGTCTATTCACTAAGGGCCTGATTCAGAGCCGGACGCTCTGACCAGAGCGCTCGCTCTGAATCAGGGCCCTCCTCCTTGAAAATTGAGCGGCCTCCTTGCCGCTCACATAGCTGTGGGTGACCACCCACAGCATATGCGAGCGGCCAAAAAGATGGTCGCGATGGTCTTGACCATCGCGACCATCGGACTTGCGACGGAGACCCTGCGGTAGGGTCTCCCTGCCACTAGTCCTGGAGTAATTTTGGCTCTATCAGAGCCAAAATCACTCCCACTGACATCACTAGTGATGTCAGTGGGGCCGGCTTCAGACGGTAGGCGTTCCCATGGGAACGCCTCTGTCTGGCCACCACGCCCCCGGCACGCCCACCAAAGGGGACGTGCTGTCAATCAACATCGACAGCACGCCCCCTTTGGTGCGAGACCCGGAGCGATGGAAAGCCTGTCGCTCCCCGGGTCTCGTGCATGCGCACGACGGAGCTCCCTCCGTCGTGTGCATGGGCAGTGGGGAACATCGACCCACTTGCGAGCGTACTGCCGCTCGCGAGCAGGTCTGATGACCCCCTAAGCCTTGGAGAGAGATAAAGTACCAACCAATCAGCTCTTAACTGTCATGTTACAGGCTGTTTGAAAAATGACAGTAAGGAGCTGATTGGCTGGTACTTATTATCTCTCCACTTTGTCTCTTTCCAAGGCTTATTGAACAGACCCCCTAGTGGCAACCTGGTGCAGTAAAGAGTGAATTATACCATGGTGTAATGTGGTGTGATGTTACTATGTGAAATATGTTCCCCAAGTATGTTTCTTAAATGTAGCCAGGTGGCTGATATGATGTCTAAATTTGATAATAGCCTGCTTGGAGGTGTAATGGTGGGTACACACTGGGCGATATTACTGAGCGACTGCACGATTACGACATCGTAATCGTGCAATCGCTCAGTAATCGTGCACTTTTATGTCGGAAACGACCAGCGATGCGCACTCCCGCTGGTTGTTTCCGACATTGTCCAACGCCTGAACATGCGGCACAATCTGACGATGTCGTCAGGTTGCTGCATGTTCGGGAATGGGGGAAGAGAGCCCGGCACTGAACGATATCGTTAATGATATCGTTCAGCGGGTGTGCTCAATGTCATGAACAACATTGAGCACACCCTGCCGGGGACACACTAGATGATATCAATCAGGGAGCATATCGTCTAGTGTGTATGCACCATAACACTGAAGCTGGCCACACACTAGACCAACTTTCATCCAACCATCCAACTTGTTGATTGGTTGGAATGAAAATCTGGTAAGGAATGCGAGTAAATGACAATCAGCAATTTGTTCCCAAATGCCGGAAAATGGACAAAAACTGTTGTTTGAACAAATTGTTTAGATCAAACATTTAACAAACTTGTCTGAATGACAATTTTCATCTGTTTTCTGACATTTAGGAGCAAAATCCTGATCATCATTTACTTCCATACGTTACCAGATTTTCATTCCAACCAATCAACAAGTTGGATAGTTGGATGCAAGTTGGTCTAGTGTGTGGCCAGCTTAAAGGGGTAAATTTACTAACTGGGCAATTCGTCGCTCCGGGTCCTGTACCAAAGGGGGCGTGCTGTCAATGTTGAGTGACAGCACGCCCCCTTTGGTGGGCGGGTCGGGGGAGTGGCTGCCCAGACGGAGGCATTCCCATGGGAATGCCTACTTTTTGGGGGCGGCCCCACTGACATCACAAGTGATGTCAGTGGGAGAGCTTTCGGCTCTGAGTCGAAAGCTCTCTGGGGCTTGCGGCCACGAGACACTACCACAAGGGTCTCGTCGCAAGCCTGATGGTCACGATGGTCTTGACCATCGCAACCATCATCCTGGTGCCTCACATTAGCTGGGGGTGGCAACCCACAGCAATGCAAGCAGCCAAGAGGCCGCTCCATAAAGAAAAAAAAAGATGCCCTGATTCAGAGCGAGCGTTCTGTCAGAGCATCCGGCTCTGAATCACGGCCTCTGCTCCTGGACTTCCCGCCTAATTTATGATTGCAATCATCTGTGTTGAACTATGTAATTAATGAAACAGGTTTCTGCAATCATAAATTAAGAGGGAAGTCCAGGAGCAGAGTATTTTGTACCTAATGTTGGAGGGTATATATATATATATATATTTATACACATACACACACATGTACTGTGATACTGTATGCATGTACAGTATATATATGCATGCACATGTTATTTGCACACTTGTATACCTATATAGAAATGTTGCATATACCTGAATCTGTACGTAGTGCTACATTGTGGCACTATACAGATTCAGAGACTGAGGACCTCATTCACTACGGATCACAACTGCGAATGCAATTGCAATTATGTACACAGTTCGACTGCGATAGTATGCTAATCCATTGCAATCACTATGCCATCACAGAACTGCACAAGCACATGCCTACTTTACTTAGCACACATCCGTAATGTTTAGCAAGACTGCGAATGCCATCAGTACAATCGAGTACCATCGCAGCCCCACGCACACTTGCACAAGCTCTGACCTTACTCAGAATCTGTTAACTTCATCTCATACAATCAGTACTCAAGCTGTGTATGTCATCGCAGTGGCTAATTTATGTACGCCCCTGCAACGACGTTCAAATGCATTGGGACACCAGCGTTTCGTAGACCACCCCCCTGTCACCTCCCACAAACGGCACTTCCTGCCAATCACTCTGCAATGGATCTGCATAGTCACTGCAATTGCAGTCCCGATCGCAGTGGCCGGTTCGCGCACGTGCACTGTGATGCATACTCCACCGCAGAACAATTGTCCGATTGCGTGCGTAATTGTTGTTGTGAACGGTAGTGACTCAGGCCCCGAGTCTCTGAATCTGTATACGTAGTGCTATAATGTAGCGGCTACAGCTTTTTTCATTCCAAGTTCCATTGTGGTTCATATACAGACTCAGGTGTACACAGATATACAAGTGGCACATACTAAGCTAGTCAGCACAGTCTGCTGGTGCAACTTAAGCTGCATACACATGTAAATATTTTCTGTCCAACCATCCAACTAGTTGATTGGTTGGAATGAATATCTGGTAAGGTATGAAAGCAAATGACAATCAGCAATTTGCTCCCAAACGCCTGAAAATGGACAAAAACTGTTGTGTGAACAAATTGTTTAGATCAAACATTTAACAAACTTGTCTGACGTCATTTTCATCTGTTTTCTGGCATTTAGGAACAAATTGCTGATCATCAGTTACTCCCATACGTTACCAGATTTTCATTCCAACCAATCAACTAGTTGGATGGTTGGACAGAAAATCTTTACGTGTGTATGCAGCCATAGACACATTTTCTCAAAAAACACCCAGCACCAGCAAAGTAGCATGGGATCTGGTGAATCACTCATGCCAGGGAAGTCGTGCTGTGTGGTGCATTGAGGTTAGATGTATGAGGACACATCAGTATATATACTGTATTTGTAAACAAATAACTGCAAAAATGTAATTGCCAGCATACTCTCTCCTTACCTTTGTCACATCATGACTGCCTGTAAAACACATGAGCCAATCAAGGAGCAATTTAAAATCGTTGACTATCCCTTTGGTTGGCCATGCCACTTTTGATTGCTGTTCAATGAACCTCTGAAAAGCCAGTGATTCTTTTCTAAAAGTAGTGTGAAGTGTGCTAAAAAGAGGTGGATATGCCAATCTTTGTAAGTCATCTTAAATGCTTTTACAGCTGGAGCGGAATACTTGAATTACTGTATATAATAACCACAAGTCTAGTCAGTCGATAATCCCAGTGAAATTGGTCTATTTGCTACAACTTTTTCACGCTTCATTTAAAGTCCGATGTCAGCTTTCAGAAGGAGTTTTGCTACACTTTAGGTTTAAAGTGGATTTTTAATTCTTATTTTCTAAGACAGGTGACTTAAAAAACAGTGATATTTTCACAGTCAAAACGCCTCAAAGAGACACAATGTATTAGCTGTAATAATACCTTTTAGATAAAGAAACTAAATATGTGACCAGCCACTGGAAGCTATAAGAAATCATTATACTGATCAATATGTTAATTAAATTAATGTTTATTAATATAATTAAGGGCCTGACTCAGCGTGGATCGCAATTCCAAACATCAACACAGCCAAGCAATTTTTATCCTATGCACATGCGAGTATGCGTATTGTCGCACTGTGATTGCATTGAGGGCCTGATACAGACCCATAAACTAGATGTGTTTGCACGTAGCTGTCAGCAGCCAGAGTATGCAAATCCCGCAATCGCTAGCAGGACATTACCACGCCCACTATGTCTTGCCATGCGATTGCAGTATGTATTTAGACACCCACCAGCCTGACACAAAACGCCCTCTTTCCCTTACTAACATACATCAGCTTCAGGAAGTGTATTAAACAATCGGTAACATCGAGTAACATCAGACCTATACGCAGCACTTGTGGCTGACCATACCCTACCGCAAGCACTGCGAGTACTGCAGTGTGTAACTCAGTCATGTGACGTGTATGCTGATACTGCATCTTAAATATGCACGCCCCTGAAACATCGTTCAGATGCACAGACATGCCTGCGTTCGCACCACCACAACCCCGTTTCCATCGACCACCCCCTGTCACCACCCACAAAGACACGTCCTGTCACTCATTCTAGCGGGGCGTCTGTGTACAGGGTGTGAACACTTTGCGAGCAAATGGACTGGTTCGCGCACGTGCACTGCATCTTATACACATGCGCAGATTGCAAACATCGGCAGGCTAAGTATGAACGCAGCCTAGTGAATGGGTCTGAATCAGGCCCTGAGATGGCACTTGCAAGCAAGCCAACATGCAGCAATGATTGACAGCTAGCAAGTGTTTGAGGGAGGTGACAGGGGGTGGTCTTAAAAACGCAGGTGTGTCTTACCATTTGGACATTATGGGCATCCATAATTTAGCCAGTGCAATCACCTCCGCAGCACATAAGCTCACTGCATGTGCAAAAACTTGCAGAATTAAAGACAGGTCAGACCAGAGCCGTAACTAGACTTTTTGGTGCCCTGTGCCAGAAAGAGCATTGGCGCTCCCCCTATTGTTCAAATGGGGACAAAAGGCACCCGAAACAGGGGCATGGCCTCATAGGGAAAGGCCATGGAAAAGATGGGGAGGCCTGGAGATGCTGGAGATAAAGTAGGAGTAAGCTACAAGTGAGAATCATTATAATCAGAAAATTGACAGGATCAAACAGCGCCCCCTTGCCCTGTGCTATGGCGCAGGCCGCTACCTTAGTTATGGCCCTGGGTCAGACTACCTGCAAGTGGTCGATGGTGGGCGATGTTCCCAATTTGTACGCTGGTCTGCTTCTGCGCTTGCAGAAGAGAAGGCAGCAGTGGGCGTCTCCATGCACGGATAAGATTGTGGCAGCATCTGCATTTATTGGCAATTATTACTTAATATACAACCTCTGCAAAACCTCTAACAGTTTCATGATGAACTCCTATACACTAATTACATACACTGTGTTCAAATACAGCAGTTGTCAAAACCCCTCCACTGTGTAACCCTCATGTACAGGGGGTGGGGCAATGATATCAGCCTCACCTAAAGCTAGGTACACACTGTGCTGATGGACCCAGACCAACAAACCGAGTGGCCAATTTTGGTAAGCATCCACACTGACCAATCCGCCACACAATATGTCTGCCCAGACATCACAATGGGATGTCACCATTGGCGGTTCCTGCGGCCACTGTATGAGTAGGTCGACATGTCACTCCTACACACAGGCAGATGCTGTGCTGCAGGGTCGGTGCAAATTGTCTGTGAATGGCTGTACTCACAGACAGATGTACAAGTAATATATTGCATAGTGTGTACCCAGCTTAAAATGTGTAGGAAAAGTACACAGTAAGCTTCACAGAGAATGGGATTGAAATGCCGGCAGCTTAAATCCTGACAGCGAATGCCGAACAGGATCAAGATCCCGACAGATGCAGGTAAGCACCCAAACCTCCCCTGTCCCCCCCTAACCCTCCCTTACTGGTGCCTAACCCTGACCTCCCCCCTTAGTTCCTAACTCTAACCTACCCCCGGGGGTGCCTAACCCTTGCCCCCCATTACCATTCCCTACATCTAACCCTCCCTGGGGGGTTGCCTAACCCTAACCCTGCTGCCTAGGGGTGCCTAATCCTGACCTCCCCCTAAGTGACTATCCCTAACCTAACCCCGGGGGTGCCTAACCCTTGCCCCCCCTTTCATCTCCCTACACCTAACCCTACCACCTAGGGGTGACTAACCCTAACCTCCCCCCCAATCCTGACCCTAACCCAGCTAGTCTCCCTAATCCTAACCCCCCCCCCGTGGCTGACGCTAATGGTAGCCCAGACTTACCTTCCTTCGGGGTGTCATGCTTTATGTTCCGACGTCGGGATTATGATAGGCATCGGTATTTCGACACCTATCATAAATTCCTAGCCGGCATTCCGCTGTCAGGATTGTGACCGGCGGCCTTGCGGATGCCGGTCAGATGACTACATCCCGCTTCACAGTAATGCAGTTGAAATGAATGCAACATAACAGGAAAATAAGATTCCACATTTGATTTTAACATAGTGTGCGTAATTCATAAGTGCACGCAGTGGCGATGTCGCATGCAAACGGCCAAAGTTTTAAGGCTGTGCGTGCTTCACAATGTTTACCGCTGTAAGAACGAGATTGAAATTGCATGCAGAGATATTCATTTTCGGTGTCTTCCTGGGAGGAAACAAGAGGTGTGGCTAGCCAGACGCCGGCATGTCACTGACAGCGATTGTGGCAAAATATTCAGTTGCACTGACACAGGAGGCCATGTTCAGGTGGCAAAATTGCACCGGCCATACTGTAGGTGCAATGATGGTGGTCGTAGTATTATGCTCCACAATGGAATAGCACCGCAGCCTGTGTGCTTCTCAGTAGTAAGATCATTGGTCAGAGATAATCACAAAGACGCAGATGTCACATGTGGAAAGAGATCCCTCTTCCCTTATGTGATTCTCTTTTGTCTTCCTTACACTCTCTTATACTCCCTACAGCTGGACCTAAGAATTGCTGCCACCATTATGCTTATTTGAGTGTTATGATGGTGGATGCAGCAATGTTTATAAACCATGTCCTCATCCTGCATTGTTTTGTACTGTACAATAACTCATTGTTATCTTGATCTGCTCATTTGTAAGGCACTGCGGAACTCTTGTGGCGCAATAAAAATAAAGTATAATAATAATATTATTAATAATAATAATCCGACTGCGTCTTTTGCTGCAACCGAAACTGCGTCCACCTCTGAGAAAGGCCCAGTATGTATGCTACATGTTAAACACCAAAAATTTTAATAAATGCAACATAAAGAAAAATCAAAAATTCAACAAATGTGTTATTTATGTCTTTTTGATTCAGGGGAGCGTGCACTTTATTAATGGTGAAACCACTTTCAAGGCTGTGAATGAAAACTATGAAATGGAATAGAAGAGACTACTCAGATTGAGTTAGAATCTACCGTATATCGTGATGTAGATAGTGTACGTGTAACCAGATTTATTTTCTCCATTGTATAAAACAGTTTTTGTGGATTAAATGGGCCCTTTGATGTCTCTGGCATGGATAGCATCAACTGGTGTTTATTTCTATTTATTTGCTGCTGTCTTGTTAGTATATAATCTCACTTATTCAGCTTCTGCTCCATCAAATGATTCTGATTGTGTCAGCTCTCAGGTGATGACTTCTAAGGATTTCCCAGCTGCTATACTGTGAATAGGTATGTTTCCTTATATATTATGTAGTGGAAGTTTAAAACTAACTCATTTAAATGTTGACACATTTATATTGTATTATAGTATGTGTCTTTTACAAGCAGCTGTCACCCTTAGAGCTATGTAAAAAACACAAACTATTTACTAAAAGTATAGGAGGTTGGTTCAGGGGGCCTGATTCAGCAAGAATCACAGTTGCACGCTGGCTGGGATCACCATCGACACCATCGGTGGTCGCAATGGTGGATGGCGGCAGGCCTCCAGCCAGCTCAGTGAGCCTCAGCTTACTCAGACTGGCCGGCTTGCGAGCCCTGGATACTGCGTTGATTAACACAGATACTGGGCTTGATGATGCTGGACACCCCCATTTCCAGGAATGATGGCCAACCCCGCCCCTTAAATGCCAGGCATAGGTATTGAAGAGTCTGCATGCACATTTGCAGATTGGGTTCTGCGCAGGCGCAGATTCCCGATAAACTTGAGTTCACTGCTGAATGAGGCCCAGAGTTGGAAGGAAAGCAAAAAAGAGCAAGTAACTTTCCACTTTGGTAAAAGCATGATGGGGTGTGCTGCTAGAAATTAAAGGTTGTCTCTCTTTTGTATTCAATATAGTAGCACAAATACTGCGAATCACCCCTTTGTTGCAACGTGGTAAAAATGTAACAATGTATGCATGAATATACTTTACTTGTTACACAGTGGTGTCCCTCCTTGAGGTGACATCTGGTGCACCGAAGCCGGGGCATGACCTCGCGGGACAGTGGGTATGGCCTCATAGACCAAACCCTTGTTTTAGTCACTCTGGGGGTCCAGGAGATGCAGGCTGCCCCCGGGAACTAGTCTGTTTCAAAATGCCAGCTCCCTCACTGTGTCAGGAGTTGAGTGCTTCACGTAATGCTACAGTGCAGCACCTGGCTCCTATCACTGAGGAGGAGTCTGCACTTTGGTGTAACCCCTCGGCGAGTGACACCCAGGTGCAGCCCATACAGCCCTGGTGATGCCACTGTTATTACATAAATGAAAAGGTAATAACGTACTGTCACATTTACAGACTGTGATTTTGCTCGGTTTACCTTTTGGGATGTTGAAATTATCTCCTAACTTCCTACTAGGGATGTGCGCGTGTTTTGGTTTTGGTTTTGTATCTGTATCTCCTTCAAGGTTTTGGATCTGGATTTGGTTTTGCAATCCACCCTCAAGTATTTTGGATCTGGATTTTTAAAATAAAAAATAGATAAAAAGTTTTAAAAATAGCTAAAATCAGGTAATTTAAGCAATCCAAATACCAAAACTCGAAATTAAAATCCGAATACTGAACCGCAAAAAGATCAGAACTGCGACACGGATTTACCTAGACCTCCTCAGGAGATTAGAACCGCGACTCGAATTTACCCAGATTCATGAAATTCGGGTGAATTCGGATTTCTGGAGAACTGAACCGCACATCTCTACTTCCTACATCACAAAAGGCATTATCTTCCTGAAATGGATATAAAAGTCCCTCCCTCATTTTTGAGTGCCATTTCACGCTGGAGATCTGATGGATAGGCTGTAGCTAGGTAGGCAGGGCTGTGCTAAAGTGTTAAAACCTGTAAAGGCAGGTGTATTGTGTCACTCTATGGACTGTGTGTAATAAAAAAAATACTATTAGGAGCACATTGTGGGTAATCTTTGTCATTTAGGAACAGTGGCCCTGATTCAGAGCCACTCGCTCTGACAGAGGGCTCGCTCTGAATCAGGGCCGGGCTATGTTTTTCTTTGAACGGCCTCCTGGCTCCTCGCATAGCTGTGGGTGACCACCCACAGCTATAGCGAGCGGCCAGGAAGATGTTCGCGATGGTCAAGACTATCGCGACCATCGGGCTTGTGACGAGACCCTTGTGGTAGGGTCTCGTTGCCACAAGCCCCAGAGAGATGGGGTGTGCCTAACCCTAACCTCCCCCCAGTGGTGCCTGACCCAAACCCCCCCTTCCCCTAGCCTAACCCTAACCCTCCCGGGGTGGTGCCTACCAATACATCTAACACTCCTCCCTCCTGCGGCTATCCACTCCTGACACCCAGCTTACCTACGATCGGTATGCCGGATGTCGAGATTTCAGTGTGAGGCTAATGATAGGCATCAGTATTTAGACGCCTATCATTAGTCCCATGCCGGGATTTCAGTGTCCGGAAGCCGGCGGTCGGTATTTCAACCATCGGCTTCCTAACTACATCCCGCTGTGCCACATCATTAATATCAGCACTGTGAGTCACAGTTTTGTGGTAATTTCTTAAAAAATATAAAAAAAAATTATGTGTTTCTTTTGCTTTCTAATATGTTTGTGTGTTCACACTGGGCAGTGCACTGTAAACATTCAACAATGTGTATAATTGTCATTTCTACCAAAATTTTTTAAAAAATCATAAAAAAAGGTTATTGTACAAAGTGTGTGTTCACTGAGCAGTGCGCCGTTAATATCAGCGCAGTGTGACTCGCAGTATGAAGTGGTTGTTGTCATTTGTTAACAAATTAAACTCTCTTTTCTTCATAAATGTGTGTGTTCAGGGCCAGGTAACAATAACGCTAAGTACGTAAGTGCCGTGTCACCATATTATTAATATAAGCGCTGTGTGACTCGCAGTGTGAAGTAGTTGTCATTTGTTACAAAAAAAAAACTATGCACAAGATAATTTAATAGATTATTCACAACAGTCAACAGAAATGCTTGCAAGCTCGTAAATCATGGATAAGCAGAACACATTTATTCTTGTGGACTATATTTAGGAGAAAAAGCATGCTATTATCCCTAATACTCAGACTCTCTGGAGCACCTCATAAATATACTACAGGGGTGTGTTACCCAATAAGGGGGGGGAGGGTGGTATGGCCAGCAGGTCATTTGCTAGTATAAGATAGGCTGATTTGGAGTTTGCTGCTCTGCAGTGCAACTATTCTTTTCTTGGCTTCTATTTCAACCCCTGTGAAGAATCTTTAGCTATTAACATTGTATTGTTTTATGGCTTTAATTTAATTTTCTTAATCAATTATAATTAATTATACAATCAATCAATTAATGCACCACTTTGCTTGTTTTTTAATAGCATTTTTCACTCTCTCTTGTTTTTTTTTATAGTACTGTAGTAATAAAATAATGATTAATCAATCTATTAATCAATCAATCACTCTTCCACTACATACTCCACCTCCATTTCCCTGTATTGCTCTTGGGCTTCTGATCTAGTTATTAATTAATTAAGACATTCTATAGCATCGTATAGTTTATATTAAACTGCCATCCCATCTGCCACTGCAGTACCATAATGTTTCATAAGATGTGCCATATTTAAAGTTGAGCTGCCTCATATTTGTGCCACCCACTGCTAACACTTAGCTTAGGGCCTGATTCAGAGCCTCTCGTAAGCGTCCGCTCGTTCGTTCCGAGCGATGTTTGCCCAACTGCGCATGCGTACGGATTTTAATACGCATGCGCGAACCAGTCAGTGCGGCCGAACATCGTTTGTTCGCTAAATAGTGAATGCCTGCTATTTTGAGTGACAGGAGGAGGCGTATGTGGGTGGTAACAGAGGAAGGTGCTTGAAAACGGGGAGTGGAGATCAGAACGCAGGCGTGCTTAAAGGTCAAAACGGGCGTTTTATGGATGTGCATAATTAATACAGCAGCGTCATTGACCACGTCACTGGGTTATTTTATAGTCAGAACTGCTCGCAAGATTGTGGTAGGAAAAACCAACCACAAGAATAGCGAGCAGTTCATTCGCTGGTCGATGTACTCGATTAATCTAATAAATAGCGGACATGACGTACGATGCGAGCGGCCAGGGGGCGTAGTTATCCAAAAAACGACCGCAAGTTTGGTTCGCTCGTTCAGACATGGAGGCGTCAACAGACCACAAAGAGCGAACGGTTCATTTGAATAGCCACCCCCTTTTCCTGAATGACCGTCAGCAAATAGCGTCCGGCTCTGAATCAGGCCCTTAGTCAGCCAGCTAGCTCAGTGCAACCTTTTGGTCTAAGCTGGATGAAAACAATGTTGTGAGTTGTGAGGTGGTCAAAATGGGCTGAAAATGACTGGAATTAATGTTATTGTGGTTAATCATACTGTAGGTACAAAAACAGGCCCAAATTACATGATTTTAGCTGTTTTTATCATTTTTAATCCTGATCCAAAACCGAAACATGGGGCTGCACACATCATTACTCAAAACATGATCTGTTGGGGATTTGGCAAATTTAACAAAGAAAGTTCACAGTTTGTGTTACATTATCATTTTGATGCAGTTAAAATATTATACAGTAATAGCATCTTTATTATAAATTCTATTGTTTATTTTAATGGTTTTTGTGAATGTATGTAAGGAAATGGGATAAATGTTTAAGCTCAAGTGTTCATCTTTGTCTGTTTCTGAATTTAAATAATACAATAGAAATATTGCATAAAAAAGTAAGATACAAAAAAAAAACAATACATAACAAACAGAGACAATACCCTACGGAGGCATCATAGTATACACCAATCTAGGTAATTGTTTGTGACATGTATGAGGGCATTTGATGAGTGGATCATACATCTGTTTCTCAGTACAGCCCAAAGAAAAAAAAATACTGGGAAATTTCATGGCAGTTTATAACTTGAATAAAGGTAATTTAGATACAGATAAGGTTTTCAATCCAATCCATTTGCGGGGAAAAAAATATTTTTGACACAAGCTTTTATTGGTTTTGAACATATTTTTAAACAATTGTACCAATAGGCAAGCATTCATAAATGCAAAAAAAACATTAATACCTACAAATACTGTACCTCTTGACTTTCTTGTCCATTCTCCCGATGTGCTAGCACCAATAGGAGTGTAGTCTTGCAGCAACACATAATTATTCAGACAGTAGTGCTGTTCCTGCTGCTTCAGTCATGACTCTTTTCTGTTGAAGACTTAGAAAAATAGGGCAAAATGAAGATCTTCTTATATCTGTGTTATTAGACTTCACAGCAGCTGAATTCAGTCCACACTTCTCAGACAGTTGGCAATAGAGCCGTAACTAGACTTTTTGGTGCTCTGTGCCAGAAAGAGCATTGGTGCCCCCCTCATTTTTCAAAAAGACATAATGCACCCTAAAAAGGGCCATGACTTCATGGGGAAGGGCCAGGGAAGAGATAGGAGAGGCCAGGAGATGCTGGGAATGAAATAAGAGGAAGCTACAAGCAAGAATGATAATAAACAGAAATTTGACAGGCCCAAATAGCACCCCCTGACCTACCCTAGCTACGGCCCTGGTTGGCAATATACATATTGTAACTAAAAATTATGACACAGAGTCAAATATTAAGGGGGAAGGGCCACTTTTATTTAATGTTAAATTCATTTTAATAGAATAATTATGGTGGTGAAGAAAGGACGGCCTTACTCACAGAATTACCATCTACAAAACAATACACTAGGCCTAGATGTGGGGCCTTCTGCCACCCAGGTATCCAACTCCCTCCCAAAGGGACAGTACATAAGGCCCACCTTTACTGGTGGTGCCGCTGACCCCACTAGGGTTGAAACTACCTAACCCAGGGCTGGACTGGCCATCAAACACTTCTGGCATATGCCAGAAGTGCCGATGGCCTAAGGACCAGCTTGAGGATGGGGAAAGGAAGTCCCCCATCCTCCACCCCACGGCTCTGGAATGACTATAATTTCAAGGAGACGGAAGGGGTGGATGCATGGACGGGTGCTGTGCTGTGCCGGGGAGAGACGTGGGTGTGACTCGCGGCATGCCACCTTAATTAAACCACGCCCCCCTTTACACGCGAATGCAGGGCGGACTGCCAGGCCTGAAATACAGCCCCAGTCCGTCCCTGGCCTAACCTGTGTTTTGGTGGGGACAGCACCATAATCTACTGCAAGATGGTCACTGCAGCTGTTCTTTCTCAATTAGTTGACAACAACAACTAGAGAGGGAAGGATATCCCACAGGCAAAATGATCTATATGCTTCCGAAGGATTTCACATACCCAAACTAAGCTCATTAAAATAACTAACAAATAATGCTGCATAAATACCCAATAGACAGCACTAGCACTTAACCCTACTCACTTCTGCTCTAAACTTGGCTTAAAGAGTGTCCGCTAACCCAGCCTAATGGCTTTAAACATCTGCCTGATATAGTAAATGCCTTTTGTCACTGTTTACTTCTGTAGTTATTCTAATAAACACTCTGAGAAATATACATTTTAGGGTGGAAACAGGTGTTTACCCCAGAAATACAAATGCATTCTTATTCACAGAGCATCTAATTAAAATATTATTTATTACCAGTTATTTCTATAGCGCACACATATTTTGCAGCCTTTTACAGGGAATATTCAGGAGATAAGAATCACGACTTGGATCTATCTGGATTCATGAAATTTGGGTGGATTTGGATTTCTGGATTATCAATTTGAAAAACCCCAGATACAAAATCAAAACACAAAGATGAATCCAGATCCAAAACCAAAATCAAAACATGGGGGTCAGTGAACATCTCTAATAGTAATTAATGTATATTTCTGCTATCTATGGAAGTATATATTGTTTTACAGTATGTTATATTTTATAGCTTGTGTTTGATTGTCTTAGATATATTCACTTCAGTGTATAAACTATAGTTTTTATTAGGGATGTGTGCCAAACCCCATGTTTTGGTTTTGGTTTTGGATCTGTATCTCCCTCGAGGTTTTGGATCTGGATTTGGTTTTACAAACCACCCTCAAGTATTTTGGTTTTGGATCTGGATTTTTTTGTTTTTAAAATAGATAAAAAGTTTTAAAAACAGCTAAAATCATGGTATGCAATCCAAAACCCGAAATTCGGATTTAATATCCAAATTCCGAACTGCAAAAAGATCAGAACCGCAACCCGGATTTACCCGGATCTCCTCAGGAGATTAGAACCGCGACTCGGATTTACCTGGATTCACAAAATTCGGGTGAATTCGGATTTTTGAAGAACCGAACCACACATCTCTAGTTTTTATATATTTTTTCAAAAATGTCAGCTTAGTATAATTTGTAGGTGTGTATTTTATTGATGTTACTACTGGGCAATAACTGTGGCGATAACTTTTGAACTGGGCAATGTGATACTCTAAATAATTATGAATTGTTTTATAAAACCTGTTTTTTAAAAAAACAAAAATTACATCAGCATCAGAAATAGAAAAAGGCATATACAGATCATAGTTACGATAAGCAAATTCAAAATAGAAAAAATATACATAAAATCCAAATATTTAAAACTTCAACAGCAGTTAAGCCTAGATCAAATCCAGAATACTGCAGCTATAAAAAAAAATCATAGGTTAATAAAAGAGCATAAAAAAGAAAAAAAGACTACAAAGTAATAATATTAGAGAAAGTGAGAGAAGAGAGGAAGAACTGAGAACCGAAGGGTGGGGAATGGAAATGGCATTGTCACCATATCTAGGAGAGCAAATTGGAAGGAGGGGAATTAAGGTGGACAGTATTGTCCAAAGACTCTTTAAACTCCTACCAATCTAATCAGGTGGCTGTGAAAGCAGAGTATATCAGGTTAGAGGAGGACATAAGGTCTTCCATGGTCATGTAGATATTGACTCTCTGGAACCACCAAAAGGTAGAGGGCTATGTGGAAGAGCTCCAAAAACATCAGATGGTTGCTCTTGCCACGTTCATAAGATACCAGAGTAATGATTTCTTATACTGAGATATCGAGATGTCCATTAAAGAGACAAAATTCTGCCATAGCAGGAAGTGGGAGACCAGTAATCTTCTCCAAGATCTCACGGACCATCCACCAGAAGCCAGCTAACTACAGACAGTGCCACCAAATATGGAGCTTGTCACGACCAGAGTTTCTCGGCATAAGGGATGACAGGTATTACCTGTAAGTGCATTGTGGCGTGGTCCTTCAGGTGGAGGGGCTGGTGTCTGGCAGCAAGCATTGGCTATGCAAGGTGTTCCGCAGGCACTGTGTCATTCTGGCTGGGGTAGGCCTGGTGGTGTTTCTATTCTGTTCTGGTATGGGCACGGCCATCTTGCCTCTGGTAATGTGATTTAGTTGCTCAAGTCCTGGCATGTCACATGCTCTCTCTGTCCTATCATGATTCTGAACTGGGTACTTAAGGATGTTCAGAGCTTCCCATAGTTGCCAGTGCAATGTTTTTCACAGCGTATGCTGTGAGAGTTCCTGTGATCCTGTAAACCTGCCTGTTTGAGTGCTCGCCTGTGCTCCTGCTGGATCCCAGCTTCCAAGTAGCCTGCACTGCTCTGCCTGCTCCAAGTCCCCTGATGGAACTATCCTGCACCTTCTACTTCTCCTTTCCCAGCCAAAGGACCTGTGTGTACAGTTAACCATGAACCTACACTGTCTCCATTTACCTAGCTCTCTTTTTCTATACTGAGCAATCTCAGTACAACTCTCCACTTAATTCATCAGCTGCTGCTATTCTAATTACACCATTTCCTCTCCGGATTTCACCTCACCACTTTCAATCAGTACTGTTATCCTGTCTGCAGCCTTGCAGTGACCATTTGGATTACAAAGACTTTTATTAGTTTTGCTGCTACCTGGACATTACCTATACATACTTCACTACAGTTTCTAATCATCACCCTCCTCTTAATATTCTGGACTTTGTTTTATTATCCATGTACATGTCTGCAAGTTCACCCATTAAAAAAAAACACTTTTCAATTTAAATCTGTTCAGGTGTCTGCTCCTATTTCTTCCCCAGGTCCACAACAAACTCAGATCCTAACAGTTTGCACTGGCCAAATGGACTCGGCCAAGGGACAGGAGTCCAGAACGTATTTAATTCAGACCATAGCAAGTCTTTTGGAAAACCTGGAAACTATACAACACTAAATGGCTCAGTTCTTCCAAGAAATGGTTAAATGCCATGATATCATGCAAACGACTTTGACTACTTCAAAAGTTACAGTGGTTACACCTGCTCCTCTGTCTGATAAAGCAGGTTAAAGAACATCTCCTCAGTTGCATCTACCTATGCCAAATAAATTGATGGTAGTCCCAAGCTATGTTGCGGATTTCTTAATCTATGTGATGTGCATTTTACTTTGCAGCCAGATAACTTTCCTTCAGCTAAAAGTGGCCTATATCATGTCCTTATTGAACGGCTCAGCTTTGTATTGGGTTTCTCCACTTTGGGAGCATTCAGACCCTCTTCTGAACAATTATACTGAATTTCTAACATCATTCAGGAGGATCTTTGATGAGCCAGGAAGAACAGTTTTGGCCTCATCCAGTATTATGGCTCTAAAACAAGGAACCCGTCCTGTCAGCCAGTATGTTGTACAGTTTCAGACTCTGGCATCAGAGCTCAAATGGAATGAAGAAGCCCTTACCTCATCTTTTTGGCACAGACTTTCTTATCGATTAAAGGATGATTTGGTCAATCGCAAGCTTCCAACTAATTTAAATGATATGATTTCTCTCTACAATAAAATTGACCTACGCTTTAGAGAACCCCAGGCTGAGAAGCACAGAACTGACCATTACAAGCCACCCCCACTACCCACTCCTACCCACCTACCTCTTTCTCCTATAGATGAAGAGCCCATGCAGGTTAATCATACTAGTCTCTCTAAAGAAGAACGGCAGAGATGAATATTGAAAAAACCTCTGCCTATATTGTGGAGCTTCGGGTCACCTGGTGGTCTCCTGTTCCTGTATGCCGGGAAATGCCCGTTCCTAACTGGACCTGGGGACATCAAGTTGGAGTTATAAGTCTGTCCCCAAAATCTAAGGATTCTTTCTTGACCTTAGCCTTATAACTCAAGTCTAAACCAGTTTTTTTCACTGCTCCAGAATAGTTGGATTCTGGAGCAGCAGGGAACTTCGTGACCTCTGGTTTTGTGGAAAAGTTACAAATTCCTTGTACATCTCTTGATCACTCTATCTCCCTGACCTCTGTAGATGGATGACCGCTGTTAAATGGAACTGTATCTAAGGAGACCCGGCCAGTCTTGGTTCGTATCGGAGCACTCCACTCTGAGCATCTTAAGTCTCTAGTTATAACCACAGCTTCCCATTAAGTTATTTTAGGATTACCATGGTTATGTCAGCATAACCCTAGGATTGACTGGTGCACTATGCAGGTTGTTTCATGGAGTACAAGCTGTCAGGAATCTTGTCTTCATAAGGTATGACCTGTGAGGAAAATAGCATAATTTGTACCTCCAGCAATACCTAAAGAATATCAATCCTTCACTGATGTCTTTTCTGAAAAACAAGCTAATGTCTTACCTCCTCACAGAAAATGGGATTACCCACTCAATCTACTACCTGACAAGATACGTCCTCGTGGTCATACTTATACTTTGTCCCTGCCTTATGTGCACAGCACAATTCTCCTTATCAATCTCCAGCTGGTGAACTAATACCTTTTCTCATACCATCTCACCCGTGGACACTTCTTTCCATGGATTTTATAACGGATTTGCCAAGTTCGGATGGTTATACCACCATCTGGGTCGTGATAGACCGATTTTAAGAAATGGTTCAACATGTCCCTCTGAGGAAATTACCTTCCTACATTGGATCTGGCTCATCTTTTTGTTCAACACATATTTCGTCTCCATGGACTTCCTGCCGAGATTGTCTCGGATTGTGGTGTTCAATTTGTTGCAAAGTTTTGGAGAACGCTCTGTTCTGTTTTACAAGTGAAGTTGAATTTCTCTATGGCCTATCACTTGCAAAGTAGTGGCTCTACTGAGAGAGTAAACTAGGATCTCAAGACCTTTTTAAGAATTTTCATGTCCTCCTCCCAAAATAATTGGTCTGAATTTTTTCTCTGGGCTGAGTTTGCGCACAGCGCTTCTTACCATTCCTCCACAAATCAAATTCCATTTCTTATTGTGTACGGTCTTCACCCTTGAGTCCCTGAATTCCAGAGTCTGCCTGTCTTTGACATACCGGCTGTGGATGACACTGTACGGAGGTTCATCTCAATATGGGCCCAAGTATGCACAAATTTGGAAAAGACCTCCTCATGTTACAAAATTCAGGCAGACAGGAAATGAAGGAAAGTGCCTCAAATGCAAATCGGGTAAGTTTGGCTACCCACCCATTTGCGCCTCAGAGTTCCATCAATGAATTTCACACCACGATTCATTGGACCCTTTTCCATTATTGAAGTAATTAATCCAGTTTCCTACCATCTCCAACTTCCTACCTACCTAAGAATCCTTAATTCTTTCCACATATCCCTACTCAAGCCGCTGATTCTCAACAAGTTCCTCAAAGTCCTTCCAGTTCCTCCCCATGTCTAAGGAGGGGGGGTATTGTCACAACCAGAGTTCCTCGGCATAAGGGATGATGGGTATTACCTGTTAGGACACTGTGACATGGTCCTTCTGGTGGAGGTGCTGGTGTCTGGTGTCTGGCGTTGGCTGTGCAAGGGATTCCGCAGGCACTGGGGGCCTTATTCAGACCCGCTCGCGAGTGCTGAGCGATCGCAAGCGGGTCGATGTTGCCCAAGTGCACATGCGCACGACGGAGGCGGCTCCATCATGCGCATGCGCGAGACGCGAATAACGATGGCCAAGCCATCATTAAGGGTCTCGCACCAAAGGGGGCATGCTGCCGATGGTGAAAGTGGGTGTGCTGGGGGGCGTGGCTGCCCAGACGGAGGCGTTCCCATGGGAACGCCTACCATCTGGGTCCGGCCCCACTGACATCACTAGTGATGTTAGTGGGAGTGCTTTTGGCTCTGATAGAGCCAAAAGTAGTCCAGGGCTTGCAGCAGCGAGACCCTACCACAAGGGTCTCATCGCAAGCCCGATGGTCGCGATGGTCTTGACCATCGCGACCATCATTTTGGCCACTCGCAATAGCTGTGGGTGGTCACCCACAGCTATGTGAGTGGCCTGGAGGCCACTCCAAATAGTAAGAGGGCCAGCCCTGATTCAGAGCAAGTGCTCTGTCAGAGCATCCAGCTCTGAATCAGGGCCTGGGTCACTCTGGCTGGGGTAGGCCTGGTGGTGTTTCCATTCCGCTCTGGTATGGGCGCCACCATCTTGCCTCTGGTCATGTGACTTAGTTGCTCCAGTCCTGGTGTGTCACATGCTCTCTCTGTCCCATCACGATTCTGCACTGGGTACTTAAGGGAGTTCAGAGCATCCCATAGTTGCCAGTGCAATGTGTTTCACAGCGTGTTCCTGTAAACCTGACTGTTTGAGTGTGCGCCTGTGCTCCTGCTGGATCCCAGCTTCCAAGTAGCCTGCACTGCTCTGCCAGCTCCCAGTCTCCTGCTGGAACCATCCTGCACCTTTTATTTACCCTTTCCCTGCCAAAGGACCTGTGTGTACAGTTAACCCTGAACATACACTGCCTCCATTTACCTATATCTCTGTTTCTACACTGAGCCATCTCAGTACATCTCTCCACTTAATTCATCAGCTGCTGCTATTCTAATTACTCCATTACCTCTTTGGATTTCACCTCACCAGTTTCAATCAGTACTGTTATCCTGTCTGCAGCCTTGCAGTGACTATTTGGATTACAAAGACTTTTATTAGTTTTACCACTACCTGGACATTACCTATACATACTTGACTACAGTTTCTAATCATCACCCTCATCTTAATATTCTGGACTGTATTTTATTATCCATGAACATGTCTGCAAGTTCACTCATTACAAAACCCACTTTTCAGGTGTCTGCTCCTATTTCCACCCCGGGTCCACAACAAACTCAGGACCTCATTCAGAGGCGCTCTCAAAATGCGAGCGCTCACTCTGAATGAGGGCGGCCACATCTATTTTCTGGGCCGGCCTCCTGGCCACTCGCTAGGCTGTGGGTGACCACCCACAGCTTTAGTGAGTAGCCAGGTTGATGATTGCGATGGTCAAGACCAGCGCGACCATCGGGGCTTGCGATGAGACCTTTGTGGTAGGGTCTCGTCTACCACAAGCTCTAGGGAGCTTCCATCTCTAATAGAGCTGAAAGCTCTCACACTGACATCACTGGTGATGTCAGTGGGGCCGCTCACAAATGGCAGGCATTTGTTTGGGAACTCCTCCGTTTGTGAAGCCACCCCCCGCTACGCCTACAAAACAGGGCGAGCTGTCTATCACCATCAACAGCCATCCCTTTTGTAGTGAGCCCAGGAATGAGAAAATGTCTCCCTCGCTCCGGTGCTTGCGCACGCGCAGTGCGGTCGCTGCACATGCGCAGAGCCCAACATCGACCCGCTTGCGAGCGCTCAAGCACTTCCGAGCGGGTCTGAATGAGACACTCAGTTCCTAACAGAGCTGAGTGCCTGATGCTTTACCACATAATCAAGAATATATAATTATTAGGCATGAAATGATGAAAAGTACATTTGAGATATTAGAACCACACAAAAAACAACTTACTGTAGGTATAGTTCCATAGTGTTACTATGATTTCCCTTTAATCAGAGACCCATATTAATTAAACAGGTTCTGTGGCTGGCTGACTTCAAGTCTGGATTTCACCTTGTTTTTATCACCCAAAGAACCTGTGCGGTCCATTTACAGTATGTCCCTGATTAAAGGTATATTATAGCAACCCTATAACAGAAATATACTCTCATTTATCTTGGTAAAGCACAGCTAGTGTGTATTCTAAGAGAACTACAGTCTTATTTAAGGCAATACTGTCCCCATAAACAAGGGTACATGGTAAATCTCGATGCAATGCATTCTCCAACTAAAGCATGTCCAACCTAACATGACACCTGGCTGTGCTGGGACTAATCTGCCTAACAGTACTTACCATCCTCATCAGATAAATGCATGCCATTTTTTTTCTTAGCAAACTGAATTACCTTAAAACACAAATATAGAAAACATACTTTAATCATTTCTTTTTGGCAAGAACAAACCATTTTGACCTGAAAATGCTTTAATCTGTTGGAAACCACCCTAAGGGCTCTATTTACTACAATTCGCATTGGTAATGCAGATTGTAGTGTGATATTACTGAGTGAATTCGCATTGCGAATTCAGGCATTATCACAGGGATTTACTACAAATCCCTTGCAGGGACAGAGCTTTATCGCAATCCCCTTTGGAGCCTTATCACGGTATTTTCGCAAAAAATAACATGATTAAGTGCCCGCACATGCGCCGACCGTTCGCCGCAGCTACCCCCCTCCGGTGCTAAGCCCCGCCCCCTGGCGCTAAGCCCCGCCCCCAGTGATCACAGACCCCCTGCGACGCCCCATCCCCCCCGCGACTCCCCCTCTCTTACTTACACTAACCTGCATGCTCCAGGCCTCCGGTGATGTTCTCCATTTCTCCGGTCAGGTGATCTCCCATACTGCACTGGGGCCCGATCAGCTGATGACCGGGCAGCAGTGCACTGTTGGAGACCAGTTGATCGGAGGGGAGTCATCACCGGGGGCCCGATCACCGGTCCCTGGAGTCAGGTAAGTAATTTTTTTTTTTACTATTTTTTTTTCTTACAGTAATCAGCTTGCGGTCTGTTTAGACCACACAGCTGATTACAGGGACCGACTCCCGGCTCTGCTCTCCCCGTTAGAGCAGGGCAGGAGGCCGGTAACCGGGGGAGACCCTGGATAACGCCACCTCCAGGTGGCGTTATTATCACAGGGCTTTCCCCGGTATTTTTTTCACATTTATTTTTAGTAACTATGATCAGATAACATTTCCCATTACAGTTATGGGAAATGCGATCTGCTTACTAAAAATAAGTGATACTTAGGGGTTGGAGTAGAATTTTACGAATTCTACACCAATTGCCCTGTAATAACTATAGGTGATACTAAAATAATCTGAAAAGGGTGTGAAAACATCCTTTTTCACATTATTTTAGTAAAAATAATGTTGATAAATAGAGCCCTCAGTAACAAGCTTTTTGTTAGGTCCACATTTTAGACTCAGTTGAATTGAGACAGGCAGACGTGATGATTGCACATCAACTGGTCTGTGATAACAAGAATAAAAATTCTAAACATCAGGTTTAGCTATATACTATATTAATTATACTGTATTATAGTCTGTAGACATGTATGGTTTTTGAATTAGTGAATTATTTAATTTTTATTTCAAATGTGATAATTACTGCTTGTCCTCAACAGCACAGCTGAAATGAATCAGATAATTGCTACTTTTTAAACATTGAGAAACAGGAAATAATAACATTGGGCTAGAATGGATGTCAATATGTGTCCATAGTTCTATGGAAGTACCTTTTTCAGACAAAATAATAAAAAAGAAAACACTTTTGTGTCCAGGAAAAGGCAATTTTTAATGATATTCATAGTAATTATAAATGTCCCATAATTGAAAAGCAACATCTAAATAGACATTTTGCTTACTGTCATAAAACAACCATCACTAACATGTCAAACTCTTTACATGTATTATTAAATTTGTATTAGAGATGTGCACAGACCCCCATGTTTTGGTTTTAGATCTGGTTTCATCTTTGTGCTTTGGTTTTGTTTTTACAAAATCACCCTCAAGTGATTTGGTTTTGGATTTGAATAAAAATCAATAAAAATCACTAAAATCGATAAAAAGAGCTAAAGTGTCCAAATCCAAAACCTGAGTTTGGGTTTTAAATACACGTTCCGAACCGGCAATATATCTGAATCGGGACTTGATTCGAACTGGGTCACAAAAGTGAATCCAAACCTTGACCCGATTCTACTCAGATTCCCTAAATTTGGGTGTGTTCGGATTTCAGAAATCCGGACCTGCACATCTCTAAATTGTACATAAAATAAAAAATTGTTTCAAAACATTTTTACATTTTTTTGTTTTCAGTATTTTATTCACCAACTACGTTACTTTAAAAAAAAATGTCTGTTCAATTATACCACAGTTATCTCCCACATTTTTGACAGTAGATGGTGTTGGTATTTGTCAAGAGACTTAATATCCATTGTCTATTCAAATATAAATTTTACAGCAGTCTTCTTTTCCACACACTAAGGAGCTAATTTACTGTAGAATATAGTTGTGATTCGAATTTACTTTCGAAAGAAGGACATAAAAATAACTATTTAGTCGAAATGGAAATTACAGTTCTGTAGTACAAACAGACAACCAAGACTTGGGGGTAAATTTACTAAGATGGGAGTTCTATTTAAGAAGTGATGTTGCCCATAGCAACCAATCAGATTCTACTTCTCATTTATCTAGCACCTTCTAGAAGTCAATACCTGGAATTTGATTGGTTGATATGAGCAACATCACTTCTTAATAGAACTCCCATCTTAGTAAATTTACCCCTTTACATGATATAGTCACAAAGATAATTATTTAACTGTTGGAGGGGTCAGTAAGCAAACAGCCACTCAGAAGTGGCTAGATAGTCATCATCAATCACTACCATTGCATATTGTTGCACCAACTCTTCGGCAACTGCAAGAGATATGGGGCCTGATTTAGCAGTGCCCCAATAGTCAGGAATCTGCACAGGCGCTGGACTCGTACTGCATATGTGCAGTATGGGTCCTGCGTATTCGCACGCAGTTCAGCAGCAGATAGTGATTAACAGTCTGCTGCCATTTGTGGCGGCCTCCGTTTCCTGAAACAGAGGCATGTCGTCACAGTTGGGGGGGAGGGAAGAGGCCAGGATCTCTGTTGGCTGATGGAGATTTTCTAGCCTCTTTGTTGTAGATATGGCACCCAGCTTGTGTGACCCCATGGGTCACTCATCTGGCCGATCTGATCACAGATTATCTGATGCTGTGTCCTGGGATGCAGTTCTGATAAGTAATACATGCAGGAGGCATGACGCCTCCTGCTTCATTACCATAATTTCATGGACGGAAGTTGCAAAGCTGCTTGCATCCAGCTTTGCAATTCTATCCTGTGCTGCATCAAGCCCACAGTATGGCTCTAATGTTTGGATGTAGCCGTGTTGCAATGACGTGAACACAAGATCCGTTCTGCTGATCCAGTCTTGAAGTGATGCAAATCAGCGATAAACTTATTATCTACAGATGAATATATGCACAATTTTGGGCTTGATGCCTGTTTGCACTTTTACTTTTTTACTCAGAGTAACAAACAAGTCACACACAGAAGCTACAGTACATAAAATGCCATTATCCATATTCAGGGTACCCTAGCATTGTACTTTTGTTAGTGAAGCAAATAAGATGCATATTTTGTAAACAAATTTTAATTGAGGATAGGAGTATGTGGACACACGTAGGAAGATCAAGAGAGGGGAGAGTCTGTGTGCAGCCTCCGCATGGGCACTCCTCTCTCTCGCTGGCAGCTGTGCCAGATTCTACTACGCATGCACCGATCCCTTATAAAATGGTGCAGGTGCAATTTTCCTGGTGACTTCAGTAGTGCACATCCACAGTTCACCAGAAAGATGGCACTTGTGTCATGTTTCCAGTGATATCTGCGGCACAGGTCTCCGGAAACACAGTGCTTGTGGTGCCGATGGAGAGGTAAGTATTGTGAATGAGTGCAGGGTGTGCTGTTTTGGCACCCTTGGACACAGGAGCCCATGTGCACCACACACCCTGCACCCATTGTAGGTACACCCATGTGGACACAACTGTACCTTGTTTCTTTTTGCACTGAACACTACACGGAACCAAGCGAATGCAAGTACTAGTGATGCAGATTTGTACACATCTTCATCTATGACTGATTAGGCGTAACTGGGCTGTAACAGGGTGTCCTCATCTAGTTCAGTGAAGGTTTAATGACACAACTGTGGAAGGCGCAGAGGTAGACGAAAGAGCAAATAGACCTGTTATCAGGTGCATCTATTGCACGAGGTATAGGCCAGTGTAAGTGCACACTGGTGATGATAAGGATGGGTATGAAGCCAAACTTACCCACATAGATAGTCCACTAACAATGATGTATATAACCCATTTTCTCCCATTTACATAAAGCAGAAAGACCTGCATGAGAGTTGAATTATACTCTACATCAGGACCTTTGTGTGCCCAGGTGCAGTATCGGATTGTATATCTTATGCATAAAAAATGACATATGTACATCTCTGAAGGAGACCGTTAATGTGCAAAATTTTCTTAATAGCAACTTAGTCAGTGACTTTCAGAAAATTCTCGTACTTTTTAAAAAAAATTTCCCTCTCCATTTACAGTATATTGCACCATTTATATAACTATACTGCTTTAGTTCTTCCCTTATCATTTTGGTCATTTGTACTCCATACCCATTTTTAAACCAAAGTTATTTAAATATCAGCACATTTTAGTTATAATTAAATCTAATAATTGTATCTCTTTAGTTGCAATTTCATATAAAGAGCAATGATATATTGGCAAGAAGTACCTTTGTTGCCATAAAGTAGTGCTGATTACTTCCACTGATGGACCACTTAGCTAGGGTACCCATTAGAGACGCATCACAACCAGCCAAGCCGCTTAGGCCTGAGCAGATGGATTAGAGAAGGTAGACTCATATGGGACAAAGCTGAAGTTAATGTGTTGGGGAATGTGTAATCATCAGCGGTAATGGTGCTCTGCCACCTATCATCTGTATCTGGTATTGCAGTTGATCCGCACATGTTGCAGTTGTTAATGTTAATTCCACCTGTCACCTGTAGCTGATATTGCAGTGGATCCTCACATGTTGCAGAGGATGGTGCAGATCACAAGTCTCTTCTACTTTGATCTTAGATGTGCTGCTGGTTGTGCATTACCTCCCTGCATTGTGTGGAGGAGCCTGCCCCAGACAAACAATAGGATTAATTTTAGTCTTATTCTTTCTTTTATATTCCACAATATAAACCATTGCTCAAACATTTATTAAAAAAATTCAGTGAAAAATATGGCAGAGAATAAGACCTGGGATCAATAGGGCATAAAACAAACATGAGATTGAGGACAGAAAGTAAAAGCTTTGGGTGTTCATGCAGCTCTAGGACCTCCAGGTGTCTATCACTGGTCTAAGGTTATGCCAGGTGGATATTAACTGAAGTTAAGATGCATAGACAAGAAGCTTCAATGGTGCAATGATTTATAACTGTAGGTAATCTGTTGCATACAGATGTGTCCTCATACACCTATCGTATTCACACCATATGGCCGAGACGCTTGATGTGACTCAGACACTCCGGCATGGGTAGTGTTGCATATACTTTTCCTAAACACTGTATTGTAGCCACATGCAAAGCAGTTTGCAGTGTACCGGGGGTGCTAGGTTGCAGTTTCGGTTACAATGGAATAGGCACAACCTGTGTACAAAGTTGAAGGTTCAGGATAACGGAATGTGGCAGAAGAAATAGCCACATTCACTCATATTGGAATCTTTTTTACACAGATTAATTACTTAGTCACACACAGATGTACAAGTACCACACCCCCATTGGTCAGTGTATGCTAGCATTGTAGTACTGGTGCTTCTTGGTGTAAGTGGTGTGAATAAGACAAAATGTTTGAAAAAAAGATGCTTGCTGCAGGAATACAAAATATATGTAGAAATTACATGAGGACACATAAAAGTGAAATTTTCTATATATTTTAATGAAACAGGTCCAAGTTTGTAGTTTAGTAGTTAAGAAATATGAAGCATTGAGAAAACTAGGTCTGACAAAAATCTGCACATACAGTAAACCTGGATGTGAATCTGGTGAACTTCTGCACATTGGGCTGGACAGGATGTGGACTCTCATGTTCTGTCTTTTCTCTGAATCTGTAGAAAATGTCAACTGATATTAGCTTCCTATACTATATGACTGATCATTGCCAAAAATGCTTCCCTGCCTGAGCATTTTCACTTCAGTAGAAGTGGACCAGGTGGGACAACAGTTTGATGAGTATGATAAATGAGCCCATTAATTGAAACATGCAGAAACTACTGTTTACACACTGTGTAGGTCTCTTAGGCAGGGCCACCAAGAGTAGAGCCGGACCCTGGTGACAGGGGGAGTGGCCTAATTGTGGGAGGTGTGACCACGCCCCCTTAGAAAAAAAAAAGAAAGAAAAAACATTTTAGCAGTGCGGCTTCGCTGGGAGGGGGTGCTGTGAGCCCCTCAGCCCAGCGCACAGCCAATGGGGGGCACGATCAGCGTGATCACTCCTCTGATAAGCATAGGAGACTGCTCCAGCTGCTGCTTAGCAGCTGCAAGCAGTCTCCTACTGCAGCCCAGCACACAACAGTATGTGCTGGGCTGCTGTGATGTAGAAGGGAGGGGTGGCAGGCCCGCCAGGCCCCTTCAGCAATCCCGGACCCAAGTAATTTGTAACTGCTCCCCCCCTCTTGGCACCCCTGCTCTTAGAGGTCAATGTACTAAGCCTTGTAGAGAGATAGAGTGGATGGAGATAAAAGTACCAATCAGCTCCTAACTGTCACTTTACATACAGTGTTTGAAAATGACAGAAACTGATTGGTTGGCTCCCTATCTCCATCCTCTTTATCTCTCTCCAAGACTTAGTACATAAACTCCCTAGTGAGCATACTGCTAAGATAAACTTCAAGATAACACTGTGGTTCTTCTTGAACCTTCTGGACTGTGGGACTTAGGCTAATGAATGAGATTGGGACTCCAGGAATGATAACTTTGCCAACCAAGGCCAACCAGTATTATGAGCAGGTTAAACTGAAACTGCCAAATTGATTAGCTCACATCTAAATAGCAAATAAGGTCTAATAAATAATCAACAGAAAACTGGAAACAATGCATCGCCAACAGCTGGTCTCATCTAGCATTGGTGCAGCTGTGGATTTTTTTTTCCTAATCATTTTAGAAAATAAATGTATCCTCACTAAGGGAGCCTCCAGCAATGTGTTATCAGCCATTAAAATGTCTATAACACAAGCTATCACCTTCACTCAATAATAAATCTGAAACACAGACATTCTGCTTTTTAGACATACCTGTCTCTAGCATTAAAGTTTGTTGAATTTGAAAAATGGGGTGAAGCAAATCCATCAGTGCAGTATGAATGCATCTCAGCACCACATGGGAGGAAAGGAAGCCAGTCTTCAATTCTTTGCCTGCTCCTTCAGTATTTTGCAGACAGTATATGATTTATAGGTAGACTGAGTACTGTACCATAAATTACAAAAGCCTCTGCTTATGATGTATAACACAATAAATTACATTCTAAGAGGCAATATGGCATTTTAAACTGCTTCTAAATCCTCCTTTTTTTTCTTGACTGATGATTAAGGGACACTGGCTCAGTGACCAAATTCGTTTTTTAAAAGTTTGACAAGTTGCTTAATGGAAAAAAAGTTATGTCGGGAAGGAATTAATATGCACGCTAGAATTACATATTTCACTGATGTTAAATTATAAAGCCTCTGAAGAGCAGGACCCTTCAAAACCAATGTAAAATTGCATATTAATAATGCAAATTTATGTAACGCTTGCTGCATTCATGGTGAAAACATCTTACTGCTTGCCTGCTAAGTATATTGGAATATATTTCCTGGTCCTATAAAGACATCAACATAGTGGGCAATCCATACGACAATATAGAGTACTTGACAAAGTTAATTTAGGTTTCTGGTTAAAATTAGGACTTATTTAATGTTTCTCATGGTCTGTCTTTGGGTCCTTAAAGTTCCTTGAATCGTCACATATATAAGATGTCTGTTCTTCCCAGGTCATTGAATGTCCTTATTCCAAAGAACAAAAAAGAAGTAACTCGCGACCACAGACCGCTGCTGTGTCCTATCTAAGGTATGCCCAAAACCTAAATATACAATTTCAAAACAACAAGATAGTGTCACTAGCGCAGTCTGTATGGAGAGGTCTACAAGGTATCCATCTTCGTCTCACAGAATGTCTTCACCACTGTTTCATTTCAAGACACGGAACCGTATTCTGGATAGAACTCACCACTGGCACTCTAATACCGTTCACTGAAAGGTTTCTTTAACACCTCCTTTTTCTTTCAACACATCACACTTCTTAGGGGTCTATCAACAGACACTCACCATAAATCCACCTTGGTTCATACGTATAAAGGTTTCTTGTTACGACTCCCCTTATATATCCAATTGATGAAAAAATGTATCTATTTTCTTAAAACAATTCTTTATTCCAAATCAGAACCATAAAAAGTAAAAAATAGTCACATCACAAAAAAAAGCACATATAGCAGTATTGGAACTATAGGTGGCAATAGGATATTCACAATATGGTTTTAAAACTTATTTCTCGAAATGTTTTTTTCTTCCACGTGTCATCCAGTTGGATTACCTTCTCTGATTATGCCTGGGTCATCAGAAAGGTTTTAAAACCATATTGTGAATATCCTATTACCACCTATAGTTCCAATACTGCTATATGTGCTTTTTTTTGTGATGTGACTATTTTTTACTTTTTATGGTTCCGATTTGGAATAAAGAATTGTTTTAAGAAAATAGATACATTTTTTCATCAATTGGATATATAAGGGGAGTCGTAACAAGAAACCTTTATACGTATGAACCAAATTGGATTTATGGTGAGTGTCTGTTGATAGACCCCTAAGAAGTGTGATGTGTTGAAAGAAAAAGGAGGTGTTAAAGAAACCTTTCAGTGGACGGTATTAGAGTGCCAGTGGTGAGTTCTATCCAGAATACGGTTCCGTGTCTTGAAATGAAACAGTGGTGAAGACATTCTGTGAGACGAAGATGGATACCTTGCAGACCTCTCCATACAGACTGCGCTAGTGACACTATCTTGTTGTTTTGACATTGAATGTCCTTGTTCCATACAGTGAAATTTAATTTTTTTGGATACATGACCAGCAACATCTTGCTAGCAGAGAATGACTACACAATTCATGTCTAGGGCAATTGAGACATCCATAGGACCTGGGTAATGAGGAGCATGGCCAAATCTGGGAGACATGATGAAAAAAAATCACTGTAAAATACTATCTGCAGCAGCGCTTTGCGCTGCAATGGAGGACGGTCCTCCCCACAGCAGCTGGACCGGGTCCAACCAACATGGAGGGGCCCAGAAAATGAAAGCTTGCCACATTCTGTGTTGTTATTCTTCTTCTTGACATTAAAGTCTATCAAACTTACTGTATGATATTTTATATCAATACACATAAGCTTTCAATGCTGATCAATGGGGCACAGTGATGTCTAGGTTACCCACTGTCATCATTATTCAGTACAATTGAATCAGATAAATATTTTCTTTGGGAATCTAAATATTACATCTTCATATCAATATTTCAATTGTTGCATGTATAATCATTGCTGTACACATAGGTACATGCTACCAAATAAAAAAAACTATTACTCATGATAAAGCAATATATATATATATATATATATATATATATATATATATAAATACAGTGTGTATATATGTATATATATATATATATATATATATATATGCGAATTTTGCTCGCCACTCAGGACAAAAGGGATACCACCGGGTGCCCTCCTAAAGCATACATAAAGTTCATTCCTATAGTATGGTGTAACAACCACACACATAAAGGAAAAGGCGGAACTCCTGGATTTGGTGAAAGATGAATAGTGTTGTATTTAAGTCATCATATACAAATAAAGTCTTGTCGACATTTCAAGGTCTTTTCATCAGGATGGTGACATAATAAAAGCAAACATGAACCAGTGTCTTACCTTATAGAAGTTGTGTGGTGCTGAAGGGTCCACGCTAGCGAGTCCCGGAGTGAGGGGCAAGCGACTTCCGGCGGAAGCAGGGGAACTCGGAACTGTCTCACTGACAGTCCGCTACCTAGCAACCTAAGACACACATGTTGTCATGATCCAAGGGACTTGCAGCGCTGCCAACATAGTGAAAAAACTGTATTTACTATATTATGACCATACCCAGTGTATACTGACATGGAATTTAAAAATACTTGAAGTGTGATCACACTACATGTAATGTATGTAAAGAGTGTAAATAAGTGAATAATAGAAGAAGAAGAAAAGCCTACTTAATAAAGGCAATATGGAAAATTAATATACTTAATAATATGTGTCATCTAGTATATCATATGGTAATGAGACACAAATTCTAACATGTCACCTAGTCACTAAGTACAACATACACTACATAAACACATCCAAAAGTTATTCCAAAAATAAGTGATTAACACCTGTACATTAAGAACAACAACCAGCTACCTTGAGGCACCAATCCCCAAATGCTACTGGTATTATAGAAATATACTTAAAGAGTTCTTTTCATTAAGTCCTTTAGGTGCTATAGTGTCCAAGGAGTGAATCCAGCAGGCTTCACATTGACTGAGTCTTTTATTCGATCACCTCTGCGAATGTCCAGAGAGACATGATCTATAATTTTATATTTCAGAATTGACAGGGGGTGCTGAGCTTGTTTAAAATGTTGAGCTACCGGCTGGTCCATTTCTCTACCATTTAAAGCTGCACGTATTGCTGACCGATGCAAGGCCATACGTTCTCTGAAGGTCCGAATCATTTGTCCTACATAATACAGCCCACACGGGCAAATAATGATGTACACCACAAATTGTGATGTACTAGTCAATACATGCCTAATTTGAAATTTATACCCAGTATGTGAATGTTTAAAGTAATTGCCCGGTTCAAGATAATTGCATGTAGTGCATGCAATACACTTATAACAACCTGTTTTTTTCCGTTGTGTGAGAGGCTCATTATTAGTAGGGATTGATGTCACATACTTCTTCATTAAAAGGTCTTTCAAGTTTTTCCCTCTAGTGTAGGCTGGCATCAAAGATTTAATTATAAATGTTGGTAAATCCTTATCACTTGTGACAATGGGCCATAATGCTCTCACCGCCCTTGGAAGCACCGGACTGGCTAATGTGTATTGTGATACAAATGGAATTCTCTACTCCTTGGAGTTATTATGTTTAGAACCAGTGAACAACTGTTGTCATGGAGTTTGTAGAATTTCTAATTTGGTTGCTCTCAGGTTTGGCACAGAGTAGCCTCTATCCACGAATCTCTCCGTCATAGTGTCCAATGCATCCTCTAGTTTATTATGATCACTTGTTATTCTAAATACCCTTAGCATCTGAGATTTTGGCAAAGCTTTCTTCACTGCTGGCGGATAACAACTGCTATGGTGCAGAAGTGTATTGCGATCTGTTTTTTTGCTGTATATACTAGTGTAAAACTCGTTGTCCTGGTTTGCACTGTTACATCTAGATAATTAATATCAGTATAGCTGTATTGGCATGTAAATTTAATGGGACATTCCATGGCATTGATCTTATTCACCAGTAGTGTAAGTTCCTCATCAGTCCCTGACCATAATACAAAAAGGTCATCTATATATCGAGTATACATGATAATTTTATCGGAAATGCTGGCATCGCTGAAAAATAATAATTTTTCTTGTTGGAACATAAAAACATTAGCAAACGATGGGGCCATATTCGACCCCATTGCACAACCAGATCTTTGCTGGAAATACTGACCATTGTGCAAAAAATAATAATAGGTCAGTGTCATTTCCAATAATCTCATGAACAAGCCAATATCCAGCACATCAAATGGGTTCTCGACCAGGAAAGCATGCTTCGCATTTAATCCAGCAGAGTAAGGAATGACCGTATATAAATTTTTAACATCCAAACTGCATAAAATAGAGCCTGATGTAACCTGTTTGATGTTATCCAATTTTAACAAAAAATAAGTAGTATCTTTGAGATATGTAGACTGTTGCATAATCAGAGGCTGTAGTAAAAAATCCAATAATTGAGAAATAGGCTGAAAAAGAGAACCACGGGCTGAGATTATTTGTCTCCCGGGCAGATTTTGTACATCTTTATGAATCTTCGGTATTGTATATATGATGGGAACACGTGGATGCATCTGAAATAGTGTATCTTTCAACTTCTTGCTGATTAAGCCATCCTCATATGCTGTGTCGAGGACTATCCCCAATTCCTTTTGATACAGTTCGGTCAGATCTCCCATTAATTGATAATATGTGTCAGTATCGGATAATTGGCGATCAATCTCCTCTATGAATTTATTCGTATCCATGATGACAATAGCTCCCCCCTTATCTGTTGTTTGAATAACAATATCAGGCTAACTTGACAAATTCTTCAATGCTTGCTTCTGTGCTTGATTTAAATTGTGATAGATTTTTTCGGGGGCTTTATCAAATTTAGTGATGGCCTCATCCAACAATCGAGAAAATGTCTTTAAAGATGCATTTGAAGAGGGTGGGTCAAATGAGGATCGAGGATGTTTAATGTAAAACTCATAAAAAGGATCTGGCAACGGTGGTGGCTGGTGCTGAAAAAATTATTTTATGCAGAGAGAACGATTCAGAAGGTGCAAATCAATTTTCCTCTTCAGCTCTACATGTGGATTAGATGGAATGAATGAAAGTCCCTTATGAAGAATAGATTCCTCTACTGTTGTTAGAATTCTTGACGAGAGATTGAAAATCAATTATTTTTCCTGTTCACTGGTGGCCTCGTGTTTTCTTTTATTTTGGCCCCTACGCCTTGTGGGCTTGGTCCGGGACTGTCGGTTCTTGATCTGGTCATTCTGCCTAAAGGGCCAGCACCTTGGTACTACTGTTCGTCAGAATCGTTAAAAGCAAAATCGCCATCACTGTTTGATTTAGCTGTATAATTTCTTTGATGTTTTGATTTCCATGATTGTCTTTGTTGATAAGGAAAATTTTGGGCTTTGGGATCAGATCCAGATAGCCATTGGTACACCCTATTTTCTTCATAATCTCCCTGGACCGTTTGTAGTTTATGTTTTTAAATTTCATAAGCTCCTGGCGATAGTGTTCGCAGTGTGTCTCTAAATTCTCCCACAGTTGTTTATGTTTCTTATCTTCAATGACAGTCTTATATTGAATACGTTATTCTGTTAATTTTATTTTTGCTTTTTGCAACTCCTTCCCAGCCTCCTGTATTACCAGTAACATTAAGTCAAAGCTACACTTATTTAGAATCGCAATCCATTGTCGCCAAAAATCGGCACTATTGCGGCCAATAGTTGGTGTATTTTTTACCCTGAATCCTCTGGGTATCTGCTTAGCTCTAAAATAATCGGATAATGAAATTCCACGCAAAAGGAAATCAGTCTCACGTTTCCTCTATTTGAGGATTTGATGGTATATATCTTCAACAGATGAGCTCTCTAAATCAGAGGAAGGATCAGTTTTAAATAGGATAGCAGATGCTTGTTCCTCCGTATAGCTTTTAGTCTCCGCCATGTATTGATGTAAGTCCATAAATGAAATGGGATCTGAACTGGAAATGGTAGTCTCCATATTGCTGTTAAATTAAAAGGCTGATCGGTCCTGTTGTTGTTGGAAGTCAGCAACCAATTGCTTCTTATAGTCTGACAACCAGCAGGCAAAAGATGAAATAAAAGTTAGTAGCAAAATGATGATTCCGGTGCCATAGCACGTTTAGGACTGAAAAGACAATCCAAATGTACATGCTAATTTTGTTCGGCACTCAGGACAAAAGGGATACCACCGGGTGCCCTCCTAAAGCATACATAAAGTTCATTCCTATAGTATGGTGTAACAACCACACACAAAAAGGAAAAGGTGGCACTCCTGGATTTGGTGAAAGATGAATATTGTTGTATTTAAGTCATCTTATACAAATAAAGGCCCTCATTCAGAGCCGCTCGTTAACAGCAGTACGCTCGTTGCGTTCCGATGTTGACTAACCGCGCATGCATCGGTGTTACACTGCGCATGTGCGTACGGCAGATTGCGAGCTTTTTTTGACTCATTCCTAAAATAGCGTACAGGAAGTGACATGTCAAATGTGATTGACAGAACAGGGCGTTTTAGGGTGTTGACGGGGGTGGAGATGGATAAACACAGGCGTGGCGAGGCGTTTTTGGGGCGTACATACATTAGCAGATGCGAGCGTAAAATGTGTTCGGACCGACTCATACGTCACTGGATGATCCTCTTTCACTTCAAAATGCTCGCACAGCTTAGGGTCTGGATTACTCGACCACATTGGCGATGGCCTTCTCCTCCGTCCCGGGACTCCTCGATGTTGTTGCGATTAATCGCGGGAGGGCAGAAAAGCAATTAGTGTTGTATTGAAAACCGGCTTGGTATGTGTTTGGAAAGCAGTTTTTTGGGATAGCACAAAACCGTACGCAGGTGGAACTCAGAGCTGCTAATGTCAGGATGACACAATCAATTTGCGTACATTTGTGGGGGTTTATTTTGGCCTCAATTTGGTGGTTAGGGCCTATTGTAACAATAATGTCATCATGTTTTAATTTTCTCACCATTTTATTTGTGCCTCTTGAATTTGCCTCGTTATATGAATTTTTAAACGTTCCTTAAAGAGCCCTTTTTTTTTTTTGGCCAGTTTTTGCCTTTTGGGCCAGGATTAAACGTAACCCATTTGTACAATAATTTCACAATCCAATGTCAGATTTTTTGTTTCAATTTATTGCTCAAACAAATAAAAAAACAAATAAAATATTGGGGACATATTTTTTGGCCAAAGATATGTTCCCAAATCAAACAAATTGGCCCAACATAACTGTTGACATAAACATACAACTAAAAAAAAAAAACATTTCACAAGAAAGGAGAGGGAAGTTTTGACCAGAAAGGATTATGAGCCAAGCACAGAAGGATTGTGGGAAAAGTCACCATTGCTGTCACCGTTTTTTCACCCATTTGGATGGGGGAGGGAGGGCACCAGACTGGGTCCGGGATGTCATCGGGCTGGCCTGTCCAGAGGCAGATGTTGTGGCCTCTGGACTAGGCACAGGGCTAGGCACATTTGGAGGATTGGCTGATGTTGTGCCAGAGGTGGAGGATCCTGATGTTCCGGCAGGAAGGGAGGTCGGCTCCACCATGTGCTGGCGAACGAGCTGCTCCAGGGCATTGGCGATGCGGATGTTGGCCCTGGTATTTTCCGCCAGGGCCTGACCAATGGTCACGTTGGCCGCAGCATTTTGCTCCAGGGCCTCAGCCACCCGTAGCAGACTGGCGTCCTTCCTCTGCAGAATCTCCGTATGGAAATCCGATTTGAAATTGAGTTCTGTGAGGAGGGCCACTGCCTGCGAGGGGGATTGCCCTGGACTGGCTTCTGCAGGGTCCTCAGCCGGATGTACTGGTTCCTCCCCTGCCGAGCCAGCAGAAATTCGGCGGCCAAGGCTCCCCTCTGGAGCAGACTCATCCGCCTGTGTCTCTGTTAGGAAAAAAGAGAAAAGCCTCACATTAGAATCTACATATTGGCACAATAACATTTCTGAGTTGATGACATCAAAAGATTTACCTGAGACAACATGAGGAGCCGCAAAGTCTGGCATGTCCGTATCCATGTTGGACACGCCAAACACCTCCACAGGCTGCACACACCCCTGTGCCAGCTCTTCTAAATCCGTCAACTCCAATGACACAGGGGAGGGACCCCCACCTGTCCCCCTTGCATGCCTAGCCCTGTCCGCGAGTTTTTGCTTTAGGCGATATTTGAAGTCGCCCCATCTGTGGGAAAAAATGGAAGCCATTATCCTTTGGTTTAAAATGGTGTTTGTTTTTAGGGGGGGCAAGGGTTTACTTACCGCCATTTGACATCCCGGGCTAGACGGACATAATCACCCACCCTATTGACAGCAACGGCTACCTCTTCCCACATTCTCCACTTCTGGCTTAGACTCATATTCCTGTCTGCCTGTGGCAGGATGTCCACACACTTCTGTATCAAAACCTCCATCTCCTTTCTTGTGAAATGTGGCTGCCTTTTTTTTTTTGGCCGCTTTGGCCGGAATACTCGGCCCAGCAGCCTCTTCCATGTCATCCTCCTCACCTATTTGTGTAAATTTTCAGAATTCACAAAATCACAACTTGCCCAATCTTATGTTTCAAATTAATCATTGATACAAAATGCATGAAAGACTTACCGCCTGACTCTTGGGCATTGTTTCCCTGGTTTGTCGCCATGTCTGAGGTCCAAACAAGAAATACACCAGAATTTTAATGTGTTTTCGTGACGTATTTATACATGCGTCCTTATTTTGCGGCCGCATCATTGATTGTGCATCCCTATGATCCCTCCTTAATTTGTGCGGGAAACGAAACACTATTTATGGCTTGGTGTGTCTCAAGTCGAGGTGGCGTTTTTGGATTGTTGGAGGTTACCTTGGCTGGAGTTTATTGATTGCGTATAAAGGAGTTGGCGGTTGGAGATTCTTTTGTTGGTTAGATTTGCGTTTTTATTTTCCTTTCTCTTTGTTGGTTTATATTTTTTGGACCTCGTTTCTTGATTTGGTAAGTTTTGTGAAGTCTAACTTTTGATCAATTGTTGTTTCATTGTGTTTCTTCTTTTTTTTAAATTTTGGATCCATAATTTCTTCTATTTTAGTTTTTGATTATTTTCGAACCAAAAGACCTTTTGATTTGGACTCTTATATATTTGCTCTTGGTAAGTCCATTTTTTATCTTGTATTTGCGAACTAATTAGCGCATTTTTACTACTTACTCTTGTGACTTGTATTAGCGAACTAATTAGCGCATTTTTAATACTTACTCTTGTGACTTGTATTTGCGAACTAATTAGCGCATTTTAAAATGCTTAATAATCATTTTTACTTTTTTGAGGTTTCCCTTTCGCTTTTTGTGCAAACATTTCAACCCATTTTGATGTACTGTGTGAAATGTCGTTTTGCTGTTTTGCCAAATGTGTGTTTCGCATATTTTAAGTTTGGTCTAGCACAAAATTTAGAAACAAAAATGCACAGAGTGAAATGTGTCAAATAATTTTTGTGTTTAATTTCAGTTTGGACGTATCATGACAATACCCCGGCATGTAAGCAGCAATGGATGGTATCATCAAGCTAAGTTGTTTTAATTTACTTTAGGGGTGGGTCAAAAGCCTTACATTGAAATCTTTGAATTTCAGGTAGATCTGGGGCGGATTGTTCTGGCCATGCTCCCGGAAGCCGACCAACCTCAATCTCGTCCCAGGCGTAGGCATCGTAGGCATGCAAGGCCCCTGATATTTCGAACACGTGTCACCCTTTTTGGAATGCCCGATGATGAGGTTTTAAGACGCTACCGTCTACCTCCCAAAATCATCATAGACACTCTCTCATTAATAGAAAGTGATCTTGAGCGGCAAATTGACAGTCCAACAGCAATACCACCACTTACGCAATTTATGGCGGTGTTACATTTCTGTGCCTCAGGATCGTTTCAAACAACGGTGGGAATTGTGGCGGGCATCTCCCAATCCTCCTTTTCCTGGATCCTGAGGGCAGTGATGGAGGCACTTTTCAAGCACCTCCATCATTTTATTCAAATGCCTTTGGATATGGGTGCCCTTAGTGTGGCCAAGGCCAATTTTTACCCAATAGCTGGCTTCCCACACATCATAGGGGTTGTGGATGGTACTCACATACCACTTCAGCCTCCAGCACGGCTGGAGGCCATATTTCGAAACAGGAAACACTATCACTCCCTGAATGTAATGGTGGTATGTGATGCCTCCCTCCAGATCCTGTCCCTGAACGCTAAATTACCTGGAAGTGCACATGACTCCTTCGTCATCCGGCAATCAGGGATATGGCACAAATTAAACAACCTACAAGCTGGTGATGCGTGGCTTCTGGGTAAGTGGAGACCTTTAGTACATCACAATGTTAAGCTTGATACACAGTGTTCCTGATGTTGTCTATTCTTTTTCACAGGAGACAGTGGATATCCTTGCATGTCCTGGCTGCTCACTCCTTATTTGGCTCCCACACCAGGCCCACAAAGTGCGTATAATTCCGCACTTACAGCCACCAGGCAAGTGGTGGAGCACTGTATCGGCCTTTTAAAAGGTCGATTCCGATGCCTCCACCGCTCTGGTGGCGAGCTCATGTATTTGCCGGATATGGTGTCAAAAATTGTGGTCCTGTGTGGGATATTTCACAACATCGCCATAAGGAGTGGTGTCCCAATGCAGCCAGAGGATGCCTTACCTGAGGATGGCCCCCCCGAGGTTGGTCGGAGGTCAGTATGTGGGGGGGCATACGCGATGATGTGGTGGCCAGATTTTTTAGGTAAGTTTTTACAAAACAACAGTGTTTATACCTAATGTGTTTGGGGTTTTTTTGCGAACCTCTAATTTTTTTTTGTTTTTTTCACCATCTTCTGTTTGTTCACAATCTTTGGCACTCCAACGCTCACTACTTCCTGCTACCCGTACCAAACCTGGATCTGGACATTTTGGGAATATATTATGGAACCCATATCGCAACGCCATGTTTGTGGAATCATGTTGGCATGGTCCTTCATCAACCAGTTCTTGATTTGTTTTTTTTGGTTTGTTTTTGTTTGGTATGTGTTGTATTTGAGATTATCACTGTGTGTTTTTTTTGTGAGTGACCACTTTGATTTATCAGTTATGTTGTGAATAAATGTTTGTAGAGTGAAATGTTCTTCCTTTTTTTGGACGTTACCAGCAAGTGTAACCAGGTTCACACACGGTACATTTGACTAAGGGGTAATCCAGTACTGTCGCCAGTTGAGCTAAAATGAAATATATTTTCAGGTTCAAAACCCACACCAAAAGGAAGCCTGTACAATCATTTGGCTTTGTAAGATTGGCCTAAGCAGCTTGCACACCAACTAGGAACCTGTAAAATGTAGAAATATCTAATTGACACTACACCCAAAAAGGGAAATTACATTGTGACTGTTATGTGTTTCTTGTGGCTGTTTTACATACAAATACAAAACAGAATCTTACTTTAATAAAATGGAAATCCTTGCAGGAACAGTCTACTTATATCAGGGTAAACAATCTTTTGGTTTGAAAAAACGAATTAGCCGGAACGTATGTTTGAAAAATACAATTTATTTTGAAAAAGAAAAACCAAAAATAAAACTATTGGCGAAGGATGCCTCACAGACGGTCAAGGGCCACGAGCACCCCAATTATATGTTGGCGCATCTGGGCCACACAGTCTTGTACTTCTTGACGACGCCTCTGTTCCTCTGTGGGTGAGAAAAGTGTGTGGATTAATACACCAATAGGGAAACCACATTAAAAATTAAAAAAAACAACGAAATCACTCCAAAAAAAAAACAAAAAAAAAAAAAAAAATGGGGGCTGCAAAAAATACAAGGCCTATGTACAAATTCCCCCAGGTGTGATATGTGTATGTTGAAATCAGCAGGAACAGGTAAAGGCAATCTGCTAAATCACCAAAAGTCGACCCAAAAACCCCGAATAAAGGAACGACACATGATTACATACAAACAGTTTGTGCTTTAAAAAAAGGCTAAAGAAAAACATACCGGTTGACAAAACGGCAGCTCCGGAAGTCCCACCATCGTCCTCCTCGGAGGACCCTCCATTCCCCAAAGATCGGGGCGGGGTTGTTACGGACTCCGGGGAGGGGGTAATTGGAAGAGGGGTGGTTGGAGGAGAGGGGGAAGTGGGACGGAGGGGAAGGAGGCCCGACATTTCCGGGAGAGGGTCTTGGAAGGCTGGGGAGGAGTGGGGAATAGGGGAATTATTGGGGGTGGAGTGTTGGCTGGGGGTTGGGGAGAGTGGGCGTGACCGCCGTCTGGCCGGACAGTGACGGCATAGTCTTGGCTGTCCCCCTAAAAGATGTCAAACAAATTGTGGTTAGTTTCTGCACAAATCCTGGCCAAAAAACAATTTAAAATCACCCCCCACCAACAAAAAACATGCAAATATGAGGAGAATGAATAATTATGAAATAGAGGGAAAACATGGCCATGCAAATATGAGGAGAAGGAATAATTATGAAATAGAGGGAAAACATGGCCAGGCAAATATGAGGAGAATGAATAAATAGGACAGACATGAAAACATGCACACGCAGTTTGGGCCACAAAGACAAACATGAAAAACAAAATACATAAAACTTACTTTCTGAAATCTGCATGCGAAAGCATGCCAGCAAGCGGGGCGTTCGCCGTTGCAGGTCCGACCACCTGCACTCCAGCTGGCCGATGTTGCGGCGTGAGCCGAAGGAGCGCAGGCGGGCCCGTGCCTCCGCATATGTGGAACGCTTCTGCCGGTTGGTGTTGGGTGGAGGCTGGCTGGTGATACGCCTATCTATCACCTCCGTTAGCACCAGCAGCTCGCGCTTGGTGAATGCGGAGGCTCTCATGATGGCAATGGTGTTTTTCCTAAAAATCATTTTTGATAAAGTGGCCAAAAAATTTCTGATTGGCTAATGTATTTGGGAAATTAACAGGAGCAATTCTATTGGTTAGTGTATGAGTCATGTGTTCGACAGGGCCAGAAATTTCTTGAGAGTTATGATAGGCTTGATGCAGTGACATGCGTAAGCAAATTTAAATAAAGAAATGAACCCCGGGAAATATGCGGGGATCCAAAGCAATAGAACAATTGTTTAATTGTGGGTAACATGTTTTTTGAGCAATAAAAGCGAATGTTTAAGCCGTACGTATTCTGCGGGAAAACACAAACACGGACAAGAGTAAAGTTTATTGCATTGTGTTGAAAAAAAAAAAAAAAGCTAATTGATACATTGATTGGCATGATACGATTGATGGAGGTAGGCAGAATAAAGGAGCAGGTAATCGACATCTGACAAGGCCACTTCCGGTTTATACTTGTGCGTGCGTTCCCTTCAAGCCATTTCGGGGATGTACGCTCGCTATTTCGCACGCTCGTTAGTTAGAGGAGGGGTCGTCAGAGTTTGGGGAGGATTTTTAGATGCGTTCGAAAATACGAGCGAGCCGTTGAATTTAAATATTTTTGTACGTACGCCTAACGTACGTTCGCCCGCTTGCGAGTGGGTCTGAATCAGGCCCAAAGTCTTGTCGACGTTTCAAGGTCTTACGACCTTTTCATCAGTACCGTGACATAATAAAAACAAACATGAACCAGTGTCTTACCTTATAGAAGTTGTGTGGTGCTGAAGGGTCCACGCTAGCGAGTCCTGGAGTCAGGGGCAAGCGACTTCCGGCGGAAGCAGGGGAACCCGGAACTGCCTCACTGACAATCCACTACCTAGCAACCTCAGATGCACAGCTTGTCATGACCCAAGGGACTTGCAGCGCTGCCAGCAAGTGAAAATACTGTATTTACTATATTATGACCATGCCCAGTGTATACTGACATGGAAAATATGTTTAAAAATACTTGAAGTGTGATCACACTACATGTAATGTATGTGAATAAAAGAAGAAGAAAAGCCTACTTAATAAAGGCAATATAGAAAATGAATATACTTAATAATATGTGTAATCTAGTATATCATATGGTCATGAGACACAAATTTTAACATGTCACATAGTCTCGAAGTACTACATACACTACATAAACACATACAAAAGTTATTCCAAAAATAAGTGATTAACACCTGTACATTAAGAACAACAACCAGCTACCTTGAGGCACCAATCCCCAAATGCTACTGGTATTATAGAAATATACTTAAAGAGTTCTTTTCATTAAGTCCTTTAGGTGCTATAGTGTCCAAGGAGTGAATCCAGCAGGCTTCACATTGACCGAGTCTTTTATTCGATCACCTCTGCGAATGTCCAGAGAGACATGATCTATAATTTTATATTTCAGAATTGACAGGGGGTGCTGAGCTTGTTTAAAATGTTGAGCTACCGGCTGGTCCATTTCCCTATGAAATGGTTCTTTTAGAGTTCTTTTCCTTTAGGTGCTAAAGTGTCCAAGTTGTGAATCCTTGGATACTCTGGGACTCGCTAGCGTGGACCCTTCAGCACCACACAACTTCTATAAGGTAAGACACTGGTTCATGTTTGTTTTTATTATGTCTCAGTCCTGATGAAAAGGTCATAAGACCTTGAAACGTCGACAAGACTTTATTTGTATATGATGACTTAAATACAACACTATTCATCTTTCACCAAATCCAGGAGTGCCGCCTTTTCCTTTTTTGTGTGTGGTTGTTACACCATACTATAGGAATGAACTATATATATATATATATATATATATATATATATATAAACGACAGGCTCAATCCACGGCACTCGACCATCTGGGGTGCCCTTGGTATGTGACCACACCATCTACATAAAAAATATCATACAAACTCGGCACTCACATGCTTTTCAAACTGCAACTCCTTTGAACATAGGGAATATTGGTTCCAAAATATTGCAATAATTTGTTAAGCTGGCCACCGCTTCACGGTCATTCCCATCTAGCCAGTCCCTACACTGATTCTCAGATAAATGAACTTGATCTGCCATCTTGGCCTCAAGCTTGCATACATTTTAAACATAAAACTGGGTCCTGCCTTAAAGAGACAGGACCACACCCAGGGCTATCAGTTAATAAGCACCTGGAAAAAGAAAAAAGTTTGTCTTACATTTGAAAAACAGGGTGCCCTAGCAAGTGTGACCACAAAATTTAAATAAACTACAGGCTCAATCTACGGCACTCGACCATCTGGGGTGCCCTTGGTTCCAAAATATTGCAATATTCCCTATGTTCAAAGGAGTTGCAGTTTGAAAAGCATGTGAGTGCCGAGTTTGTATGATATCTTTTATGTAGATGGTGTGGTCACATACCAAGGGCACCCCAGATGGTCGAGTGCCATGGATTGAGCCAGTCGTTTACACTAGTGATTCTGGACCCAGTAAGGGGCCACTGGGTTCGGCCGCACTGTGACACATTGTCTCCTAACTGCCTATGGGTCTCATTATTAAAGTTCTTTAAATCCTGGAGGACTACTTCTCCACCCTTATCTGCCATCTTTATTACTAGGTCATCAGTGCCACTCTCTCCTGTTTGGACAGGTTATCACATCTACTGTCCCTATTTTGAATCCCACCTTAACTTCCATATCAACCAATCTTAGAAATGTCTTTAAACTAGAATTGGAGGAAACGGGGTCAAAGGTACCATTTTTTTTATTTTTGATTATTATTTCTTGAGTAAGCCCTGACTTGGTGCTTTGTTTCCTATCAAATATGGACCATCCAAAAGGGTAAAATTTACAAGTGAGAATGAAATTGAGACCTTTGCTTAATAGTAAATATTCAGCTTCTATGAGCTTATGTTTAGAAATATGAAAGATCAACTCTTCCCCCTCTCCTTTTGGGCAACCTCTTGTGCCCACCCCTCCTTGGGTGTGGTCTCCTGTATCTGCACTTGGTGCATCTTTCTGTGTGCCTACACCTACTCTTTAAATTACCACTTGGGGTAGCCTCTCAGAGGCACCTAAATCTGCATCCTTGTTGTATGCATGTGTTTGTATTGTCCCAGATAACCACATGTACAGTACACTGTGTGTTGCTGATAATCTCGGTGGTGTTACTCATGGTGTACAGGCTTGTAAGTGACTTAGGTATGTATAATGTTTATGGTCACTTTGGTGAATATATACAGTTTCATGGCTTGCTGTCTCATCCTGTAGAAGGTCTCCGAGCAGATCGAAACATACGTTTTTCCTGCTAAGAAGCCCTGGTGAGTGCACTCCATTTCTTTGTACTGCATGACACATGTGGAGCCCATTCTGGGGGTGAACCCTGAGGATAAGCTGTGATAATATTATTATTATTATTATTATTATTATTATTATTATTATTATTATATTAGGTAAAATACATTGAGAGTCACCTCTTGTTTGTATGGCCTAGATAAATCATGTAAATTCCCAGAACCTTAGAAAAATTATTACAATTGGTACAATTTCCTCTGAAACTCAAAGAGGCAACAATAAATATGGTGTATGTAATTTCTTCATGAAAACAGCTATAAAATGATCAATATCAGCAGATGATATTAATGAGAAAAAAAACTTTAGCGGCAAAACAAATTATACATGTGAAATATTACACCTTACAGCCACTGCATAATAAATACTAGGGCACACTGTGTGTTTAGAAATTAATCTTGTTTAGGTACGAAATCCATTGAGTGAACTCCAGACTTACCAGGAATATGATGTAGCAGAAAACTGCATTAAATTTCATTTCAGTTTGTTTAATATAATCTACCCAATGGAATTCTGATTTAAGCATATGAATAATGTACATCTTCATTGCTATCAGGGTTTTGAAATAATTGCACATCTTGTCTTTCTTATTAAAGGAATTATAAATAAAACATCTACTTTACCTTTTGTTCTTGTTTAAATATCCATTACAATTTTAAGTACAGAACTTTAACCATAGAGTCAATTTTGCCAAGGATGTTCTAGAAGCATTTTATACTTAAACTATAATATAAATATATTAGCGCAGACATACATATCATACACAGAAATATTTACAGTATACAACATAATACACTATGGAGGCATAACATTCTTACTGTAATTAACTTCTATTAGGAATAGATTTTTTTTCCAGTTTAGTTAAAAATATTTGGTAATCATATCTACCAACATTGTCCATTTTAATTAGATACATAGGGATATATTTACTAAAGTGCAGGTTTTTAGAAGTGGAGATGTTGCTCATAGCAACCAATAAGATTTTACTTTACATTTATCTAGCACCTTCTACAAGATAATAGCCAGAATCTGATTGGTTGCTATGGGCAACAGCTCCACTTTTAAAAACTCTCACTTTAGTAAATGTTCCCTCTAGTGTGTTCTAATTAATCTCATAATTGCATGAATATAGATTGCACTGAATAATTTAGTAATTAATTAAATGCATTTTTGGAAATATTTTGGAACTCACAGAGTTGGATAAATTTGTGCACTGATTATATGCAGGAAAATATCATGCGTGAAATAGTGCATTTACGCACATACTGTATACTCAACGACAAAGCTGGGATTCCCGGCGCTCACTACACTAGAATGGGGGGGCTGCAAATCTTAGATTAGATACCCCAGTATCTAAGTATTCTGCAGGTATATAAAGGAAGTACTGCACATATACTGTATGTCGATGGACTGCATCCTATGTTGACGTGAAGACTCGGTGTAAATATATATATATATATATATATATGTATATATACTGTATATAAAAGACCCTGTACACAGTTGCATATGACAAAACCTTTGTTTTTTTTTTAATAGAAACAAAAAAAAAATGTAGATCTAAAAGTACTACAATATTAGTGGGTGGATAGGAGATAGCAGAGGGGGAGGGGGGAGATGTTGAGAGGAGTATTGGAATATGTAATAATAGTAGGGAGTAAATGGACTGTCTCAATGTAGTTCAGACACCTTATGACCAACCAGTGCGTGGGCGTCCCGCACCCCACTGTATATGAAAGTCAAGGTTATGTAGATATAATCAGTCTCGGTAAGTCTTAGCTCGTCTTAATACTTATGTCTCTGGTGAGGCCTCACCAGAGACATAAGTATTAAAATAAACTAAGTCAGTATTCCTTCACGTCAAATTAGGGCACAGTCCGTCGACATATGTGTGTGCTTGCACATACATGTACTTCCTTATATACTGTATATTCAGCTGATTGCATCACAAGATACAGCCATACATCACTAGCATTTATTGCCCATGTACACCAGGAGTAACAAGCACATAGAAAGTTTCTTTCACTAGGTTATTTGAAAATGGTTCTAATATCAGTGCCCACACCCAAGCCTCTCACATTGACCAAACTACCAACCATGGTTTGGCTTGTGGTAAACCCATTCAAATTTGACATACTAGGATTTAATATTAGCAAGTTAAGACTACAAAGTTGGATAATAATTTATTTACAACAGTTGGCTATAGATAAAAGCACACTTATAGCAGTTTTTCAATTAAGAATAAATGAATGCTTCATTTTACCAACATACAGTAGGTTATATGTTAAATACAGTGCCATTAGTAAATGATCTTCATTAAACTATATATACTATTACTAACATACCTAAAACACAACACTGATTCTTCTTATTTATACCTTTTTATTTTCTCCATCAAAACCTTTGTATACCAAAAGTCACCCTAACTCATCTTCAAAATGTAACCTGTATTTTCCCCCTTTGCATGCTCATGTATCAAAAACATATAAACCACTCTCGATTTATAAACTTTAAATGATTTTGCATGTAAAAGACTGGTCCCATTATATATATATATATATATATATATATATATATGAATCAGCATATATGGGTGGAGATAAATAGCATTGAATAGTCCATAGTGAGCTCTTCTTAAACCTCTTGAATATTATTCTCCATTACAGCCACTTCAGTATGTTTGAGGATATATTTCAGTCTGACATCTGGGGAGATGTTCTGCTGGGGCTTAATCTAGAAAGTAGAAGTGAATAATATAATGTAGTCTTCGTAAATACTTAGAACTTCCAGCATCACATTAGAAGAGCAGATGAAAGGGATGTGATTTCAGTTTAAATAACTCACTATCTGCTTATTTTCTTTGGTCTTGAAGATGCTGGCTAACTACCTTCACTAAGGAGCCTTCCTCTGCTGATTAAGACATAATTTGTCCTTGACTTTACCCAGTTCTGACCATAGCTTTATTTAACACAGATTTCGGATGCTCAGTCCAGTCAGCAGCTTGATGTGCTGGCCTTTTCCTGCTCTCTGAGAAACAGTGCTTGTTAGAAATGAATGCACAGGACTAGACCGAAAAACCAGTGAAAGGATCACTGGACATATACTTTATGATAAATCAAACTTCCAAAGAAACACTATCAAAAATCATATTAAAAAATTTAGTTTGCATAGAAGGACCTTGAAGCAAAGAGAAGAAAAGAAGGACCCAGAAGCAATGTGAAACCCACCATAGAAATTATGGATTGATTTTTATATCAGGAACCCACTAAAATACAGACCTCTATTTGCCTATCAATCAGACAACTTCTGTTTGGATTTACTCAAATCTTCATTTAAAAAATGTTCTAAGTGCAAAACATCTTTTATTAAAAAATTAAATTGAAGATGAATGGTATAAAGCTGCGTACACATGGTTCAACAAAACTGGACGATTTGAACGATAACGATATCGTTCATATGGTTGTCGTTCAAATCTTTCTGTTTTTTGCCCCTTCCAACCCACCAATGACCTGCAATGCGCGGGCACATATGGACGACAGCGATATCATCCATCACCCATGCATGCAGGTCAACTTGGTCGATATCGACCAGTTTACTATAGTGACCCGCGATCATTGATCGCGGGTCTTTTATAGTCGTTGGTGAGTTGGTGTTTAGCTTAATCCAAAGTTTGTCACGCTTGTGTTTGTTTGTGGTACCAGAGTCGAGTAGATAGATATTTGAGTAATAAGAGATGTATATGCAAAGCTGGCTGGCCTGAGGAGACCTCTTGACATGTAGTTAGATGCTTCCCTGACCAGAAATTTAACCCGTTCTTGGCAGAGAGATGCCGTATCATACCCACTAGATCACCAGGGACATTGGTGTTGTTGATAGTATGATGTATGTAGAGAAGAGTGTAGCAATAGATTTACCAGGGTGAATTGGGTTGTTACTTGAAATTAATAAAAGTACTCTTTTTACTTGGTTCTGTAGTCTATGACAATTGAGTGGGAGATCTTGGCAGGAGTATTTATCAGGCTTGGACTGGGTTTTCTCTGTAGTCTGGGAGCACTCTGAGATGACAGGACCAGATACAGACCAAACACCGGAAAGAATGTTAGCTGTAGAATCTGGCACGGAACCAGGGAAGCTGGAATGGCTGATTGACCTGAGCAGACAGGTGAATTCTTTGCACAGGTGTAGCACAGATTCAGCATACTGGAACAAGTTAGAATTACCTGTGCAACTTGAGATGCTGATAACCCAGGAACAGAATAACATAGGTAGTTATTGGTTTTGTCAAAATTACCCTTAAGTGTTTTGGATTGGATTCAGTTTTGGTTGGGTTGGTTTTGGATTCCCAAAAAAAAAAATCAATAAAAATTGATTTAAAAAAAATCCATTAAAACAACTAAAATCATGTCAGTTTGTATACATGCAATCCAAAATGAGAGTTTGTCTTTAAATCCAAGTTCCAAATTGACTACAGAATCTAACTGGGACTCGGTTTGACTCAGAACCTCAAAGTGATTATGAACTCAGACAGCTTGGCACCCCTAAGTTTGGGTGTTTTCATTCTTCAGGTAAATAAAAACAGCATTTCTAAAATATTCCATGTTCAGAATAATCTTATAATACATTTATATTGAAAAGAAGCAACAGGCACTTATTTGATACGTGCGGCACATCACACCCTAATACCTCTGGTTGCGCAAGTTTTTTTCAAAATGTTACCATGTGAAAGGTAGCAATATACAGATGTGTCCTCATACACTTAGCATCTATACACCATATCACGCGAGATGCCTGGCATGACTGGGACCGACCGTGAGGTGTAGTGTACCATCTTTTTTTGTTACAATTTTCATCTTATTCACATCACAGACACATCAAAACACCTCTTGCATCCTGGTGTCTTTAGTAGACTAGCTTTCTCCGCACATAAACTAGTTTTAAATATGTAGAAAGCGCATTGAAATTTAGCAAGAGAAAAAGCTATTGCCATTGCATTGTAGCACTTTTTACACATATTCAAACTCAGTCGCACACAAATATAAAAATTTGAAACAAAAAAAAATCAATGTAATTTGGAAAGTAGTTGTATCGCTCATACATGTTTTATGCAAAATACATTTTGAGTGAGGGGGACATTCACCAAAGCCAAGTTGTCTGGGATCTGGTGCACCTATACGATGGCTAATAGCTGTGACTTGACCAACAGTGTATGATGACACATCTGTATTACAAAATCAGTATATTAATTAACTGTTATTATAGATAACATCATGTTTTGTTATGTGAATGCTTAACTACACTAACAGAGTACTTGGAGGAAACACAAACACAACCATAGGGAGAATATAGGGCAAAGGTGAGAAGGCAGGAACGCTAAGCACTACACCATATGTGCTGCCCATTATAATAGGAGCATATTATAACATATATAATAAATGTATAAAATAATTCCCTTGGCAATGCCACCTAAACTATCCTTATAAAGATAATCACCGACTTCTGAAAAAATATTTTCCAGACAAACCAAAATTCTGAAAAAAAATGTTTTTTTGTTTCCATAGTTTATACCCAGCCCTATTGAGTAGATTTCTAAAAAACAAACCATTAAAACATTATTATAAGTATAGATAAAATATCATTATTTCCAGTTATTTATATATGGCGCACATATTCTGCAGTGCTTTACAGAGACAAGTTGACAATTCATGTTTGTTGGGAACCAATTTTACCAAACACAACCACAGGGAAAATATTTGGCCAAGGTGGGAATTGAACCCACAACCTCTGTGCTGTGAGGTTGGAACACTAACCACTACACCATCTGTGCTAGACTTTACATGTGGAGCATTTTACAACTTATATAATAAATATATAATGGCGTACATTTCCCCAAAACAATTCCATTCAAACTTTATTATAAGTATAGATATGTCAGGTTTGAGGTAGTAGAATCCCCTACTCTGGGGTTGTGGTCTAGATTTGGAAGAACTGGGGGTGAGAGGCCTGGATACAAGAGCTCCTCATCCACGGACCTTGGACATTGGCGAGACCTGGTCAAAGGTGTGGAATCTAACCTGCAGGGAGGTGTTCACCAGTGACCCCTCCAATCGGGATATGGGCTTAGCTGCACCCTGCAGGCAGGTCATGGTCCTTTGACCAGGTATCTAAAATCCATGGGAATGGAGGCTAAAAATATCAATGGCCCAAGGGAAGTGCCTAACCAAGGCACTGTTACTCTAGGAGTACACAGAGAAACAATACTTGAAAGAATTCCAGGAATAAAGTTCTGATGCACTAGCAAAACTGGTTGACACTAGAGAGGTACACTAGGAGTGACACTTTATAAAACACAGGGAATGACGTGTGGACACACAGAGGAATACACTGGAAGATGGCATGTGAATGCACTTTTGAACTGCAGGTAAACTCACAAGGGTTACACAGGGAATGGCGTGTGAACACTCGTAGCCACACAGAATGGCACTGGTGATAAGCACAGGCTAAGAAATATTGTACTGTAGCTCACAGGAGACACTGATAACTTAATGCATAGGCAGGGTTGATGGTTGCACTGCTGCTCACTGTAAAACACTGGCAGAAATACACAGGCAGAGATGTTATAGCACAGTCACTGAAAGTACAGCTCCCAGGCTGTGATTAAATTAGCACTGCTGCTCATAGGGGACATCTGTAGCTTGTAATCACAGAGAAGTCATGCAGCTGTGAGATACTAGCTTGTAGCTTGAAATCATAGAAACAGCATGCACAGGCAGGGAAGTTAATCACACTGGTGCTGAAAGGAGACACTGGAACTCCTACAAAGGCAGATATGTTATAGCACTGCTCAGTGGAAAACACTGGAATCAGGCACACAGGCAGAGATGTAGATCACACTGCTGCTCGCTGAAAAACACTGGAACAAAGGCTTGGAATCCAAGGGATCCTGGAACAGAACTCAACTAGAACACTAGGAGTGACAATTGTTGATCAGGCAACTTCCTCGAGTTCTGGAGGCAGAGTTATAACCAGGGGTAGCAGATAATTGGAGCACAGCATCAGCTGACTGAGATCATGCTACCATTGGTTAGGAGGACTGTCACATGAGAAGAACTATCATGGTGGTGCCCATAATGGGAACTCCAATCCCCAACACACACAGCCGACCATGAAAGACAACAGAAAGCACCTAAGGCAGAATACTCAGCATCTAGCCCATCACTGCATGATACATCTGATCACAAGGAAGTCAGGGGAAGCAGGCACAGAGGTAAGAGATAGACAATCCTAGGCTGAACCCTGACAAGATAATGTCATTGTTACCAGTTATTTATAAAGCGCACCCATTTTCTGTTGTGCTTACAGAGTATATTAAAAAATATATTAAAATTCTATAAAAGAAATCCCTGAGGAATGCCATGTAAACCATCCTTACAAAAAAAATCATGACATGTTCTGAATGATAATATTTTGTACTTAGGGGAGATATAACTAACTTCAGAGATATAAAAAATGGAGAGAGATTCGGTACCAACAAATCAGCTGCCTGTCACTTTACAGGAGTTTTTGTGTAATGCCGGAATGAACAACCAGGCAAACAAAAATTCTAAAAAAATAAAACATTTTTGTTTCCATAGTTTATACACATCCCTAAAGAGTACATTTCTAAAAATCAAACCATTAAAACTTAATTATAAGTATAGATAAAATTATTATTTCCAGTTATTTATATAGTTCACACATATTCTGCGGAGCTCTACAGCGACAAGTTGCCAATTCATGTTTGTTTGGAACCAATGATACCACTAGTTCATATTTGGAGTGTGGGAGAAAATCAGAGTACATGGAAGAAACAGAGATATGACTACAACCATATTGTTAGGCCAAGGTGGGAATTAAACTCACAACCTCTTTGCTGTGAGGCAAAAATTATAATTTTCCGTACTAAGCGGAGACATAGCAAACCTCAGAGATATATAAAATGGACAGAGATTAGATATCAACAAATCAGATGCCTGTCACATTACAGGAGTTTTTGTGTAATGCCGGAACGAACAACCAGACAAACAAAAATTCTGAAAAAAAAAACATTTTTTGTCTCCATAGTTTATACACAGCCCTAAAGAGTACATTTCTAAAAAACAAACCATTAAAACTTAATTATAAGTATAGATACAATTATTATATCCAGTTATTTATATAGTTCACACATATTCTGCAGTGCTCTACAGATACAAATTTCCAATTCATCTTTGTTTGGAACCAATGATACCATTAGTTCATATTTGAAGTGTGGGAGAAAATCAAAGTACATGGAAGAAACAGAAACACAACCACAATGTGGGAATTGAACACACAACCTCTTTGCTGTGAGGTAGGAATGCTAACCAATACACCATTTGTGCTGCCTGTTAAATTAGGAGCATTTTACAACATATATAATAAATCTATAATTTACTTCCCTTGGCCATGCCATCTAAACTATCCTTATAAAGACAATCACCAAAATTCTAAAAAAATATTTTCCAGACTGATACCATTAGTTCATATTTGGATTGTGGGAGAAAATCAGAGTACATGGAAGAAACAGAGACACATCCACAACCATATTGTTACGTCAAGGTGCGAATTAAGCCCACAGCCGCTTTGCTATGAGGCAGGAATGCTAACCACTACACCATCTGTGCTGCCCATTATATCAGGAACATTTCACAACATATATAATAAATCTATAATAGAATTCCCTTGGCCATGCCATCTAAACTATCCTTATACAGACAATCACCAAAATTCTAAAAAAATATTTTCCAGACTGAAAAAATATTTTTTTTGTCTCCATAGCTCATACACAGCCCTATGGAGTACATTTCCCCAAAATAATTCCATTTAAACTTTATAAAAAGTATAGATAATATCATTATTTCCAGTGATTTATATAGTTCACACATATTCTGCAGTGCTTTACAGTGTTGGTTAAAAAATACATTAAAATTCTATAATAGAAATCCCTTGGTAATGCCATGTAAACCATCCTTACAAAAAAAAATTAACCACATGGTATAAATAATAATATTTCGTACTTAGGGGAGATATAGCTAACCTCAGAGATATATAAAATGGTTACCAACAAATCAGCTGCCTGTCACTATACAGGAGTTTTTGTGTAATGCTTGAATGAGCAACCAGACAAACAAAAATTCTGAAAAAAAAAATTTTTTTACCTCCATAGTATATACACATCCCTAAAGAGTTCATTTCTTCAAAACAAACCATTAAAACTTAATTATAAGTATAGATAAAATTATTATTTCCAGTTATTTATATAGTTCACACATATTCTGCAGTGCTCTACAGAGACAAGTTGCCAATTCATGTTTTTTTGGAACCAATGATACCATTAGATCATATTTGGAGTGTGGGAGAAAACCAGAGTACATGGAAGAAACAGAGACACAACCAAAACCATATTGTTAGGACAAGGGTGGAATTGAACCCACAACCTTTTTGCTGAGAGACAGGAACGCTAACCACTACCCCATCTGTGCTGCCTTTAATATGTCAGGAGCATTTTACAACATATATAATAAATCTATAAAAGAATTACATTGCTAATGGTCGCAATAATCATCACCATCTCCAGCCCCCTCGCAAAAGCTGTGGGTGGGCACCCACAGCTTAGCGAGCAGGCAGGAGAAAAAAATAAATAAATCCCCACCCTGATTCAGAGCGAGCGCTCGCAAACAGCGAACGCCTCTAAATCAGGCCCTTTGTCAGTGGCATTACTCTCTGGCACTAGGGAATAAGGGGGTCATTCAGACCCGGTCGTTAGCGGCGATGCGCTCGGACTGGGTCGATGGCCCCCCATAGAGCATGCGCACGACAGCGCTGGCGCCGTCGTGCGCATGCGTGAGACCCGCTACGACCGACAGCGCCGGTCGTAGCGGGTCTCGATCCAAAGGGGGCGAGCTGTCGATGTTGATTGACAGCTCGCTCCGTTTGGAAGGCGGGCCGGGGGGGTGGCAGCCCAAACGGAGCCGTACCCATGGGAACGCCTACCGTTTGGGGGAGGCCCCACTGACATCACTAGTGATGTCAGCGGAGAGCTTCCGGCTCAGACAGAGCCAGAAGCTCTCCGAGGCTTACGACAAGGGAGACCCTACCCTAGGGTCTCGTCATAAGCCCCGATGGTCGCGATGGTCTCTGACCATCGCGACCATCACCGAAGCGGTCATTAGAGCTGTGGGTGTTAACCCACAGCCTAACGACAGCAACAGAGGCGGGCGGTCAGGATGCAAGCGGCCGCCCAGTTTCTAAGCGACCGCTTGCATCCTCCGACCGCCTCTGAATGAGGCCCAAAATGTAATAGGCTGTGGACTTGAGAAACCTGCAAGTCTCATGCAAGACTTGCAAATGTTTTAAAGTAGCTGACTTTTAGTAAGCAATATCAGGTTGATTTTGCCTATTACAAAACTTCTACTTTAAAACATCGGGTAGTCGGCTATCATATAGCAATGCTGCACTGTTTTCTATGTCTTTTTTGTGATAGCCACTGCTGAATATACTGTACCTTGCTTTTTTGTTATACCACTACCTTTGATACATTGTATTTGTGTGTCTCCTTTTGTGCCAAAACTCAATATTATTATTTAAAAAAAACAAGTTTCCAAATGTGAGTTCTCAAATGCAATCTGAACAATAATCGCCAGAAGAATATATTAAACACAAATGTAGACGTGGGTCTGATTCAGAGATGGGCACTATTGCGATCGCAGCTGTGATTTCATATGCAACGCTCCTGTAAAAGTATGGTAATGTCTGCAAAGATTACCCGACCATAAGGACGCCCACTGCTGCCTTCTTACCTGCGTGCAAGTACGCACACCTACGTAAAAATGTTTAAATATCTGTAACATCACCGTAACATCGGCAGCCATCTTGGCCTTGTGGCAGGTCTTACCTGCCGCTGCCTTGGGAGCTCTTCAGACACGCAGAGCTACATATGCCCTCTGCGTTTCTCAGACTGTTCCCCCCATCACCACCCCCGAATGCTCACAACCTGTCACTCACTCTGCAATGGATTCCTGTGTGCGTTTCTGATCACAGTGCGATCGCTGCACATGTACAGTGTGGCTTATACACATGCGCAATGACAAACAATCGCTTGATCTACGTGAAAATTGCATTAGCGTCCGTCTATGAATCAGGGCCTATTGTATTTATTTTTCAGGAACACTTCATTTCAGGAAAGGTTTTTCCTCTAAGGAAGTAAAACAGATAATTATGTATCCACCGCATCCAGGTAACCTCTATCAGGCAGGTCCCTAACACTCCTATGGAACAAGTACAGGGCACGGGACCCCCCAGGCCAACCCAGCAGAACCAATGGCATCACACTTGTGCAAGATTACAAGTTATGGTTAGAGAATTATAAAGAAACTCCTATGTGTTAAGTCTTACATAAGCAGGAGGGTATAATTAAAAGTGTATGATGTGCTACATATATAAAAAACAAACTAAAGAAGTGAAAAAGTGTACATTATGATGCCATGAAACAGTCCAGCCACACCAGCCCAGAGAGCCCCGTGCCCCAATACCAGTCCCAAAACTAACACACAGCATATATATAGTAGGTCTTAAACTGCATACACACACAACAATTTTTTGAACGATTATCGTTAATGACATTGTTTATCGTTCAATCGTTGTAAAAATCGTTCACTTCCTGAGTTAAAATGATGAACGATTATCGTTCATGCGCGTTCACGTTTGTAGTTTGTAGTTCAGTCAGAATGACCAACTGAACGATATTCATTAAGGGAATATGTAAAAATAATTTGTAGGTCAAAAAAATCGTTCATTACACTTTAAAAATCTGACAGATAATCTGCCAGAAAAATGTTCAGAAAATCGTTGGTAACAAAATCGTTGTGTGTCTATGCAGCTATACCCTCACTGTGCCTTATTAAATATGCAGTCTTGGACTCCTTGCTAATTAAAACACCCAGAAACAGGTGGGAGGGGTGCTAATCAAGGTAGAAGGAGTCTCATACTTCCAGTGTATATAGTACAGAATGTATAGGTGGAGGGGCCCTAGATTGTACACCCTAAGCACAATGTGAGGTGCTACCTGCTGAGACTTGCAGTACTGCGAGCAGAAAAAAAAACAAAAAGATGCAAGTGCACACTATAACCATGCTAAACCTAATAATAATACTGCTATATTGCATCAAAGAGGTTCTTATCATAATAATGGCCATAATTATTCGCCTGCCCACCGCATCAAGGTAACCTCTATCAGGCAGGTGTTAGGATCTGTGTTTGTTGTGGACCCAGGGTGGTGACAGGAGCAGACACCAGAACAGATTTAAAGTGAAAAATACATTGATTAATGTAAGTACTAGTAGACATGTACAAGAATAATACTGATTAACATCTGTGACTGAAGGAACAATAGTGATGCAATGAATGAATGTCCAGATCAGTGACAGAACTAAAATAAAGTCTTGATTAACTGAGGTAACTGTGGAGCTGAAGGAAATGTCCATTAAGTCAGGGGTAATAGCAGGGTAGGGAAAGGGAAATCAGGTAATGCTGAGACAATGTCTGAACAGGGTTATCCAGAAATGCTGTAAGAGTTGCTGAAAGGGAAAGCAGGTAATGCGGAGATGATGGTTAAACAGGGTAATCCGGAAATGCTGTAATAGTTGCTGAATGGGAAGCAGGTAATGCGGAGATGATGGTTAAACAAGGTAATCCGGAAATGCTGTAATAGTTGCTGAAAGGGAAGCAGGTAATGCTGATATGATGGCTAAACCGGGTAATCCTGAAATGCTGTAATAGTTGCTGAAAACTCAGGTGCAAGCTGGAGTAGGTAATTGGGAACTACAGGTTCAGGAAGGGATGGGTAGGTTTGGGAACTTCAGGTTCAGGGAGGAGTGGGTAGGTAGAAGGAGCAGGACTTGATCTATAGCAGGAAGCAAGGTAGGGTAGAGTGGAGCAGGTTTGCAGGGAGCCAGGGACTGGCAAGGAGCTGAGGCAACACCAGAGCTAAGGTCTGGTTCAGGAGCGCAGAGCACTCTCATAGCTGATGCTGAAATACGTTGCACTGGCAACTAAAGGAAGCTCTAAACCCCCTTAAGTACACAGCAGCAGAGCGTGAGTGGCTGGAGAGATCACCTGATGCATTCGGATAGGCCCACTATGTCACATTACCTGAGGCAAGATGGCTGCGCCCATGTACCTGTGATGCTGAGACGGCACTAGACTTACCCTTGCCATGATGGCCTAATGCTGGCAGACCCTTGCACATACCCACTGCCCATCTTCATGCACCAGCTCCCTTGCCAGAAGGACCGTGCCACAGCACCCTCACTGGTAAGGACCGCAAACCTCCATGCCACAAAACCCTGGTCGTGACAGCAGGTCCCTAACACTCCTATGGAACAAATACAGGGCATGGGACTCCCAGGCCAACCCAGCTACTACTAGTCTGAGTAGGTAGCACCTCACATTGTGCTTAGAGTGTGCAATCTAGGGGCACTCCCCTAGATATTTATGTATGTAAACAACTTAAATAAACTTTCTTAAAAAATCAAATGAATTACATTTTTACATAAAAATTCATAACTCTATTGACAAGCACATTTTACTTGTTATAAGCAGTGCTTAAAGTGGTCCTAGAGAAATGGTGGAACTCACTCCCCTCCCCTCTGCACATCTTTAAAAAATGGGTGTGGTCTTAAAATGAAGGGCGTGGTCATGCTATAGTGTTCCCAATTCAAATTACGCCACACAGTAGCAAAATCTTGATTCATCCGATTCACATTACACCACATAGTAGTGTCTCTTATTCATGTATGACACACAGCAGTGCCCCTGTTACACAATGCCCACAAATGTATCCCTTAAACACAATGCCCACAGTAGTAGTGCCCCTACTACACAATGCCCATAGTAGCAGTTCCCCTTATACAATGCCCACAGCAGTAGTGTCCTTTATGCAATGCCCATTGTAGTGGTGCCCCTTATGCAGTGACCCCTGTAGTGGTAGTGCCCCTTATGCAGTGACCCCAGTAGTGGTAGTGCCCCTTATTCAGTGCCCACAGTGGTAATGCCCCTTATGCAGTGCCTCAGTAGGTACTGTCCTTATTCAGTGCCACAGTGTTAGTGTCTCGTATTCAGTGACCCAGTAATGCTGCCCCTTATTCAGTGCCCCAGTAGTGGTGCCCCTTATGCAGTGCACCCAGTAGTGGTGCCCCTTATGCAGTGCCCCCAGGAGTGGTGCCCCCTATAGTAATGCCCCCTGTAGTAGTGCCTTCTGAAGTAGTGCCAATAGTAATGTCCCCTGTAGTAATACCCAGCAGTAGTGCCCCAGTAGTAATGCTCCCAAGTAAATGCCCCCAGTAGTAGTGCCCACAATAGTAATGCCCCCTGAGTAAATGCCCCCAGTAGTAGTGCCCCCAAGTAAATGCCCCCAGTAGTAGTGCCCCCAGAAGTTATGCCCCCAATATAAAGCCACTTATACAAAAAAAATACTTACCTTAAACCACGCTCCTGTGCCTCCGGTCTGCCTGGCTGCTCCGCTGAACTATGGGAGAGATGTCATGACATCTCTCCCATAGTGCCCATGGGGAGGAGACAGAAGCTGGAGCTCCGGCTGGTGCCGGTGGGGGGGGGGTGCCTGGCATCTGCTGGGGTTAGGTGGGCCAGAGGAGGCGGAACTTTTTCTGTCTCCAAATAGAAGTGACGGCCCACTTTAACCCCTGGTTATAAAGTTTAACATACAATTATGTTACTAAATTACACAACCTGTCCAACTACTACACTTAGTATAAACTTCATGATGTATTTTCCTGCATCTACCCACAGTATTTAAAGTCTGATAGACACTCACTGGTTTGTCACACACCTGCTAATTTCTCTTTATTTACCAACAATATTACATTTTCATACATTTGCACATATAGTAAACAAGTATTAAAATACTGGCATACCTTCAGTTCAGCAGATCATATTATAATACAGGAGTCTCTTTCAAAGTTATTTTGGATTTCTATACCACTTTCCTTAGGCTGAGTATCCCATTAGTATTTGTATAAATGAAGTTTGTCTGCGATAATCCACTGGCCTCTTTATTTTCCATGATAGTTTACACATATTCATACTGTTGCCATCTCTATTCACATTCATTGTAAAGAAGCATAGAGGTGATACCTGTGCGAAGACTTGTAATGTTGTTTTCATGCAGTCAGAATTTTGCTTCGTATTAATATAATTTTGATTCAGGGCCAAAACACCCAGTAAAGTACAGAAAAATTAATTCTTATATTTTCTCTCTCTCTCTCTCTCTCCTCTCTCTCTCTCTCCTCTCTCTCTCTCCTCTCTCTCTCTCCTCTCTCTCTCCTCTCTCTCTCTCTCTCTCTCTGTCTCCTCTCTCTCTCTCCTCTCTCTCCTCTCTCTCTCTCTCTCTCCCCCCCCCCCATAAGGAAAAGCGGTTCACTATGGAACGGTCATTGTAGATGCTGCATATTAGAAAGAACATTCACAGTTTAACAAGCCAAGTACTTCAGTGACAGGGACTGCCCCTTTTGTGACTGAAGTGCATGGTTGATTTGAAATGCCACAAGAGAAAATATTATTGAGGTTTGGATGCTACCAATGGGCTTAATGCTAACAGAGTTAATCATCCTTCCAAGTTGGAAGCTGTTAACCTCATAATCACCCTCATCACTGTTGTTATTATCATCATCACACAATATTAGCTCATCCCCGCTGGAATCCACTGCTGCAGTCTCTGGCCCTGATTCAGAGCCGCTCGTAAGCGGCCGCTCGTTCATTCTGACCGATGTTCGCACATCTGCGCATGCGTACGGATTTTAATACGCATGCGCGAACCAGTCAGTGCGGCCGAAAATTGTTTGTTCACTGTATAGCGAATGCCTGCTATTTTGAGTGACAGAGGGAGGCGTATGTGGGTGTTAACAGGGGAAGGTGCTTGAAAACGGGGGTGTGGAATTAGATCGCAGGCGTGCTTAAAGGTCAAAACGGGCGTTTTAAGGGAGTGCATAATTAATACAGCAGCGTCATTGACCACGTCACTTGGTTTTTTTTTACTCCGAACTGCTCGCAAAATAGCAGTTGAAAAAAACAGCCACAAGAATAGCGAGCAGTTCATACGCTGTTCGATGTACTCGATTAATCTAATAAATAGCGGACATGACGTAGGATGCGAGCGGCCAGGTAGGCGTTTTTTTCAAAATTACAACCGCAAGTTTTGCTCGCTCGTTCAGACTTAGAGGCGTGAACAGACCGCAATTAGCGACTGGTTCATTTGAATAGCCACCCCTTGTTTTAGAACGAACGACCGCAAATAGCGAGCGGCTCTGAATGAGGACCTCTGTTTGTAATTGGCAGCAAAATATACATCAGATTTTGTAGCTCATTTTGATGACCATTAGTTTTACCACACTTTTTGGATGTAGTCTCCTATGTCAATCACTCACAAGGTTCCTTGCTGTGCTGAAAATTATTTCCAACTACACACTGGAGGGTAGGCAGCTTAAGCAAACTATAGCTAGTTTGTACAAGGGGCTCCTAATTGCAATTTTACACTCCCAATATTCAAAGTTACTGTTTGAGATGCTAATGTGTACTGTGTATTGTCATTAAAGTAATCCTCCACTATTCTATTAATGTTTACTGTATCAGATTGAGTTACAATAGAGGTGTCAACATACAGTATGGGTATTTCTATTAAACCTGACCAGTAGTCATAATGTTTCTCTCTGGTACACTGAGTTGACTCATCATCAATAGTGTGTTTCTTGGAAAGGGTCAGTTTTTTTACTGGCAGCAGCATTTGCAAGAGAAACTGAAACAGGTAATGTCATGTGCCACTTGAGCTGGCAACTTGCGCACAAGGAATTTTTTGGATCGTTGGATTGCTTAGGAGCTATGTCAGTTGGAAAGAAAGACATTACATAAACCTAGTAACAAGCATGGTTACCAAAATGTAGTGATCCAATTGCAAGATGTTGCAAATTATTTGATCCTGGTAAAGCAAATAAAATACTTACTCACCATTTTTAAATCACTCACAACAATACATAAATAATGGGGGTTTAGTTCATGGTTTGAACTGAAAACATGTTAACAGGTGTAAACCAGTAAACTCTGTGATAGCAGCTACCAGGTTTCCATAAGTATGATGGATAGTGTAGGACCTGCTGTGAAGTGGGGTCCCGAGATGTGGGCTGCAGGCTTACATGCATTGATGAATCCATGAACCAAACCCCCATTATGTATTGTTGTGAGTGATTTAAAAATGGTGAGTGCTGAGTTATATATATACTACCAATCAAAAGTTTGGGGTCACTTAGAAATATCTTTATTTGTGAAAGAAAAGCACCGTTTTTTTTAATGAAGATAACATTAAATTAATCAGAAATGCACTCTATACATTGTTAATGTGGTAAATGACTATACTAGCTGCAAAAGTCTGGTTTTCAAAGGAATATCTACATAGGTGTATAGAGGCCCATTTCCAGCAACCATCATTCCAGTGTTCTAATGGTACATTGTGTTTGCTAAGTGCGTTAGAAGACTAATGGATGATTAGCAAGTCCTTGATAACCCTTGTGCAATTATGGTAGCACAGCCGAAAACATGTTTGCTTGTTACAGAAGCTATAAAACTGGCATTCCTTTGAGCTAGTTGAGTATCTGGAGCATTATATTTGTTGGTTCGATTATACTTTCCAAATGGCCAGAAAAATAGAACTTTCATGTGAAACTCGACAGTCTATTTTTGTTCTTAGAAATGAAGGCTAGTCCATGCGAGAAATTGCCAAGAAACTGAACATTTCCTACAACGGTGTACTACTCCCTTCAGAGAACAGCATAAACAGGATCTAACCAGAGTATAAAGAGAAGTGGGAGGCCCTGGTTCACAACTATGCAAGAAGAAAATTACATTAGAGTCTCTAGTTTGAGAAATAGACACCTCACAAGTCCTCAACTGGCAACTTAATTAAATGGTACCTGTAAAACGCCAGTGTCAACGTCTACAGTGAAGAAGCGACTTCGGGATGCTGGCCTTCTAGGCAAAGTGGCAAAGAAAAAGTCATATCTGAGACTGGCCAATAAAAGGAAAAGATTAATATGGACAAAAGAACACAGACATTGGACAGAGGAAGATTGGAAAAAAAGTGTTATGGACAGACAAATCGAAGTTTGATGTGTTTGGATCACACAGAAGAACATTTGTGACACGCAGAACAAGTGAAAAGATCTGGAAGAGTGCCTGACGCCATCTGTCAAGCATGGTGGAGGTAATGTGATGGTCTGGGGCTGCTTTAGTGCTGGTAAAGTGGGAGATTTGTACAAGGTAAAAGGGATTTTGAATTAGGAAGGCTATCACTACATTTTGCAATGCCATGCCATACCCTGTGGACAGCACTTGATTGGAGCCAATTTCCTCCTCCAACAGGATAATGACCCAAAGCACACCTCCAAAATATGCAAGAACTATTTAGAGAAGAAGCAGACAGCTGGTATTCTGCCTGTAATGGAGTGGCCAGCGCAGTCACCAGATCTCAACCCCATTGAGCTGTTGTGGGAGCTGCTTGACCATATGGTACGCAAGAAGTGCCCATCAATTCAATTCAATGAGGATGCTTCAGGAATCGTGGAGTGAAATTTCTTCAGATTACCTCAACAAATTAACTGCTAGAATGCCAAAGGTCTGCAATGCTGTAACTGCTGCAAAAGGAGCACTCTTTGACGAAAGCAAAATTATTATTTCAAATAAAAATCATTATTTCTAACCTTACCAATGTCTTGACTATATGTTCTATTCATTTTGCAACTCATTTGATAAATAAGTCAGTTTTAATGTAAAACACGAAATTGTCTGCGTGACCCCAAACTTTTGATCGGTAGTGTATGTGTGCATATATATACTGTATATGTGTAATATATATTACATACCTTCTAACTGTCCCCATTTCAGCGAGACAGTCCGACTTTTTGGACATTGTACCACTGTACCACCTGCAGGCCACAGTCACGCATGTGCCCGTCATCTGCATTGTGATGGGGGATGTCCCACAGCTCCCAGAGCTCTGGCCAAGCCCCCAGCATGACGAGAACAGAGACATGGGGCCTGATTCAGCAAGGATTGCAATTGCAAAGCTGCACGCAAGCATATACTGTAGTGTGTAGTGCACGCAGGCAGCTTTGCAATTGTGATCTTTGTAGATCACGCCTCCTGCTGCATTACTTATTAAAGTTGCGTTGTCCAATGCAGCATTGGATAAACTGCATAACATCAGCAGGCTAAGGTGACTCATGGGGTCATGCAGCCGTCCGCCACAGTTTAGGGGAAGAGGCCAGGAAATCTCCATCTGCCAACGGAGATCCTGGTCTCTTCCCTACCCCCCAATACAGGGACATGCCTTTGTTTCGGGTAATGGAGGCTGTCGCGACCCCCTTCCCACCCCAAATAGCAGCAAACTGTCAATCACTGACAGTCTGCTGCCAGTTTACGAGCGGGCTCGCAGATCTGTTCTGCACATGCGCAGAATGGGTCATGCGCCTGCACAGCCAAACACTGATGAATCGAGTGAGACGGCGCCACCGCTCACTCCACTCCTGACAGCCCTCTGCCGGGACTTCTGCAGGCACAGACGCCGACATCCATCTTCCTCGCAGCCACCACCTGCTTCACTCCGGTGATAGCGGTGTGGCTCACCGCCTCTCCACGCGGTTTAGCCACTGCCCATCGCTTGGATTTCTCAAGAGGCAGGCAAGTTGTCCTATAGCTGTGTTTGCCGGGATGCCGGCTCACAGCTCCATCTCCATACAGGTGTCAATCTCCACCGCTGTCTGTTATCCCTACAAGTTGTTTGTGCTGTATCAATAACTAACACTTATTTGGAATACAGATCATAGAATTATTACTAACATCTTCCACTTGCTGTACTAATGCTGGCTGAGCTGGATGCATGAGACGCTTTGCAGTTAATTATATGCATTTCTATTAACCTTTCATTGCATGCTACCATCTTGCTTAATCATGTCCCATTAGAATTTAAGGTGCCACATCAATAATATCTAGTCTGGTCAGATTTTATTCTGTGTACATGTTAATTTATGTTATTAAGATTTTATCATATGTATTTTGAAAGTGTTTTTTAGAGTAATAAATTATTTACCACTGTCCAGCGCTCTTCCTTGTTTTTATACTGATGAATCAGGCCTATGATGTTCAGCCCCACCCCCAAAATGTGCTCACAGGTGGCGGGGCTGCACATCAGATACACGGGGGGCGGTAAATTACTGCTTTGCACCGGGTGACAAAGATGCTGGTTTCGGCCCTGCCAGCATTCACACTGGGAACATCGGCCACCATCAACCACTTTTCTGACCTGTCTCTAAATCTGTGAGTCTCTCTACAGGCAGTAAGCTCTTGTGCTGCCAAGGTGATCACACTGGTTACATTTTGGACTCCCATTAAACAGTGTTCAAATGGTAAGACACACCTGCATTTTTACGACCACCTCCCATCACCTCCCCCAAATGCTTGATAGCTGTCAATCATTTCTGCATGTTTTCTGGCTTGTGAGTGCCATCACAGTGCGATCACACACATGCGCTATTATACATATGCCCGTGCACACAGGATAAAAATTGCTCAGCTGCATTGATGTTTGCAATTGTGATCCAAGCTGAATCAGACCCATTGTGCGCTGCTCCAGTCATGGCGGCATGCCTTCAGTGGGAGGGGGCTGCAGTGTCACATGGCACACTGAAGCCCTGCTATGGGGCTTCCCTAATTTCCTGTTACACTCCCAAGATTATGGCAAATGAGACCCCGATTGTTATGTCAAGTGTTATCCATGCTTATTGTTTTATTAGGTGATAATGTATGCTCTCTCAGTCAATAAAAATTATTATTTAAAAAGAGTTAGGTAATTAGTGATCTTATTAGGGGTGGGTGTTATATGTTTATTTAGTTGCTTGTGATTCTGTGTCCCTGCCTGTTTTTACTACACCAGCCTACTGTACTTTTCAATATGTCAAAATTAGTTTTACCAATTTTAATATCATACGGTCTTTTCAATTCTGTGGTTAAATGTTTGTAGATAAGGCTTGAAAATGGGGTCACAGGCGTCAACCATCAGGAAGTTCATGTGTGTATGGGGTGGTCCTCATCTCTCGATGTGTTTTGCAATTACTGACATGGTAAAAAAATGTTGCATTCTTAAGTAAAGTACTTTTTTCACAGAGTCATATGACACAAGTAACATCATTGCTCTTTATAAACAATCTATATTTTATAGGAGTGATATCATTGCTAGAAATATAAGATATATTTTCTAAGTCTCATAAGTAAACACCAATCAGTTGAAGCAACATGAATGTGCTGGTTAATAGCTAGTCTAAGAGTGTAAAAATGTATCATCAACTCTACAAGAAAAAGACAATATGTACTACCGTGTTTCCCCGATAATAAGCCCTACCCCGAAAATAAGCCCTAACAAAAAAAAATGTAAAAAAATAATGGTAAGTAAATAATTGTAAAGCAGGGCTGTGGCCATGATGGGGATAAAAGCAGGACTGAGGGCATGATGGGGATAAAAGCGGGACTGAGGGCATGATGCTGTCAATGTTAATTAAAATAAGCCCTACCCCGAAAATAAGCCCTATGGTGTTTTTTTGACCAAAAAAATAAATAAGACAGTGTCTTATTATCGGGGAAACACAGTATACTGAATTTACATGGTTGATCTATTAAATATGCCTTTCAGCTAAGATATGTCACCCATTAACACATATATTCTAAGACAGTCATCCCTCAGTTGGAGATGCTAAAACTAGTGAAATTAATAATTTTATGTGCTGTTTTCTCTTCCAGGAGAAATTATTTGATTTAATTTAGGGTGTGAGTTTTTATTATGACATTGTTCATGTATGCAACTTGCGAGCCAAACTGGGGAAATTATGTTTGTGGATGCTTCCAAAATTGATCCAGATGTAACAGGAAAAAAAAAGATGATGAATAGTCTGCAGAACATATAAATATGTAAAACCATGGCCAAAAGTTTTGAGAATGACACAAGTATTGGTTTTCACAAACTTTGCTGCTTCAGTGTATTTTTGCCAGATGTTACTATGGTATACTGAGGTAAAATTACAGCATTTCATAAGTGTCATAGGATTTTATTGACAATTACATTAAGTTTATACAAAGAGAATATTTGCAGTGTTGACCCTTCTTTTTCAAGACCTCAGCAATTTGCCCTGGCATGCTGTCAATCAACTTCTGGGCCACATACTGACTGATGGCCGCCCATTCTTGCCTAATCAATGCTTGGAGTTTGTCAGAATTTGATGATTTTTGTTTGTCCACCCACCTCTTGAGGATTGACCCCAAGTTCTCAATGGGATTATGGTCTGGGGAGTTTCCTGGTCATGGACTCAACATTTTAGATGTTTTGTTCCCCAAGCCACTTAGATATCACGTTTGTCCAGAGAAGGAGAGGTGAGCATTATCATCAGTCCTGTGTCATGCTAACAGTAAAGCATCCAGAGACCATTCATGTGCGGGCTTGCTTCTCAGCCAACAGAGTGGGCTCACTCACAGTTTGCCTAAGAACACATCCATGAAAAAAGAATGGTACCAAAACATCCTCCAAGAACAACTTCTCCCAACCATCCGAGAACAGTTTGGTGATAAAAAATGCCTATTCCAGAAAAAAAGGTTAACTTTGTTTAATATATACTTTTAATTGCAATATATAATAAAGGATTTCTTTGAGATAAGGTCATTTACCTGTTCTACAGTGACACACTTTCACCTTCATCAGTGGTATAATTTTACAACAATACATATTATGTGTTGATTGTTTTGCAAGTGATCTACTTTCAAGCACCAGTTGCTATAATTAACACACTGGTAGCTAAAGAGTAATGAAACGTTGGACAAAATTAAATACATATATAAATCATTCCTGAACTTACCAGAATGGACTGCATTTTTCATGTTTCTCATTAGATAATTGTGAAGCAATTGGGGAAGGAATAGTAAATGAGAGATGTAGATAAAACATTAATAAATGAAGCTGCCACTAAATGTGATACTCCTTGCTCCACAGGAGCCAACGGATGTAATGTTGGAGGCTGCCACTAGCTGGAGCCATAACATGCCAAAAAAAAAGAGACAAGCCAGCAACAGAACCAGGAGTTTGTGGTTGCACATGTTGAGACCGTGAGATGCCAAGGAGCTGAGTGCAGGGTAAGGTCTACTACGATGTGGTGTACTGGACCTCCGACATCACAACCACTTGACCCGAAATGGGGAGAGGCAAGGTTCAGAATGGGGGCCAAAAGTGTCTCCTCACGGACTTGCTTCACTCGCCAGGCTTCAGGCATGGTGGATCACTGTGCTCGCCATAGGTTTATATTCCCCCTCTATGCCCACATGGATGGTAACACTGGTAGTGGTCCAGCTCTGCTGCAGCAGTCACGTGGTTTGATATCAGAGGTCCTTTCTCCAACTTGGATCAAGCAGCAACCCTGACTGCAGAGTGGGGTAAGGAGCTGCAGGTCTTCTGTGAAAGATAAGAGACTGGGCAAAGCATTATCACTGAAGTGGTGAGGGTTACAGAACCACTGAGTAACCACTGATGGTGCAATGAGTGACTGCTGCAGAGAGTTAGACTGAGAACTGGAGACAGTGTGTGTCAGTACTGGAAGCAGCAGCTGAGAACCGTTGAGGCTGTGAGTGAGTAAATGAGCTGTAGATGGGAGATGTCCCTACTGAGCTACATAGCTACCAAGAATTCTATAAGAGCCACTGGAAACTGTTGAAGAGCTTTTGAGAGAGTATATGAGAGATACTATGAGCTATACACAGATATTGAGAAATCTTAAGGGATACTGAGATCTGCTGAGGAATACTGAAAGTATAATAGGAAGCATACTATATGTACAGTCCTATGTAATTCTGACTTGTGCAGACAGCATGATCTACATCCTCTTTGAGCTGATGCATGAATCTTCCAGTGTAAAGAACAACAGCCATTTTGTGATTAAAGAGCACTTTAATCTATCTAGTCTCATCGGTTCAAGCCAGAGCTTGTCCATTAAAACCACTTGTGTTGATTTGACAGTATTCAGCAGCCTGTCTGGCTGCTTCTGGCTGTAATTAGTTCATTCAAATCAATACTACAGTGTGCAATGTCACTATTTCTCCTTGGTAAATTTATTCCTTTATGTACAGTCAGGTGAATAAATATTGGGACATTGACAGAATTTTCATATTTTGGCCTCTATTCACCACCACAATGGCTTTGAAATGAAACAAACAAGATGTGCTTTAACTGCAGACTTTCAGATTTAATTTGAGGGTAAATTACATCCAAATCAGGTGAACGGTGTAGGAATTATAATGGTTTCTATATGTGCCTCCCACTTTTGACACACTAAACAATCCTAAATCTAACTTTCACTTTTTAATACTTTGTTGCAAATCCTTTGCAGGCAATTACAGCCTGAAGTCTGGAATGCATAGACATCACCAGGCACTGTCTTTCATCCCTCGTGATGCTCTGCCAGGCCTCTACTGCAAATGTCTTCAGTTCCTGCTTGTTCTTGGGGCATTTTCCCTTCAGTTTTGTCTTCATCAAGTGAAATGCATGCTCAGTCGGATTCAGGTCTAGGGATTGACATGGTCATTGCATAACATTCCACTTTTTAGCCTTAAAAAACTCTTTGGTTGCTTTTGCAGTATGCTTCGGGTCATTGTCCATCTGCACTGTGAAGCGCCGTCCAGTGAGTTCTGAAGCATTTGACTGAATATGAGCATATAATATTGCCCAAAACACTTCAGAATTCATTCTGCTGCTTTTGTCAACAGTCACATCATCAATAAATACAAGGGAACCAGTTCCATTGGCAGCCATACATGCCCACGCCATGACACTACCACCACCATGCTTCACTGATGAGGTGGTATGTTTTGGATCATGAGCAGTTCCTTTCCTTCTCCATACTCTTCTCTTCCCATCACTCTGGTACAAGATGATCTTTGTCTCAGAACTGTAATGGCTTTTTTAGATGTTGTTTGGCAAAATCTAATCTGGTCTTCCTGTTTTTGTGGCTCACCAATGGTTTACATCTTGTGGTGAACCCTCTATATTCACTCTTGATTGTTGACTTTGACACATATACACCTACCTCCTGGAGAGTGTTCTTGATTTGGCCAACTGTTGTGAAGGGATTTTTCTTCACCAGGGAAATAGTTGTTTTCCGTGGTCTTCCGGGTCTTTTGGTGTTGCTTGAGTTATTTGACCATATTACCTCCCTACACTGCTCATGAGTCCATTGCCTGTGGTCTTTAAAGTAATGAACTTGCAAACACGAATTGTCAAATTGTCAATGGCATATAGCAAATAGTGCACTGTAACTCAAGACTGTGGAGATCCAGTTAGACTGTTTTTGATTAAACTGTCTGCTCATGCCACCAGTTGAAATTTGCAATCAATTGATCAGCTTTTGTTTTTCTGCTTTGCTTTGCATTGTAAAATAAAGCACAGGTATCATGATACTGTATTATGGTCTTCAACCAACTGATGCCCTTTGTTAATTATGTTTTTCCTTCAGAATCCATTGTTGACACCTATAGACACCATTGCCCATGAAATATTATCAAGATAGTGGTCTTGTTGACTTATGCTCCTGCCAGGATGCCCCAACAAAAACACCTCCTTCAAAGTCATGTAAGTCTTCTCCTGTAGCCATGCTAGCAATAATTATTGACAACCAGGGAATGACAACATTTTTATACATGACCTTGAATAAGCTGTGATGTTTTTTGGTTACATATATGCACCACCTGTAAGGCATCCTTTGCCTTGAATTCGCTTAGTGTCTCTCCTTTTTTCATTGTTTTTGCCCACTACTGTACCTGTAGCTGATACCAAATTTTAATCTATTTCTAAAAGGAAAACTTTGTGTTAGAAAACTGTCAAGGAAATGGTAACAAGTCCATGTAGAAATGATTTTCTTCTATATCTTGTCTGTAACCTTTTTATGATCAATATCTTTTGTTGCGTGATGCTTCATTTGCAGAACCTTGTCTGCTATCATTGATTTTTTTTAAGGGGCAAGAGGATTACAGCGTAGACAATTTAAAAATCCACCAAATAACCTTTTGAGCTTAAAAAGCCAAGTAAAACATTTTAAACCACTGTAAACATCACACTAAATATAGCTAAATTCAAGCAAAGAGTATTAAAACATATTTGGAGATGGCTTAATATGCATTTGTAATTAAAAGTAATTATTTGTGTTATTTTGTGAAAGTTTTTTATATTTTACACAGGAATATAGCACTTGTCAGCATGTGCAGGAGAGGTGTCTATTTACTTAGCCTTAGATGGAGATAAAGTGATCAGAGATAAAGTACCAGCCAACCAGCTCCTACCTCTCAAACACAGCCTGTGACATGATAGTTAGGAGCTGATTGGCTGGTACTTTATCTCTGTTCACTTTATCTGCAACCAAGGGTTAGTAAATAGACCCCTTAGTTTAGAAAACCATTAACTTCTGAAGACAACTGAAATTCCTCAGACCAAAAGCAAATTAATTTCTCTTTCAAAATATATTCCTAACATCCAGATACTAATGGGAAGTTGAACACTATTCTGCACGAAAAAACTTATTCTCAAAAGATTAATCTCTATGTGAAATTTCAATAATAATAATATTTTAAAACTCTCTTTCTAAGGTTTATAATGGTAAGGTTAGATCGGTTGATTATGACCCACATCAACCTGTATTCATGGATGCAAAGAGTGAATTTTTGCGTACAACGCATGCACAGATGTGAATTTATGCATTTTTGGCATTTCAGGGTGTAAATTGAACCGTGATTATGCGATCGCATGTTACCACCATCACTTCTGGGAGTGTCATGGGATTGTCGCAGGCTTGTATGAAAAGAACTGTGCGATTCTGATATTTGCATACAGGGAAGAGAAGCCTATTTTTGACATATCTCCTGCACCTAACATGGAACTGATGCAAGTGCAGTCACTAATGACGATACTTGTGATGGCTGGTGTAAAATCAATCTAAGGTACGGGTTTCCTCTTGTTCAAGAACCCACGCATTAGTTGATCATTCCTGGCAGTAGCATAAGGAAGGGATGAGCAGTTTAGATTAGGAGAAATCAGACAGAACCTAATTTTGGGGTACCAAGTCAAACACAGTCATGACTGAGATCCTCCCAACAAATTTGGTGATCAAAATTTTATTTTAATGGAAGTGTCGGATCTCACATATTTTGGGTTGCATATACAGCAATTCATCCCCTGTTATATTCCAAGTCTACTTCCTACTGATTCCTCCCTGAAACAGCTCCACCTTTGTAAATGGACTGAATGCATTGCACAGATCATACTGATCTGTTCAGATTTTGTTATGTGTTAAAAATAGAACAAATGGTTCATTAAAAAAAAGCATGGTCTCCACCTCCAAATCCATGATCAGCCCTGGACCTCTGAGCCTTCTCTGGTATTCGAAAATAAGGGAAAATGGGCTTGGAATTCCCTCTATTTCCATATAACCAGCACCAGACTGAACCAGTCGGGGAGATAATGCTATAACAATCTGAGAATCACCACCAGTGATTTATGGTGTGGTTAATCTAATATGGTACTGCCACCACCAACAAAGTTCATGGTAGTCATTAGGTTCTCCCCTCAAATCAATATTGCACACTCACTTACATATACTGTAGGTACGTAGCTTTGACCTCACAGGCTTGTGAATTTGAAAAGAACACAGAGAATACACTGGATTAAGAAAGTTTAATCTGAAAAATATTTTCAAGGTTGTTGGTTACAGAAAAAGGTAATACAAATATGGAAAATACAAATATATCACAAATAAGTTTCAGAAAATAAAAGGAATTCAAATGATAGAAAATTCAGTCTTTATACCTCTTAGACTCTGTTGTGAAGGAGACACAGGATCATTGGGTAGAGGCCAGTTGTCAGGACTCTCCTTAGGCACAAGAACACCTATCATTAAGGGAGAAGCACAGTTATACCCTCACAGCTGCATTAGCCCCCACTCTTGGGATTGTTAACTATTTCTTTGCTGTAAACTGGACATTAAGAAATCAGACACACCCTTCCACATAATTGTCTATAGGAGATAGGTGGTCTTGAAACAGGGTGGATGGATATTTGGAATCCAGTAATCAGATAACATAACATACATTCCTGCCATCCCCATCCTAAAGGATTTCTATCCAATGACCTGGGTTGTCCATGTCTGACCATCTGAATTAAGGATTTATCTTTCCCCAAACTTTATAGCCTGTAGAGATAAGAGATAGCTATATGGATGCCTGGTTCCAGGAAGACAGAAATCTCCCCCAAGCCTTGTAGGAATATAGGCCAAATACAGGACACACAAACCAAATCACACTCACTTGAACACAATATAATATATGTATATATATATATATATATATATATATATATTTATATATATATATATATATATACACACACACACTTGCATGGCATTATTTCTGTATTCCGGAGATTAAACTCCACACAGGGAAACACACAGCCCCAAGTTTCTCAGCCCAGGGCTGGAATCCCCCGGAAAGTCAAATCTCAAGAAAAATGGTGTCCCCTTTCCCAAGTAACAACCAGCCTTGGATCTGTTGGATCACCACACAATAACCACTACACCACAGAATCAAGGGTTAGGGGATATCTCAAAACCTAACATCAGTGAACTCTGGGGGCCCCTGCTTTGATGAGATGAGTCCCCTTTACTGGAAAAAGTGTTACGTTTTCCAAGGATGCATTGGATTATAATACCTATATTTTCTCATTCCTGGGTCATTTATAAACATTCATACCCTCAATTAATTTTGCAGGTTATTTGATTTCAAAATGTTATCCTATGCAGTGCTCCCTTATTATAAATAAGCATTTTATACATTTTATTCAAGATTGCACAAGCTAGCAAATCATAAGCATAATTATTTTTATCTTAATATGAAAAATTACAGTATGTCTTTAATACTGTTTGCTCTTTTGGAAAAGTGGATTGATACCAAAGTAACAACCACAAAGTTTTTCTTAATATCTGTTACATTTTTTTCACTTTCTTGCCATATCAACGATCAAACAAAACACTTTTTTGGGGGCCAGAATGCAAAGTTTTCTTAAAAGAGATACAATTTGTGGAAGTGCTGCACAAACAAATTACTGATGTTGGAATGTTACCAGCCTGAAAAATGCTAAAATAGGTTCAGCACCAGGGTGAAAAAAGCCTCAACTGTGGAGTGGTTTATATTATTCAATAAACAATTAAAAACAATAATAAAAAATTGGTGACAAGTTTCATATTCGTTTTCTTTGTCAAGACAAAGGTGTAAATTTACTAAGAATCGAGTTTGATCAATTTTTTTTTCCAACACAATTTGCATAACTGAAACTCGGGGAATTTGATGCTTCTGAAACTCACAAATTTACTAAGAAGTGAGTTTAGCTGTGTCTGAGTTGTGCGATGGTGAAGCAGATCGAGATATCTCCCCCGAGTAGCAAGTTTACATAGAGATTACTCACCAGAGTTTGCAGTGTTTTCTCTCTGACAAACTCTCCCAAACAAGCAGTCTGCACATATCAGCGAGATATGTGAAGGCTGCTTCTGTATTGTGCCTGTAAAGACCAGGTTAATATTTGAAAAAAAAATGTTTAACAAGTCCCAAACTGCTCAGCCTAAAAATACAGGGTAAAAAATGAGTAGGATTACCTTGTAATTTAGGAACCAGCAATGGGCTGCTGAACCTGTCCTGGTTTTAAAAATAGGGGAAAAAATTGTGTAGAGGTCCCCCTATTTTTAAAACCAGCACTGGACTCAAACCCGGCCGGGGTGTAATGCCACAGCCAGGGGACCCTATCACCGGGTCACCCCAGCCAAAGCATTATCACCCCAAGCTGGTCAGCCCAAGCTGTGGATCTCAGGGGAGGTGGGGACCCTCACAATAAAGGGGTCCCCCCTCTCTCAAGCACCCCAGTCTGAAGCCCGGGACTCTTCCCTGCACCCCTGGGCTGTGGGTATAGTGGTAATAGTAGTGTAAATAGTAAGCAACTATTGTTTTTTACCATGGTGCCCGGATGCCTGCCCTAACCAGCTCCTGACTGACTGACCAGCCCACATGGGAAATGTCAGGACCTAGAGCCAATTATTGGTCACTCTACATTTAGCGGCCACTAGTTGGCTGCCATCTCTTGACAGTTCACACATGTACTGAGCAGGCAGGAGCCAGTTACTGGTGTATGTGGTCACACGCATACATCACTAATGTAAGTGTATTATCCGGGTGCCTGGTTGTTTTTTGCCAAGATCCGGGGGTGCTATGGAGACCGGCTCCAGGATGGAGGTGAGTATAGGATCTTATTTCACAGGCACACCCATTGGATTTCTTCTTGGAGAAGTGGATCAATCGTCGGGCAGCAGGTAAGTATATGTGAGTGGGGAAGTTAGGTGTATGTAATAAAGTTATACTTTCTAGAGCATGTGTGTGTTGTGGTTTTTTTAACCATTTTTTTACAGTGGGGATATGGGTGCTGGCCACCTGCTGGTACTTGTAGTTCCACAAGTACCAAAAGGCAGGCATGCTGGCACCTGTAGTTCCATTGTAAAAAACAATAGTTTCTAATTTTTGACACTACTATTAGCCCGTACTCAATGCTACAGGGGTGTGGGGAAGATCCTGGGCTTCAGACTAAGCCTGGGGTGCTCAGGAGAGGGGAGTCCCCTTTATTAGGGGGTCCCCACCTCCCCTGAGATCCCCAACTTGGAGTGACTGGATTGGGGTATTAATGCTTTGGTCGGGGATACCTGGTGATAGGGTCCCCTAGCGGTGGCATTACACCCTGGCGTAATTTGATGCTGGTTTTAGAAATAGGGGGACCTCTACACAATTTTTTCCCCCTATTTTTAAAACAAGGACTGGTCAGCAGCCAGGTGCTGGTTCCTAATATCCAGGGGAACCCTACACATTTTTACCCCATATTTTTTGGAACCAGGACTGACTATGGCACCCATCACTGGATATGCTTTTTTTTTTGGGGGGGGGGGGGCCCTGCGTCATTTGTTTTTAAACTTAACCCTTTAGAGAAGGTTACCATGGAGAAACATTCACAATTCACACCGATCTGTGTGAATATGTTTCTGGCAAACTCGCAGTTTAGGAGGTGGTCTATTTAAAACTTCTATTTAGCTGCAAGTTTGCTACAATTACACCCGAGATTGTCATCTCGTTTCTTAGTAATTTTCCGATTTGTATCTTTTTCATGAAAAGTACTTCCGAGTTTTGCAAATGGTGAGTTTATTCAAGTTTGCAATCTCACCCAAATTAATCTTTAGTAAATTTGCGAGTTGAAAAAAATGTCTAAACTCACTTGAGATTTCAATCTCAATCAAACTCGAAACTTAGTAAATTTACCCCAAAGCCTCACAGAAAAATATCTTAATATGTTATCTAATAAGAAAACTGTACATTCTAGTCCATAGTACATTTTGCTGACTATTTTTTTCTTTGCAAAACAATGTAGATTTAGTAATTTATCCTTTGCATTGATTTTTGTGATGCCTTGTTTTCCTTTCAGTTAATGTATTAATTCTAGTTCTTATAGCAAACATGTAAGTTTCTTCATTAAAAAAATACAATATATAACATGGTGGGGATACATTTTCTTACACACAAGTAAGTTTGTATTATTGTCTTTTTAAATTAATTAAAGCTTCCTTGAAATGCATTCTCTGTCTGTAATAGACTCGCAAAGCTCATCATACATCTTTTGGAAGGTTGATCTTTCATGTGAGAAATTTATGCCAGAGACAGAATCCATCATTATTGGCAATATATCCAATGCACATTATATTCCATCACTTGTATTAATCATCATTATTACCATGCTAAAACTTCTCTACGGCTCTACAAACATAGTAAATGGGAGTTTTATTATTAACCAGCATTTTAACTATTTGTTTTTAGGTCCATGTTAGAGCATTGATAAAGTGAATATAGATTTTCTTATACAATTTTGGTAGGTTATTATTTAGTTATTACCAATTATTTATATACAGTAGCTGTCACCGTCGGTACATCAGGTACCATTGGAAGCGAACACAGCTCTTGTGGTTGACTATACCCTTACCGCAAGCACCTCATAGTGAAATACAACCAGGTGACATGTACTGTGACGCTGCCTGTTAGTTATGCATGCCTCTGAAATGGCATTAAGATACTCAGGCACGCCTTGTTCGCACCTCCACTCCACAATTATTAATGGTCAGCCCCTGTCACTCACTCTGCTAAGCTGTCTATGCGCAGCTACCCGATCTCTCACACTGGTTTGTGCACGCACACTGTGATGCGTACACATGGGCACAATGTGAAACTCGGCCAGCTACGAGTGAACGCATCCTAGCGAGCGGTTCTGAATCAGGTCCTAAATCTCTGAATCTGCATGTGAAGTGCTACAATGCAGTAGCCACAGGTTTTTCCCCTCCAAGTTCTGTTTACAGGCTTAGTTGCCTTGTGGTGATTCAGGCAGGAGTTTCCTACATCAATCCCTGGTAAGCCATGCCAAGATCTGTAAACCCAAAGGAAGAACATACCTCAGGTGGAGGGTTCTTGGGGGTTATCCAATAGGTTCTGAGATTATAGAACCAGCATAGGGTTATCAGAGGTTATCCAATAGGTTCTGAGATTATAGAACCAGCATAGGGTTATCAGGGGTTATCCAATAGGTTCTGAGATTATAGAACCAGCATAGGGTTATCGGGGGTTATCCAATAGGTTCTGAGATTATAGAACCAGCGTATTTTTGGTGTTAAATTTTAAGCAGTAATCCATAATGAGGCTGGTTTTGCCTTATAACTTATAGCAGATTCAAATTAGGGACAAACTCACCAAATCACATCAGTTGCCCCCAGTGGAGCTCCAGAGGTGGAGCTGCAGCGTGGTTCAAAATACAAATAGGGGAGTCACACCAACTGCCCTTACAAATGCTGCCAAACATCACCGGCAGGTACTCACTGGCAGGTGAATTTTGGACTGTGCTTCAGCTCCACCTCTGGAGCCACCACTGGTTGCATCTATTAAACTATTGCAAATCCCTACTGTGTTTGAGAACAGGTGAGAATAACCTAACTGAGAAAATTACCACCCCTCTCTTCCAGGTATGGTGAGGTACAGGGTACAGGAGCTATAAGAACGAAAGAGCTGATATGCACCAGGCCACTTTATATGCAAGTGTACTAATGTGACATGCATGAAAAATATTATAACACTTAGCAGGGGCTACTGTACATCTCTACTCCCTTCTTTGCTTTGTATCAAAGAGAGTGGAATATATTTATATAATGCTTTCATTGCAAAAACATTGCTAACTAATCCAGGTCTCCCGTTTTCTTGCCTAAGATAACTACTCCCTTCCTACAGAGGATTCTAGAAGGCTGTAACAGGGGCAGGAAACAGCTTTTACTCAGTTCTTGCTACAGATGTCTGGTTTGGTACTCCAGAGATATGAATCCACCCAAATTTTGTTAATCCAGACATATCTGAGTCTCAGTTCTAATCCCCTGAGGAGATCCGGATAAATTTTAGTCGCAGTTCTGATCTTCCAGAGGTTCAGAATTCAGATTTGAAATCCGAATTTTGGAGTTTGGATTGCAAAAATCAGATGATTTTAGCAGTTTTTTTAAAAAAAGTTAATTTTTTTTTAAAAACAATTTCAGATCAAAACCAAAACACTTGAGGGTAGTTTTGCAAAACCAAAAAATGAAGATAAATTCAAAACATGGGCGTCAGCACACGTTACTAGTTCTTACACACAGCATTGGGGAGATGCAGTATAGAAAACAATACAGTGCAATACATCAGAGGTTGGAGCAGAGAATGCAATTTATTTACAGTATAATACAGATGTGATTGTGAGAGTTGTGGCAAACAGCAGTAAGTGGCCCATTTATCATTAAATTTGCAGCATATTACCTGAAAACACCTGTTCTCGGTGGATAACCGCAAATATTTAGTATCCCCCATATGTATTATGGAGGGTCTGCAGCAGATATCTCCGACATCTACTGTGGTCCTTCCATATCTGACAGCAGCCACAACCCCCATACATAGGTTTCTCTGTGGCATGCAAAGCTGTCAGATTTACCAAGCTGTAGTAGTGGCCCCCGCAGCCAGGGGCAGATCTGGACTGTTCTTTTAGGGGGGGCGATTAATGATTATGACTCCTCCTCTTTCCTGTATTAGCACCTCCCGTTTCTGTTACTAATTCCTCCCCATTACAGGTTTTATTGAGGCCACATTGATTATTACAATGTATATATTTATGTATTCATTCACTATGTGTGAATACACAGCTTTAGCACCAGCAGCAATCTATTTGCTCCCCACTCCCCCAGTCATAACTCTGCTCCCACTCCCCCAGCCATCTCTCTGCTCCCCACTCCCCCAGCCATCTCTCTGCTCCCCACTCCCCCAGCCATCACTCTGCTTCCCAGTCGCCCAGCCATCTCTCTGCTCCCCACTCCCCTAGCCATCTCTCTGCTCCCCACTCCCCCAGCAATCTCTCTGCTCCCCACTCCCCCAGCCATCTCCCTGCTTCCCATTCCCCCAGCCACCACTCTGCTCCCCACTCCCCCAGCCATCTCTCTGCTCCCCACTCCCCCAGCCATCTCTCTGCTCCCCACTCCCCTAGTCATCTCCCTGCTCCCCACTCCCCCAGCCATCACTCTGCTTCCCACTCCCCCAGCCATCTCTCTGATCCCCACTCCCCCAGCCATCTCTCTGATCCCCACTCCCCCAGCCATCAATCTGCTTCCCACTCCCCCAGCCAACTCTCTGCACCCCACCCCCCTTCAATCTCTCTGCTCCCCACTCCCACAGGCATCTCCGTGCTCTCCCCTCCCCCAGCCATCGCCCTGTTTCACACTCCCCCAGCCATTGCCCTGCTCCCCTCTCCCCTAGCCATCACTCTGCTCCCCACAACCACAGCCATCTCTCTGCTCCCCACTCCCCCAGCCATCACTCTGCTCCCCACTCCCCCAGCCATCTCACTGCTCCCCACTCCCCCAGCCATCTCCCTGCTCCCCACTCCCCCAGCCATCTCTCTGCTCCCCACTCCCCCAGCCATCTCTCTGCTCCCCACTCCCCCAGCCATCTCTCTGCACACCAGCCCCCAGCCATAACTCTGCTCCCACTCCCCCAGCCATCTCTCTGCTCCCCAATCCCCCAACCATCTCTCTGCACACCATCCCCCAGCCAAAACTCTGCTCCCACTCCCCCAGCCATCTCTCTGCTCCCCACTCCCCCAGCCATCTATCTGCTCCCCACTCCCCCAGCCATATCTCTGCACACCAGCCCCCAGCCATAACTCTGCTCCCACTCCCCCAGCCATCTCTCTGCTCCCCACTCCCCCAGCCATCTCTCTGCTATCCACTCCCCCAGCCATAACTCTTCTCCCACTCCCCCAGCCATCTCTCTGCTCCCCACTCCCCCAGCCTTCTCTCTGCACACCAGCCCCCAGCCATAACTCTGCTCCCACTCCCCCAGCCATCTCTCTGCTCCCCACTCCCCCAGCCATCTCTCTGCTCCCCACTCCCCCAGCCACCACTCTGCTCCCCACTCCCCCAGCCATCTCTCTGCTCCCCACTCCCCTAGCCATCTCCCTGCTCCCCACTCCCCCAGCCATCACTCTGCTTCCCACTCCCCCAGCCATCTCTCTGATCCCCACTCCCCCAGCCATCTCTCTGCTCCCCAACTCCCCCAGCCATCTCTCTGATCCCCACTCCCTCAGCCATCATTCTGCTTCCCACTCCCCCAGCCATCTCTCTGCACCCCACCCCTCAGCCTTCGCTCTGCTCCCCACTCCCCCAGCCTTCTCCCTGCTCTCCCCTCCCCCAGCCATCACCCTGTTTCACATTCCCCAGCCATCGCCCTGCTCACCACTCCCCTAGCCATCACTCTGCACACCAGCCCCCAGCCATAGCTCTGCTCCCACTCCCCCAGCCATCTCTCTGCTCCCCACTCCCCCAGCTATCCCTCTGCCCCCCACTCCCCTAGCCATCTCCCTGCTCCCCACTTCCCCAGCCATAGCTCTGCTCCCACTCCCCCAGCCATCTGTCTGCTCCCCACTCCCCCAGCCATCTCTCTGCACACCAGCCCCAGCCATAACTCTGCTCCCACTCCCCCAGCCATCTCTCTGCACACCAGCCCCAGCCATAGCTCTGCTCCCACTCCCCCAGCCATCTCTCTGCTCCCCACTCCCCCAGCCATCTCTCTGCTCCCCACTCCCCCAGCCATCACTCTGCTTCCCAGTCCCCCAGCCATCTCCCTGCTCACCACTACCCCAGCCATCTCCCTGCTCACCACTACCCCAGCCATCACTCTGCTCCCCACTCCCCCAGCCACCACTCTGCTCCCCACTCCCCCAGCCATCTCTCTGCTCCCCACTCCCCTAGTCATCTCCCTGCTCCCCACTCCCCCAGCCATCACTCTGCTTCCCACTCCCCCAGCCATCTCTCTGATCCCCACTCCCCCAGCCATCTCTCTGCTCCCCCCTCCCCCAGCCATCACTCTGCTTCCCACTCCCCCAGCCATCTCTCTGCACCCCACCCCCCAGCCATCTCTCTGCTCCTCACTCCCCCAGCCATCTCCCTGCTCTCCCCTCCCCCAGCCATCGCCCTGTTTCACACTCCCCCAGCCATCGCCCTGCTCCCGACTCCCCTAGCCATCACTCTGCTCCCCACTCCCACAGCCATCTCTCTGCTCCCCACTCCCCCAGCCATCACTCTGCTCCCCACTCCCCCAGCCATCTCACTGCTCCCCACTCTCCCAGCCATCTCCCTGCTCCCCACTCCCCCAGCCATCTCCCTGCTCCCCACTCCCCCAGCCATCTCCCTGCTCCTGCCTTCCCCAGCCATCTCCCTACACCCCCTTCCCCATGCCCCTGCAGTAGTGCCCATATAGTAATGCCCACATAGTAATGCCCCTGTAGTGCCGCTAACACACACACACAAAAATAAAATACTTACCTTAAACCCCGCTCCTGCATCCGCCGCCCTCCGGTCCGCCATGCTGCTCCTTGGAACTATGGGAGAGACTTCATGACATCTCTCCCACAGTGCCCATGGGGAGAGCTGGAAGCATAGGCTGAACACAGCCTGCTCAGCTCAGTGCACGAAGTGGACTGTGCGGTAGCCAGAAGCTGAAGTTCTACCCTGAACTCCAGTCTCTGGCTACAGCACAGTCTGCATCGTGCACTGAGCTGAGCATGCTGTGTTCTGCCTGTGCTGTAATCGGAGCTCCTGTGTAATGCGCTCTCCGCTCTCCACACATTACACAGGCTCCGATTACAGCACAGGCTGAACACAGCATGCTCAGCTCAGTGCATGATGCGGACAGTGGTGGTGGTGGGGGGGAATCGCTCCAATCCCTGGATCCGCCACTGCCTGCAGTTAACGCCATCTAAAGATGGCATTGTGCTGCAGTAGTTTGTGCTACACATCCCAAAAATTACTGGGAGAAGGTTCCAGAGGCACCAGCCCACCAACAATGGCCATCACGCATGCGTAGTCTGTAGACTGTGCAAGCGCTGGAGTCTCCAAGCGCATCAGAACCCCTGTCACTGTGGGTGCTCTTTAACACATTTGACTGGTAGGATCGCATACTGCAATGGATCATGGCAGCTAATATCGAATATTCAATTTTGCTTCTTATTCGCATGGCAGATGCAGCAAAACATCACTTACAGTGTACTACAGATGCTGGGCCGCTACTCTCACCGCACAGGAATTCATTTTAAACATGTACAAAATCACAGATAAAACACATCAAAACTTGGCGTGAGAAAAAGCAGCGGCCGCTGCAATGTAGCACTTCATCTAGAGATTCAGGCTCAGCCAAACACAGATGTACAAAGGTCACACATTAGATTGATCAGTGTAATCTAGCAAAGTAGTTTGTTGCTACCAGATATTTTATGTATGCAAATAAGATGCACGTTCTGAGTGAGAAAGACACTTGGCATGGCCTAGATATACGGGGGTTGGAGTGCTGAGAGATGGGCTGTTTGATGCGACTGGAGCCACAGTGTATGAGGACACATCTGTATACATGTAATTGTTAGAAATCTTCATGAATGTCATATAGTGTTTTTTCAAAACTGAATAAAAAAAAACTATATTTAACCAGATGGCAAAAATAGGATCATTCAATAATGGCCCAGTATACACATTAGACATCATAACTGTTATATGGGACAAATGGGAAACAACAGAAGATGACATTGAGTTGGTCAGGATAGGTCTCCTCACTCATCTTTACTACAGTCACGCCAAAAACAGCCCCTTTGGTGCACTTGGTACTGTGAGACTCTGCTAGTGCCGGGCGTCTCTTTGTGCCTTTTTTTGCCAAAAATACGTCTAAGTTGCAATGTGACTAAGGCACACCAGGAGACTGTGCTGATTCATTTGATATACAACACTTTTATATCTGTGTGCGACTAGGGGGCCTGTTCATTAAACCTAAAAATTATCTGGAGATAATTAGCTTTAGAACTCTCATGGAGTTCTAGCTAATTATAGGTGGAATTCATCATTCCACCTCTCCATAAGTATCTATTCCGAAAAGCTGTCATATTTGCGATGACAGCTTTTCGGGAAATAGATACTTTTCCCTGCCTACACTACCTTATCGCATCTGGAAACAGTGCTGTGCATGCGCTGTTACATCTGTAAAACCAGCGCATGCGCAGCACTGCCTACAGATGCATTAAGTTTGTGTATCCCCCGACCCCCCCCACCCCCCTCCCCCCTCCGATCACCTCCCCCCCCCGACTTACCTGTCCGCGCAGCAGCCTCCGGCTCCGTCCTGCTGGTCTGTCATGTGGTTTCCCAGCAGACCACATGACAGATTAGAAAAAAAAAAACTTTTTTTTTTTGGTCTAAACTTTCTTGTGCTCTGCTGGGGAGCACACATGTCCGACCAGCCTCCGGAGCCTGAGGACGGAGCAGAGCGCCGGAGGGACTCGTCGGGGGACCTGCACACGCTGATACAGGTAAGTTTCACCTGCTATTCGCCACCTCACAGTGGCAAATAGTAACTGCATCAAATTCCGAAAATTCTTAATTTTCGGAATTTGATGAATACCATAATTTCCACATCCCCATACTAATGTACTAATGTACCCATACTAATGTACCCATACTAATGTACTAATATCCCCATACTAATGTACTAATGTACCCATACTAATGTACTAATATCCCCATACTAATGTACTAATGTACCCATACTAATGTACTAATGTACCCATACTAATGTACTAATATCCCCATACTAATGTACTAATGTACCCATACTAATGTACTAATGTACCCATACTAATGTACTAATATCCCCATACTAATGTACTAATGTACCCATACTAATGTACTAATGTACCCATACTAATGTACTAATATCCCCATACTAATGTACTAATGTACCCATACTAATGTACTAATATCCCCATACTAATGTACTAATGTACTAATGTACTAATGTATGGGGAGTGTGGAAATTAACGCAGGGGAACTTAGCAAGGAGATATCTGTGATATCTCCTGTGCTAAGTCTGTTCATGAATACCAAAATAACGTTATTTAAGGAAAATGTCCTTAAAAACGTTATTTTAGTGTTGATGAATAGGCCCCTGTGTCTCTGAATCAGCATGCAAAGTGCTACCATGCAGCGGGCACAGATTTTTTTTCATGCCAAATTCCATTTACAGACTCATTTGCATACAGATATATAAGTGTCACATATCAAATTAATCAGCACAGTCTCCTGGCAAATAAACACGCTCACTGGCACCAAGTATATCGCACCACATGGCGAATTGATGCCTGATGAACAAGGACACATATATACTGTAGATCTAGTCTTAGACAAAAAAAACAGTCAACTAAAACACATTTTACAATCAAGTCCTTCATTTTCCAAAATGGTAGAATTTGCTAAAAGGTATAAATTAATAACTAGAACTAACATTAATAATGCAAAACTCAACAGTCACTCATATTTTCTTCTTATTCATCAGTAATTTTATAAAGGCAAAAGATTTTAGTGTAAAGAAACAGCTTTATTAAAAAATGTGATAGATCCATGCAACATTTCCCACAGATTTGATGGGAACATAAACAATTAAAAAAACCTTATTAAAAAAATAATACATGAGAAAATATCTAACTAATGGAAATCCAGAGATGATGAAATGCAATGTGTGTATGAGATTATTTCAGCCATTAAATAAGATGCTTTTAAGCTTTGAGATTTATTTGACGTCTGAGACACCCAGCACATTTGTACGGTATCCTGCATGAATAAAAGGAAAATGTTGCTATATAAATGCGCCCTCTTTCTTCTCTTGTTCTCTGATATAATTGACCCATGGAATTGCGGCCCGTCCATGGGTAGTTACAGGCATTGAAATCTCTGGTCTTACTGTTTCAGACAATGTTTTTTGACTTTGTAAAAATGGACCTATACTTTCAACTTTCTTTCTTATTCTAAAATAAGTACCGTTACTAATTTGCACTTGTAATTACCAAAATTACAGATATTGAGTGCTTTATTGTATCTTTAGGAGTGGTGTTCTCATACATCATTAGCAAACACTGGGAAAGCAGTATTTATGTGTTTCCTAGGTTTCTGTCATATGTGCTTTAAAACTGCAGGGAATTTCTTATATGGTATTGTAAAGCTGTCCATGCCCTTTATTCTTCTGATTTAAAAGCTGGTTTACAGGGGTTCAGTAGTGACTGTAGAAGAGTGGGAGGGCCTCCCTTCCATTAGACCGGTTCTAACCCTCTGACCACCCAGTCAGGTAGCAGTCTGATTAATAGACTGCAGTTATAGTGCACAAAAGAAATGATGGGATGGTCTAGCTGTGTCATACAGACTAGGGAAGATCAGAGAGTAAATCTAAGCGAGAGACCTCTAACCTATATTTTGTGTGGGTTGGGTGCTGGGTTCATTTATAGAAAGACAGGGAATGCCACACACACACACACACACACAGATCTTTTCAGATGCTAGGTCTATCCACACAAAAACGGCTCCCAAGAAAACAGAAAAAAAATTACATTGCAGAGATCATACAGATTATTATTTGACATTAGCAAATATCTGACTTGGAAGTATTTAAATCAGAAGCCTTCATCTCTAGTGTATCTGAATGTATTCAATTTTCTTTATAACATCTTTAAGGTGTTTTAAGTATTTTTCTGTTCCTGTCCATTCCATCACATCCTGGTAATTTAGAGTGAACTTAATTTGTTCTTTACCTACAGTACCATTTACATCTTTAATCAACAGCACGGTATTGACAAGTTGAAACGAATACAAAGACTGTATAGGCTACATAGACTGGTTAGCTTGTTACCGTGGCCTCACTTGTAACCTTTGATTGAAAGAACCCATTGATGGTGCACATTAAGCATTAGGCAGTGTGCCTTTAGTATAATTAAGCACTGTAGGGTTTTTTGGCTTTGATAAACTGAGCTTGTTATTTGTACATTGTGCTTTTAAATTGAGGCGTATATCCTGGGATTTGTGAAAGCTAATCCAGAATACAACAAAAGGGATCACTTGGTATCTAAGAGCTGTCTATAGGGCAGGGGGGTAAAGGTTCAATAATTAAGGGGCAATTACAGGGTGGTCAGGTTATTAAGATGCCTTTTTTTGTTCTATTTATAGAGACTTTATGCAGAAACGCTGCTTATTTTAACAACTATATAGGAGCTCTTCTTGAAAGTATGATGTTCTTATATTTAGATCGAAAGGTCTTGCTCGACTAAAGAAAAATCAAGTTTTCTTTTTCACATGGAGTCTAGAGCTATTTCACTTTGCTTTGATAGAGAAAGTAGTATTGTTATTTCAGTATCACAATTGGGACTTGATTTGTTTGTTTTCCCAGTCTGGGGTCGAGGTCTGGAGTGGGTGTGGCAGATACGTGGAGAAAGCTGGGTGGTTTGATAAAATTTTTGCGCATATGCAAGGTGGTAACTATAACAGAGGTGTAGCAAATACTAGGTACGCTGAATCTAGGTACTGAAGATACTAGCCACTGTAGTTGCAACAGAGTAGTGGATGGATCACTATCTAGTATTGATGGTACTGGTCTCAGTAGTAGCTGAGGAAATGTTAATGGACACTGAGCTGGCACTAGTGAATCTGGACACTGTAGTAGCAGCTGAACTGTGACTAGACACCTGGCTGGTAACAGTGGTTTTGGACATTGTGGTAGCAGCAGAACTGTGACTGGACACTGGGTTGTTACTGGTCGTTCTGGATGCTATGATAGCAATGGAACTGTGACTGGACATTGGGCTGATACCGGTGGTACTGGATGCTGTGGTAGCAGCGGAACTGTGACAGGACACCGGGCTGGTACTGGTGATATTGAACGCTGTGGTAGCAGCGGAATTGTGGGTTGACACCTGACTGATAACGGTAGTACTGGACACTGTCATAACTTGTAGCGTAATTGTGGCTGGACACCAGTAGTACTGGATACTGTGGTAACAACAAAACTGTGGCTGGACAAAGGCCTGGTACCGGTGGTACTGGACACTGTGGTTGCAGCGGAACTGTGGTTAGACACCAGGGTGGTACTGGATGCTGTGGTAGTAGCAGAACCTCAATCAGGCTCTGGAGTGGAATAAGAGCTATGCAAACTGGTACATGGATTCAAGGATGAAAACCCAGTGTCAGGACACTAGAGAACACAGGTCTTCACCTCAGACTGACAGCATAGAGGGATGTTGCACTGGCAGCTTGTTGGTGTTACAGGAAGTCCCTTTATAACACTTGCGATGAGACCCTTGTGGTAGGGTCTCGTCTGCCGCAAGCCCCAGTGAGCTTCCGGCTCTAATAGAGACAGAAGCTCACTACTGACATCACTGGTGATGTCAGTAGGGTCGCCCACAAATGGCAGGCGTTCCTTTGGGAACACCTCCATTTGTCAAGCCACCCCCCCGCCCCACCCAAAAAACGGGGTGAGCTGTCGATCAACATCGACAGCCGCCCCATTTGTAGCAAGCCCCAGAGCAAGTGAATTTCTCACTCGCTCCGGGGATTGCACACGTGCAGTGCGCACGCTGCGTGTGCGCACTGCCCTGCCATCGACCCACTTGCAAGCGGGTCTGAATCAGGCCCATAGTACTATGTTTAAGAGAATGAGTCGAGTACAGAATATTATGACCCCTTAAATAAATGTAAAAATGTTCCAAGATGCCAAAATGTAGCTGTTACTCCATTTTGCAAAAAAAGGTAAGCAGAATAATGTCAAGTAGTGTAAACAGTAAAATAATATATACTAGGGGTGTGCGCCGACACCGGTGTTTTTGTTTTGGACCTGTATCTCCTTCAAGGTTTTGGATCTGGATTTGGTTTTACAAAACCAACCTTATGTGCTTTGGATTTGGATCTGTATTTTTTTTTAAAAATCATAAAGACAGCTGAAATCAAATAATTTGGGTCTGTCTTTGTTCCTACAGTATTATTAACATCAATAAAATGTATTTCCAGTAATTTCTAGTCAATTTTGACAACTACACAGCTCACAATATTGATTTCATCCAGTTTAGGCCACAATGTTGCATCAAGCTAGCTGGCTAACTAAGCTAAGCGACAGCAGTGGGAGGCACTAACATGTGGCAGTTCAGCTTCCAACATGGCTCTGCAGTGGCAGAGAGATGGCAGTTTAAAAAAACTATAAAATTAAAATTGTCAGCCAGCAATGCCCCAAACAGCAAATAATGCAAAGAAAAGAGGTGCAAGATGGAATTGTCCTTAGGCCCTTCCACCCACCCTTATGTTGTATATAGTAAACAGGACAAGCACAGTTTAACAAACCAATCATTTCAGCGACAGGGACTGCCAATTGTGGCTGAAGCGATTTGTTTGTTTGGGCCCCCACAAAACAAGCTACCAATGGGCAGCTGACATTGCTGGCAATGATCTCCCCATGCACAAACTGTCTTTACAGAGGCCTCATGTTGTTGCCTTCATCATCAGATTCCTCACCCTCACCAGTGTGCACATCATCTTCACACAATATTTATTTGTCCCCTCTGAAATCCACAATTACAGCCTCAGGTGTCTCTGTATTTTTAGAATGTATTTGGCGGTAAAGGTCTTCCTCATGAAAATTGTAGTTCAGTTTGATGAACATCATCTTTTCCACATTGTGAGGAAGTAGCCTCCTACGCCAATCACTGACAAGGTTCCCGGCTGTGCTTAAAACTCTTTCTGAGTACACACTGGAGGTGGGCAGCTCAAGTAAAGCAAAATCAGTTTGTGCAAGGGCCTCCAAATTGCCTTTTTTTCCTGCCAGTAGTGAAACAGACAGTCTGACATGCCTATTTGGACACTATCATTAAAATAGGCTTAAATTATTCTTTGAATGGTGACCATACCAGATGGAGTAACGGTAGAGGGTTTCATTAATTTTAGCCAATTCTTGTAGACCCAACCAGATGTTAAAACTTGGTTGTGTTGACTCATCTGCATCACCAGTGGGTTTATTTGGGGGGAAAGTTTAGTTTTTTCATGGCATCCGCACTTGCTAGATAAACTGAAGAAGGAGCCATCCCTGCATCACGTGCTGCTTGAGCTGACATTTCCTTACCAACAGCTCTTTGCATCTCTTCAGATCTGTGTCCGCTGGGAAGAAAGACACAATGTATTACTTAAATCTAGGAACCAGCACAGTCGCCACAATGTATTGATCTGATTGTAAGATCCTGACAACCCTTGGATCCTGGTGAAGCGAATAAAGGACTTGATCTTCAAATCCAAAATACTTAGCAGAATCCTTTTGTTTCAGCTCCTCCTTCAGTTTCTCAAGCTTCTTTTCCAACAGTCTAATTACAAGACATTACCTGACTCAAGCTGGCAGTGTCTGAACTCACTTCACAGATGACTACTTCATAGGGCTTCAGAACTTTGCACAACACAGAAAGTATTTTCAACTGAGCTTTAGTAAGGTACATTTCTTGCAGGTGCAATAATCATCTACATGCACCTGCTGAATTGTGAAAATGTCCAGAAATTTTGCGGGCCAAAGAGAGCATCTCCTGCACGGCCCTGTCACTTAAAAAAAAATGCACCACCACGTTGATTGTGTAAGCAAAACATGGGACGTGTTGGAATTCACAATATTGGAATTCACAATATTGTTGGACACAATATTGTGTCCAACTATGCCACAATATTGGTGGCATTGTCAGAAATCACAAATCCAATGGAGAGTCCAAGCGGGTTAAGCCATTTTGCAATGAGTTTTTCTAAGAGGTTGTCAGCGGTATGCCTCTTAGTGAAACTGGTGATACACAGAGTAGCCTGCCTTTGAATGAGCTGCTGTTTCTTAGATGCTGCTGCTGTTGGTGGCACTGAAGGCAATACACCTACCTACTGGGTTGTTACAATCATGTAATCTTGCATTTGCCCTGTACAACTTGTCCACATTTATGTGGTTAAGTGGACAGTGGGTACAACAGTGTTTTGGGGGACACTAATTAAGTTTGTTTTAACGTCCCTGTACAGTCTGGTAATTTCTTTACTAGTGAAGTGGAATCTAGATGGGATTTGGTATCAGGGACACAGTAACTGTCTTAAACCCACTGCACTAATGGCAGATATCACATGCATATCTAATACCAGCATAGATCTTATGGTGTCAGTGATCCGCTGTACAACTGGGTCACTGCTGTCATACTTGCTCCGCCTTGCAAAGGATTGTTTAACAGTCGATTGTTTTTTTTAACTACTACTAGTAGTCTTCCTGGTCCCCTTCTGGGATAAAGATCCACTCCCAGCAGTAGCAGGTGTAGCGCTCAATGATTCTTCTGAGGAATCCAGGATAAGGGAGCATGCGTTAGCCTTATGAAATTGAATGCAGGACTATTTCCAATAATGATTGAGGATATTATTGATGAAGGTGTTGGTAGTGAAGATGTCAGGTACTTTGATCTATCAGAGCCAAAGTTTCTAAATGTTGCAAACAGTTTTGATGGATGTACTGTAGATGACGTAACAGAGATGAGGTTCCTACATGGTTAAGGTTCCTGCCTCTACTTTCTTTGGCATGATAATGGGAACAGATGGCTTGACAATTGTTGTCCAGATTTGGGTAGAAACATCTCGACTTCTATAAACCTGCACTTTAGTAAATATACTCCTTAGTGTAAGAACGCATGTAATCAAGAGAATATAAACCTTTTTCAAAACACTCAAGATGATACTATAGTACAATTACACCATACTTACAGACATTCTGTCAGCCTCCTCCTGGAGTCAGGTCGGTGGAGCAGGAGGTGTGGGGGCGGCTGAAGTGGGCAGTTTGGGTAGGCATGCCAATGCAATTGCGCCATTGCGGCCCCACCCCCTCTTTATAATGCCAATATTACTGCCATTATAAAGCAGGGAGCGGGGTTACAATGACACGATTCAGCATCATCGCACCCCCGGACAGCCCACTTTCATGTGCGGGCACGAGGGGGCAAAGGGGTCCGGCTGCCATTCCAGGATACGATACTTGTCCTACTCTTGCGGATGGCCAGGAGCGGCACCCGATTTTCGGGAGGCTCCCAGCAGTCCTGGTAGAGTAGGCAGATATGAATTACACCCTTGCTAAAGCAGAAATGATGTACTGTGCTGTACTCTTTAAAAGTTAATGAACATAACATTACATATTTGTTGTTACTGTTTAAATTAGCAACAAATTAGGAGCAACTTTTTTGACCTTTCGAAATATTTCCAATTTTTAAATTACATTTTTTTAAATATTTCAAGTGACATTAAAACTATTGGTTGTCTTAGCTAGTGCCCTGCAGCTGAAAGGAAAGGCAAAAAGTTCTATGGCACCTTGCAAATATTTTCTTGGATCAGGGGAATTCAACATGTGGCCCTCCAGCTGCTGTGAAACTACACATCCCAGCATGCCCTGCCACAGTTTTGCTATTAGGGCATGCGTAAACTGTTGCAGGTCATGCTGGGATGTGTAGTTGCGCAGCATGTTGACTACGCCTGTCATAGATTAAAACTCAATAAAACAATAGAAATCACCCTCTGTAACCAGAGGTCCAAAAACCATGTAGTGATTCTACGCTTATGATAAGATAAATTGCATCTTCTTAACATTTGTCAAGCTCTTCCAGGAAATTGCAGGTGCTTTGTGCCCATATATCTGTAATATCCATTTGTGAATGGCTTGTATAAAATTGCTTTGTGATTTTTTTTTAAATTAGCGTTTTTAAAGTACTATTAGAATGTAGTCAAGCATGAAAGGGTAACAGGCTTAGCGGGCAGATTGATTAAATATTTCACCTGTTTTATAGAGTACTCTACCTGCAAAGCTCCTTCACCCTTTGATCCTTCCTTGTTTCCACTTCCTCATTAATCCTGCGTGTCAGGTGTCAAAGGGAAAAAATCACCTTCAAGGCTTGACGAGGCTTTGCCCTTTGCTGCTGTATCCTGCAAGTAGATTTATAGGGCAGCATCCAGAGCCTGGAGTAGGCACCCTTATAATCAGGTATGGAAAAATAGCCTTCTTTACACTGGTGACCCCCTGACCTGCTCATTATCTTAGATGTTACCTTGATGAGCAATTCCTCCAGTTAAGCTTAGATTTCTCACAGTTTGAGAATGTTTAGCGCACTCCAGCTGAGGATTTCATTAATAAAACATTATTTCAAGTGTATCATTTTGAAGCTTTTATATTTAAAAAAACAAAACCAGAGATATCATTTGAATAAAATATCCAGCAAAAAGAATTCCTTTTAAAGTGATCCAAATCTTGTTTTTTATTATTCTTTTCTTTAGCAAACAGGTTGTTGACTCATTTTTCTTTATGGCATAATTTTTTCGTCTTTTTCTTGTTTTGAGTTTGTAAAGAAAATAGGGACAAAATGAGGAAAAACAATGAAAATATCCCACCCACATGTGGGGCATCCCCAGAGGCTGATTCTGAGGGGTAAATTTACTAAAGTGAGAGTTTTTAGAAGTGAAGAAGAGATGTTGCCCATAGCAACCAACCAGATTCTAGCTATTATCTTCTAGAAGGTGCTAGTTAAATGTTAAGTAGAAGCTGATTGGTTGCTATGGGCAACATCTCTTCTAAAACTCACTTCTAAAAACTCTCACTTTAGTAAATTTATCCCTGAGTCTCACTGGTCAATCTTAATGGATGCAAATGGCGATTTTGTGCATACAGCACATGTGCAGATGCGAATTTACGCATCTTTGTGTATGTCCATCCATTTCTTAGTTGGACACAACTCAGCTGAATCTGGTCAGGAGCAAAGTGATTACAGGAAACCATCCTGACTTGTAGTAGTGTCTGTCATGGGCGTGTATCAAAAGCTCTGTGAGATTCTGAGTCATGTGTATGGGGTAGGGAAGCCTGTTCCTGACAAATCTTTTGCACCTAGAATTAGACTATTGCAAGTGCAGATAATAATGATGCCTGTGGCAGCATAAAATCAATGGGCTGCATGGGTTTCAATGCAACATATAACATAAAACTTTAGTACCACCCACCCTGCCCGACTATTTAGCAGAGTACGCTGGTGTGTAGGGCACCAGGCTCCCTGCATAATGAAGAGGATAAAAACTCACCCACCCGCCTTACCCCCAGCTCGCACTGAAGTAAGAGGAGAGGGAGAGGAAAGGGAGGCTCCCCAGCTGTAATCAGGTCTGTCCACCCCTGGTACCACCTAAATCAGTAAAACAAACTTTAAAATTTTTGTTCTAAAATACAGACGTGTTCTCATTAGAGATGTGCGCTTCAGTTCTCCATAAATCAGAATCCACTAGAATTTTGTGAAACCGGACAGATCCGATTCACAGTTCTGATCTTCCTGCAGTTCGGAATTCAGAGTTTAACTCCATATTTTGGGTTTTGGATTACATGATTTCAGCTATTTTTTAAAAAATGTATCACATTTAAAAAAGAAAAACATGTCCAAATCAAAAACACTTGCGGACAGATCCGAGTCGCAATTCTGATTTTCCTGCGATTCTGAATTCAGATTTCAAATCCATATTTTGGGGTTTGGATTACAGTACATGATTTTAGCTATTTTTTAAAAAATATATCACATTTAAAAAAAAACAGATCCAAAACGAAAATAAAAAACAAAATACTTTAGGGTGGTTTTGCAAAACCAATTCTATAACCAAAACACGGAGGTCAGCGCACATCCCTTCTCCTCATACACTGTTGCTCAAGTCGCTGCAAAAAGCCCCTTTTAGCGTGCTAGGTCCTGGACGACGCAGCTGCTTCTGAGCATCTTTCTTGTTCAAAATGTGCAACTTATTTGCATAAATAATAAAATTGAGATGTGACACAAACTGCTAGATTGCACTGATCATTTTGATGTGTGACATTTGCATATCTGTGTGTGACTGAGGGCCTGATTCAGACCCGCTCGGGAGCGCAGAGCGCTCGAAAGCGGGTCGATGGTGCCCTAGTGCGCATACGCACGATGGAGGGAGCTCCGTCGTGCGCATGCACGAGACCCGAATAGCGTCAGCGAAGCCGTCACTATGGGTCTTGCACCAAAGAGGGCGTGCCGTCGATGGTGAGTGACAGCACGTCCCCTTTGGTGGGCTTGCCGGGGGCGTGGCTGCCCAGCCGGAGGCGTTCCCATGGGAGAGCCTACCGTCTGGGGCCGGCCCCACTGACATCACTAGTGATGTCAGTGGGAGTGCTTTTCGCTCTGATAGAGTCAAAAGCACTCCTGGGCTTGTGGCAGGGAGACCCTACCGCAGGGTCTCGTCGCAAGCCCGATGGTCGCGATGGTCTTGACCATCGCGACCATCTTTTTGGCCGCTCGCATAAGCTGTGGGTGGTCACCCACAGCTATGCGAGCGGCCAGGAGGCCGCTCCAATAATAGGTAGGAGGGCACTGATTCAGAGCGAGCGCTCTTGTCAGAGCGTCCGGCTCTGAATCAGGCCCTGAGTCTGAATCCAAGTACAAAGTGCTATGATGCAGCGGCCAGTTTTTTCTCACGCCAAGTTCTGTTGTTCTCCATCTGCAACTTTGTACCTATTTAAAGCTAATTGCTGTTGACTTAAGGTCACAGCCCAGTGTCTCTAGTACACTTTGAGGGGTGTTTTGCTCCGTCTGTGATGCAAAGCATATGCAAAATTTAAAGAAGACTATGGCACGCTATTCCTCTCATAGGTTCTCAGTCACGTCTCATGACGTTTAGATACTAGGGAAATATTTTCTATAGTGCAGGCTTATGTAAGTGGAGATGAAGCAACCAATCAAATTTTACTTAATATGTATCAAGCACCTTCTAGAAAGTAATAGGTAGAATCTGATTGGTTGCTATGGGAAACATCTCCACTTCTAAAAATCTGCACTTTAGTAAATATACCCCTAGGTGCATGTGGCAATTTTGTGAGTGAAGTTATAACATTCTTCTCACACTTATCAGCAAAACTGCAACATTGAAGCATAAAAGTACTATACAGGCAGTTCTGTGCTAGTGCAATATAGTTGTGTAGTATAAATAACAGATGTACGTGGACTCCTGTGTTTTGATTTTGGATCTGGATTCATCTTTGTGTTTTGGTTTTGGATTCAGATAAAAATCGATAAAAGCAATTAAAAAGCTATTAAAACAGCTAAAAAGTTCAAATACAAAACCCGAGTTCATCTTTTAAATCTGAGTTCCGAACCGGCAACCGATTCGAACTGGGGCACAGAAGGGAATCCGAACCATGACCCGGGTTTAATTGGAACCAATAAATTTGGGTTTGTTCGGATTTTAGAAATCCGAAGCCCCAAATCTCTAGTATAAATAGCCATGTTACTTTCCTTTCAGCAAGAAATACCCCTAAAAGGCACCCTTGACATTATGAAAATCATCCCCACACACTGTGAAAGCAGTTGGCTTTGTTCAGAATGCTTCTGATGGCAAACTCTTAGCTACTCCATATGTCTGCTCTACTCCTGACACCTTGCTTGATGGAAATCAAAGGTGCACTAAGGTCCAAAGCTGCTTTCGAATGTGTAAGAAGTATGTTTAACATTGTAAATGACTGGTTGCATTTGAATGATGCAAAAATGAGACACCACACAAGTCCTTCAGAAATCTTTTGTAACAATAGAACTCTATAAACTCTATAAATAAAACAGAAATATAGACTTTATTATCATTTAAAATGTGTTCTGGCACTCATGTGGCTGAGATTCTATTAATTCACTAGATAGATAGTCACTTTAACTGTAATATCTGCTCTCCTACCAGATGGTCTTCTGTGTACTATGACTGGGAATTCTACTCACCTGCTTGGGTTTCCCCCTATAGCTGAAATGCTGCTCACCGACCATCTAGAACTCCCGTGTGGCTTGGAATCTTACGCAGTACAAGCTAGGGGTCCTCTTTCAACTCTTGCTAGCATAATAAAGATGCAAACCATACTTGTAGGATTGATGTGGACTGAGATAGGTGGGACAGAGTATCAGTGCCTTTACCAGGGACACCTGCGAGCAGGTTTGGGCTACCTGATATGCAGGTAGTAGTCCTTTATGCTGGGTTTCTTGCGTAAGGTGGATCCAGGAGAGAGTAAGGATGGGTAGATAAACTGTTCTCAGTAAGATGTACTGGAGATAGGTCACTGGCACAGGTCAGGAACCATGTGGGCAACATAGTACCAGGGGATGGACTAAAGCAAGTCAGAGGAAAGCCGAAGTATAAACCAGGAAGTCACCAGAAGTAGTACCAGGAAAGCAGGCAAGAAGAATCATCAAAAAGGCCAGATCAGAAAGCAAATAAGTACACAGGTAATACATGTAGAGAGATGCTGGGGTGCTTGCATGAGGCTAATACTTTTGCAGTGATACATACTGCCACAGCAGTTTAATTAGGAGTGGCCATTTCAAGTTGGAGGCAGCATGACGTCAGTGGTCAAATAATTGCAAACAGAGGGAGGAGCCAGCTATCTTAGTGGCAGCTGTCTGCACCTACAGTTTGGTGGGGAGCAGAAAGTATGTAGATTACTGAGGTAGGAGCCAAACAGTGAGTGCCACCCTTCAAATCTAGGAAATCCATGGAATCTGAAGATTTCTTTAATAAAGGAATTGATTAGTCATGTATCCGAAGGCAATCCCTTTAAGGGTACAAAATGGGTTGCTTTAGAAAACCTGCCCACCACCACCATAAAGTCCATGGAAATATGTGTCCACCCTAAATTGTAAGCTCCTAGGAGCAGGGTTCTCCTCCCCACTGTCTCACAGCCTTCTTTCTACAACAGCCTTCACCGTCCCAGCTGTACTGTGTATGGAGAATTGTGTTACTAATTGTTACTTGTGATCTGTTTATATTTTGGTTACAGTATTGTAATGTTCTGTGTACCCTTTATTGTATGTACAACGCTACAGACCATTTGTGGCACCCTATAAATAAAATTGAATAATAATAGATAACCAGTAATTATTAAGAGATACAAGGGCTTGAGTTGAGGCTTGTGCTGGGCACAAAATTCACCAGAAATCCGTGAGAATCTAGTCCAAACTTTTCTTCACCCCCGCATGCCTAGTGACACCTGTTGCATGTGCCAACTGGAGTACATTGTTTTATTTTCACAAGGACCATTTTAATCAGTGGTATAAGATGAGCAAGAAAGTGCATAGGCTTTGAGATTTTTATTTCCAGGTCAATGTGATTACTAGGTTAAAACGGTCAAAGAACAACAACACCTGGCCTAGTGATAAGTCAAACAATGCACTGTTTGTAGTTAAGGAAGGTGTTAATAGTCTGTGAAGACCTACCACAGGGAACTTTGCTCCTTTTGTAGAGCAGGTTTGATTGCTAACAGCTCCTTGTCTCCAACAGCATAATTAATTATGGGAACTGAAAACTTACAAAAAAATAACCAACAGGAACACCACTTCCCAGTCACCTCTTTGTGTAAGAAAATAGCACCTGTTCCAACCAGAGAGGCACCCACTTCTAAGAAGAAGGGCAGATCGAGATTTGTTTGCCTTGGAATTGTCAGTGTTGAAAAGATTTGTTCAATGAGAGAATGATTTTCAGCTTCAGGAGGCCAAGCCTTATTATTTATGGAATTTCTTGTAAGTGCTGTTGAAAGAGCCATTATACTTGAGTAATTCCTGATGATCTGTCTCAAGTTGCAGGATCCCTGTAGGACGAGGCCAGTTGGCAATGCAGAGAGCTTCTAATCTCCTGCTGAAAGATCCATTTTCCAACTTGCAGTTTACTTGACCCTCCCGAAGACAGGTGAAAACTTCACTCACATGTTTGCAATTAAAAAGTAAAATTTTTGGAGACAATCAGAATGTCATCTAGGTAAATCATGATGTACTGATACAGGAGATCCTAGAATATGTTGTTCATAAGTTTATGGAAAAATGCTGGTGAATTACCAATCCAAAATGGCATGAGCAAGTATTCTTAGTGCTCACCATGGGTGTTAAATGCAGTTTTCCATTCATTCCCTGATCCAATTCTAATTACATTTAGGCCTCTGCACACTTAGGGCCTGATTAATCACAGCAACAGCGTACGCAGAGCTGCCGATGGTGTGTACAGTGCGTACTATGCACAGCTGTGAGCGTGCGTGAGTTAGCGGTTCGATTGCTCTGCGATCACTCATGCAGAAAGAAAGCCATCGCAGAGTGAGTGACAGATGGTCAGCATTTGGGGATGGTGGCATGGGGGTGGTCGGAGAAACACAGGCGTGCCTGTCCTTTTAAATGCCATTACTTGGGAGTGCATAAATTAGCCACTGCCACGGCATACGCAGCTTGAGTACTCACTGCGCATGACGAGGTTATGTATTTCTGAGTAAGATTAGACCTGTTGTAATTGTGTGTGAGGGGCCGATGTTACTCAATGTTCCAGATTTATTTTACTGCAAGGTATTACGAATGTCTCTTTGCTGGCTGTGCGACGACTTTGTGATTACTTTCATTAGCATATTTTCGCAGCACACCTGCATGCATAATTGCAGCTGCGATCATCATACTGTAGCAATCCATAGTGAATCAGGCCCTGAGTGTGCAACTAAGTCTGTATCTGTGTTCAAAATGGTACGATCCAAGGGCCACTTCTTTTTTCCATGCCTAGTTCCATTGTGCTTCATATAAAGACTCACACAGATCAGTCACACACAGATATAGAAGTGTTGCATATCATATTAATCAGCGCAGTCTCCTGGTGCATCCTTCAGTAGGTGCATCACATTGCAACTACGGGCCAGATTCAATTAGACGCGAAAAGCCATAATCGGCAAAAAAGTTTAGCCTATTGCCACTTTTTGCCTGTTTGCCTCTTATCTCCAAATTCAATTCCAGGACATTTTTGCCTAAGTAGAAACTCAATGCACTGGAACAGGCGGAAAAGTTTCTCCATTGAACGGCAGGTGGAAAAAATGCAAATCTCTATTTTGGGGTGCAAATGTGGGGAAATGATTCAGAACCCTTTGGACACCCCCAAAGGACAAATCAGTCCAAAAAAAAAAAATTACCTCAGAACACCCTAAAAAAGACATGTCATTTTGGCATTTGTGAAAATGAAAAAAGTTGGAGGAAATGGATAAAAACTAGCGAAATAGGCTTCTTGGGGGACTGTATGAATGGGCCAGGTGTTTTTAGGATTGCAGGTGCATTTTTACATTTTTTTTTAAAAGTGCACTTTAGAGATACAAAAATATGCTAGCACCCATATTCAAGCACCCCAAAATGGACTGGACTATTAATTTTAACCAAAAAATACTGTTTTCTATCATTCTTCTCCACTTTTACAAATATGCTTTTAGAAAGTATTTAACACAACTTAAGGACACAAAGTACCTTTATTAGGACTAATAGTACACGTGTAATGATTTCCAATGTCAGAGTGTCTTATTTTGGGGTACAGATTGATTTCCCCAATGTATTCAGTACTTTCCAACTGTTATGCATTCGCCTAATTGCGTTTTCACCTGCCATTCGTCTCGCGCCATATGGTGTATTGAGGCTAAATGTATGAGGACACATCTGTAGTTTGCCGAATGCTTGGAGCAATTTGTGAAGAAGTGTCATGACTCCCTCAGTACAGACAGAGTTTGTTCCTGTACTTCCTTTCATGCTCCTTAGGAGAGAGATGTGGTTTCCAACTTGAAAAAACTCATCAGGAGATACAAAAAGAAACGAAAACTGGGGTGCTATTCTGTAAATGGTGCAACTGGATTGTTCCCTTTCTTGAGCCCACTTCACATGACTTAGATCCACTTTGATGCAGAGGGATATCAAATCATCCAAGGACAGCGACAACTCCCTGGATGCTAATTCATTCGGATAACCCTTGCCAGAAAGTAAAGATAAGGTCCTCATTATTCCAATGGAGCTCAGAAGCTAGGGTCCTAAAGTGTACAGCATAAAGACCCATAGATTGATTCCCTTGTTTCTGATGCAAAATGACAGATGCTGCAGATTTTTCCCTTTTGGTTCATCATAGACTTTCTTAAAGGCTTCCAGGAAATCCATACAACTAAGTACCAGGGGATCATTTCTTTCTCACAAAGGAGAGGCCCAGGCCAAAGCCTGCCCAGACAACAAAGAGATACTATAAGTCACCTTTGTCCTATCCATTAGGAAGATTATGGCCTGTAATTCAAATTGTATAGAACATTGGTTTAAAAAATCCCTGACAACTTTTAGATGACCCATTAAACTTCAAGGGATTGGGTATTTGGCATCTATAGCTGAAATGAGACTCCTTCGGCCTGAACTAATTAAACTAGCTGTGCCTGAAAAGGCTGAATTGCATTGACTCACTGCTCAAGTGTCTACAAGTATTTCATGATCTGTGTTTGGTCATTCTCTTGTGACTTCATTTTTTAATAAGTGTTCTAGTAGTTCTATTGGAGAGGGATTACCAGTGGCTTCCATTTTTGTCTTTTTATGGCTACTGTATACTCTCACAACTCTCACTGGGATAATATGTATGCATACTGTACTTGTAGGATTGACATGAACCCAGAACAGAGGTGCAGAATCTAACATATTGGTGGTCATCACAAAGGACCCCTTTAAGGAAGCTTGGACTCTGATGCACCATGATACACAGGCTGCTGCCCTCTGACTGGGATCCTAGTGTATAGGCTGTTTGAATAAGGAGAGTGAGGATGGTTAGTTAAATTGGTCACTATAAGATGTACTGGAGAGAAGTTGTCAGGCATGGATCTAGAACCAAATGGGCAACATGGTACCAGGGAGTGAACTGAAGCATGTCTGAGAGAAGTTGAAGACTAAACCAGAAAGTCTCAAGATGCAGTACCAGGGGAGCAGGCAAGATGAATCATCAAACAGGTCAGATCAGAATGCAGGTAAGTACACAGGTAGTTCAGGCAGACAGACTCTGGTGTACTGGTGTGAGTCTAGCACTCTGTGTCACGGCCAGGGTATTTCAGCATGGCGCTAGGCGAGTGTTACCTGTGAGGTCATTGTGGCGCGGGCTGTCTGGTGGCGGAGCTGGTGTCTGGCAGGGGGCTTTGGCTGTGCGCGTTGTTGTGTGGGCCTGTTGTCACTCTGTGCTGGTGGGGCCTGGCGGCGTCTCCATTCCGTTTGGCATGGGCGCCGCCATCTTGCCTTCTGGCCATGTGATGTGGCTGGCCAATCCTAGTGAGTCACATGCTCCCTCCGGCCAGTAACAGCACAGCATGGGGTATTTAGGAAGGGTCAGGGCCTTCCTTCTTTGCCAGTGCAACGTGTATCTCAGCCTAGCTGAGAGGGAGTTCTCTGTGCTTATCCTGTTCCTGTGTATTCGCTGTCTGCCAGTCTGCCTGTCAGCTCCTAGCTCCCACTGGATTACCCCGCTTCCTCCATCACTCTTGCCCATACCTGAGTGCCTGAGCCTGCTGACATCCTGCGCTTCAGTTCACTACCTGCATACCTGGCTTGATTATTTTCAGTTCACTACCTGCAAACCTGGTTTGATTATTTTCAGTTTCACTACGTGCACACCTGGACAGTTCTAATTGTTTCTACTTGGACATTAACCCTTTTACTCCCACCACAGAACTCTTGTGCACATTTATATATTCCTGGACTTTTATTTACTGCCACATTATATGTCTACTCAAGCACTTATTAAAAATCCTAGTTTTATTTTCAAATCTGCTTCTGTGATCGCTCCTGCTACCACCCCGGGTCCACAAACAACCCAGAACATAACAGTTTGCACTGGTCCCATGGAGCCGGCCATGGATCAGGAGTCAGGAGTGGATTTGTTCCGGTGCATTTCTGGTCGTTTAGAGAATCTGGAAAACATGCAGCATCAGATGGCTCAATTTCTGCAAGAGATGTCCAAGCGTCAGGATAGTTTGCAAACTTCCTTTTCTACCCCTGGAGTACCAGCATCTACATCCGCATCATCATCTGGGAATACAGGAGGCAGCTCATCTTCCTGCTTACATCTTCCTTTACCAAGTAAATTTGACGGCAACCCTAAACTCTGCCGAGGATTCCTAAATCAGTGTGACATACCCTACAGCCTGACAACTTTCTAACTGCAAGAACTAAAGTGGCTTATACAGTCTCTCTGTTATCCGGCCAGGCCTTGGAATGGGCTTCCCCACCCTGGGAGTACTCAGATCCGCTGCTGGATAATTACGCAGGCTTTGTGTCATCCTTCAGGAGGATTTTCGATGAACCTGGGCGTACTGTATCAGCATCATCAAACATCATGACACTGAGACAAGGGGTCCGTCCTGTCAGTCAATATGCCGTGCAATTTCAAATTTTAGCATCAGAGCTCAAATGGAATGAGGAAGCCCTCACCTTGGCCTTCTGGCATGGGTTGTCAGACCAACTAAAGGATGATCTAGTCACTCGAGAGCTTCCTACTAATCTGAACGACATGATTTCGTTGTGTATCAAAGTTGACCTACGCTTCAGGGAACGTCAGGCTGAAAAAAACAGAACTGACTGGCAAAGGTCATTTACCCCCTCCATTTCTACCCATCCCATTCCTTCCCCTACTGAAGAGGAGCCTATGCAGGTGAATCATACACACCTCTCCAAAGAAGAACGTCAGAAAAGAACCTCTGTCTGTACTGCGGAGAGTCCAGTCACCTGCTGATCTCCTGCCCCCGTAAAATGGGAAATGCCAAATCCTAACTGACCCTGGAGACATCAAGTTAGGAGTTATGAGCCATCTCCAAAAATTAAAGATTTCACAATTACCCTAGCTTTGGATCTTAAACCCAAACCTGTCTTTGCTACTGCTCTACTTGACTCGGGAGCAGCCGGAAATTTCATAACGTCTAGTTTCATAGATAAATTTCAGATTCCTTGTTTGTCTCTCAATCATGCCATCTCTCTGACCTCTATAGAAGGACGCCCTCTAACTAACGGGATAGTCACCAAAAGAGATTCAACCAGTATTGGTCCGAATTGGGGCACTTCATTCTGAGTCCTTAAAATTCCTGGTGATATCTGAGGCCTCTCAAGAAATTGTTCTTGGTCTACCCTGGTTAAGTCAACATAATCCCAGGATTGATTGGAGTTCTATGCAGATTCTGTCATGGGGTATGGACTGTCAGAAATCCTGTCTTCCAAAAATTCGACCTGTGAGAAAGACAGTTCCATTAGTTTCTTCTGCCATTCCCAAGGAATATCAGATGTTCGCCGACATGTTCTCTGAGCAACAAGCAAATATCTTACCCCCTCAAAGGGAAGGGGACTGTCCAATTGAATTGATACCTGATAAGATACCACCTCGTGGTCGTACCTATCCGCTGTCCTTACCTGAGACTCAAGCCATGACCGAGTACATCCGGGACAACCTGGCAAAGGGGTTCATTCGCCCCTCTACTTCACCTGCCGGAGCTGGATTTTTCTTCGTTGGCAAGAAGGACGGTGGTCTAAGACCATGTATCGATTATCGAGGCTTTAATGACATTACTGTAAAGAATTGATACCCTCTTCCCCTGATTACTGAGTTGTTTTATAGGGTCAAGGGCTCTGTCATTTTTTCTAAATTAGATCTGAGAGGGCCTTACAACCTCATTCGTATCCGAGCTGGCGATGAATGGAAGACCGCTTTTAATACCAGAGATGGACATTTTGAATATTTAGTAATGCCTTTTGGATTGTGTAACGCCCCTGCTGTCTTTCAAAGTTTCATTAATGAGACTTTCCGGGATCTGTTATATGTTTCGGTTGTTGTCTATCTGGATGACATACTGATTTTTTCACCCTTTGTGGCTAAACATCAAGAACATGTTAAAGACGTTCTGACCTGTTTGAGAGAAAACCACCTTTACTGCAAACTGGAGAAGTGCCTCTTTGGAGTGCCCAGTGTACCTTTTCTCGGCTATGTAATATCAGGCTCCAGTTTAGAAATGGACCCCAAGAAGGTACAAGCAATTCTGGATTGGACCCGACCTCAGACACTGAAGGCCATCCAGAGATTGTTGGGCTTCGCCAATTATTATAGACGCTTCATTAAGGGATTTTCTACACTGCTGGCTCCCATTACAGCCTTGACCTGCAAAGGTGCTAATCCTGCCCAATGGTCACCTGAGGCAGAGTCTGCCTTTCATCTTCTAAAACAGGCCTTTATCTCAGCACCAGTTCTTCGACAACCAGATCTGGACAGGTCTTTTTTGCTGGAAGTAGACGCATCATCTGAAGCTGTGGGAGCAGTCTTGTCTCAACGTTATGAGGACAACCGAGTCCATCCGTGTGGGTTCTTTTCTAAAAAATTCTCACCTGCCGAAAGGAACTATGCCATAGGTGAGCAAGAACTACTAGCTGTAAAGTTGGCATTGAAGGAATGGAGATATTTGCTAGAAGGCGCCAAGTTTCCATTTACTGTATTTATGGACCATAGAAATCTCCTATTTCTCAAAAACCTCCAATGTGTGAGTCCTCGTTTGGCCCGCTGGGCAATATTCTTTGCCAGGTTTCAGTTCACCCTGACCTTCCAGTCTGGAGCACTTAATCAGAAGGCTGATGCCCTATCGAGGTCTCTCCTCTGTGATGATCAATCTGAAAATCAAAACAATACCCCTGTCTTGGAATCAAGAGTCTTTGCCGCATTACAAGTTCAGCCTCCTACGGGAAAATCATTTGTGGTCCCGGAATTAAGGAAGCAGCTTCTCACTTGGGCACATTCCTCTCGCTTCGCAGGGCACTCAGGCACTCGGAAGACCTTGGAGTTCCTGAAAAGACACTATTGGTGGCCTTCTATGAAGGCAGATATAATAGAGTTCATGTCTTCCTGCTCCTCCTGTGCCCAGCATAAATCATCACGACAAGCTCCAGCGGGGGAATTGCTTCCATTACCTACTCATCACGTCCATGGACACATCTCTCCATGGATTTCATCACAGACATGCCAGTCTCTTAAGGTTTCAACACTATCTGGGTTGTAATAGACCGATTTTCTAGGATGGTCCACTATATACCGCTGAAAAAGTTACCTTCTGCCCCTGACCTGGCACAGTTGTTTGTCCAACACATATTTCATCTACATGGCCTTCCTGCTGAAATTGTCTCTGACCGTGGTGTGCAGTTTACTGCAAAATTCTGGAGGGCTTTGTGTTCTGTTCTTCAAGTGAAGTTAAACTTTTCCACGGCCTCCCATCCGCAAAGCAACGGCTCCACCGAGAGAGTTAATCAAGATCTAGAGACTTTCTTAAGAATTTTTATGTCATCTTCCCAGGACAATTTGGCTGCCTTGCTGCCGTGGGCTGAGTTTGCACATAATGCTTCCTACCACTCGTCAACTAACCAAACGCCATTTCAGGTTGTATATGGCCTTCATCCTCATGTTCTCGAATTCCGAAGCCTGCCTGTTTTCGATGTTCCGGCCATGGAGGACACGGTGCAGAATTTTGCTGCCATCTGGACTCAAGTACAGTCTGATTTGTTGAAGGCATCCTCTCGCTATAAGACCCAGGCCGATAGAAAGCGTAGAATAGTTCCACGCATGCAAGTTGGAAGCCAGGTCTGGTTATCCACCCGGAATCTTCGTCTGAGGGTCCCTTCTATGAAATTTGCTCCATGCTTCATTGGTCCCTTCTCCATAACAGAAGTCATTAATCCAGTGGCCTATCGTCTACAGTTACCCCCATACCTAAATTCCCTAATTCCTTCCATATTTCCTTATTGAAGCCCCTGGTCCTGAATAAATTCCATAGTGCTCTACCTGCTTCTCCTCGAGTCCAGATGGAGAGAGGAGTTGAGTTTGAGGTCGCCCAGATCTTGGACTCTCGTCTACGCAGAGGTCATCTACAGTATTTGCTGGACTGGAAAGGTTACGGTCCAGAGGAATGTTGCTGGACCGATGCTCGTGATGTCCACGCTCCCACGCTCATCAGGAGATTCCATTCTGCCCATCCGGAGAAGCCTGGTGAGTGTCCTGAGGCCACCCCAAAAGGGGGGGGTACTGTCACGGCCAGGGTATTTCAGCATGGCGCTAGGCGAGTGTTACCTGTGAGGTCATTGTGGCGCGGGCTGTCTGGTGGCGGAGCTGGTGTCTGGCGGGGGACTTTGGCTGCGCGCATTGTTGTGCAGGCCTGTTGTCACTCTGTGCTGGTGGGGCCTAGCGGCGTTTCCATTCCATTTGGCATGGGTGCTGCCATCTTGCCTTCTGGCCATGTGATGCGGCTGGCCAATCCTGGTGAGTCACATGCTCCCTCCTGCCAGTAACAGCACGGCATGGGGTATTTAGGAAGGGTCAGGGCCTTCCTTCTTTTCCAGTGCAACGTGTATCTCAGCCTAGCTGAGAGGGAGTTCACTGTGCTTATCCTGTTCCTGTGTATTCGCTGTCTGCCAGTCTGCCTGTCAGCTCCTAGCTCCCACTGGATTACCCCGCTTCCTCCATCACCCTTGCCCATACCTGAGTGCCTGAGCCTGCTGACATCCTGCGCTTCAGTTCACTACCTGCAAACCTGGTTTGATTATTTTCAGTTTCACTACGTGCACACCTGGACAGCTCTAATTGTTTCTACTTGGACATTAACCCTTTTACTCCCACCACAGAACTCTTGTGCACATTTATATATTCCTGGACTTTTATTTACTGCCACATTATATGTCTACTCAAGCACTTATTAAAAATCCTAGTTTTATTTTCAAATCTGCTTCTGTGATCGCTCCTGCTACCCCGCTACCCCGGGTCCACAAACAACCCAGAACATAACACTCTGGTAGTGATGCACAATGACAGAGAAGTTTAAATAGGCTCCAGACTTGGTGAGAAGAAGCTGGGCTCCAGCATGCTGTGACAGATCCCATGTGTCTGTATTGTTGCTCCCCTGCCAGCTAGAGCTTTTATTTGGCTGGGAATTCTACTGACCAAACAGCTAGTTGTCCCATGTACAGTAGCTGGAATGCTACTCATCCACCAGATAGGACTCCCATGGGACTGGAAATTCTACTCACCCACCAGAATGGGGTCCTATATTACTTGAATGCTTCTCACCTAATAGATAAAGGACTCGCATAGTTGGGAATTGTACCCCCAACAAGCTAAGGGCCACATATGGCTGGTAATGCTATTCAGTTATGAGTAAAGTGTCCAGGTAGCTAGAGTTGCACTCATCCACCATCTAGGGCTTCCATGCAGCTGGAATACTTGTCGTCTACCATCTAGAACTTCCTTGTGGCTTGGAAATCTACTCACCACCAACTATGGCTCCCATGTGGCTGATAATTTAGTGCATCTTCTGGCTAAGACTCTCATCTAGCTTGGTTTTCCAGTCACCTTTAGTCTATACAAATGTTTTTACTTACATTGCTTTTTTTCCCATCACTCAGACTCTAGAAAACTTAAAATGCATAGAGCAAATTCCAAGAGGTTCCTATAGATATTATGCTTAACAGGGCCTTTAATAGCAAATATGACAAGGGTGTTATGGCCCAAACAACTTCAGATCATATTACAGTATGAGAGCCTTTCTCGTGGCCCATTATCAGTGGTCACTTTTGCTATCAAGGGATGTAAGAGACTTGAGATTCAGTACTCCAACATCACTGGGCCGGATTCAGCAGCAGACACTGCAATTGCTTATGGATCGCAGATGCTTAAATATGCTAATGCCTACCAAAGCACAACCGACATAAAGACGCCCATTGCTGCCTTCGCATATCCATCAAATACCCCACTCCTGCATAAACATCGGTACCATCGATACGCATCAAGCAGTCATGCAGAATGTACGGCACGTCTGACCAACACTGCAGCTCTCCCTACATGCAGCAAGGTCTCATGTTGCGATTGCAATCACTATGACTAATTTATGCATGCCCATGAAACTGCATTTACACGGTCAAACACGCCTGCGTTTACTTAACCACTCCCCCCGTTACCTCCCCCAAACGCTGACCACATGACACTTACTTTGCAAATGGATCTTTTGTGCATACTTAATCACAATGCAATTGTGACGCGTGCACAGTGTGACTTGCATGCGTGTACGATGGCATTTAGTCGCTCGAACTTCGGAAACCTCAGCATTGCGTCTGCTGCTGTCTCAGGCCCTATAAGAGCTGAAATTAAAAAGCATATGCTGAAGTGTTAGCAGGCTGCTAATTAAAAACTTTCCTGCCAACAGTATAATTAAGTTAATTAAGAGGCAGATGGAGAATATCTCAAGAAGGATCTTCTAGTTGAAGGAAAGTGTTGCAGTATAATTTCAGCTTTGGGTGAAGATCTCTGTACATAATAATAAAGAAGACCAAATACAGTATTATGCTGTTTAATGAGACATTTGCACCTGACACAGGCTAGTTTTTATTACACTGTGTTCACCTGGCCAGTCTTTTACAGAGTTGGGACTTTCCTTCTTTGGAACTGTGCCCTATCACACGGCCATTAACCTGCATTGTTTCAATCATGCCCTGAAAATGCGCCTGTTCATTAAATCTCACCAGCCCTCCTCACACTTTTAACTCATGATATTTGACCTCTCTATTCATCTCTTCCCAGATCATTTCCCGACAATACCCCCAACTCCCTTAGACTGTAAACTCTCACGAGCACGGTCCTCCGTCCTACACTATCCTTGTCTGCAGTGGGCTCCCAGTCACTGTACGAAACTCTTATTCTTTCTATCATGTCTGATAATTTGAGTGTTACTGTAAATAACTGTGGGCCTGATTCAGAGACGGACGCTCTGAAAGAGCGCTCACTCTGAATCAGGGCATTTTTTTTTTTTTTTTGCGGCCTCCTGGCCGCTCGCATAGCTGTGGGTGGCCACCCACAGCTATTGCGAGCGGCCAGGATGATGGTCACGATTGTCAAGACCATCGCGGCCATTGGGGCTTGCGACGAGACCCTTGTGGTATGGTCTCATAGCTGCAAGCCACAGAGAGCTACTGGCTCTAATAGAGCCGGAAGCTCTCCCACTGACATCACTGGTGATGTCAGTGGGGCCACCCACAAACGGCAGGCGTTCACATGGGAACGCCTCCGTTTGTGAAGCCACCCCCTGCCACGCCTTCGACATCGACAGCCGCCCCTTTTGTAGTGAGCCACGGAGCGAGATAATTTCTCTTTCACTCTGGGGCTTGCGCATGCGGCCACTGCTTGTGTGCAGAGCACACCATCGACTGAAGTGCTGAAGTGCTTGCGAGCGGGTCTGAATCAGGCCCTGTGTCTTAGTTTGTTGTCTAAATATCAACCTCTTTCATTCTTCCCTTTGTATTGTCTGTTGAACTTTTTTATATTGTGTTGTTTGTGTGTATTTTTGTAAATTTCCCTGTATGCACTATGAACACTGGATTGAGCCATAATAATAATAATTATTATTATTATTATGACCATTTATTTATATTGCACCACAAGTATTCCGCAGTGCCTTACAAAGTACATAAACAAATAGGTGACCAGCGACCAAGTGTTAGGTGCCCTAGTGTGGAGGAAGAAGTAGATGAAAGTAAAGTTTGGAGAAGCACAAGAGGGTAGAGGACCCTGCTCTTAATAGATTACATTGTATAGATAATAATAATAATAATAATAATAATAATAATAATAATAATAATAATAATAATAATACCCTAACATCCTGCAAGCTTAGTATGATATTTACTCACCTTCATTTATTTGAGCTACTGTACTATATTTTCTAGTTTCTAAATTTGAATGCATGTTTTGATGTATACATTTGCATGCATATAATGCAAACCTGTATATAAATCCAGATATATTAAACTAGCTAAATATTTTACATTTACATTTGTTTAGTGTGATGGCTTTGTAAACTTGGACTCTATTGTAGTGCAAGATCATTTTTAAGCCTCCACTTTACAAATGTTGTTGTGTTTTTTTAAAACATTCTATTAGTACTAAAACATTTTTTTTATTGAATCAATGGCATAAAAAAATAAATACATAAATATAGAGGCTGGTTTATCTGACAAAATATCTCTTTCTCTATAAGCTGCAACATTCTGAGCCCTAATCAGAAAAACATGTGATTATATAATTTGTCAAAGCACTAATGTATAAATTATACTTTAACTTGAAATAGCTATACAATGAAACACTGTAATTAGTATCTGCTAAAGCAGGATGCTGCCAACACAAGTAACTAAAGACTGCTTGACAGAACATACTATTAAATACTGCATTTAGTTGGGGAAAAAAACACATTTTGAAGCCAATATAGAATATAAAGCAATCTACAGTGGTAAGAGATGCCCTGCTTTCAGCTTCTATAAGACCATTGTTTTACACAATAATACCTCGTTTGTGTACTATGAAAGCCTCCGTGTAGAGGAAAATACTGTTTGTTTTTATTAGAGATGAGCGCTACCGGTTCCCTGAGAACCAGAATCACCCGAATTTCGGGGATCCGGGGCGATCCGAGCTCAGCTCTGTCGAATTACGAGGTTTTGTTTTCAGAGGGCTGAACGCTGATTGGCTGAGAAAGCCATCTGTCACGGCTCTCTGCCAATCAGCGTAAAGCCCATTGAAAACACTACAAGGGAGGGAAAAAAGATGGAGCCTGCCACCCCCCGCCACCTGATACCGCCAGCATCCCCCGCTGCTGACACCGCCGGCACCCCCACTGGTAGCATCCCCCACTGCTGACACCACAGCTGCCAACATTCCTGCACTGCTGCCCAATGTACTGAGGACACCGTCAGTGACCCCGACACTGCCAACACTCCCACAGTGAGGACAGCACCAGCACCCCTGCACTGCCGACACAGTCAGCAAACCTGCACTAGAGACACCGCTGGCACCCCTGCACTGCTGACACTGCAAGCAAACCTACACTAAAGACACCGCTGGTACCCCTGCACTGCCAACACAGCCAGCAAACCTGCACTAGAGACACCGCTGGCACCCCTGCACTGCCGACACAGCCAGCAAACCTGCACTAGAGACACCGCTGGCACCCCTGCACTGCCGACACAGCCAGCAAAACTGCACTTATGACACCGCTGGCACCCCTGCACTGCTGACACAGCCAGCAAACCTGCACTAGACACCGCTGGCACCCCTGCACTGCCGACACAGCCAGCAAACCTGCACTAAAGACACCGCTGGCACCCCCACACTGCTGACACAGCCAGTAAACCTGCACTAAAGACACCGCTGGCACCACCGCACTGCTCACACAGCCAGTAAACCTGCACTAAAGATACCACTGGCACCCCTGCACTGCCAACACAGCCAGAAAACCTGCACTATGACACCGCTGGCACCCCTGCACTGCCGACACAGCCAGCAAACCTGCACTAGACACTGCTGGCACCCCCGCACAGCCAACACAGCCAGCAAACCTGCAGTAAAGACACCGATGGCACCCCCACACTGCCGACATCACCGGTACCCTTCACTAAGGACACTGCCAGCACCGCAGCACTGCCATTCCATGTACTGAGGACACGGTCAGCAACCCCGCTCTGCCTACACTGCTGTAACAGTAAGTGCACTATTGGTGTATCCAACCCACACTGTATAACACACTGTATCCATGTTGGAAATTAGAAACTGAGATGCCACATGTTAGTGCCGCACACTGTGTCACTTAGCTTAGTCAGCCAGCTAGCTGGATGCAACCATTTGGCCTTAATTAGATGAAGCACATGATATTGTGAGGTGGTCAAAATTGATTGGAAATGACCGGAAATAAATGTTATTGAGGTTAAATATACTGTAGGAACAAAAATAGGCCCATTTTATGTGATTTTAGCTGTTTTTATGATTTTTTAAGAAAAAAAACAGATCCAAAACCAAAAACACGAAAACAAAACACGGAGGTGAGGTTTTGGCAAAACCAATCCAGATCCAAAACCAGGGTGGATCCAGATCCAAAACCGAAACCAAAACACGAGGGTTGGCGCACATCTCTAGTTTTTATCACCAATAGAGATGTACGCCAACCCAAGTGTTTTGGTTTTAGATCTGGAATCATCTTTGTGTTTTGTTTTTGGTATTTGCAATCTTCACGTGTTTTGGTTTTGGATCTGCATTTTATTTATTTTTTTAAATAAACAATCAAGCTAAAAATATGTACTTTTGATCTGGTAGTATGCAATCCAAAACCCAAGTATGGTTTTTAAATCTGAGTTCCTAGCCACAGGATGATCCAAACTGGGACTTGGTTCAACTCTGTACTCCAAACTATTTTAGACCACAGACGTGGTTCAACATGGAACACCTAAATTTGGTTGCTGTCAGTACTCTGAGAACTGGACCCGCACATCTCTAATCAAAACACATTTTTTTTCTACTTAAGATTTTATATTTTTCATCATTTACTTATTTATTTAGTAACCCCAAATTATTTGCTGTAATGTTTGACATTAACTAGAAATTTTACTTTTGCTGGAATTATTCTAGTGGAAAAAAGAAAATAGTGATAGTATTATAATTCTGAACCACATCTCTCATCTTTATGTTGTTTGCTTGCACTCCTCCCATGCCCTGCTTTTATAAATTACCTGTAATATTGCTACTGTAAAACTGTAATATTGCTACTTTACACTGTGCATGCAGATAATTCAGGGTCTTGATTCAGAGGTGGAAGCTATGCTGATGTTTTCACAGTTGGGCAATATTTTTTTTACTGCACATGCATCTGAATCACACTCCCACAGTGCCAGATCACAAATTAACCAAACTAGGCTGCTGTCTAAGACTCAGTGAACATTGAGGGGCATATAATATGATAATCAATTTATAGCCCAATGAGATCATAATCCAGCTCTGTATATACTGTATATACATAGTCAGACTGGCCATCTTGCAGTTCTGGCAAATTCCAGAATGGCTGATGCCCAGATGGGCCAGTTCCACTAGTGCCACTGCGGGGGGCCTGGTGACAGCAGAGTGGATTTGGTGCCAAGCTGACAGCTGATTGATGCTGCCATGAGCCAAACTGTGCTCATGTACTGGCAAACAAACAGCAATGGCTGCCGGTCCATGAGCTCTGATTGGCTTGCAGATGGTGCCAGATTTGAAATGTCAGCATTGTTGTCTCTCCATGGCTGCAGCTTCCTGCTGGTCTGCTGACAGCCCGGCTCCAAATACACACCTGCTGATGGCACACAGGGGGAGGTGAGAGGCTGCTGGATGGACACAGGGGGAAGTGAGAGGCTGTTCGAGGTACAGAGGTGGAGAAGAGTTGCTGGGGTGCAAAATGTGTTAGGGGCATTCATTTGTTAGGCATAATGTGTAAAGGGCATTATTGTGTTTGGCATAAAGTGTACAGGGCATTAATGTGTGGCATAATGTGTAGGGGCATTACTGTGTGGCATAATGTGTTATAAGGGGCATCACTGGGTGGCATATTGTATAAGGGGCACTATTACTGTGTGGCATAATGTGTTATAAGGAGCACTACTACTATGTGGCATTATGTGTATAAGAAATACTACTGTGTGGCATAATGTGAATTGTCTGTGTTTGGCATAATGTGAATGGGTTCTGTGTGACATAATGTGAATTGGCTCTACTGTGTGGTGTAACATGAAAAAGAGGCACAACTGTGTGGTTTAATGTAAATAAGGAGAACTGCTGTGTGGTGTGATGTGAATAAGAGGCACTACTGTGTGATCTGAGCTGAAAAGGAACACTACTGTGCAGTGTAATGTGACAAAGGAGAACTACAGTACTGTGCAGTGTAATGTGACTAAGAGGCATTACTGTGTGGCATAATTTGAATTGAGGGTACTATTGTGTGGTCATGCTCTTACCAGAGAGACCACACCTATTTTTTTTCCTACTGAAAGTATGGATGGGGGCACCAATGCTCTCTATGTACACAAAGCACCCAAATACAGTATGTAGTTACATCTCTTGTTTGGTGTGTACAGATGTGTCATCCTTTGTGTCCTGCACCCCTGCCTTAAAAACATCCTACACTGAACACAAAGTAATCCTCTACAACTACTAAATTAGGGCTTGATCAATTGAGAAAATGCCTTTCCTTTTCTTTGTGTGTGACCTACAGTACACCAATTAACCAAATACCAAATGTCTGACTATGGCACATATTTGAATCCCCCTTCAGGATGTGTACACTTGTATGTTATTCTAATAATAATTATATTTGCCAGAGCATAGACTTAGAAGTGGGAGGAGTCTAGAATAGTTAATGGAGGAGTCCATGCCAGGAGCCAGATACAAACGTGAGGTGTGCTTTAAATGCCAGAACCTATTTTTAGTCCCAGTCCGGCCCTGTTTATATATGATTGTAGATTGCAAGAGTGCAACCATATAATGATTTTTCTTCTTTAATATGAAACTAGAAAAAAAATCAATATTATTTATTTAAATATTCCATTGTGATTTTGTGTTTGGATGCCGTTATTAACACACATGTCTATTGCATCCCAAAATTTCATCAATTGTTGTTACACAGCTTTCTTGACAAATATAGACATTGGTAATATGTTTAATTATACCCACTGCTCCATGCTCATTCCTCATTATCTATCCCATCTGTGTCACCCCTGTCTGTCTGCCCCTCCACTTTAGAATGTAAGCAGAGCCCATTTCCCTCAGATGCTTCTCCTTCCCTTACTATCATTTACTTCTAACACCCCACTATGGCACCCAGTGGCGGAACTCCAAGAGACAATGGAGTCATTTGCCCCCGGGCTCCAGGCCTTAAGGGGGCACCTGGCTCCATTGTTTCCCGGGCCATTCTGGGTACTGCTATGGAGATGGAGCACCGCTGATCGGTGTATTGGCGTATTGGCGTCAATACGGGGGGTGCGGTCACACCCCATATTTGCCAGGCACCCGCTGAGTGTGTTACCAGCGGGTGCCCGGCTCCTTCTTTCCCCCCGGCGGTAGCCGGACGAATGGAGCTCACTCCTGACCTCCTTTTCTGGGTCCCACAATGCACTATGGGAGTGAAGTCATGAAGTCACTCCCATAGTTCCGAGGAGCGGGCGCCGGGGACGGAAGGCAGCAGCACTTGAGCGGGATTTCAGGTAAGTATTGTTTTGTGTTTTTTTGTATGTGTGTGCGCTCGTGGGGGGGCTCACTACAGGAGGCATTATTGGGAGCTCACTACAGGGGGCATTTCTGGGGGCTCACTACAGGGGGCATTTCTGGGGGCTTACTACAGCGGGCTTACTACAGGGGGAATTACAGGGGCTTACTACAGGGGGAATTATGGGGGCTTACTTCAGGGGGCATTACTGGGGGCTTTCTACAGGGGGCATTACAGGGGGATTACTACAGGGGGCATTATGGGGGCTTACTACAGGGGGCATTATTGGGGGCTTACTACAGGGGGCAGTACTGGGGGCTTTCTACAGGGGGCATTACTGGGGGGTTACTATAGGGGGCATTACGGGGACTTACTACAGGCAGCATTACTGGGGGCTTTCTACAGGGGGCATTACTGGGGGCTTACTACTGGGTGCACTACAGGGAGTTTACTACTGGGGGCTTACAACAGGGGGCTTACTACTGGGAGCACTACTGGGGGCACTACAGGGGCCCTTACTACTGGGGCACTGCAATGGGGACCACTACTGGAGGCACTGCATAGGGGGACCATTAAAGGGGGGCACTACATAGGCAGCACTGCATAGGGGGACCTCTACAGAGGGTACTGCACAGGGGGACCACTTCTGGGGAAACTGCAGAGGGGGGCGGCAGCTGGGGCTGGCACAGATGTTGGGGGGTGGTACATTTTAATTTTGGGGGGGCACCAACATTTATCTTGCCTCCGGGCACCTGGGATGAAGTTATTCCACTGATGGCACCTAACACTTAATTGCTGATGTCCTGCTGCTTATTTAAGTGGTATGATCACTAATGCAACAATGTTTAGAAACCAATACCTTGTCCTGCATTTTTTGTACTTTTAATAAGTGTTTTCTTGTGTGCTCATTGTTTATGTACATTGTAATGCACTGTGGAATTCTTGTAGCGCCATATAAATTAATGATATTAGAGATGTGTGCTGACCACCCGCATTTTGGTTTTGGATTTAGATCTAGATTCATCTTTGTTCTTTGCTTTTGTAAAAATATACTCAAGTGTTTTGGTTTTGGATTTGTTTTTTTAAATAATAATTAAAAAAAAACAGCTAAAATTATGTAATTTCTGCAATTCAAAACCCGAAATTCAGATTTAAAATCCAAATTCCTAACCATGGGTATATCTGAACCGTGACTCAGATCTGTCCAGATTCACAAAATTTGGTTGGATTTGAAATTTCTCGAGAACCGAACCGCACATCTCTAATAATAATAATAATAATAATAATAATAATAATAATAAAATGGGCTTTTATGTCAATATTCAAATGAATTGTTACTTAATAAAATACAATTTTAGCTGTAATGCTTCATGCAGCATCTTTCGACAGAAGGTAATTGTTTTTTTTATGGTGCAGTCTTTATGTGAGAGAATAAATACAAATATACAGTCTATTTAAATGGTCATTAGCAATGCTAGGGAAGGTGTTAGATGTCAAAATGACCTGCTTTACTGCAATTCCAACATATGTTTCTTTGTAAGATTGAACATTAAATCAAACTGAACCAAAACGTTTGCAACTTACTCAACCAGTATTTAAGCCATGTGTCCTGCTGTTTTCTGTTGAACTTTCCTGAATTCCATTTTAAAAGATTAGTTTGCGGTAAATGGCCATTTAAAGGTATAATTTTGTTCTTTCATCTAGGAAATTAAGTGGGAGTAGGTAGGAAGCATTATTTTGGCTTCTACATTATTATGTTAATCAGCTCTGAAAAAAAATGTCAGCTGGGAAAGGTGAGGTTTGCTATCCTGTACACTTTGGCTTCCAACTCTGAATGTACCAATTAATGATTGCAGAGATGTAAAAGGTTTATTTTCCAGCCCTTATAGATACACTGTGCAATTAAATTGGTTTACAGGACAGTAAGTGCATAATATTGCTGTCCCAAGATCAAATAATACTCTGCTTTGAATAAAAGGGCATTATCCATTTCTCATCCATTTTTAAATTTCCTTAGTGTAGATTTCTATTTATATGGAAAGGGACGAGGAGGGTGTTTACTTAATATTAGTACAACACAGTGTCTCTGTTCAATATATATAACTATCTATCTAACTATCTATCTATCTATCTATCTATCTATCTATCTATCTATCTATCTATCTATTACTTTGCAAAAGTTTTAGGGGTTTATTTATCAAGCAGTGAAAAGTGTGGAGAAGTGGACCAGTGGAGAAGTTGCCCATATCAACCAATCAGCTCCTACCTATTATTTTATATACTTTACTTGATAAATGCTACTTTAAAGCGGATTGGTTGTTATGGGCAACTTCTCCACTGGTCCACTTCTCCACGCTTTTCACTGTTTGATAAATAGACCCCTATAACAGGTGTGGAAAAAATGCTGCAGTGTAAGAATGCTTTCAAAAATAGAAGTGTTAATAGTTTATATTTATCAATTAACAAAATGCAAAGTGAATGAACAGAAGATAAATCTAAATCAAATCAATTTTTGGTGTGACCACCATTTGCCTTCAACACAGCATCAATTCGACTAGGTACACTTTCGCAAAGTCAGGTATTTTTTAGGATTATGGTCAGGTGTATGATAACCAATCATACCAAACAGGTGATAATGATCATCATTTTCATATCATAGGCAAACGCAGGGGGGAATGGGGTGTTCGGGTTGCCTGGAAACCCCCCCTCCACAGCCCACACCATGACTACAATAGAATTAGTAATATAATAGAATTATACTAGTGCTGCATATTCTTCTCAGTATCACAAATTAAATAATTAGAACCACCTGTGGATCTTTTAACATGTGTCAGCCAGTAATAATAACGAGACATATATGTCCAGACCAGTGCTAGGTTCTTCTGCTGCTCTCCTAGACTCCCGGACTTGTTCTATTGCTCTGGAATGGTGCCCATATCTCAAATAAAAACATTCAGGTCAGGCAGGATGGCCCTACTGCCGCATTTAATGGTTTGCTGTGATAGCTGATACTGTATGCTGGATTTATGACACACAATACACTTTGTTTGAAGAAAAGATGGATAAGTCCTAATTATGCCCTCTTCATGGACTGGCCACACTCGCTTTAAAATCAAGCATTTGGAAACCCCCTTCAAGAAATCCTACGTTTGCCACTGCATATGTAGGTTGAAGCACAGTCATTAAATGAAGCAGAAACAGCTGTGTAGGAGGCATAAAATTGGGTAAGGGACAACCAAACTCTGCTACAATGGTGAGGTTGTGGAAGACAGTTTCATGTCACAGGTCATACACCATGGCAAGACTGTGCACAGCAACAAAACACAAGGTGATTAAATAGGATCAGCAAGGTCTCTCCCAGGCAAAGATTTCAAAGCAAACTGGGGTTTCTAGATGTGCTTTCCAAGCTCTTTTGAAAAAGCACAAAGAAACGGGCAACAGTGAGGACTGTAGGTGCAGTGGTGTGGTCGGCCAAGGAAACTTAGTGCATCAGATGAAAGACACATCATGCTTACTTCCTGTCAAAATAGAAAGATGTCCAGCAGTGCATCAGCTCAGAACTGCCAGAAACCAGTGGGACTCAGGTACACCCATCTACTATTTGAATAGGTCTGGCCAGAAGTGGTCTTCATGGAAGAATTGCAGCTAAAAAGCCATACCTTCGACATGGATACAAGGCCAAGCGACGCAACTATACACTAAAACATAGAAACTGGGGTTCAGAAAAATGGCAGATGATGCTCTGGACTGATGTGTCAACATTTGGAATATTTGGCTGTAACAGAAGGCAGTTTGTTCACCGAAGGACTGGAGAGCGGTACAATAATGAGTGTCTGCAGGCAACAGTGAGGCATGGTGGAGGTTCCTTGCAAGTTTGGGGCTGCATTTCAGCAAATAGAGTTGGGGATTTGGTCATGATTACTGTTGGCCTCAATGCTGAGAAATACAGGCAGATACTTATCCATCATGCAATACCATCAGGGAGGCACCTGATTGGCTGCAAATTTGTTCTGCAGCAGGACACCGAGCCCAAATACAGAACCAATGTCATTAAGAACTATCTTCAGTATAAAGAAGAACAAGGCGTCCTGGAAGTGATGATATGACCCCTACAGAGCCCTGATCTCAACATCATCGAGTCTGTCTGAGATTACATTTTTAAAAGGGGAGAGACATTTAGCACATCATATAGCCCTTGGACAATATAAAAAATAGAGGAAACAGTTCTAGGTAAAATATAGAGCAATTACAAACACAGTCACTGTCCATTGTTATATGTTGTAATTAGGGGTGTGCACCGGCCACTTTTCGTGTTTTGTGTTTTGGTTTTGGATCTGGATCTTTCTTTGTGTTTTGGATCTGGATTGGTTTTGCCAAAACCACCCTTCGGTGTTTTGGGTTCTGGGTTTTGTGTTTTGGATCTGTATTTTTTTTTAAAAAAGCATAAAAACAGCTAAAATCACAGAATGTGTTGATTTTTCTGCTCCTATGCTATTATTAACCTCAAAAACCTTCATTTCCACTCATTTCCAGTCTATTCTGAACACCTCACACCTCACAATAGTGTTTTAATGTCCAAAAGGTTGCACCAAGGTAGATGGATGACTATGCTAAGCGACACGAGTGGGCGGCACAAACACGTGGCCCATCTAGGAGTGACACTGCAGTGGCAGACAGGATGGCAGTTTGAAAAACTAGGCCCCAAACAGTACATAATTCAAAGAAAAAAAAGAGGTGCAAGATGGAATTGTCCTTGGGCCCTCCCACCCACCCTTATGTTGTATAAACAGGACATGCACACTTTAACAAACCAGTCATTTCAGCGCCAGGGTCTGCCACACGACTGTGGCTGAAATGATTGGTTCGTTTGGGCCCCCACAAAACAAGCTGGCAATTAATCTGTCCCTGCACAAACTGGCTCTACGGAGGCAAGATGTCGTCCTCATCCTCATCCACAGATTCCTCACCCTCTTCAGTGTTGTGTACATCCTCATCCTCACAGAGTATTAACTCATCCCCGCTGGAATCCACCACCACAAGTCCCTCTGTACGTTCTGGAGGCTGGTCTCCCTGGAAGAGTTGATAATTCATTTTTATGAACATCATCTTCTCCACATTTTGTGGAAGCAACCTCCTACGCCTTTCGCTGACAAGGTTCCCGGCTGCACTAAACACTCTTTCGGAGTACACACTGGAGGGGGGGCAACTCAGGTAAAATAGAGCCAGTTTGTACAGGGGCCTCCAAATTGCCTTTTTTTCCTGCCAGTACAGGTACGGACTGTCTGACATGCCTACTTGGATGCTGTCACCGATGTAATCCTCCACCATTCTGTCAATGGTGACAGTATCATATGCAGTGACAGTAGACATGTCAGAAATTGTTGCCAGGTCCTTCAGTCCGGACCAGATGTCCAAACTTGGTCCTGCCTGCCCTGCATCACCGCCAGCGGGTTGCTTAGGATACCTAAGTTTTTTTCTGGCAGCCCCAGTTGCGGGAGAAAATGAAGAAGGAGCTGTTGACGTGTCACGTTCCGCTTCAGCTGACAGTGTTTTCATCAGCAGGTCTTTGCACCTCTGCAGGCTTGTGTCGGCCGGAAAGAGAGACACCACATAGGCTTTATACCTAGGATCGAGCACGGTGGCCAAAATGTAGTGGTCTGATTTCAACAGATTGACCACCCTGGAATCCTGGCAAAGTGAAAGAAGGGCTTCATCCACAAGTCCCACATGCTGAGCGGAATCGCTCTGTCTTAGCTCCTCCTTCACTTTCTCCAGCTGCTTCTGCAAAAGCCTGATGAGGGGAATGACCTGACTCAAGCTGGCAGTGTCTGAACTGACTTCACTTGTGGCAAGTTCGAAGGGCTGGAGAACCTTGCACAATACGGAAATCATTCTCCACTGTGCTTGAGTCAGGTGCATACCCCCTCCTTTGCCTATGTCATAGGTGGATGTATAGGCTTGAATGGCCTTTTGCTGCTCCTCCATCCTCTGAAGCATATAGAGGGTTGAGTTCCACCGCGTCACAACCTCTTGCTTCAGATGATGGTGGGGCAGGTTCAAGAGTGTTTGCTGGCGCTCCAGTCTTCGGCACGCAGTGGCTGAATGGCGAAAGTGGCCAGAAATTTTTCGGGCCACACAAAGCGTCTCCTGCATGTCCCTGTCACTTTTCAGAAAGTTCTGCACCACCAAGTTTATTGTGTGAGCAAAACATGGGACGTGCTGGAATTTGCCCAGATGTAATGCCCGCACAATATTGGTGGCGTTGTCAGATATCACAAATCTCCAGGAGAGTCTAAGTGGGGTAAGCCACTGGGCGATGATTTCCCTCAGTTTCTCTAAGAGGTTGTCGGCGGTGTGCCTCTTACTGAAACCGGTGATACACAGCGTAGCCTGCCTTGGAACGAGCTGGCTTTTCTGAGATGCTGATACTGGTGATGCTGCTGCTGTTGCTGCGTAAGGTGATACATCTACCCAGTGGGCTGTCACAGTCATATAGTCCTTAGTTTGCCCTGTTCCACTTGTCCAAATGTCCGTGGTTAAGTGGACATTGGGTACAACGGCATTTTTCAGGACACTGAGGACACATTAGTTGACGTTTCTGTACAGTCTCGGTATCGCCTGCCTAGTGAAGTGGAATCTAGATGGGATTTGGAACCGGGGACACACTACCTCCATCAATTGTCTAAATCCCACTGCACTAATGGCGGATACCGGACGCACGTCTAACACTAACATAGCAGTCAAGGCCTCAGTTATACGTTTTGCTTCAGGATGACTGCTGTCGTACTTAAAGGACTGTTGGAGGGTCAATTGTTTAGTAAAAGTAGTGGTGTTCCTAATTCCTCTCTGGGATGATGAACGACTCCCAGCAGCAGCAACAGCAGCAGCGGCAGCAGGAGGCATAGCAATGTAGGATCCTCCGGAGGAATCCCGGATAGTAGAGTCATTCATGCCAGTGACATGGCCTGCAGGACTACTTCCGATCCTGACTAAGGAGGAAATTGACGAGGAGGGAGTTGACGGTGTGGTTTGCAGGCACTTGGATACAACAGGACAACGGGATTTAGGTGTCCCTGGACTGCTTACGGTCTTAGCCAAAGTTTCTGAACTTGACAGTAACTTACTATGAAAGCGCTGCAGGTGCCGTATAAGGGAGGATGTTCCTAGGTGGTTAACGTCCCTACCCCTACTTATTCCACGTTTACATATGGTACATATGGCTAGACAGTTGTTGTCTGGATTTGGATTGAAATGTTGCCAGACCAAAGAGGTGGAATGTTTGGTCTTCTGCCCAGGCATGACCGTGATGGGCTTTTTCATCCCACGGACAACAACTGTCTCCCCCGGAGCCTGATTTAAACAAACCACATCAGCATCAGAATCCTCCTCGCCAACTTCCTCCTCAGCGCCAGCTACACCAGTATCCTCATCCTGTTGTACTTCAACAGTGACATCTTCAATTTGCATATCAGCAAGTGGACTGTGGGTGCTCCTTTCAGCACTTGCAGGGGGCGTGCAAATGGTGGAAAGAGCCACCTCTTCCTGTCCAGTGCTGGGAAGGTCAGACATCGCAACCGCCACCACACTTGGACTCTCCTTGGGGATTTGTGATATCTTCTTAGAACGCACAGTTCTTTGCTGTGCTTTTGCCAGCTTAACTCGTTTGATTTTTTTAGCGGGAGGAGGGCTTCCATCGTCATGTGAAGCTGAACCACTAGTCATGAACATACTAGTCAAACTACTATGACACACACTAGTCATAGGGAAAGACCTTAGCCGTTCCTTGCCACTCCGTGTAATAAATGGCATATTGGTAAGTTTACGTTTCTCTTCAGATGATTTACATGTTTTTTTTAAGGTCATTTTCCTGAAATTTGTCATTTGGGATTGTATGTGGCTTCTACTATGACATTGGGCATCGGCCTTGGCAGACGACGTTTATGGCATGTTATTGTCTATGTCATGACTAGTGGGAGCAGCTTCAGCACTAGGAGGAAGTGGTTCTTGATCTTTCTCTATTTTATTTTTATCGGAGAAAGTTTGGTCCTCCATTTATGTTATATCGATTTGATATATACGTGCGGCTAAGACGCACACAAACACAGAAAATATTTTTTAATTTTTGCTGGAGAGAAGTGCACTTTGTGGGTTACACCACCCTTTAAGAAATGAGCCAGCCGGCTCTTTACTTATGGGACACAGGCGCACGCTTGGCGCTGCTCCTTTGTTGATGCACGTGCAGCCACAGTGCACACAATTCACAAACACAGAAAATATTTTTTTATTTGGTTTGGAGTGTACTTTGGGGGTTACAGCACCCTTTAACGGTCAAGCCAGCCGGGCCTTTACTTATGACACAGGCGCACGCTTGGCACTACTTTGTTGATGTACGTGCGGCTACTGCGCACACAATTCACAAACACAGAAAATATTTTTTTATTTGGTTTGGACTGGAGTGTACTTTGGGGGTTACAGCACCCTTTAACGGTCAAGCCAGCCGGCCCTTTACTTATGACACAGGCGCACGCTTGGCACTACTTTGTTGATGCACGTGCGGCTACTGCGCACACAATTCACAAACACAGAAAATATTTTTTTATTTGGTTTGGACTGGAGTGTACTTTGGGGGTTACAGCACCCTTTAACGGTCAAGCCAGCCGGCCCTTTACTTATGACACAGGCGCACGCTTGGCACTACTTTGTTGATGCACGTGCGGCTACTGCGCACACAATTCTCAAACACAGAAAATATTTTTTTATTTAGTTTGGACTGGAGTGTACTTTGGGGGTAACAGCACCCTTTAACGGTCAAGCCAACCGGCCCTTTACTTATGACACAGGCGCACGCTTGGCACTACTTTGTTGATGCACGTGCGGCTACTGCGCACACAATTCACAAACATAGAAAATATTTTTTTATTTGGTTTGGACTGGAGTGTACTTTGGGGGTTACAGCACCCTTTAACGGTCAAGCCAACCGGCCCTTTTTCTTATGACACAGGCGCACGCTTGGCACTACTTTGTTGATACACGTGCGGCTACTGCGCACACAATTCACAAACACAGAAAAAATATTTTGTCATTTGGTTTGGAGTGTACTTTGGGGGTTACAGCACCCTTTAACGGTCAAGCCAGCCGGCCCTTTACTTATGACACAGGCGCACGCTTGGCACTACTTTGTTGATGCACGTGCGGCTACTGTGCACACAATTCACAAACACAGAAAAAATATTTTGTTATTTGGTTTGGAGTGGACTTTGGGGGTTGCAGCACCCTTTAACGGTCAAGCCAGCCGGCCCTTTACTTATGACACAGGCGCACGCTTGGCACTACTTTGTTGATGCACGTGCGGCTACTGCACACACAATTCACAAACACAGAAAATATTTTTTTATTTGGTTTGGAGTGGACTTTGGGGGTTGCAGCACCCTTTAATGGTCAAGCCAGCCGGCCCTTTACTTATGACACAGGCGCACGCTTGGCACTACTTTGTTGATGCACGTGCGGCTACTGCACACACAATTCACAAACACAGAAAATATTTTTTTATTTGGTTTGGACTGGAGTGTACTTTGGGGGTTACAGCACCCTTTAACGGTCAAGCCAGCCGGACCTTTACTTATGACACAGGCGCACGCTTGGCACTACTTTGTTGATGCAGGTGCGGCTACTGCGTACACAATTCACAAACACAGAAAAAATATTATTTTTTTAGCACTTGGGGGGAGCACTCCTGAAGGACAGAGCACCCCCTGGACAACACTAAAGCACCCCTTTAGGACTGGGACACTGCACAGGACTTTGGAGTGGACACAGCCCCTATGGAGAACTGACTGCACAACACAGTCCAGCCAGCCCCTATGGACTTTGAAGTAGTGGACACAGCCCCTATTAACAACAGCAGCACAGCACAGCACAACACAGCCAGCCCCTATGGACTTTGAAGTAGTGGACACAGCCCCTATGGACAACAGCAGCACAGCGCAGCACAGCACAGCACAGCACAACACTACTCTGCACTACACTACACAGCCCAGCCAGCCCTAACTCCCACCCTCCCTCTTCACTGTCCACAGCCGATTGAGAAAATGGCGCCGACGCGGGTACCTTATATAGTATCCAAAACCCGCGAGACCCGGAAGGTGGGATGATGACGTTTTGCCTCGATTTCAGATCCGAGTCAGGCGGGAAAAGTCGAGCCTCCAAATGCATGACTTCCCCTGGTTCCTCTGCAGCATACTGCTCCTATTGCCACATATCCCTACTTCTAGCATCAACAAGTCAGGTGATGTGGACCTTTATGGCAAGATTATCCCTTTCTACTGAAGCATATTTATGTTCCATCTGCAATGACTTCCTGCCTAAGTACAATACTGGGTGCTCTACCACTTAACTTTCCTGGGACTAGACTGTACCTAAGCCAACATCAGAGGCATCAGTCTGGAGGAAGAATCTTCAGGGAAAATTGGGTGCCTGTAGGTCCAGAGAGTAACAAAGAGCCAGACAAAGACCAGCCCATGCTGTTTCTGCAAGGATGGTCCACTATCCTTAACAAGTCTTTTAACAGAGCCGCCAACAGGGACTTCCACTTTTGTGGGCCCCCACAGACCAAGCTACCAATGAGCTTAAGGTGGCAAACAGTGTAATTAATCTCACTGTTAGAATATGTCACTCACTGTTAGAATATGTCATTATCCTTATCAATGTTGTTATTATCATCATGAAATATTAGCTCATCCCCACTGGAAAATACAAAAGGACTGCGCTATATCAATCACAGCAATAACATTTTACTGTATATAGTTTATTGTAAATTGTAAACAAATTGAATTAATAAAATAAGTACACATAATAATAAAAAGCATTAATGAAACAGAATGATTGCAATACAATGTGTGAGCAAATACTTCCTAATAGGAAAGATATTAATGCTAATAAATATAAAACAGAATCAATCCTCCAAGAAAAAATATTCAATACGCATTGCAGGGAGTAAAATATATAAATATTCCCTTGAAGAAGTCTGCTGTTGACGAAACACGTTGGGCCTTGCACCCCACCTGATCTTATCCTCCATATATATGAAATAAGATAAGCTTTTCATTTTTATCAAACTCTGTATTTATCTCTATTTTTATTTTTTTATTATTTGTATAGCCTTTTTACTAGTGTCAGTTATGTCTTTCCATTCATGTTACTATGTTGGTTGTTCTTATTAAATTTGTATTTTTATAATTACTTTTTTATGGTCTAGATCTATTTGGTAGACGTATTTATTGCTCTATTGATTTATTTATTTATTTATTCAGTGATTTTTGCACCTTTTCTGCACCTCAAAGTACTTTAAGGCGCTCTGACCTAATGACACTGCTTTCACATCATTTTAAAAGTCACTGAACACGACTTAGACTGATTAGGTTGAGCTGACACCCCATTTGCTCCGGGGGGATAGGCTTTGATTCAAATTGTACTATTTAAACATTGTAATTTAAGGTACATCACATACCACTGGCGCTATAAAACCATATAGACACACACACGGCCGGCCCACTGACATCACTAGTGATGTCAGTGGGAGTGATTTTGGCTCTGATAGAGCCAAAATCACTCCGGAGCTTGCGGTTGAAAACCTCAACCGCAGGCTCCGGCTCGCAAATTCGATGGTCGCGATGGTCTCGACCATCGCGGCCATCACAAAGCACGCTCGTATAGCCTGTGGGTGGTGACCCACAGCTATACGAGCGTCCAGGAGGACGCTCCATGAAAATGGAGCCCGGCCCTCATTCAGAGCGTGCGCTCTGCTCAGAGCGTACGGCTCTGAATGAGGGCCTTAATTGCAATGCGTTGCAACTACAGATGTAGCCATGTACATCGTGTACATGGGCAGCACAGATGGTGTAATGGTTAGCATTACTGCCTCACAGCACTAAAGTCGAGGGTTCAATTCCCACCATGGCCCTAACTGTGTGGTTTGTATATTCTCCCTGTGTTTGCGTGGGTTTCCTCCGGGTACTCCGGTTTCCTCCTACACTCTACAAATATACTGGTAGGTTAATTGGCTCTGAACAAAATTAACCCTAGTGTGTATGTGTCTGAGCATGTGATAGGGAATATAGAGTGTAAGCTCCACTGGGGCAGGGACTGATGTGAATGGACAAATATTCTCTGTACAGGGCTGCGGAATATGTGTGCGCTATATAAATAACTGGTAATAAAATAAATAAAATAATCATTGCCTTGATGCACATGTGCACACAGCCACGGACACGCTAGTAGCGCCATCCATGCTGCTAATCACGTCACAGATGAGCGTGGCTACATCTGTATGACGCATTAGGAGGCTGTACTGATTAATTTGATATGCAACACTTGTATATATCTATGTGCGACTTAGTCTGTATACGAAGCACAATGGAACTTGGCATGGAAAAAGCTGGGGCTGCTGCATCGCAACCATTCATATACTCACATACAGACATTCAAGTGTTGCATTTCAAATTAATCAGTACAGTCTCCTGGTGCATTCTAGTTGCATCACTTTGCCCAAGCATCCATTTTCGGCAAAAAAAGATGCAACAAAGGTGCTCGGTTCTAACAGAGTTGCACGGAACTGCATGGGCGCCGAGTGGGAGGGGGGGCAGGTACAGTTTACCCAGGCCCGGACTTGCTAGACGGGCCCGGCGGGGCCCGGGTCCGGCGTCACTGCCCCTCCCTCCCTCACAGCAGCTCAGCACACAGCTTGTGCTGGGCTGCTGTGTGAGACTGCTCGCCACTGTTGCAGCAGCCGGAGCAGTCTCCTATGGCTGTGGGGGGGAGCGATCACACTGATCGCACCCCCCTCCTGCTTAGGACCGGGCTGGGGGGTTTACAGCGCCCCCCTCCCCGGCGCTGAAAAAGTAATGATTTTTTTTTTTTTCCAAGGGGCCACTAGACTTTTTGGTGCCCTGTGCCAGAGAGAGCATTGGCGCCCCCCCTCCATTTTATCAAAGGGAAATAATGCAGCCAAAAATGGGCCATGGCTCCATGGGGAAGGGCCAGGGAAGAGATAGGAGAGGCCAGGAGATGCTGAAATGCTGAAATAAGAGGAAGCTACAAGAAATAATGATAATAAACCGAAATTTGACAGGCCCAAACAGCTCCCCCTGACCTGTGATGCCCTGTGCAATGGCACTGGCTGCACTACCCTAGCTACGGACCTGCCTCCCGCTAATTAGGCCACGCCCCCTCCATTACCCAGGCCCGGCCAGGCTCTCAACTGCCCTGCAGACCTGATGCACCAAGAGGTGCTGTTTGGCACAACTGCAGCCATGATTTGTCAAAACACATCTGAAACCAGCAGTTCCATCTACACACCCTTAACGCTCCCTTGCTAAATTTAGCATACATGTTAACTTTCTGGTACCAAACCGTTACACCAATTCAGCCACAACTAATGGTCCAACAGAGGAGCAGCATTTGCAGGATCCATCCGCAAAACAGTCTGACATTGAAATCTGAAGTTTTGTCCTTGAAAGTGAGCACAGTTTGAGGCTCATACCTGTGCTGAGCTAGAAGTTATCTGTCCACCTTTTCCAATTAGCAGATGAAAATATTGCCCCCTCCTTATGTTTTACCATTTTGTTGTACAAGAACAATAAGATACCTATTAAAAAGGGTGTATTCTCTCAAACATATTCTATGATATCACAATTAAAGAAATGTTCCCCATGACCACATTGTTGCATGTTAAGAAAAGTCCCTGACAAATACTGAGAAATGTGATGTAGCATTTGGTTCCAATCCGTGTTTTAGCTCTATGGGCTCGATCCAATTAGGTGCTGTATGCCACACTTAAGGCCCCCATACATGGGGCGATAAAGCAGGCAATCTGACTGATTGGTGCGATTTGCCTGCTATATCGCACCGTGTATGGACCTGATGTCGGGCCGAGCGCGCTCCCGTGGGGTCGTACATTGCACCCCCTGATCTTTCTGCAGGACCAATTGATCATGGAATGAGATATACAATCCCATGGATTGCTATGAAGGTGAAGGAGGGGGTGCCGGCATATCGGGCCACCCGAGCGCACCGTGTGTGCGGACTGCCCGATATGTGGGATGACGCATCCCCTATTGCATCGTACCGTGTAAGGGGGCCTTTACAGTACTTCTGGACTGGCACATTTGTGTTCGCAGCCCCGTAGGGCTGCAATCAAAAGTATGTGAGTTCTGGGTGAGATCAGGCCGTTTCTCACTTGCAGAAATGAAGATTTACCACTCACAATCAGCATGCTACAGCCATTTTTCATAATTTGCCCACCATCTCCGCAGCGGCCCGGACAGCCTCATACATCATCCCAGCAGTACAGTTGCTTGAATACAGGAGGTCGGCTATGATTAGTACCAATGCACTCTGCCTTATATCAAGCCCGGCCATACAGCACTGGTGATCCAGGATTCGATCCCGGCTGGGTACAACATCAGGTGAGCTCACCACTGGGAACCCTTATATCATAGAGGCATTTTGTTCCGGGTGGCGTGCAGTGTGATCCCTTCTGCTACTTAATTACACTTTCACTGTGACTTTGTACTGGATTGGTATCGCTCGAGACAGGAGCATGGGATACCGAGCTACCAAGTTTCATTATTGTGGATCATAATCCCAGTTAAGTACAAGCATCCTAGGAGACCTCCGTTTCAGGAGGGCTTTTATGTTGGACTCCGGCTTGCACTTATATTCTTCCGCACTGATAAAACATCATATCTGCTCTCGATTTTTAAACTGTATATTTTGCATGACTGCATATTCCTATATATGTTCTGATTCCTGCATTTTAATTGCTTCATTGTTTTATATAATTAAAATTGCTATAGATTTTGATTTCAGTCTCTATATATTATATATCTTATATTATATCAAGTGCTGTGTATTATCTTTCAGGCCATGAGGGGGGTGAATTGCAGCGCCATTGCTGGCATTTCTACACCATTGCAGAGACAAGTTGCCCCCTTCACACACCTGGATCGAGCTCTATGTGTGCTTGGACAAGTTACTTTGTCTTAAGTTGTAGTAGTTACAGGGCCGGGAAAATTAGGTGATTTGACTCCATCTGCTTTTAGACATGGGCACTACAGGGTTTTCACACTCCAGCACTCATCGCATTGTGAATCCATGCACGGACGCAACCTATATAGAGACTTTTTTAATCTCCTTCTGGATTCCTTGTGTGTAACAGATTGTCATCATACAACAGCCGTTGGTCAGGTGCCAAAGGTAAACAACAATTTGACGGGTAGAAGGGGTAAGGTATAGATACATTTAATACTTAATATTGTCCTCCAGCTGTCAAGAGATATATGCTCATAAATAAAGAGCAACTTCCTCTTGGTTCTTCAGTTCACACTCATTTTTAGAGGCCAGAACAGCAAACGGCACATCCATGCTTTAACCATGAGTGTTTCTTAAAATAATATACATAAAGGAGTCACAAATAAATTGTATCTCGCCCAGGTGCCATAGTGTCACACTCTTTTGCCTTTTTCATGTGAAGATAAGTATTGTGTAAATTTGTATGAAATATATCAGTAAAAAAAAAAAATCAATGCCCTTTCATCATTGACATTATAAACCTAAAAGAAACCAGCACAGCAGCGTTTTTTATGTGCCTGGTAGACCTACAGGTTTATAGATAATGAAATTCATTTTTGAGTTTTGGAAAGTTCTATTCTTCTTTACAGGATACCGGCTTTCCTACTAAATACATTAGCCTTTATAATAGCAAAGGACATTTCAAGTAGGATAATATCGATAGATCATTTCATCCCATTCTCATTACCAGGTTTTCTTCAAACGCCCTCTGTGCAGCAAATTTAGGTAACCATATAAGCAGAGATTTAAAAAAAAAAAAAAAAAAGGTTTCAGCAAATAAAATATATTCAAGGCTACCCAGCTTCAAATTGATCTACAGAGGGATTTGCAGCAGGTCTAATAAGTAAGCTTTACATTTGTGCAGTAGTGTATCCCTGGGTCAGAAGCATTTTGTGGTATTCTAAATCTTTTTTTCGGTTTAGAAGACCTTGGGATTTAAGTTCTCTCTGAGTTTCAAAGCCATTTCTAGCAGACGTTCTTTAACAGAACACAGATTATCTTTCATGTTGGTCACTTGTAAAAAATGTTTTAAGTTATCATTAGCTTCCCAAGCTATACATCTGACACTGATATTGCCTTAATACAACATCTCTCTTTATGTAAATCATGGTTTTAAAATGTAACACAATGTACATGTCAGGTTTGGATTATTTTTTAACCCAGGGTGAAGAAGAAACTGGAATGGGTTTTAAATATTGAAATGCAACAGGTTTAATAGGAGTACTACAATTCATGAAATGGTGATGGATATATAAACTGGCAGAAATAAACAAGTCCAAGTGATGTGTGGCTGAAAAAAATGATTGGCGGGAAAACAAAGTCCAATTAGTGAGGCTGGGAGCAGGTGTCAGACATAGAAAACAAAGTCCAATTAGTGAGGCTGGAAACAGGTAACAGGTAGAGAATACAAAGTCCAATGGAGGTGTGACTGAGGAACAGAGGTCTGAAGTACTGGAGTGGGTTCTGAGTCCGGAGAGCTGGAGGGTTTACAAACCGTGGGGTGAGTAAAGGGGTCTAGCAAGGTAGATGCGGGTATCCAGGAACAGCCTGTGATGGAGACAGAGCAGGAGATGGAGCACTGCTGGGACTGCAAATATCACACCGAGCTAAGGAGCACAGAGAACTCTCACATAGCTTGCGCTGTGTATACCATGCACTGGCATCTAGAGGGCATGCTTAAGTACCATGGGAAAGTGCATGATAGGCTATTGAGAGTAAACACAAGGTGCTCCAACCTGATTGGCCAATTCAGGTCACATGCCCAAAACCAAGATGGCGGTGCCAAGCAATCCCCTGCATGGCAGCACTGCCAGTCTTACCTGTCACCACATGGCTTGTACCCCTCAGACATCCATGTGCACCTCGCATAAACCTCCAGACACCAGCATCCCCACCTATAGGACCGCACCAAAGCACCCGCAGAGGCAGAGACTGAGAGTCACCAGGTACAACAATTCTGGTCATGACAGTACAGTATTAAAAAGCACAATTTAATGTGAAAGGAACATGTTTTGGCAGGAATGGGTATACAGATTTGAGCTGTAGATCACAATAGGTGGAACATAATGTTCCTATACCAGCAGTATGAAAAAACAGGACATGGGTCAATATCTATGTACTGTTTTCAGAGTATCTGCAAACCCACACATGTAGGTTCCATCCTCCTTTTACTGGGATATTTCCAGATACCAAGTGTGGATCAAGGGTGTTTTATGAGAGGAGTGGGTGCATGTTCCTTCTCTGTGCAACCCCACCCCCTTATGTTGGTGTATGTGCAATGAATACTCTTGAACTTTGCTGCCATACTTGCAGACAGAGGCAGATTTGGAACCCTGGAACCCTTCTCCTATCAACTGTAGGAGGAGTTAACACAAAGCAAGCGGGATTAGTACATCATTCATTATCCTTCAAAAACATTCATGCTAAGCAAAGCAAAAGCAACAAATAATGTTATGTGAGTTACAGCAAGGGATATTTAACAATAGGTAGACCTAACACTTATAAGCCACCAGACATCTCCATATGTCCCTTATATTACACTAAACTCCACAATATGCCCCTCCTGTTCCATCAGACCCCTCCTTGTGCCCCTTATATACCATCAGACCTGTCCACATGCCCTTTATATGCCATCACACCCACCAAATGACCAGCAACATCAGATGAAAGCAAAATTGAACCACATTATCAGACTCCAGGCAGGAGACTATAATGTCTGTCTTATTTTTTATTGTACTCTAAATTAGATATAAAATACTATACCTTGCACTCTTAATTCAACTAAACACTATGCTAAAAAGAAGAATTTGAAGAAGTCTACAATCCAGATGAAATGCGTCATGGTCTTACCTTCGTGAACTTACATTTAAGGTGAACCAGATAAGCTTATTAGTTCAATTTTTTTTATCTATTTATATGTATTTATTGGCAAAAAATATATTTTATTATAATTATGATTTTTTATTTGTCCTATGTAAACTCTTTATCCCTATGTGGGTGTGGATCTGTGTTTATATTTGGTTTAAATAAAATTTCTAATTTTAGCTTACATCCTCTTAGTGATTTTTCGTGAATATATTGTTGTGTTGACACTTAAGGTAATTGCTTCCTTACCCTCTTTGGAACACTGATGATTTAATAATTTGTGTTAGTCACATTGCGCTTTTGAATACTGTTTACACTACATGTATTATCAATTAATTAATTGTTTGTTTACATATTTATTTAACTTGGTATTTCTAGCACTGTTGGAGCTCTCTATCAATTCTATTGTTTACACTATGTTAAAAATGTTAAGAACATTCTGAATGTAAATAAATATATATAAAAGCAGCATTTTAATGGAAATAAAAAGTGTAAAATACTGTATGTGATAAAGGTAAGCAAGGAAAGAAAAGCAAAGACAATTGATATAATACAGCAACAAAGGTATACAACATATGCGTATTTACAAAGGGTGCAGAGTGTGCGGTGACACAAGCCCATGGTTCAAGCAGGATCCCCACAGCAAAGCCTGCACTCATAGTATACTTACCAGTTGCCAACAAGTGGAACCTTCCTCCACTGCAGTGCCATCATATCAGTGACAATTTTGGGAAGATGGCATTGCACAGTGACAGCAAAGAGCTTTTGCTCACTTGCCCACTTGTGCTCATGCACCAACTTCCCGAATATCACTGGGAAGATGGTGTCATGGATGAGGAAGGACCTGCTTGCCAGCACAAGGTAAGTTGCAGGGCTTGGGAGGGGATCCTGCTCGGAGGATGAGGCCCAATGCACACATAGGCCCTCATTCAGAGGCGGTCGATAGGGCGCGACCGTATCATAAAAGAGAGAGAAAATGCAAATCATGCGCAAAATCGCAGCGCACATCATAGGCGAGGAAACTCCCATCACAATGAAAACACACCTCCTGAGTCTCGTAAAGGGGTGAGCGAGGACTACAGTCGCAGATATTTGTCGGTCGCTGGTGCCAAGCTATGTGACCATCATGGTTTTTTGGCAGAGTCAAGTTTCCACATCTGCACTTTCGATGGTTCTGTTGCCTATTTCGATGCGGATGTGAGCAGCGTGCAATTGCTTTGTTTTTGTTTGTCTATTCTTCTAATGTAAATTTAGCATGTGTTTTTTGATGTTGGGTTTAAGAAATCTGGCTATGGGCTTTATTATTAAAAACAAAACAAAAAAAAACAAAGCATGCTGGGATGTGCAGTACCACAAAAAGTTAAAAAAATATAAAAAAACATCTACAAAAACATGTATTTAGCATTTGAACCAAAAAAAAGAGAATTATGATTATTAAATGTATTTTAAATGGTTTTGCAAACAAATGTAATATAAATATCACATACCGAGATGAACCAAATGTAATGTCCTTATAAAAAAAAAAAAAAAGCCAATTAACGCAACCACTTTGCTAATATACATTGCAATGACAAACACCTGTTACTTTGTTAATTGACTCCAGACATCGGCAGAGGCAGAAACCATGGCCTGCAGTCGCAGTGCTTGAGGTAGACCCTGGGCTCACTCAAGCACTACGAGAAGTAGCATCTTAAAGGCTGCGGTATGTCGTGTGCGATGACCCGCTCAGTAATTTATGCACACCTTGAAATCTCTCTTGTTATGACAGACACGCCTGCGTTCGCTGCACCACGCCCCCGTTCACAACATGCATCTTCCCCTGTTACCACCCACAAACGGAACTATGTCAGAGCTACGACCAAGTAGTGACCAACGACAGATGCCATTTAGCTCGCAAGAACTGGCTTGCGCACACACAATGCAGACTACACGCATGCGCACATGACAAAAAATTGCTTGTTGCGATCAACCGTGCCCTAGCGACCACCTCTGAATGAGGTCCATACACCATCCAGTGTTAATATGCCCCTGGTATCCAATAGTTATTGTCTTCACTAGGAAGACAAAACTATATTAAGAATTGAATGTAGATCTTTTTCAAAAAATTATTGCTTATAATTTGTCATATACTGTAAATACCAGTTTATTTTAGGGTGCTTTGCTAAAGATATACATCTTTACCAGTTTGGTGACTCTGGAGTCTAGTTACTAAGCAGTGTTAGGAGACAGAGTGAAAAGTGATAAGGTGCCAGCCAATCAGCTCCCAACTGTCATCTCACAGGCTGTTTGAAAATGACAGTTGGGAGCTGATTGGCTGGCACCTTATCACAGACTTATCAGTTTTCACTCTGTCTCCTAACACTGCTTAGTAAATAGACCCCTCTATGTTTATTTCTAACTACACTGACTGGTCAAGAATAGAAACAAAAAGAAGTTTAGAAACACAAGTTTAAATAGTTAGTCATGCACGTAGTTTAATGTTTTGTATATTTAGGGATGGTTTGATACAGGGTGAAGTCTGCTTACTGTACATTTCCAGTGGCTAATCAATATTTTAAATATAATTTTTTCTTAATCTCTTTATTCAAACAAAGCATTATGTATGCTTGTATGGACCATACATTTGTGCTATAAAGCTATTAGAGACACAACAGAAATTCACTTACCAGAGTACATAAAGTATTGATTACATTCCACCATACAGTATATGAAAGACTATTTTTTTCTTAGATGGTTAAGACACTTTTACTTAAGTAGAGACTTTTTAAATGGTAGGTGGAGGATTGGGGGAAGGGAGGTTGGTAGGATTGTATACACATGTGGGGATATCAGGGAGAACAGCAATAGTAAGGTTGTCAGACACCTCCTGCTGCATTTCCATTTAAAAAATATATATATATATATTTTAATGAATTCATACCTGCACACATTCTATTTTCATATATATTGACATATGGAAATATTCATAAGACCCTGTCACATTAATACTACTCAATGGTTATCTTTTCATCAGGGGTGCTGCCAAGAAACAACAAAAGGATAATCACAAAAAGAGAGAAAGGAGTTTTGTCTTGGCACACTAAATTGTACAATTTAATTTTGAAACTAAAAATTTACTTTTGTTGACATTCCTTTATAAAAAGAACCTAAAAAGGTTGATTGGAACATTTTTAGGCTCCAATTAATCTTTTTAGGTTCTTTTTATGGGCCTATGTGCCCTGTGCCTTTAAAGGGCCCAGCAAACACCAAAATACTGTAATATTGAACTGAACTTGAAAGAAAATTACAATCAAGCTTTCCTAAATTGTTTCCAAAAGATAGAAAAAAATTAATCAACACAAAGAAACAAAAACTTTACAATAAAGACTCTATAGAGAAAATACTGTATTAATATAAGGTACTGTATTAATGTAACAACTTAAAAGTACATAAACCATAAACATCAGATTCACATTACAGTTTGGCTCTTAAAAGCTCATCTACTGTCAGCTGTCTGTTTGTAAAACACATTTTGGTGCAACCTACGTAAAGGTCTATTAACATTTTTAGTTGGTAAAATTAAAAATGTATGTGGAGATAATTTGCGATGGGGGCCTGAAATTCAACTAACTAGGGGCCTCCACGGGATTAAATCTGGCACTGGTGGGTATGATATCCTGGTCATTTTTGAGGTATGGCATGCTGGTGATTTGGTGAGCATGATTTACTGGTCAGCGTTTTGTTGGGTAGAAAATGATGTTCATCTGTTGGAAATAGAAATGCTTGTCATAATTTCATATGTTGGTGAGTTGATTTAATCAGAAACTATTGGAACTCTTGTTTGTTGTTATACTTTTAAGAAACCAATATTAGGTGATTAGGAGAAAGTTCACACTCATATCTGTTAGTAAATTGATAAATATTTATTCTGTAAATGTTATTAAAATTACTGATACTGATGCATTATGTAATGCTACATAATAAAACATATAAAATAAGAGTTTGTAGCAGTCTGTACTGCCTGGGGATTAGAGCTCTTATGAAATAGTCAGCACTAAAAATTTAGACAACATTTCACTTTCTGTGGTGTCCTATGGTACAGATATAAATTAGGTAATCCCTCATCACTTCCCTGTTCAATCCATCTAACTGGTACAGTTTGAAAAGCCTAGTTTAATGTTGCATAAAGAAAAAACACTCTTGCAGCTGAGATAAATTATTATTATTATTATTATTATTATTATTATTATTATTATTATTATTATTAGTAGTAGTAGTAGTAGTATTATTATCCTTTATTTATATGGCACCACAAGTGTTCCGCAGCACCTTACAAAGTTCAAAGACAAATTGGTGAATAAGCAACAAGTGACTTACAAGTACAATACAGGACAAGTTTTTTATACAATGTTGCATTAGTTGTCATAACACTCAAATAAGCAAATCAGGTGTTAGGCGCCCAAATGAGGAGAATATGACAGTATAAGTAAGAAGTAGCACAAGAGGGCTCATGAGAGCTCACATTCTAAATTAAGTGGTTCAAACATTTTCAGATACTGTGTATAAAATTTATAAAAAAAACAATGCGGGATCAGCTTGAGGTTAGATAGATTACAGTAATTTACCATTGATTATAAATCAGCAGAAAATTTCATATTAAAGTACTATTAATTTAATGTACACACCTAACCTTTTTTTCCATGTATAATAACTACTATTAGAGCAAGAGAACATTATACTGTAGCTTAAAGTGTTAGCATGCAGGAAAATCGATTAGTAGTTCCTTTTTCTCCAACAGTTCTCATAAATGAAATATAAATTGATTAAAAAAAGAAAAAGTTTGAAACAATAAGAAAATAAGAAAATAACATGTTAAACAACAAACGTGGAAAAAAATATCATTTACTAACGGTCTCCCCAGCTCAGATAACTCACTTGCACTTTTGTAATTGTGTGTGAGACTTATGTATTTTGCACGACTGTCATGCATTCATTCATTTATAGTTGGAATAGGACTGGGATCACATCAGGTCAAATTCCACTGGTAAAACTTCTGTTATGTTGGAGACAATTGAAAATGTTATTGATGTCTGCTGAATACAGGTTGGCCACAATTATCAGGGCTCTATGACAGAGGCACCGTCACCTCTCCACAGCCCCTGCTTCTGGCGCAAGGGTGCCCGCAGCCACAGGGGTCGTGTTTATCCAGAGTTCAGAAGGAGACTCTGCGCCAGCCATAGGCTGGTTCCAATGTCAATGGTGGGACGCAATGGTGCTCTGATGGTGTTTGAAACCACTGACGGATTTGCACTGTCAATGGGTATTAAAAGTAAGCATCTCATCTCTTACACTGTTTGGCACATGTTAGTGCACAACTGGAAGTCTGAAATAGGATGCAGTCAGGAAGCCTACGGTCAAAATGCCGACCGCCAGCTTCCCGACTGTCTAATCCCGGAAGGGGTCTAATGACAGATGTCAAAATGCTGACGCCTGTCATTTTACCTACGCTGGGAGCCCAACACCCGGCATACCGAATTAAGGTAACCAAGGCGGCGGGCGCGGACAGCCATGGGGGGGTTAGGTTAGGGGCTCCCAGGGGGGCTTAGGGTTAGGCACCCTCCGGGAGGGTGAGTCTAGGAAATGGGGTGGTTAGGGTTAGGCAACCCGCTGGGAGACTTAGGTTTAGTCTGCGGGGAAGGGGTGGTTAGGGTTAGGCACTTGGGGGGGTGGTTAGGGTTAGGCACCCCTAAGGAAGGGTTAGGGTTAGGGGGGGATAAGGTTAGTTATAGTGAAAATACTTACATGTTGGGATCTTCAGTTGCCGGTCTTCCGGCATCGGGATTTCGATCCCGTCTGAAACTGGCATTTGCATATTACTGCAGGTGCAACTCCGCAAAAAGATTGCAACCGCGCAATCATTACCGTGCACCTCTGAATCAGACCCTCTGTTCCCAGATACAAAAATGAGTCTCTGTTGTTGCAGAAATGAGTAATGAAGTCTGCATCTTGGTCGGGATTTCCAGAACAGGTTGCCACAGAGACACTTTCTGCAAAACAATCTGGTCTTTATTCAGTTTTGAAGATGACCGTGAACAAGCAACAGCCATTAATTTAAAAAATATGCTTTTTGCACCACCTATATACAAGGCAGAACATTTTATTGTGCATATATACAGTTCCAATTTAATAAAATGCATGAAATAAAGAGCCCATGGAGATACAGTATATGTAATAGCCTGCGGATGGAGGCATCGTCAAGTCCTGTGCTAGACTGCCCAATTATTTAAAGTAGCAGTTATTTAAAAGGCAATAATAGGTTGATTTGCATTGAGGATTCTAGTAAATAAAAATTCTGTTCATTGTAAGGGAAAAATTGTACCAGAAAATGACACAATAATATTGGATACTGCTTATCGGGGGTTCAGACGTTTCTCCTAATCTAGTCGGTTTTTCTGGCAATACTGTATTAATTTTGATCAAAAAAGTTATTAAAGCCTGTGAGGTGACACCACAAGGTTGGTTTGAAGAAAGGCTCGCAACAATGGGAGTGAAGAAAGCATTGCTGGGCTCTTATAGATAATACGGGAGCCAGGGTGATGATAACATTTCAGGCCTTATAAATGATACTCAATAACATTGTTCCTCTTATTGCACTTATTTAACTTTACCCAAAAATTTGTTTTTTGGATTTGAGTGAAGCTATTTTTCAATGAAAGGGTTCTGAAAATCAGTATGACTTCCTTAGTGTGACTCCAGACATCATGTTCTCAGACTAAGGGATAGATTCACCAAGAGCCTGTTCAGTAGTGCACTCAGTTCTGATGCCATATGCAAGCAGACAATGTTTTCAATACAGTATGTGCATGAATCTGAGTCACACTGCACATGAACCCCGATGGATCGCCAGGAGCTGCAGAATGAATTTGGTTGCAGAGAGAGGCAATTTCGGAGGGCGTTTCTGGGTGGTAACAGGGATAGGTGAGTAGCCAGATGTGGACATGGCATGGGGCGTTTCCAGGGACATTTGAACAATTTTATGTTGGGGCAACATAAAATCATTCCAGCGCACCCCCCTCACCTCCCCTTCTCTATCCTCCCCTCCTCCTTCCATCCCTGTCTCTTACCTGGGCATGCACGTCACACAGGGACTATAGCAGTGGCCGTGGATGGTCAGGGGCAGTGTTTTATAGTAATAGGCTGCACAGCCCCTGCACCACACAGAGGAAGAGGTGCGATCTGTGGTGTTTTAGCTTAAAGACCGCACATTGCATCTCCTCCTCTGTGCGGTGCAGGGGCCATGCAGCCTTTTGCTATAAAGCACTGCCTCTGACTATCTGTGGCCATCCTGCCTTTCAAATGTTTTTTTAGGGGCAAACCACCCCCTTACCCCCTCATTCTGATGCCAATGGGCGTATCACTGAGAGCATCTGTGTCTTAAGACAGCCATAGGGTAAGTGCAATCTCTGATGGTGCATTTGATGATGCAACAGTTATGTGGCCAATTGTGCATCTTAATACACACAGCGGTGGATCAGCACCACAGCTGGTGGGCAACTCTGTATAACTAACATCGGCTGAAACATCAGCATAAAGTCGCAGTCATGCTGCATCAATAACATGCACCTCTATATCAGATCCTATGAAAATGAAAAGTGCTAGTGTTGTCCATAGTAACCAATCAGATTGTTGTATTATAATTTCTCTATTGCATCCTAGAAAATGATTGACAGAATCTGATTTATTGCTATGGTTAACACCTCCACTTGTCTGTTTAGGAATCTTTAATAAACCTACCTTTAAGCCTTGAAAAATGTGCTACTAGTTTTCTTCTTAACAGCCTCCTGTCCCATAGAAGTTTTAGAGCCTGATTCAGTAAAGAACGCAGTAGCCATCACAGTTGCAATAGCTCTAATATGGTAATGCAGAAAGAGGTATAATGCCTCCTACATGCATTACTGATCTGAGTTTCGTTCTAGAACGCAATATTGGATCACCTGCAAGACCATCAGACAATAGAGAGAGGTCAGTAAATCTCTGTCAGCTGACGGAGATCCTGGCCTCATAACTCCCCCACAACGGCATCGACACACCTTTATTTTGGGAAACAGAGACCACTAATGCCCCCTCCCCACTGTCACTGGCAGTCTGCTGCCAAACTGCAAGCAGCAACGCAGACCCATACTGCACATGCACAGATTCCCAAACATCTGGAATCTGAATATAAAAATAGACTGCGCTGTCTGTTGAATCAGGCCCATAGTCTCTGTAAATCTTGAAACCATCCTCCTATTTCAGAGGCAAAACTTATCTAGTTATAGTTGCAGGATGATAACATAATATTAAATAGATAAAAAGAAAAGGACAATTAATCATTGTTCCTGATAAATTTATAAAAATGGAATTTGGCTTTCTGTATGCACTGCAATCAATCACACAATGAGAGACTAAACTTTAAAAAAAAATTGTACAGACATTAAGCAAACTGATAAGATCCACATGGAAGCTCAAGTTAAGACACATTACAAGTGGAATCTAATAGTTTCGTAATTGTAGTAGAATGTGAGCCAGCATGTGTTCTGCAATGGGAAAACATCTCTTTCTCAGTATTAATAAAACAAGTGGTGAGTGCAAAAAAGTAAACTTCAAAAAGTTAGTGGTGCAGTTGTGCTCTGTTGCAGAGTTTGAGGAAGCAGGGAACCTTTTTCTCTATATATTTATATGCACAAATGACATGTCTCAGCACTCCTTGTTCTAATGTCTGTGGACCCTCCAGGTCCTGGCACCATAATGCTAACCACCCCACCCAGGATATCACCTGGCTAGCTTATCCAGCATCAGGAGCAGCGAGCATCAGGTGTGTGAGAGTTTTCTACCCTTCCTGTGCTATAGTGATGATTCCAGCTGGGTCTGTGTAAAAGTTAAAATCTGGAATTCCACACCTCCACTGCCAAAGCATAAGATACAGGTTTTACTCCAACCTCCATTGGAGGCAGCCGATTCCGCCAAAATGTGGGCAATTCATCACTATATATATATATATATATATATATATATATATATAAAATGTATGTATATATATTTTTATATATATATCAAATCAGACAGTGGTTGAACATATAATGCAAAACAGGGAGCTACTATATATACTGTGTATATATATATATGTATATATATATATATATATATATATTGTGATAGAAGCACTGGAGAAGTTAGGGATGGCGTGTATCTGTGTCCAGATTCCTGTAATATGTTTTTTAAACCACATGGAAAAGTCTGTTTTGGTAAAAGCCGGATAATGGGTCCTGGGGGTGTGGGTGTGAGAGAGATGGGAGGGCTCCATCCACAGGGCCGCTTCAGGTGTTGGGCTTTTCAGCCTGAGACCAGACTAATTAGTGATTACACCTGAAAGTGGGTCATAGGAGTTGTGTAGAGTTTTGATGCTGCGTCTCACACACCCTGGGGAGAACAGACACTGTGGTTTTGTTCTGAGACATTGTGACACTGGTATGTACTATGTTTGTGGTAAGGCAGAAGGCCCTGCCACATGTAGACAGGGAGTTACCTGTCTAGTTAGAGCCCAGATGGGCTAGGGTTTATTTTTATGTTTTGTTTGTTTGATAATTGGTGTCACACAATAAAAACTGGTGTCGACCAGCTTGCATGAAAATCCATGACTAGTGCTGTTTCCTGGCTGCTGTGTGTAAGGAGGTGTCCACTTACCCCAGGAGAGGGACCCCTATCCCAGCTGTGTCACAATATGGTGGATATTGCGAGCATTGCACACTGGAAATTGCAGTAAGAGGAAAAAAATCTACGTTTAAAATTTAAAGTGACAGTCACCAATTTGTTGTGTTGGATATCAACTCGTGTTCTGTGAAGTCCATGAAGGTGGCGTCGAGAGATGCTTAGAGAAGCCAGGTTTTTCTACAAACCTACACCTAAAGCCAACATGGAGGACATTGTTAAGGCCTTGCTCCAGTCTAACAAAGCTCTGCATGAAGCTATCAAAGCTCAGCAGGAAACAAACAGGACTCAGCAAGCCGCCATAGAGGAAACCCGCCAGGCCTTAAAAGAGGTGGTACTACACCTTTAGCCTGGTCTAGAGATGCTACCACTGGACTTCCAATCAAAACTCGCTCTAGTGACGGCCAGTCACTTTTTGCAAAAGGTGACCGAGAGTGATGAAGTGGAAGCGTATCTTACAGCCTTTGAGAGAACTGCAGAGATGGAGAGTTGGCCCAAGGAACAGTGGGCAAGTCTTGTGGCACCCTTCCTGTCTGGAGAACCACAAAAGGCCTATTATGATTTGTGCCTAGCTGATGCCAAGGACTATGCAAAGCTAAAACGGGAGATCCTGACTCGCTTGGGAGTCACCTCATTTGTTCGGGCCCAACAAGTACACCACTGGGAGTTCCAAATGGAAATGCCTCCACACTCTCAGATGCATGACCTCATTCAGCTAACACACAAAATGCTACAGCCCGAGACGTTGACAGGACTGCAGATTGTGGAAAGAGTCATGATGGCCCGGTATCTGCGATCGCTACCTGCATCTCTGCGCAAGTGGGTGAGCAATGCAGACCCTAAGTCTGCAGACCAGTTAGTCGAACTGGTGGAGAGGTATGTGGAGGCTGAGGAACTGTTGAGTGTGTCCCACAGGGCCCCATTTCCACAACGGCGATCTTCCGTGACTACTGGTAAGACTGTTCCAGGGGAGAAGGGTGCTGGGCGGTGGAATGAATTTAAGACTGTGGGTTTGGAACCCGGAGACAGGCCAACCAGGCCAGGAAGGTTCTTACCCCATAACTTGATAATACGATGATACAATGTTTTTGATGTAGTGAATTGGGCCATATTGCTGCTAATTGTCCACTCACCTCTGAACCTATGCAATGTGATACTACTTATGTCCGTCGCAGAATGTCTTTCTTTACACAGCCTGCCTGTACTGCTGACCGACAGGCTGAGACAGATAAGCAAATGTGTAATGTTACTGTAGAAGACAATCAAGTAGCGGCTCTGTTAGATTCTGCCATTCTGGTTACACTTATGAGAGCTGAACTGGTGAACCCCTTAAAGTGCAAGGGAAGAGTTGTTGGTTTGACCTGCATACATGGGGATACTCTGTATTATGATACTGCGGAAGTGAACATAGAAACACAGTGTGGTTCGGCTATAGTCTCTGTGGGTTTGGTGCCTGGCTTAAAGTATGATATAATGTTGGGGAGAGACTTTGCTTACTTCTGGAAGTTGTGGGAAAGCTGATTTGTTACCAATGTTAATAATCCTGACACATTTGAGAAGGTTGCAGATGCAGTAGCAGGGGAAGCTTCTTCCGAGTCTGAGAAGTTCATTTTTTCTAGCGTGATTGGTGAACCAGAGAATACTGAGATGGGAAGTATTATTAAGGATAGAGTAGCTCTGTCAGCCACCCCGGCCACTCCAGTAAACTTAGGGCCTTTGGTTCCTGAAGTGACAATAGCTAAAACCCTGTCGACCGTTCAACAGCAGGAAGTTAAGAAGTTTCTTATCAGAAATAGAGTTTTGTTCTCAGATGTACCGGGCAAAACTACAGTCATTAAACATGACATAGTCACTGACCCAGGGGTTAAGATTAACCAAAAGCCCTGTAGGTTACCAGAAGCCCAAAAAGAATCAGTGTCTAAAGAAATTAAAATAATGTTGGAACTGGGTGTAATTGAAAAATCACATAGTGAGTGGTCAAGTCCCATTGTGCTTATTCTAAAGCTTGACGGGAGTGTACACTTCGGCAATGATTTCCAAATATTGAACAGTGTGCCTACCCAATGCCAAGGGTGGATGAGCTAGTTGAAAGGTTAGGAACAGCCAGGTATTTAACCATGCTAGACTTATCCAAAGAGTATTGGCAAGTGCTGTTAACTGAGAATGCCAAAGAAAAAACAGCTTTTCTGATGCCAGAAGGGTTGTTACAATATAAGATGTTGCCCTTTGGGTAACGTGGGGCACCAGCTACCTTCCAAAGGATGATGGACAGAATTCTAAGACCCCATAGATGGTATGCTGCTGCTTATCTAGGTGAGGTAGTCATTCATAGTCCTGATAGGCAATCTCATTTGCCCAGAGTGCAGGCAGTGTTGGACTCCATTCATAGGGCAGGATTGACAGCCAACCCAGAGAAATGTTGCCTAGGGATGGAGGAAGTAAAGTATCTTGGTTACATCATTGGCAGAGGTTTGATAAAGCCACAGCTACGACCAACAGCGCCGGTCGTAGCGGGTCTCTTTCCAAAGGGGGTGAGCTGTCGATGTTGATTGACAGCTCGCCCCATTTTGAAGGCGGGCCGGGGGGGTGGCATCCCAAACGGAGGCATTCCCATGGGAATGCCTGCCATTTGGGGGAGGCCCCACTGACATCACTAGTGATGTCAGTGGAGAGCTTGCGGCTCTGACAGAGCCAGAAGCTCTCCGGGGCTTACGACAAGTGAGACCCTACCTTAGGGTCTCGTCGTAAGCCCTGATGGTCTAAGACCATCGCAACCATCACCCTAGCGGTCATTAGAGCTGTGGGCATAACGACCGAAACAGAGGCAGACGGTCAGGATGCAAGCGGCCGTCCAGTTCCTGAGCGACCGCTTGCATCCTCTGACCGCCTCTGAATGAGGGCCTGTGTCACATTATATATATATACTGTGTATATATATATATATTGTGTATATATATATATATATAATATATAATATATTTATAGCAGCTCCCTATTTTGCAATACACGTTCAACCACTGTCCCTGACGAAAAGTGGATTAAACTTTTGAAACGTTGGCAATTAATACCAAAGTTGGTGATTTTTTAATGAAAAAGCCGAGGAGTGCCGCCCGTTGTGTGGAGCTGGATTTGGAGGTGATATACTTCCCGGGGAGGGCACCCAGGTATATAGAGTGGGTTCGGTTTTACTCGGATTTACTCAGATCTTTAAACAGCATTTTATTGGCTATCGCCTATCAAGTGTTTTGGATAGCCAATATAATAAATCCGAATTTGCGGTAAAGTGGCGATAAGAACCGAGTAAATCCGAACCCGCTCAACCCTAATTTAAAGTAATGTTTTCCGGAGTGCCGGTCTAAACAAAGCACTATATATATATATATATATATATATTCCAAAGTGTCCACACTCCAGTATAGCAAGAGTACAGGCGGGGTGCTCAATTTAAAGTCAGTTAGAGCTGTCCATTTATATACAGAGAAAATAATCGGCACTCACCAAATATATGAAAAAAGACTCATTTATAAATGCAAAAGCAGGTTTTTGAAATACCCATTGCAGCAAGATACAAAAGGTTCAGTCCAGTCGACGTTTCGATCCCTATCCAGGATCTTTATCAAGACCACAGCGACCATGCAACAACAATTTCTGATGAACAACCAAGTGCAGAATATACACCATCACCATGCTAGCCAGACTAAATACCCCAAACAATTAACACAAGGTGCCACCCCCAGCCGCCTAGCCTGCTGGGTAGCATAAAGAGTACCAACAGAATAATACCTTTATATTCTTAAAGTAGAACCTCTCCCTTTAGATGGCACATAACTACCTGTATAGAGATCATACTGTAGGATCAGCGCCATTCACATCAGCGCTAAAGGCACAAAATTGCTAGAAAACGTGAAAACCGGAAGTGACATGCGTTCCACAGCCGTGGAACGCACGCCAAAACCGGAAGTCACGTGTCCGGTCATCATAAGTAATCAAACAAATGTGATAGAGCTAAAGAAACTCGACCACCGGAAGTTACATGCGCTCCACCACCGTGGAACGCATGCCAGAACCGGAAGTCATATGTCCGGCCAGCTAAACCAATCAAAAGGTAGTTTAGACTACATGCCATCATTATAACACATAGTCAATGTGTAGTAAAGCCTATAAAAGCGCCATCTACTGGATTGCAAGCATATTACACATTAATAGGAAAGTTAACTTTTAAACCTGAAATATGGTTAATCGTTATGGGTAAATAGTGTGGGTAGTATTAAACACCAAGTGCATGTTAAAAAACAATAATACATCCACAATACTATGAAAAATAATACTAAAAAATATCAAAATAATATGAAAAAACTATAATAAAACAAACGAACAAATATTTGTATCCTCATGTGCAAGGTCAAAAAAAGATTATAGAATATAATGAAAAATGAAAAAATTGAATATTTAAATGATCTATTACTTCAAAAAAATATTGTAAGAATTGGACTCATTAAGTCCTCTGGGGGCCAATGTATCCAGATAGAAAATCCATCTAGCTTCACATTTGCGCAAAGCTAATTCACGATCTCCACCCCTAGCTAGGGTTGGTATGTGGTCAATGAGCATACACTTAAGACTTGCCACAGAATGTCCCAGTTCAAGAAAGTGGATTGCCACTGGTTTGTCCGATTTTTTCTGCTCAAGGGCCATTCTAATCGTGGAGCGGTGATTCGCCATTCGTTCGCGAAAACATCTCTTTGTCATCCCAACGTAGTGGAGACCACACGGACAAATTAACACATACACAACAAAGTTCATCATGCAGTGTAGTCGATGTTTGATCTTGATTCTTTTTCCACTATGTGGATGAGTGAAGGTGCTGCCAGTCAATAGTGACCTACAAATGGTGCAGTCCGCACATTTAATGCATCCCATTCTCGTGGAAGGAAACCAAGAAGTTGTAGTTGTTGCTGGTTTTAATGTGGGTCGCATAAGCATATCCCGTAGATTGGGACCGCGTTTGTAGGCGCATACCGGTGGTCTCTTGCCAAGTGCACCCAGATCAGGGTCGGTTGCAATAATCGGCCAATATTTGTTGACTATTTTTTTAGAGTATTTCGATGTGGCATCAAACCTGCTGGAAAAAAGAATTCTGGTAGGGTCAATTTTAGAACCCCCTACGGACTTGCCATCTGCGTGCCATTTAATAGCCTTATGCAAACATCTCTGTATAGTTGTGGTGGAGTATCCCCTAGCCACAAATCGTTCAGACATCTCGTCGATTTGTACACCAGCCATAGACTCAGAAGAATTATTTCTAAGTATCCATAGAAATTGAGAGATCGGCAAGTTCTCTTTTAGATGACTTGGGTGTTGGCTAGTAGAATGAAGAAGGGTGTTCCGATCTGTGTCCTTTCTGTATAGAGTAGTTCCAAGGACATTTCCTCCAAGGAACACCGTGACATCCAAAAAATTCATTGTTGTAGAGTGAATACTACTAGTGAATTTGATGGGAGAAGCCAAACCATTGAGATAATGGACCATATCCATGAACTGGGTTTCTGTACCTGACCAAATCATAAAAAGGTCATCTATAAATCGTTTATAGAATACTATATTTTCAACAAAATTTGGCAAGATATGTGTCTGTTCATACCCCGCCATATATAAGTTGGCATACGCCGGAGCAAGGTTTGACCCCATGGTGGTGCCAGTATTTTGTATATAGAAGCTACCGCCATACTGAAAATAGTTATTGGCCAGGACTAGTTCAGTGAGTTCAACCAGAAACTCCATCGGTGGGCCACAATGATCAATGTTGATCAGCGCCTGTCTAATGGCATGCAGTCCACCTGCATGTGGAATTACAGTATATAGCAAAGCTACATCCAATGTGGCCAACCAAATTGGTCCTGTAGGTAAAATCACTGATCTTAAATTTCTTAAAAAGTCATCAGTGTCTCTTAAATAACTAGGCATCTGTACTTCCGCTACCTGTAGAAAAGAGTCAATAAATTGAGCCACTGTCTGTAGTGTTGAGTTACGTGCAGAGATTATCAGTCTCCCTGGTGGGTCTGTCAGTTGCTTGTGGACCTTAGGAAGAGTGTACAAAATAGGGCACACTGGATGTTCCACCACCAAGCAACTGGCAACTCGGGTATCAATCCACCCCTGTTGACATGCCCGCTTAATAATTGTATCAACTTTATTTTTTTTCATATATTTGGTGAGTGCCGATTATTTTCTCTGTATATAAATGGACAGCTGTAACTGCCTTTAAATTGAGCACCCCGCCTGTACTCTTGCTATACTGGAGTGTGGACACTTTGGAATATACAATTGATCCTGGCTTCAGTATAAGTCTGGATTTTTGTCTGGCACCCTGCTTTTTTTGCTATGGACGCATTAAATAGAACATACGTATGGAACATTGAACTGCCAAGTGAAGTATTTCAGCATCACGTCATCCTTAACGAGTATTTTTTAACATGTTTTGATATAGTTTTTGTTTTTTTCTCATGTGCAAGGTCTTATGTTTTGTTTAAAAAATCTTTTTGGATACATGATGATCCTGTCTCCTTGAACTGGGTTGGTAATTGTTTGTAGTCTCTGTGTTGTTTGTCGTTTTTTGCATTTAACGTGTGTTATTGGGAGTAGCAATTATGGCATCAGGACAGGGTTGTGAATTTGATGAAGCTATGTTTAGTGCCATTGAGACTAATGTCATTTATTTGACTGATGATGATGCCGATAAGGTATTGTTTAATCATTCTGAATTCTCCTGTCTTCCTGATGAAACCCCAAAAGATTTATTCCATAGGGGCTTAAGGCTTAGGAAATGTGAAATTGAGCTTGTATTACACGGTCAATTTTTATCTGACTACTTTAGAAATAAGAGGATTCCTAGAGGTTATAGAGTCAATAACATACCTACCTTAGGCCGTAACAACCTTACAGTTTGCACCAAATGGTGCGGAGTGCTTAACAAGTGCTCACTAGATTTGATGGTCTTAGTCATCGAGGAGGTAGGGACTGAATTGGTTAAAATTCGTCAAGAAATTGCCGTCTTTAATGAAAGCTCACTTCCACTACTATCTGTTGACAAAATAAATAATTGGAGTGACAAAATTACAGAACAAATAAACAGTTTCCAACAAGAGCTAATAGCCTTTAAAAGGAAGAAATTAAGCACCGTTAACTATGATTATGCTAACCATCAGGTCTATAAATGGCTAAAGAGTGAGGTGGGTGGTAATAGATCTAGACATCATCAGAGAACATACACGCGGACACCCCGCTTCTACGATTCGTCATCATCACAGTCCCACTCTGAGGGTGAAACCATAGATCTTAATCAAAGAAACCTTGATGAATCTAGGCCTCCCAGTGGTTCTTTTTTAGGCAGAGTGACCAGATCTACCAGAGGAGGTCTAGATTTCCTATGAGGAGAGGGCGACACAAGAAGAAGGAGAGGCAGGGGCAGCCGGTATTAGATACAGTATTTAATCTCTCTAGCTATAAGTTGTATGATGTCTAACTAGTCCTGACCAATAACTATTTTCAGTATGGCGGTAGCTTCTATATACAAAATACTGGCACCGCCATGGGGTCAAACCTTGCTCCGGCGTATGCCAACTTATATATGGCGGGGTATGAACAGACACATATCTTGCCAAATTTTGTTGAAAATATAGTATTCTATAAACGATTTATAGATGACCTTTTTATGATTTGGTCAGGTACAGAAACCCAGTTCATGGATATGGTCCATTATCTCAATGGTTTGGCTTCTCCCATCAAATTCACTAGTAGTATTCACTCTACAACAATGAATTTTTTGGATGTCACGGTGTTCCTTGGAGGAAATGTCCTTGGAACTACTCTATACAGAAAGGACACAGATCGGAACACCCTTCTTCATTCTACTAGCCAACACCCAAGTCATCTAAAAGAGAACTTGCCGATCTCTCAATTTCTACGGATACTTAGAAATAATTCTTCTGAGTCTATGGCTGGTGTACAAATCGACGAGATGTCTGAACGATTTGTGGCTAGGGGATACTCCACCACAACTATACAGAGATGTTTGCATAAGGCTATTAAACGGCACGCAGATGGCAAGTCCGTAGGGGGTTCTAAAATTGACCCTACCAGAATTCTTTTTTCCAGCAGGTTTGATGCCACATCGAAATGCTCGAAAAAAATAGTCAACAAATATTGGCCGATTATTGCAACCGACCCTGATCTGGGTGCACTTGGCAAGAGACCCCAGGTATGCGCCTACAAACACGGTCCCAATCTACGGGATATGCTTATGCGACCTACATTAAAACCAGCAACAACTACAACTTCTTGGTTTCCTTCCACGAGAATGGGATGCTTTAAATGTGCGGACTGCACCACTTGTAGGTCACTATTGACTGGCAGCACCTTCTCTCATCCACATAGTGGAAAAAGAATCAAGATCAAACATCGACTACACTGCATGATGAACTTTGTTGTGTATATGTTAATTTGTCCGTGTGGTCTCCACTACGTTGGGATGACAAAGAGATGTTTTCGCGAACGAATGGCGAATCACCGCTCCATGATTAGAATGGCCCTTGAGCAGAAAAAATCGGACAAACCAGTGGCAATCCACTTTCTTGAACTGGGACATTCTGTGGCAAGTCTTAAGTGTATGCTCATTGACCACATACCAACCCTAGCTAGGGGTGGAGATCGTGAATTAGCTTTGCGCAAATGTGAAGCTAGATGGATTTTCTATCTGGATACATTGGCCCCCAGAGGACTTAATGAGTCCAATTCTTACAATATTTTTTTGAAGTAATAGATCATTTAAATATTCAATTTTTTCATTTTTCATTATATTCTATAATCTTTTTTTGACCTTGCACATGAGGATACAAATATTTGTTCGTTTGTTTTATTATAGTTTTTTCATATTATTTTGATATTTTTTAGTATTATTTTTCATAGTATTGTGGATGTATTATTGTTTTTTAACATGCACTTGGTGTTTAATACTAGCCACACTATTTACCCATAACGATCAACCATATTTCAGGTTTAAAAGTTAACTGTCCTATTTATATGTAATATGCTTGCAATCCAGTAGATGGCGCTTTTATAGGCTTTACTACACATTGACTATGTGTTATAATGATGGCATGTAGTCTAAACTACCTTTTGATTGGTTTAGCTGGCCGGACATATGACTTCCGGTTCTGGCATGCGTTCCACGGTGGTGGAGCGCATGTAACTTCCGGTGGTCGAGTTTCTTTAGCTCTATCACATTTGTTTGATTACTTATGATGACCGGACACGTGACTTCCGGTTTTGGCGTGCGTTCCACGGCTGTGGAACGCATGTCACTTCTGGTTTTCGCGTTTTCTAGCAATTTTGTGCCTTTAGCGCTGATGTGAATGGCGCTGATCCTACAGTATGATCTCTATACAGGTAGTTATGTGCCATCTAAAGGGAGAGGTTCTACTTTAAGAATATAAAGGTATTATTCTGTTGGTACTCTTTATGCTACCCAGCAGGCTGTGCGGCTGGGGGTGGCACCTTGTGTTAATTGTTTGGGGTATTTAGTCTGGCTAGCATGGTGATGGTGTATATTCTGCACTTGGTTGTTCATCAGAAATTGTTGTTGCATGGTCGCTGTGGTCTTGATAAAGATCCTGGATTGGGATCGAAACGTCGACTGGACTGAACCTTTTGTTACTTGCTGCAATGGGTATTTCAAAAACCTGCTTTTGCATTTATAAATGAGTCTTTTTCATATATTTGGTGAGTGACGATTATTTTCTCTGTATATATATATAAATTCAGACAGTGGTTGAACGTGTATTGCAAAATAGGGAGCTGCTTTCAATATATATATATATAAATATATATATATATATATATATATATACACACACACAAAGTATATATATATATAATGTGACACAGTCAGGTTAGGGGTCCCTCTCCTGGGGTAGATGGACTACCCCTTTATACACACACAGCAGCCATAGGAGCAAGATACAAGTCTGGGGTTCTCATACAAACTTGTCGGCATCAGTCTTTATTGTGCCAAATGAATGCAAGCATAAACAAAATATAAACATAAGTCCTAGCCCGGCTGGGCACTAGCTACACAGCAGATTACCTCTCTATAATAATGATATGGCCTACTGCCCTCACCATCAACAAAACATGTGCACAGTACTTACAAGGAAAGTAACCAAGTGTCTCTGAACAGGCTAGTCTGCCTGCTCTCCCAGGTGTGAGACACTTAGCCAAAAACAAACCCAGCTTAAATCAGCCAATTCCAGGTGGAAGCCCTATTGAGGCTGCTACCAAGCTGAAAGGCCCAAGACCTGGAGTGGCCTGCGGATGGAGCCCTCCCTCTCCTCACATCCAAACCCCCTGGACCCAAACCGGTTTTTCCAAAAGCTGACATTACTAATCTGCTTTCCTGACAGACTTCTCCTGGGGATTTCAGAACACATATGACAGGAACCTAGGACATAAATAGAAGCCACTCCACACTTACCCAGTGCTTCTATCACATATCCCCCCTTTGTTTTGATGTGTGCAGTGGAACAACTGCAGCCCCCAAACAATTAACAAGTGACAAAGCATCTGCATTGGCCAGCTGACTTCCTGGCCTGTGTTCTACCATAAATTTAAAGGTTTGTAATGCCAAGAACCATCTCGTTATTCTCGCATTACTGTCCTTGTTTTCTGACATCCACTTCAGAGGGGCATGGTCAGTTATCAATCTGAACTTTCTTCCCACCAAGTGGTACCTGAGAGTATCTAATGCCAACTTTATGGCCAATGCTTCTTTCTTGACCGTAGCATAGTTTCTTTCATGTACATTTAATTTCCGGCTTAAGAAGAAAATCAGGTGTTCTTCACCCTCTTTGCTTTAGGACAGGACCGTTGTGATGCCTACATCTGATGCATTGGTTTGTACAGAAAACTCTCTGTCAAAATCAGGGGTCACCAGAACTGGTTGGGTACATAATGCTATTTTTAACTCATGGAAAGCCTTCTCTGCTTCAGGACCCCATTCCACCATGACTTTCTGTTTGCTTTTGGTAAGGTCAGTCAGTGGGACTGCAATGGTGGCAAAATTGGGTATAAACCTCCTATAATACCCAGTGATCCCTAAGAAGGATCTCACCTGCTTTTTATTCAGGGGTCATGACCAGTTTGGGATTGCCTCAATCTTATTGAGCTGTGGCTTTATCAAACATCTGCCAATGGTGTACCCAAGATATTTTACTTCTTCCATCCCCAGACAACACTTTTTTGGGTTAGCTGTCAAACCTGCCTTATAGATGGAGTCCAACACTGCTTGTACTCTGGACAAGTGAGACTGCAAATCAGGACTGTGAATGACCACATCATCCAGATAAGCAGCAGCATACTGTCTATGGGGCCTTAGAAACCTATCCATCTTTCTTTGAAAGGTAGCAGGTGCCCCATGTAGCCCAAAGGGCAACATTTTGTATTGAAACAACCCCTCTGGTGCAGAAAAAGTGGTCTTTTCTTTGGCGTTCACAGTTAATGGCACTTGCCAATACCCTTTGGTTAAGTCAAAAGTAGTTAAATATCTGGCTGTCCCCAGCCTTTCAATTAGTTCGTCCACCCTAGGCAAAAGGTAGGCATCGAACTTTGACACACTGTTCAATTTCCGGAAGTCATTGCAGAATCGCACACTCCCGTCAGGTTTTGGAATGAGCACAATGGGACTTGACCACTCACTGTGCGATTCTTCAATTACACCCAACTCTAAAAATTGTTTAATTTCCTTCTACACTGATTCTCTTTGGGCTTCTGGTAACCTATAGGGTTTTATGTTAACCTTAACCCCTGGGTCAGTGATTATGTCATGTTTGATGACCGTGGTTTTCCCTGGTAGGTTAGAAAACAACACCCTAGTTCTGATCAGAAATTCTTTAACTTCCTGCTGTTGACTGGCTGACAGGGTTTTTGCCACTGTCACTTCGAGTACCATGGGCCCTGGGTTTATTGGAGGGGCTCGGATGGCTGACAGTGCTTCTCTATCCTTCCAGGGTTTTATAAGATTTACATGGTATATCTGTTCTGGCTTTCTTTTCCCCGGCTGGTAAACTTTATAATTGACCTGCCCCACTTTTTCTAAGATTTCAAAGGGTCCTTGCCATTTAGCCAGAAGTTTACTTTCTACTGTGGGAAGCAACACCAATACTCTGTCCCCAGGAGCAAAGTTGCAAAAGCGAGCATTGCAGTTGTATACCCTCTGCTGTGCCAGTTGGACTAATTCTCTAGCAATGGTCTTGGTTGACGTATTGTGTAATGGAATCGCTTCCGGGTACCGAGTAATGTAATACATTATCACCAGAATATATTGATGGCCCCACCCAGATTTCCTTAATGGCCCGACCAAATCCATAGCTATTTTTTCAAACAGAACCTCAATAATGGGTAATGTAACCAGGGGACTTTTGAAATGTGGCCTTGTAGCATGATACTGACACTAAGGGCAGGATGCACAATAGTCACATACCTCTTTATGGACCCCATGCCAAAAAGACCTCTGCACAATTCGCTCAGTAGTTTTCTCTACCCCTAGGTGGCCAGCCATTATATGACCATGGGCCAGATCTGATACTGTTCTTCTCTATGCTTTGGGAACTATTAATTGTTCCATGATATTTTCCCCTCTCTTAGTCACCTGATACAACAAATCCTGACATACTGCCATGTGAGGATATGACAAAGGACTGTCGGGGTCTATGGGTTTACCATTAATCACCTTGACATTCTCCCTGGCTTTTACCAAAGTAGGGTCATTCAACTGCTCCATGGCAAAGACCTCTCTCCTGACCTCAAGATCAGGCAGGCAGTCCACAGGCTCAATAACACTCCCCACCTCAGTGGGAGGCACACCACTTGGCAAGCCACCATCAGGCTCTGCATTCTCTAGTTTGCCAATCATACTAGAAAAAGTGAACATCTCTGACTCTGCTACTACATCAGTAACCCTCTGAAATGAGTCAGGGTGATTTACCTCTGCGCAAAATCAGCTTTCCCACAACTTCCAGAAGTGAGCAAAGTCTGTGCCCAATATTGCATCATACATTAAGCCCCATACCAAACCCACAGAGTCTATTGCAGAACCACATGGTGTTTCTATGTTCACTTCTGTAGTATCATAATACCGTGTATCCCCATGTATGCTGGTCACACCAACAGTTTTCCCCTTACACTTCAAGGGGTTCACCAGTTCAGCTTTCATAAGTGTAACCAGGCTACCAGAATCTAACAGAGCCTCTACTGAGTTGCCTTCTACAGTGAGTATACACATGTGCTTATCTGTCTCAACCTGCTGGTCAGCAGTATAGGCTGGTTGTGCAAAGACAGACATCCTGCGGTCGACATGAGCAGTATCACATTGCATAGGTTCAGAGGTAAGCGATCAATTAGCCGCATATGGCCAAAACTACCACATCAGAAACATTGAATTACATTAATAACTAGTCTTTTACGGGGTAGGAACCTTCCTGGCCTGGCTGTTTTCCACTATGGCCTGGCGGGTTTCCTCGATGGTGACTTGTTGTTGTCTCTGGGCTGCCTCCAAGGCCAATAGTTACAGCTGTGTGGATTCCTGCTGAGCCCTGGTAGCTTCTTGCTGTAGTTTGTTCGTTTCCTGCTGAGATGCGGTAGATTGGAGCAAGGCTTTAACAATGTCCTCCAATTTATCCTGGGGTGTAGGTTGGAAGCAGAATCTGGCTTCCCTAAGCATCTGCGGACGCCACCTCTATGGACTACAAAGGACACTACTTTATATCCAACCTGATGAATTGGTGTCTGTCCCTTTTAAATTTTAAATGTAAAATTTTCCTTGCTGCAAACTTCAGTGTGTGATTGTCTGCATTCTCCACCAAATGTGATACAGTCAGGTTAGGGGTCCCTCTCCTGGGGAAGATGGTCTCCCTCTTTACACACACACAGCAGCCGTAGAAGCAGGATACATGTCTGGGGTTCTTGTACAAACTGGTCGGCACCAGTCTTTATTGTGCCAAATGAATGCAAACATAAACAAAACATAAACATAAGTCCTAGTCCGTCTGGGCACTAGCTACACAGCAGATTACCTCTCTATAATAATGGTAGGGCCTATTGCCCTCACCATCAACAAAACATGTGCACAGTACTTACAATGAAAGTAACCAAGTGTCTCTGAGCAGGCTAGTCTGCCTGCTCTTCTAGGTGTGAGACACTCAGCCAAAAACAAACCCAGTTTAAATCAGCCAGTTCCAGGTGGAAGCCCTAATGAGGCTGCTACCAAGCTGAAAGGCCCAAGACCTGGAGAGGCCTGTGGATGGAGCCCTCCCACTCCTCACATCCACACCCCTATGACCCAAACTGGCTCCAAAAGCCGACATTACTAGTCTGCTTTCCTAACAGACTTCTCCTGGGGGTTTCAGAACACATATGACAGGAACCTAGGACATACATAGAAGCCATTCCACACTTCCCCTGTGCTTCTAGCTTCTATCACAATATATATATATATATATATATATATATATATATATATATATAATGTATTAGCAATGTAGTTGATATAGAACACCTATAAGTGTCTAATAAAGTGCAAAATCAGAGCCAAAAAATTTGCACATTTCTTTTGTGATATGTAAAGTGCATATGTGCAGCAATGAATAAATACCAATTAGTAAAACACAAATTGATCATTAAGCAGTTTTTCATAATATATAGAAGAGTGCATGCGTGCAAAATCAGATTATAAATAGTGATTAGTAAGAACTAATTCTATAATTCATCAATTTGCATAACATATACAGTAATGTGTCTTAGTGCATACATTTTCATCCCCAAATACCAGACCTCAGTCATATTTGATAATAATAAAAATATAAAAAAACAGAAGTTATTCACTAAAAAAAATTACTAAACACCATTATGGTGTTAGTCATTTTTTAGTAAATAAATTGTGTTTTTTTATATAAAACACTTTTAAAGTCAAACAAGCATATAAAAAAACACCAAATGGATAAAAATTAGCAATGAACAATAATAAAACATAAATAATAAAACATTATAAAAAAGGCTGAATAGTATTTAAAAACAATAGTTCAATAATGAGCTTATCTCTTATTCAGGTTTAGGAAGGTCAATGAAGGGTGGATAACACAGATCCAATGCATTTAAACTGGTATCTAGGCTTCTTCAACAGGAAATCTAAATTTGTAATGCCTGCACCATTGAACTATATTTATGATGTCATATGGAATGTCATTTTTAATTAATACAATAAACCAAAAACCACCCAAATCATCTAAGTACTGTATATAAAGACAAATATAAAATATTTTACCAGACTTCACTATATATGCCAGAACATTATAATAAGGTGTCCAATAAAACAAACGAAAATAAACATACTGTAATAGTGATGTTTGGGCTTTCACTCTTTAACTGTTGTAAATGCCAACAGTATACAGTATGATGTACTAAGAATTGATTTGGTAAGTGGTAAAAGCTTTGCAAGTGTCAATACTTTGTGAAGAAAGAGACTACATAAATTGCAAAGCTACTGAGACAAGATAATAGATATTTGATAACAAAGGGCTTAGGATGTCTGGGGTGGGTGAAGGTCTTTCCCGTAATAATGGAGTTACAATTCACAGATTGTATAAGGTTGATACATCCAATCCTATTGGATAATGTAGTCGTGGAGGGGAATGTTTCAATAGGTGGATCTCAAAGGGGATGGTTCAGGATGGATCTCAGGCTTTGTCTACATTGAAAATGCATTAAAGGTCTTGAGTCATATAGGTTTGGTAGGGACTTGTCTATGTTTAGCACAGGCTAGATATCCTTAACTGTCTTAGATAGATTTGCTTATTTAGTGTTGAACTTGATTCCAATAGAAAAAAATCTTAGTCCACCTGTTTTGGTGTGTCTTGGACATAACATCTTTAATAAGTCATTCAATTAGTGATCTGCTGTAACTCAGCTGAATTAATTTCTCACCCATCTCGATGATGTCATCTCTAGAGATCAGATGTAATCCTTTGCATTCATGAGATTTGGGTAGGCCTTATATCAGCTTGCATGGATGGAAGCTTAAAGCTAATAGAGTACTGATGACAGCACTGGGATTGGTGTAAAGTGAAGTGCAGATCTTATTGTCAATCTCTCTGATACTGGCATCTCAAAAGTGTATGTCATTGGCACTGTAACATGGCTGTATAATATGGCTAGTTTAATGGGTCCAGGTGAGGAATTGATATTTCCAAGTAGTTGATTAAGGAGGTTAATAGGTCTGGCCCAGAAATATATAATTGATTATGCAAAAGAAAAAAGTGATGTGACTACATAATGAGTAAAAGAAATGTTCTAGTTCCAAATAATACGTATAAATATATGCATTTGCTGGGGCCATGGCAATCCCCATTGCTGTTCTGGTTGTTTGAAGGTAGAACTTTCCTTCAATGGCAAAATAATTTTTGGTAAGAATTGTCCTCAATAGCTTATGCAGAAAGTCTACTTGTGGTCCTCGTTATGGTGGATTCTGATTAACAGCTTACTGACATGTTATCAATTTCTCATGGGGAATGCATGTATATAAGCTAGTGATGTCCTTTGTCTTCAGAAGGCAGTTGTCAGTCAGTGTTGGTAAAACTCCTAGGGTTTGTCAGGAAATGGGTGGTATCACGTAGATAGCTGACATAGGCCCTGATTCAGAGCCACTCGCAAGCGGCAGTACGCTCGTTCCGAGCGATGTTCGCACATCTGCGCATGCGTACGGTTTTTAGTACGCATGCGCGAACCAGTCAGTGCGGACGAAAATCGTTTGTACGCAATATAGCGAGTGCCTGCTATTTTGAGTGACAGAATAAGGCGTATGTGGGTGGTAACAGGGGAAGGTGCTTGAAAACGGGGAGTGGAGATCAGAACGCAGGCGTGCTTAAAGGTCAAAACGGGCGTTTTATGGGTGTGCATAATTAATATAGCAGTGTCAATGACCACGTCATTTGTTTTTTTTTGACTCAGAACTGCTCGCAAAATAGCTGTTGAAAAAACCAACCACAAGAATAGCGAGCAGTTCATACCCTGTTCGATGTACTCGATTAATCTAATAAATAGCAGACATGACGTAGGATGCAAGCGGCCAGGGGGCGGATTTTTCCAAAAATCGAAAGCAAGTTTTGCTCGCTCGTTCAGACATAGAGGCGTGAACAGACCGCAAACAGCGAACGGTTCATTTGAATAGCCACCCCTTGTTTTAGAACGAACGACCGCAAATAGCGAGTGGCTCTGAATGAGGGCCATAGAGCTGTAGTTATTGGTCGACAGATTGTGCTAATGACTGGTTCAGTAAAACTATATCCCAAAATGCCTGTCAGCTTCCCGTATTATTGTTCTCACATACCTCTGGCACCACAGATAGATGAAGAGTGCCAAGGTTTAAAGCTTATTATATATATATATTAGGGGTGAGCGGGTTCGGATTTCTGAAATCCGAACCCCCCCGAACCCCCCCGATCCGAGTCCGATCCGAGTCAGGCTCGACTTTTCCCGCCTGACTCGGATCTGAAATCGAGGCAAAACGTCATCATCCCGCCTTCCGAGTCTCGCGGGTTTTGGATCCTATATAAGGTACCCGCGTCGGCGCCATTTTCTCACTCGGCTGTGGACAGTGAAGAGGGAGGGTGGGAGTTAGGGCTGTGTAGTGTAGTGTAGTGTAGTGCTGCTGTTGTCCACTACTTCAAAGTCCATAGGGGCTGGCTGTGTTGTGCTGTGCTGCTGTTGTTAATAGGGGCTGTGTCCACTACTTCAAAGTCCATAGGGGCTGGCTGGACTGTGTTGTGCAGTCAGTTCTCCATAGGGGCTGTGTCCACTCCAAAGTCCTGTGCAGTGTCCCAGTCCTAAAGGAGTGCTGTAGTGTTGTCCAGGGGGTGCTCTGTCCATCAGGGGTGCTCCCCCCAAGTGCTAAAAAAATAATATATTTTCTGTGTTTGTGAATTGTGTGCGCAGTAGCCGCACGTGCATCAACAAAGTAGTGCCAAGCGTGCGCCTGTGTCATAAGTAAAGGGCCGGCTGGCTTGACCGTTAAAGGGTGCTGTAACCCCCGAAAGTACACTCCAGTCCAAACCAAAAAAAAATTATTTTCTGTGTTTGTGAATTGTGTGCGCAGTAGCCGCACGTGCATCAACAAAGTAGTGCCAAGCGTGCGCCTGTGTCATAAGTAAAGGGCCGGCTGGCTTGACCGTTAAGGGTGCTGTAACCCCCGAAAGTACACTCCAGTCCAAACCAAAAAAAAAATTATTTTCTGTGTTTGTGAATTGTGTGCGCAGTAGCCGCACGTGCATCAACAAAGTAGTGCCAAGCGTGCGCCTGTGTCATAAGTAAAGGGCCGGCTGGCTTGACCATTAAGGGTGCTGTAACCCCCGAAAGTACACTCCAGTCCAAACCAAAAAAAAAATTATTTTCTGTGTTTGTGAATTGTGTGCGCAGTAGCCGCACGTGCATCAACAAAGTAGTGCCAAGCGTGCGCCTGTGTCATAAGTAAAGGGCCGGCTGGCTTGACCGTTAAGGGTGCTGTAACCCCCGAAAGTACACTCCAGTCCAAACCAAAAAAAAAATTATTTTCTGTGTTTGTGAATTGTGTGCGCAGTAGCCGCATGTGCATCAACAAAGTAGTGCCAAGCGTGCGCCTGTGTCATAAGTAAAGGGCCGGCTGGCTTGACCGTTAAGGGTGCTGTAACCCCCGAAAGTACACTCCAGTCCAAACCAAAAAAAAAATTATTTTCTGTGTTTGTGAATTGTGTGCGCAGTAGCCGCACGTGCATCAACAAAGTAGTGCCAAGTGTGCGCCTGTGTCATAAGTAAAGGGCCGGCTGGCTTGACCGTTAAGGGTGCTGTAACCCCCGAAAGTACACTCCAGTCCAAACCAAAAAAAAAATTATTTTCTGTGTTTGTGAATTGTGTGCGCAGTAGCCGCACGTGCATCAACAAAGTAGTGCCAAGCGTGCGCCTGTGTCATAAGTAAAGGGCCGGCTGGCTTGACCGTTAAAGGGTGCTGTAACCCCCGAAAGTACACTCCAGTCCAAACCAAAAAAAAATTTATTTTCTGTGTTTGTGAATTGTGTGCGCAGTAGCCGCACGTGCATCAACAAAGTAGTGCCAAGAGTGCGCCTGTGTCATAAGTAAAGGGCCGGCTGGCTTGACCGTTAAAGGGTGCTGTAACCCCCAAAGTACACTCCAGTCCAAACCAAAAAAAAAATTATTTTCTGTGTTTGTGAATTGTGTGCGCAGTAGCCGCACGTGCATCAACAAAGTAGTGCCAAGCGTGCGCCTGTGTCATAAGTAAAGGGCCGGCTGGCTTGACCGTTAAAGGGTGCTGTAACCCCCGAAAGTACACTCCAGTCCAAACCAAAAAAAAAATTATTTTCTGTGTTTGTGAATTGTGTGCGCAGTAGCCGCACGTGCATCAACAAAGTAGTGCCAAGAGTGCGCCTGTGTCATAAGTAAAGGGCCGGCTGGCTTGACCGTTAAAGGGTGCTGTAACCCCCAAAGTACACTCCAGTCCAAACCAAAAAAAAAATTATTTTCTGTGTTTGTGAATTGTGTGCGCAGTAGCCGCACGTGCATCAACAAAGTAGTGCCAAGCGTGCGCCTGTGTCATAAGTAAAGGGCCGGCTGGCTTGACCGTTAAAGGGTGCTGTAACCCCCGAAAGTACACTCCAGTCCAAACCAAAAAAAAAATTATTTTCTGTGTTTGTGAATTGTGTGCGCAGTAGCCGCACGTGCATCAACAAAGAAATGCCAAGAGTGCGCCTGTGTCATAAGTAAAGGGCCGGCTGGCTTGACCGTTAAAGGGTGCTGTAACCCCCAAAGTACACTCCAGTCCAAACCAAAAAAAAAATTATTTTCTGTGTTTGTGAATTGTGTGCGCAGTAGCCGCACGTGCATCAACAAAGTAGTGCCAAGCGTGCGCCTGTGTCATAAGTAAAGGGCCAGCTGGCTTGACCGTTAAAGGGTGCTGTAACCCCTGAAAGTACACTCCAGTCCAAACCAAAAAAAAATTATTTTCTGTGTTTAGCCGCACGTATATATCAAATCGATATAACATAAATGGAGGACCAAACTTTCTCCGATAAAAATAAAATAGAGAAAGATCAAGAACCACTTCCTCCTAGTGCTGAAGCTGCTGCCACTAGTCATGACATAGACGATAACATGCCATCAACGTCGTCTGCCAAGGCCGATGCCCAATGTCATAGTAGAGGGCACATACAATCCCAAATGGCAAAGTTCAGGAAAATGACCTTGAAAAAGACATTTAAATCAGCTGAAGAGAAACGTAAACTTGCCAATATGCCATTTACGACACGGAGTGGCAAGGAACGGTTAAGGTCGATCCCTAGTATGTTCATGACTAGTGGTTCAGCTTCACATGACGATGGAAGCCCTCCTCCCACTAAAAAAATCAAAAGAGTTAAGCTGGCAAAAGCACAGCGAAGAACTGTGCTTTCTAAGAAGATATCACAAATCCCCAAGGAGAGTCCAAGTGTGGTGGTGGTTGCGATGCCTGACCTTCCCAGCACTGGACGGGAAGAGGTGGCTCTTTCCACCATTTGCACGCCCCCTGCAAGTGCTGAAAGGAGCACCCACAGTCCACTTGCTGATATGCAAATTGAAGATGTCACTGTTGAAGTACAACAGGATGAGGATACTGGTGTAGCTGGCGCTGAGGAGGAAGTTGGCGAGGAGGATTCTGATGGTGATGTGGTTTGTTTAAATCAGGCTCCGGGGGAGACAGTTGTTGTCCGTGGGATGAAAAAGCCCATCACGGTCATGCCTGGGCAGAAGACCAAACATTCCACCTCTTTGGTCTGGCAATATTTCTATCCAAATCCGGACAACAACTGTCTATCCATATGTACCATATGTAAAGGTGAAATAAGTAGGGGTAGGGACGTCAACCACCTAGGAACATCCTCCCTTATACGGCACCTGCAGCGCGTTCATAAAAAGTTACTGTCAAGTTCAGAAACTTTGGCTAAGACCGTAAGCAGTCCAGGGACACCTAAATCCCGTTGTCCTGTTGTATCCAAGCGCCTGCAAACCACACCGTCAACTCCCTCCTCGTCAATTTCCTCCTTAGTCAGGATCGGAAGTAGTCCTGCAGGCCATGTCACTGGCATGACTGACTCTCCTATCCGGGATTCCTCTGGAGGATCCTGCATTGCTACGCCTACTGCTGCCGCTGCTGCTGTTGCTGCTGCTGGGAGTCGTTCATCATCCCAGAGAGGAAGTAGGAACACCACTACTTTTACTAAACAATTGACCCTCCAACAGTCCTTAGCGAGGAGGATGAAGTACGACAGCAGTCATCCTGAAGCAAAACGTATAACTGAGGCCTTGACTGCTATGTTGGTGTTTTAGACGTGCGTCCGGTATCCGCCATTAGTGCAGTGGGATTTAGACAATTGATGGAGGTAGTGTGTCCCCGGTTCCAAATCCCGTCTAGATTCCACTTCACTAGGCAGGCGATACCGAGACTGTACAGAAACGTCAGAAAAAGTGTCCTCAGTGTCCTGAAAAATGCCGTTGTACACAATGTCCACTTAACCACGGACATGTGGACAAGTGGAACAGGGCAGACTATGGACTATATGACTGTGACAGCCCACTGGGTAGATGTATCTCCTTACGCAGCAACAGCAGCAGCGTCACCAGTAGCAGCATCTCAGAAACGCCAGCTCGTTACAAGGCAGGCTACGCTGTGTATCACCGGTTTCAGTAAGAGGCACACCGCCGACAACCTCTTAGAGAAACTGAGGGAAATCATCGCCCAGTGGCTTACCCCACTTAGACTCTCCTGGGGATTTGTGATATCTGACAACGCCACCAATATTGTGCGGGCATTACATCTGGGCAAATTCCAGCACGTCCCATGTTTTGCTCACACAATAAACTTGGTGGTGCAGAATTTTCTGAAAAGCGACAGGGGCGTGCAGGAGACGCTTTGGGTGGCCCGAAAAATTTCTGGCCACTTTCGCCATTCAGCGACTGCGTGCCGAAGACTGGAGCGCCAGCAAACACTCTTGAACCTACCCCGCCATCACCTGAAGCAAGAGGTTGTGACGCGGTGGAACTCAACCCTCTATATGCTTCAGAGGATGGAGGAGCAGCAAAAGGCCATACAAGCCTATACATCCACCTATGACATAGGCAAAGGAGGGGGTATGCACCTGACTCAAGCACAGTGGAGAATGATTTCCGTGTTGTGCAAGGTTCTCCAGCCCTTCGAACTTGCCACACGTGAAGTCAGTTCAGACACAGCCAGCTTGAGTCAGGTCATTCCCCTCATCAGGCTTTTGCAGAAGCAGCTGGAGAAAGTGAAGGAGGAGCTAAGACGGAGCGATTCCGCTCGGCATGTGGGACTTGTGGATGAAGCCCTTCATTCGCTTTGCCAGGATTCCAGGGTGGTCAATCTGTTGAAATCAGACCACTACATTTTGGCCACCGTGCTTGATCCTAGGTTTAAAGCCTATGTGGTGTCTCTCTTTCCGGCCGACACAAGCCTGCAGAGGTGCAAAGACCTGCTGGTGAACACACTGTCAGCTGAAGCGGAACGTGACACGTCAACGGCTCCTTCTTCATTTTCTCCCGCAACTGGGGCTGCCAGGAAAAAACTTAGGTATCCTAAGCAACCCGCTGGCGGTGATGCAGGGCAGGCAGGACCAAGTTTGGACATCTGGTCCGGACTGAAGGACCTGGCAACAATTTCTGACATGTCTACTGTCACTGCATATGATACTGTCACCATTGACAGAATGGTGGAGGATTACATCGGTGACAGCATCCAAGTAGGCATGTCAGACAGTCCATACCTGTACTGGCAGGAAAAAGAGGCAATTTGGAGGCCCCTGTACAAGCTGGCTCTATTTTACCTGAGTTGCCCCCCCTCCAGTGTGTATTCCGAAAGAGTGTTTAGTGCAGCCGGGAACCTTGTCAGCGAAAGGCGTAGGAGGTTGCTTCCACAGAATGTGGAGAAGATGATGTTCATCAAAATGAATTATCAGCTCTTCCAGGGAGACCAGCCTCCAGAAGGTACAGAGGGACCTGTGGTGGTGGATTCAAGTGGGGACGAGTTAATACTTTGTGAGGATGAGGATGTACACACTGAAGAGGGTGAGGAATCGGTGGATGAGGAGGATGAGGATGACATCTTGCCTCCGTAGAGCCAGTTTGTGCAGGGACACATTAATTGCCAGCTTGTTTTGTGGGGGCCCAAACGAACCAATCATTTCAGCCACAGTTGTGTGGCAGACCCTGGCGCTGAAATGATTGATTTGTTAAAGTGTGCATGTCCTGTTTATACAACATAAGGGTGGGTGGGAGGGCCCAAGGACAATTCCATCTTGCACTTCTTTTTTTTCTTTGCATTATGTACAGTTTGGGGCCTAGTTTTTCTAACTGCCATCCTGTCTGCCACTGCAGTGTCACTCCTAGATGGGTCACGTGTTTGTGCCGCCCACTCGTGTCGCTTAGCATAGTCATCCAGCTACCTCGGTGCAACCTTTTGGACATGAAAACACTATTGTGAGGTGTGAGGTGTTCAGAATAGACTGGAAATGAGTGGAAATTAAGGTTATTGAGGTTAATAATAGCATAGGAGCAGAGAAACCAACAACTTCTGTGATTTTAGCTGTTTTTATGCTTTTTTTAAAAAAAATACAGATCCAAAACACAAAACCCAGAACCCAAAACACGGAAGGGTGGTTTTGGCAAAACCAATCCAGATCCAAAACACGAAGAAAGATCCAGATCCAAAACCAAAACACAAAACACGAAAAGTGGCCGGTGCACACCCCTAATATATATATATATATATATATATATATATACATATATATATATACACACCATAATGGCGGCACTCAGGTAATAAATCATACACCAGCAGGCGATAATATAACGACATTTCGCTGTTTAATGCATCGTCTTCAGGTTACAAAATACAATACAAACTAACACTTACTTTATACCCCACCACACCACGTGAAAAGAACACAGTTTCCGCGTCCGGACATGTGTCGCTCTAACATGATATCATAGAAACGGCCCGTTGCCATAGTAATAAAAGTGAAACTAAAAACAAGGAAGAGAAGTATGAAAGACAATATTCAATAAGTATTATATTGAAAATTCATTGAAATCTAATCAGACTCGATTTATATAAATGACAATCCATAAACATATTGCTACGAATTATTGGTAAATATCTGGAAGGACCTTCACCGCCCAATAACAGCATCACTATTGCGGCCCGTTGTCATGGAGTAGACATGATATTTACCAAATAACATCCTAGAAAACAGCATCAAGTATACATATATAACATGAACGTGCATTATCATCTACCCTAAACAAAATATGCGATACTCTGTATGTCCATATCTATACTTTATTGTTAGGACTCATAAAAAACAATGAAGCCCCAAATTATCATTAAGTCCCTTTGGGAATAATGTGCCCAACCTATATATCCACCGCGATTCACACTGAATAAGCCTCTGTGATCTATTACCTCCTCTATCAAGCGGTGAAATATGATCAATCAAGATATATCTTAATGCTGCAAGATTGTGTCCTGCCTGCGCAAAGTGTCTAGCGACAGGTTGGTCACTCACACCGGATTTAATTTCTGTCCTTATTGCTGACCGGTGAAGTGCCATCCTGTCACATAAAGTCCTATCTGTCTTTCCAACGTAACTGAGTCCACATGGACAGGTTATCAGATATATTACAAATTTAGTCTGACAACTTAGCCTATGCCTGATCGTATATCTCTTACCACTATGGGGATGATCAAAACCATCTCTGACAGTCAGATACCTGCATGTGAGGCAGTTCAGCCACCGAAAACATCAGTTTTTAGTACTGAGAAAGCTACCAGCATCCGCTTTAACTAACTTACTAATGTCAGTTTTGACCACCCAATCACGCAGGTTTTTGCCCCTAGTATAACATGGCATCGAGGAGATATCTTTCAGATTAAGCTCACTATCGTTCTGAACAATGGACCAATGTTTTTTAGAAATTCCACATATCCTATCACTCAAGATATTGTAATGATTAATCCATGGCATACGTTTACCCTTTACTTCATCAGCCTTGGACATTAACAACTTCTCCCGAGGTATTATCATAGCCTTAGATTTTGCTCACAAAAGTAGACCCTTATCATGGACTCTAGCAATAAAATTATTGATGCATTAAACATCGAAACATCATTATATTATTACCTGCTGGTGTATGATTTATTACCGGAGTGCCGCCATTACGGTGTATATATTGGAAGCACGGTTGGAGCTTTCTATGGAGAGCACCTGGGTCTGACGAAAATTGTTTTGGGAGTGCAATCCGAATGGAGTTTATATGTGAGTGGAGCCCTGTTGCAGGAAGGACCCTCTCTGGATATAGGCACCCAATTTGTTGTTATCCCTATAGAGACTACACCTTCTGTGGGGATCATGGCCGAAGGTCGTCTTGATACAATGGAGGATTTGTGTGATGTTATCAATATTGCTATGCAGACACATGGACAAATGCTCTCGCTCTCTAAAAACAGATGTTTTCGGTGTCTGAACTGCCTCACATGCAGGTATCTGACTGTCGGTGATGGTTTTAATCATCCCCATAGTAGTAAGAGATATATGATCAGGCATAGGCTAAGTTGTCAGACTAAATTTGTAATATACTTGATAACCTGTCCATGTGGACTCAGTTACGTTGGAACGACAGATAGGACTTTACGTGACAGGATGGCACTTCACCGGTCAGCAATAAAGGCGGCTATTAAATCCGGTGTGAGTGACCAACCTGTCGCTAGACACTTTGCGCAGGCAGGACACAATCTTGCAGCATTAAGATATATCTTGATTGATCATATTTCACCGCTTGATAGAGGAGGTAATAGATCACAGAGGCTTATTCAGTGTGAATTGCGGTGGATATATAGGTTGGGCACATTATTCCCAAAGGGACTTAACAATAATTTGGGGCTTCATTGTTTTTTATGAGTCCTAACAATAAAGTATAGATATGGACATACAGAGTATCGCATATTTTTTTTAGGGTAGATGATAATGCACGTTCATGTTATATGTATACTTGATGCTGTTTTCTAGGATGTTATTTTGTAAATATCATGTCTACTCCATGACAACGGGCCGCAATAGTGACGCTGTTATTGGGCGGTGCTGGTCCTTCCTGATATTTACCAATAATTTGTAGCAAAATGTTTATGGATTGTCATTTATATAAATCGAGTCTGATTAGATTTCAATGAATTTTCAATATAATACTTATTGAATATTGTCTTTCATACTTCTCTTCCTTGTTTTTAGTTTCACTTTTATTACTATGGCAACGGGCCGTTTCTATGATGTCATGTTAGAGCGACACATGTCCGGACCCGTAAGCTGTGCTCTTTTCACGTGGTGTGGTGGGGGGTATAAAGTAAGTGTTTGTTTGTATTGTATTTTGTAACCTGAAGACGATGCATTAAACAGCAAAACATCATTATATTATTGCCTGCTGGTGTATGATTTATTACCGGAGTGCCTCCACTATGGTGTATATATTGGAAGCACGGTTGGAAGAACTTTCTATGGAGGGCACCTGGGTCTGATGAAAATTGTTTTGGGTGTGCCATCCGAACGGAGTTTATATATATATATATATATATATATATATATATATATATATATATATATCAATGCATACAAAACCTTGTTAGCACAATAATGGGTTTATTTATATTTTATAACAATTTCCAATGAGGTAATGATAAAAAAACCTGATATTGCTGCTGTACGTAAATTGAAATGAGATTCCATAACATAAAACCATAAACAATTTATGTTTTAACACAGTTAAAATGTGCTCACATGGAAATGGAATATAACAGGCTTATATCAAACATAGATTTCCACACTGTGCCAGACACAGCTTACAGTACCACTGTTTTTAGCAAGGTAAACATATTTTTCACTGTGGCTCCAATTGAAAACACTTGGATCAAAAATGTGGGGGGCCTGTGTTATGATACATCTCTAATATTTATCTGGTACGTTCTACAAAAAGATAGCTGAAATGTTATAATAGCTAAAATCTGATTGGTTGCTGTAGGCAACACCTTTAGAAGCTTGGACAGTCCATGCCACTCACAGGATTGTCCGTAAGCACTGCAATATTTTTTCTCCCTTAGCCACTAACCCAGTCTGTGCATTGCATTTTCAGATTGCACTGTATAATGCATGAAATGTGCATAATGTTATACAGGTTGAGTCTCCCATATCCAATTATTCCGAAATACGGAATATTCCGAAATACGGAATATTTTTAGCATGACTGAGAAAGTGAAACCTTTGCTTTCCGATAGTTCAATGTACACAAACTTTGTTTAAAGCACAAGTTATTAAAAATATGGTATAAAATAATCTTCATGCTGGGTGTATAAGGTATATATGACACATAAATGAATTTCATGTATGTACACAAACTTTTTTTGATGCACAAAATTATTAAAAATATAGTATAAAATGACCTGCAGGCTGTGTGTATAAGGTGTATATAAAACATAAATGCATTCTGTGTTTATATTGGGGTCCCATTCCCAAGATAATTAATTATTTTATGCAAATATTCCAAAATACAGAATATTCTGATATCCAAAATACCCCTGGTCCCAAGCATTTTGGATAAGGGAGACTCAACCTGTACATCTAGAATACTTAAGAATACTCTTACTCTTATACTCTCCTAGAATGTCTGAGGGTTCCATAATGAAAGCACCCCCATATCGCTTTCACTTGTGCAGTGAAGTGGGCAGCATCACAATAATGCAAATTAACAGCACTTCCACTCCTACTGTTACGCCTGGGACTTTCCACCCAGAGGAGAGTTTCCACAAAGTCGGCAACATAAACTTCAGAAGTTGATCCACATAAACGTTCTGTAAAACATACTGTACACTGATTATAGATGATTCCCATAAGAACAAGTTTTGTGCTTGGTGAATCTGATGTTCAGCTGCTCTTCTCAGCTGTCTTATATCATTCTTGTCAGCTGAAAGTTGCAGAATACATTTTATCACTTTCACATTGTTGAAGAAAACCAATTACTTGGAGGAAAAAGTAAAATAAAGTGAGTCTGAGAACAGCTATAATTGTGGTCTACTCTGCATAGATCTAATCTGCTCTGCTTATTCATTACACAAATTATAAATATATATTATCATTTTCTTATTTTCCTTTGAATGAAACATCTGGCTATTTATTTATATACTTATTTTTTAGTGTTCTGTTTCTATGTTTGCTTTTTAGCTCAAGGAACTACAGTTTTTTTTGTCACACAAACTCTCGGTCTGATTCATTACCGATCGCAACTGTGATTATGCACGCAATCGGCCGCTTGTTGTGTTTTGCGCAAGCGTATGCATCGCAGTGTGCGAAGCAGCCACTGTGATCGGGACTGCGATCGCAGTGTCTACGTAGACCCATCGCAGAGTGATTGACAGGAAGTGCCGTTTGTGGGAGGTGACAAGGGGGTGGTTGGCAAAACGCAGGCGTGCCAGTGCATTTGAACTCCATTGCAGGGGCGTGTATGATTATCCACTGGAATGCCGTATGCAGTATCATAGAGTGCGATGAGGTTAGCAATTCCTTGGTGAGGTCAGACCTTGTGCAAGTGTGCGTGAGGCTGCGATGGTACTCGATTGTACCAATGTTTTGGCAGTCTTGCTAAGTATTACGGATGTGTGTAAGGTAAAGTGGGCAACGGCATAGCGATCACAATGGAATAGCATACTATCGCAGTGAGACTGCATGTGTAATCGCTATTGCAATCGAAATTGCGATCCATAATGAATCAGGCTCTCTGTCCACTGTTTTATACATGTGCATACAGTAAGTGCACAAACTACATCCTCAGGAAATTTGATCTTAATAGCATGTAAGGGTGGTGAGTGAGTCAGGCAGAGTATGTGAGGATCTGAGTCAGGTCAGGAATGCTTTGAGGTAACATAATAATGCCTGCCACTTGTTCCAAATGTATTATCATATTTTACATGTGCTTGCAAAGATTTCATCCTAATATCCGCATAAACCAATGTGAGTTTCATATCTTGTGACAATAACATTTACAGAGGATAATTTGCATGCTCAGGTTTTGCCCGGCAGTCCTTTAGCCAGGGAGCACTTATGGAATGGGGAGGGGGGTACTGGTGCCCAGCTCCTTGTAACAACAAATGTGTTGAGAACGTGCTATTGTGGTTGTGAATCACGTGAGCCATCTTCCATAGCTCCAACCATCACTATATTCACTTACTGTACATTCACATTCAGTTCCCTGTCTGCTCCATGAAACTGCTGTTAAGAAATTGAGCCTTGGAGCTATGACTATTTAATGATGTGCAAAATGCTGGATGCTCTGTAAAACCTCAACTTATTTCCTTACAGTCACAAGTAAGAAAATGATCTAATGTAGGAGAAAACATGCAGGGGAGAATCAAGTTGTCTAAGTACTTGTCCCTCAAGGGTCTACATTTTAGGGTCACCATGAATACAACAGTACTTATCATTCTGTATCACCACTTACCACAGTGATTCAGCATATACTGTAGTCAGCTGCAATTTAACAAAAAAGACTCTAACTGCAGTGTTGTGGAATCTTGTGCCCTGCACAATGCCACATATGTATTCAGTGGTAACGTAGTAGACTATATCACAATTCTTTTACTGTGCATTTGCTGGATATTGTAAGCATGTACATAAAGAGCCATCTTAAACCCCGTACTTTGAACTGTAAGCCCAAATATACACTATCAGGTGACAAACATTACTGATATTTGCCCCAGAATCCAGAGATTAGCCCCTCATGCACTCCCAGACACCAACCATCCAAAAACATCTTCTAATAATCTCTCCCTGTCTCTATATCTCATACCCCTATTTTACTCCAACATTTAGAGAAGGACTGAAGAAAGTTGACTACAATGAGAGTATCAAAAGTGAAGATAACTTACAGCAAGGAAAAGGTCCTAAGGAGGTTAGGATAATGCATCTTGAACTATTGAAATTAAACCAATAAGTTCCTAGAAGAGAGCAGAAACAAATGGCGGGGGGGTTGTCCAGCTCTTCTCCAGAGTGGTACAGGAACAAGGATTTCAATAATCTATAGTGCTAGGTTGTTCCTAGAAAAAGTAATGTCTACTTAGGGATGGTCCTCTCAATACAATCAATACAGTATATAAAAAATGTACCCAAAAATTCAAAGGTGAAGATACTTCAACCTTAGAACATAAAATTTAAAATAATTGTAATTAAAGTTAAAATACTGTATAAGTATTAAAAAAACACTAAAAGCAAAAAATAACATATTATGAGATAGAAAATAAGAAATTAACCAGCATTTTCAATTTTCTATTTCATAATATTTTTCTATTTTTTATCTTAGTACAATACAGAATGAGCCTTCACAGCTAATTCATGGCTGGAGACTGCGTACATTGGATGGTAGTACCCACAATCAGAGAAGATTTAAAGGAAAGGGGCCCAGAGTCTGTCCCCCCAACTTCTGCTGTCACCATGTCTGGAAAAGAACAGTGGACATGGGATGAGAACTTGCGGTTAGCAGCTGGTAAGAAGAAAGAGAAAGTGAACCTCTTCTGTCAGTTCGCACACACCTTGTCTACACCGATATCCTGGACATTGCAGGATAGGCAAGGGCTGCTGGCTATTGAGAGAGTGTGAAACATATAACATATAACACCCTAATACTACAGACTATTCAAGTCCTTGTACCTCTCCATAATGAGATAACAGGACTTTACTCCATTACTATTAAATCGATAGATACCGGGATTATAAATGAATGTCTAAGGTGAATAACATATTTATAAAGGGTGAGTATGATATTGAAGGACTTATTTGGTCCAATTCTCCATACGCAATAATAGAAAGTGAAGAATTTCCTAAGAAACACCTACCAAAAGGTTTTTAAAGCCAATGTACACTATATTTGTTTCCTTTTTCTCTGTTAAAATAAACCACACATCTTGAGACAAAAGGATGGAGAAGATCTGGAAACCCCCATGTATTCCTACAATGAGAGTATGGCACACACTAAAGATAACCCTTGCCAGAGACACAGGAGTGCAATCACAACCTACTGTAGGTAAATTATATGATACATCTTTTAAGAGGAGGCAGGAGGAGATACATTTTCCCAGCTCTTAATCTTCTCCAGTGCCGACTTCATAAGTATAATTCTAGTCTTAGCTGCTGTTATGTTTTTATCATCTTCTGTGGTAAGCACAGCTCATTCCAACTTGATAAATTGTCAAGCCCCCATACTAGGCTATGGGTTTTCAGTAGAGATGAGCAGTTTATATTCTGGAGAATCCGACCTAAACACATTTGGTGCTTCTGAGTGGATCTTCCCAGTTTGGGTCCAGCTGCCAAGTTCGGTTCTCAAAACGAGACAAGTTTTGGATTGCATATAATTCCCTTCCTTGTGGTTTCAAGCATCATTTCACATAGGAGAGTGCATAGAGAGAGTGTGGGCTGTAGTTATGCTGCAAGCAGCAATAGTAATGACCATTAGAGAGAGTTCTAGGTACAGTAGTTGGAGAGGGTGGGAAGGGTGTAAAAGAAAGCAGGGATCTTTAATTAGAACTTGAAGTGAGATGCAACTACTTACAATTGTTTTTCACAAGGGTCTCTATGTGATACCCCACCAGATGTTGTACAGGTGTGAAGAGGGAATGGGGGCATCAGATACTGATTATATGGGTCTAGGCTTGCTGGAGGGAACCAGTTGGGGACCGGATCTGTGATGACTGCACTACCAATAAGAGCATTTATCTGGATCGGATAGCTCAGGTCTACTCTTCTCTGCTTGACACAATAATTGGTTATACAATATAACTTTACATAACTAGTTATACCGTATGAAATTTTCAGACAGAATCAATGAACTCAACAATACTATACTGCTACTAACCCTATAACAATAGCGCTATATATTTGTCTAGGATAACCAGAATGACAAATAAAAATGTCTGTACATAGCAACATGATAAACCCCTAAATATATTTCTACCCCACGTTCCCTATTTTTCTTAGAATAGAGGTGTCCAATATATTTACTGCAGTAAAGTTCAGTAATGTATTTAAAAGTGGTGCACATATGGGGTTGCTAGGAATTTTCTAATGTAATTACTTAGGAGGCTAAATGCTGATGAGCAATATTCTGCAGATTGTTGCCTGGGATGTATTATGTGTGATAGTGAAAAGCCCTCCTGGGGAGGCTTTAAGTCTTTAGGATGCCTGGCTCCTTATGTGGCTTAATGAGTCACTTATTAGAGGCAAAACATCATCTTTCATGGATAAACATCATCATTCCTGGACAAAAGTCCATGGAAGATAATGTTTCTCCATGAAAGATGATGTTTTGCCTCTTTCTGAGACCTGTTTTTTTGGCGGGAAAATTTGAACCTATCCGAGCCTTCACATCCCTAATATATATACATACACAGAAGCTTTGTCCCTTCTGCTCCATGGTAGGTTTCCGTCCTCCCTGAGCTCACCTTAGGAAACCTGCATTATGGTTTGACAGGTGTACCGCCCAGTCAAACTCCCCACCTGCCACTGTATATATATATATACATGTACATATATATATATATATATATATATATATATATATGCACATATATGGAAGTTCCTCATTGGAAACCATGTGTTTGTATATAGTGTAACATAGACTGAAATAGTCTGAAAATTGTTATGAAAGTGTCTAAAGTTAGATCATGACAAAGCCAAACAGTTGGCCAAGGGAAACAACCTGGACTTGACAATGGAAGACAGTGTGTTTGCTCACCTGTAATGCCACCAGCTGTTAACAGGTTAAAAACTTTTTCCTTATATTTGGTTTTGAATTAAACTTTGAGTTAATGTCCCTTTCATAACTTACAATCCCCGCTCATAGTCTAAAGCTGGCATTTCAGAGCCGTTCGGCTTTTCTCTGTTACTTGTAATGTTTATATTCCTGTTTTATGAGTCTACATTACTATAACTTTATTAATATGTTGGAAACATTGCGATATGAAAAATGGACATATTAAACTTTACCTACAAAGCTGTGATGGAATTTTATATTTTTATTGCCTTCCATGAAATATGCACTATTGAGCTGGAGTTGCATTTATTATACACATGATGTTGTTAGGTGATAAATGCCAGTACAATGCATTAATGTCCTTTGCTGAAAATGAGTTATTTTGAAATATATGTAAGAACTTAGCCTTGTAAAATATAGTATTTGTAAATAAGTTTCTTAATGCATTTTACTGGTGGCTTGTTTCTTTTTAGTTACAGTAAAAAAAAAAATAATAATATTTAACTCTAGGAAAATTTGCACGTGCACAGAATGGGGGGTGCCAGATGGGGTTGGTGGTCATAATACTGACTCTCAAAGGTATGTAGCCTAACCCTAGCCTTTCCCACAGCCAAAACTAACTCTCCCCCCTGCAGCCTAAACCTAACCCTACCCAGTGCCTAACTCTTAACCCTCCCCCTAACCCTAATACTTACTTTCAGGATGCCGGCTGTCTGCATTCTGGTGCTGGGATTCCAGTGCTGGTATTCTGAACACCAGCATCCCGACCACTGGAAAGACATACAGTACATTCCCGACCACTGCAAAGACATACAGTACATTCCTGACCACTACAAAGTAGGGGTGTGCACCGGCCACTTTTCGTGTTTTGTGTTTTGGTTTTGGATCTGGATCTTTCTTCGTGTTTTGGATCTGGATTGGTTTTGCCAAAACCACCCTTCCGTGTTTTGGGTTCTGGGTTTTGTGTTTTGGATCTGTATTTTTTTTTTAAAAAGCATAAAAACAGCTAAAATCACAGAATTTGTTGGTTTCTCTGCTCCTATGCTATTATTAACCTCAATAACCTTAATTTCCACTCATTTCCAGTCTATTCTGAACACCTCACACCTCACAATAGTGTTTTCATGTCCAAAAGGTTGCACCGAGGTAGCTGGATGACTATGCTAAGCAACACGAGTGGGCGGCACAAACACGTGACCCATCTAGGAGTGACACTGCAGTGGCAGACAGGATGGCAGTTAGAAAAACTAGGCCCCAAACTGTACATAATGCAAAGAAAAAAAAGAAGTGCAAGATGGAATTGTCCTTGGGCCCTCCCACCCACCCTTATGTTGTATAAACAGGACATGCACACTTTAACAAATCAATCATTTCAGCGCCAGGGTCTGCCACACAACTGTGGCTGAAATGATTGGTTCGTTTGGGCCCCCACAAAACAAGCTGGAAATTAATGTGTCCCTGCACAAACTGGCTCTACGGAGGCAAGATGTCATCCTCATCCTCCTCATCCACCGATTCCTCACCCTCTTCAGTGTGTACATCCTCATCCTCACAAAGTATTAACTCGTCCCCACTTGAATCCACCACCACAGGTCCCTCTGTACCTTCTGTAGGCTGGTCTCCCTGGAAGAGCTGATAATTCATTTTGATGAACATCATCTTCTCCACATTCTGTGGAAGCAACCTCCTACGCCTTTCGCTGACAAGGTTCCCGGCTGCACTAAACACTCTTTCGGAGTACACACTGGAGGGGGGGCAACTCAGGTAAAATAGAGCCAGCTTGTACAGGGGCCTCCAAATTGCCTCTTTTTCCTGCCAGTACAGGTATGGACTGTCTGACATGCCTACTTGGATGCTGTCACCGATGTAATCCTCCACCATTCTGTCAATGGTGACAGTATCATATGCAGTGACAGTAGACATGTCAGAAATTGTTGCCAGGTCCTTCAGTCCAGACCAGATGTCCAAACTTGGTCCTGCCTGCCCTGCATCACCGCCAGCGGGTTGCTTAGGATACCTAAGTTTTTTCCTGGCAGCCCCAGTTGCGGGAGAAAATGAAGAAGGAGCCGTTGACGTGTCACGTTCCGCTTCAGCTGACAGTGTGTTCACCAGCAGGTCTTTGCACCTCTGCAGGCTTGTGTCGGCCGGAAAGAGAGACACCACATAGGCTTTAAACCTAGGATCAAGCACGGTGGCCAAAATGTAGTGGTCTGATTTCAACAGATTGACCACCCTGGAATCCTGGCAAAGCGAATGAAGGGCTTCATCCACAAGTCCCACATGCCGAGCGGAATCGCTCCGTCTTAGCTCCTCCTTCACTTTCTCCAGCTGCTTCTGCAAAAGCCTGATGAGGGGAATGACCTGACTCAAGCTGGCTGTGTCTGAACTGACTTCACGTGTGGCAAGTTCGAAGGGCTGGAGAACCTTGCACAACACGGAAATCATTCTCCACTGCGCTTGAGTCAGGTGCATACCCCCTCCTTTGCCTATGTCATAGGTGGATGTATAGGCTTGTATGGCCTTTTGCTGCTCCTCCATCCTCTGAAGCATATAGAGGGTTGAGTTCCACCGCGTCACAACCTCTTGCTTCAGGTGATGGCGGGGCAGGTTCAAGAGTGTTTGCTGGCGCTCCAGTCTTCGGCACGCAGTCGCTGAATGGCGAAAGTGGCCAGAAATTTTTCGGGCCACCCAAAGCGTCTCCTGCACGCCCCTGTCGCTTTTCAGAAAATTCTGCACCACCAAGTTTATTGTGTGAGCAAAACATGGGACGTGCTGGAATTTGCCCAGATGTAATGCCCGCACAATATTGGTGGCGTTGTCAGATATCACAAATCCCCAGGAGAGTCTAAGTGGGGTAAGCCACTGGGCGATGATTTCCCTCAGTTTCTCTAAGAGGTTGTCGGCGGTGTGCCTCTTACTGAAACCGGTGATACACAGCGTAGCCTGCCTTGTAACGAGCTGGCGTTTCTGAGATGCTGCTACTGGTGACGCTGCTGCTGTTGCTGCGTAAGGTGATACATCTACCCAGTGGGCTGTCACAGTCATATAGTCCTTAGTCTGCCCTGTTCCACTTGTCCACATGTCCGTGGTTAAGTGGACATTGTGTACAACGGCATTTTTCAGGACACTGAGGACACTTTTTCTGACGTTTCTGTACAGTCTCGGTATCGCCTGCCTAGTGAAGTGGAATCTAGACGGGATTTGGAACCGGGGACACACTACCTCCATCAATTGTCTAAATCCCACTGCACTAATGGCGGATACCGGACGCACGTCTAACACCAACATAGCAGTCAAGGCCTCAGTTATACGTTTTGCTTCAGGATGACTGCTGTCGTACTTCATCCTCCTCGCTAAGGACTGTTGGAGGGTCAATTGTTTAGTAAAAGTAGTGGTGTTCCTACTTCCTCTCTGGGATGATGAACGACTCCCAGCAGCAGCAACAGCAGCAGCGGCAGCAGTAGGCGTAGCAATGCAGGATCCTCCAGAGGAATCCCGGATAGGAGAGTCAGTCATGCCAGTGACATGGCCTGCAGGACTACTTCCGATCCTGACTAAGGAGGAAATTGACGAGGAGGGAGTTGATGGTGTGGTTTGCAGGCGCTTGGATACAACAGGACAACGGGATTTAGGTGTCCCTGGACTGCTTACGGTCTTAGCCAAAGTTTCTGAACTTGACAGTAACTTTTTATGAACGCGCTGCAGGTGCCGTATAAGGGAGGATGTTCCTAGGTGGTTGACGTCCCTACCCCTACTTATTTCACCTTTACATATGGTACATATGGCAAGACAGTTGTTGTCCGGATTTGGATAGAAATATTGCCAGACCAAAGAGGTGGAATGTTTGGTCTTCTGCCCAGGCATGACCGTGATGGGCTTTTTCATCCCACGGACAACAACTGTCTCCCCCGGAGCCTGATTTAAACAAACCACATCACCATCAGAATCCTCCTCGCCAACTTCCTCCTCAGCGCCAGCTACACCAGTATCCTCATCCTGTTGTACTTCAACAGTGACATCTTCAATTTGCATATCAGCAAGTGGACTGTGGGTGCTCCTTTCAGCACTTGCAGGGGGCGTGCAAATGGTGGAAAGAGCCACCTCTTCCCGTCCAGTGCTGGGAAGGTCAGGCATCGCAACCACCACCACACTTGGACTCTCCTTGGGGATTTGTGATATCTTCTTAGAAAGCACAGTTCTTCGCTGTGCTTTTGCCAGCTTAACTCTTTTGATTTTTTTAGTGGGAGGAGGGCTTCCATCGTCATGTGAAGCTGAACCACTAGTCATGAACATACTAGGGATCGACCTTAGCCGTTCCTTGCCACTCCGTGTCGTAAATGGCATATTGGCAAGTTTACGTTTCTCTTCAGCTGATTTAAATGTCTTTTTCAAGGTCATTTTCCTGAACTTTGCCATTTGGGATTGTATGTGCCCTCTACTATGACATTGGGCATCGGCCTTGGCAGACGACGTTGATGGCATGTTATCGTCTATGTCATGACTAGTGGCAGCAGCTTCAGCACTAGGAGGAAGTGGTTCTTGATCTTTCTCTATTTTATTTTTATCGGAGAAAGTTTGGTCCTCCATTTATGTTATATCGATTTGATATATACGTGCGGCTAAACACAGAAAATAATTTTTTTTTTGGTTTGGACTGGAGTGTACTTTGTGGGTTACAGCACCCTTTAACGGTCAAGCCAGCCGGCCCTTTACTTATGACACAGGCGCACTCTTGGCACTACTTTGTTGATGCACGTGCGGCTACTGCGCACACAATTCACAAACACAGAAAATAATTTTTTTTTGGTTTGGACTGGAGTGTACTTTCGGGGGTTACAGCACCCTTAACGGTCAAGCCAGCCGGCCCTTTACTTATGACACAGGCGCACGCTTGGCACTACTTTGTTGATGCACGTGCGGCTACTGCGCACACAATTCACAAACACAGAAAATAATTTTTTTTGGGTTTGGACTGGAGTGTACTTTCGGGGGTTACAGCACCCTTTAACGGTCAAGCCAGCCGGCCCTTTACTTATGACACAGGCGCACTCTTGGCACTACTTTGTTGATGCACGTGCGGCTACTGCGCACACAATTCACAAACACAGAAAATAATTTTTTTTTGGTTTGGACTGGAGTGTACTTTCGGGGGTTACAGCACCCTTAACGGTCAAGCCAGCCGGCCCTTTATTTATGACACAGGCGCACGCTTGGCACTACTTTGTTGATGCACGTGCGGCTACTGCGCACACAATTCACAAACACAGAAAATAATTTTTTTTTGGTTTGGACTGGAGTGTACTTTCGGGGGTTACAGCACCCTTTAACGGTCAAGCCAGCCGGCCCTTTACTTATGACACAGGCGCACGCTTGGCACTACTTTGTTGATGCACGTGCGGCTACTGCGCACACAATTCACAAACACAGAAAATAATTTTTTTTTGGTTTGGACTGGAGTGTACTTTCGGGGGTTACAGCACCCTTTAACGGTCAAGCCAGCCGGCCCTTTACTTATGACACGGGCGCACGCTTGGCACTACTTTGTTGATGCACGTGCGGCTACTGCGCACACAATTCACAAACACAGAAAATAATTTTTTTTTGGTTTGGACTGGAGTGTACTTTCGGGGGTTACAGCACCCTTTAACGGTCAAGCCAGCCGGCCCTTTACTTATGACACAGGCGCACGCTTGGCACTACTTTGTTGATGCACGTGCGGCTACTGCGCACACAATTCACAAACACAGAAAATAATTTTTTTTTGGTTTGGACTGGAGTGTACTTTCGGGGGTTACAGCACCCTTTAACGGTCAAGCCAGCCGGCCCTTTACTTATGACACGGGCGCACGCTTGGCACTACTTTGTTGATGCACGTGCGGCTACTGCGCACACAATTCACAAACACAGAAAATAATTTTTTTTTGGTTTGGACTGGAGTGTACTTTCGGGGGTTACAGCACCCTTTAACGGTCAAGCCAGCCGGCCCTTTACTTATGACACAGGCGCACGCTTGGCACTACTTTGTTGATGCACGTGCGGCTACTGCGCACACAATTCACAAACACAGAAAATAATTTTTTTTTGGTTTGGACTGGAGTGTACTTTCGGGGGTTACAGCACCCTTTAACGGTCAAGCCAGCCGGCCCTTTACTTATGACACAGGCGCACGCTTGGCACTACTTTGTTGATGCACGTGCGGCTACTGCGCACACAATTCACAAACACAGAAAATAATTTTTTTTTTGGTTTGGACTGGAGTGTACTTAGGGGGTTACAGCACCCTTTAACGGTCAAGCCAGCCGGCCCTTTACTTATGACACAGGCGCACGCTTGGCACTACTTTGTTGATGCACGTGCGGCTACTGCGCACACAATTCACAAACACAGAAAATAATTTTTTTGGGGTTTGGACTGGAGTGTACTTTCGGGGGTTACAGCACCCTTTAACGGTCAAGCCAGCCGGCCCTTTACTTATGACACAGGCGCACGCTTGGCACTACTTTGTTGATGCACGTGCGGCTACTGCGCACACAATTCACAAACACAGAAAATAATTTTTTTTTGGTTTGGACTGGAGTGTACTTTCGGGGGTTACAGCACCCTTTAACGGTCCAGCCAGCCGGCCCTTTATTTATGACACAGGCGCACGCTTGGCACTACTTTGTTGATGCACGTGCGGCTACTGCGCACACAATTCACAAACACAGAAAATAATTTTTTTTTTGGTTTGGACTGGAGTGTACTTTCGGGGGTTACAGCACCCTTAACGGTCAAGCCAGCCGGCCCTTTACTTATGACACAGGTGCACGCTTGGCACTACTTTGTTGATGCACGTGCGGCTACTGCGCACACAATTCACAAACACAGAAAATAATTTTTTTTTTGGTTTGGACTGGAGTGTACTTTCGGGGGTTACAGCACCCTTAACGGTCAAGCCAGCCGGCCCTTTACTTATGACACAGGCGCACGCTTGGCACTACTTTGTTGATGCACGTGCGGCTACTGCGCACACAATTCACAAACACAGAAAATTATTTTTTTTTTGGTTTGGACTGGAGTGTACTTTCGGGGGTTACAGCACCCTTAACAGTCAAGCCAGCCGGCCCTTTACTTATGACACAGGCGCACGCTTGGCACTACTTTGTTGATGCACGTGCGGCTACTGCGCACACAATTCACAAACACAGAAAATAATTTTTTTTTGGTTTGGACTGGAGTGTACTTTCGGGGGTTACAGCACCCTTTAACGGTCAAGCCAGCCGGCCCTTTACTTATGACACAGGCGCACGCTTGGCACTACTTTGTTGATGCACGTGCGGCTACTGCGCACACAATTCACAAACACAGAAAATATATTATTTTTTTAGCACTTGGGGGGAGCACCCCTGATGGACAGAGCACCCCCTGGACAACACTACAGCACTCCTTTAGGACTGGGACACTGCACAGGACTTTGGAGTGGACACAGCCCCTATGGAGAACTGACTGCACAACACAGTCCAGCCAGCCCCTATGGACTTTGAAGTAGTGGACACAGCCCCTATTAACAACAGCAGCACAACACAGCCAGCCCCTATGGACTTTGAAGTAGTGGACAACAGCAGCACTACACTACACTACACTACACAGCCCTAACTCCCACCCTCCCTCTTCACTGTCCACAGCCGAGTGAGAAAATGGCGCCGACGCGGGTACCTTATATAGGATCCAAAACCCGCGAGACTCGGAAGGCGGGATGATGACGTTTTGCCTCGATTTCAGATCCGAGTCAGGTGGGAAAAGTCGAGCCTGACTCGGATCGGACTCGGATCGGGGGGGCTCGGGGGGGTTCGGATTTCAGAAATCCGAACCCGCTCACCCCTACTACAAAGACATACCGTACATTCCTGACCACTACAAAGACATACAGTACATTCCCGACCACTACAAAGACATACATTCCCGACCACTGCAAAGACATACAGTACATTCCCGACCACTACAAAGACATACAGTACATTCCCGACCACTGCAAAGACATACATTCCTGACCACTACAAAGACATACAGTACATTCCCGACCACTACAAAGACATACATTCCCGACCACTGCAAAGACATACAGTACATTCCCGACCACTACAAAGACATACAGTACATTCCTGACCAAAGACATACATTCCTGACCACTACAAAGACATACAGTACATTTACGACCACTACAAAGACATACATTCCCATCAGATGAACACCTTTAAACACCATGCTGTAGTGGTAGTAAACACAGGTATCACAATACTTGATACGCCAGTGTAGGTGTAAATAAAATAAAATAAATTATGAATTAACATAATGAATAGTTCTTTATGATCAATCTGAAAATCAATAGGTATGTGAAAAGTTCTTTCATTTTTAGATCTTTGGGAGGCAATCAGTGGCATGCTCAGGAGCCAGTAAAGGGAGTATAGCAACATACCCCTATACCAAGGCATGGAATATTCTCTGCCCCCCCATTCTGGTCATAGACTACTCACTCAGACTGCCTTACAAAGGCTGATGGAGGAGGCAATATTAGAATTATATTAGGACCTGTATATATTTTAACTTTGGCAAGATTGTGGATTTAGTCTTGGGCAATCTCATCAATAAGCATGGCACAAACCCAGTCTCATGTTGAGTACTCCAAAAAGTATATCCATCAGAACCTGGCAATGGTCTGCAGCTACTCGAATTTCTGCTCATTACGGTATTGAAATTTCGCATGTATTTGAGCACACCTCTATGGGGTGCAAGCTGAAAAGATTTCTCTTCACAGCCAATCTGTGATGCAGTAATTTACACCTGATTGTCCCTAATACATACCAGCTTCTCACAGCAGCATTAGCCAGAACAGTCTACATTACCATTAGTATTGTGCTTGGATTCATGCTGTTTGTTCCAACTCTGCTAACCTCTGCCATGGATTTCAGCCTACGTCCCTGGGATCCTACTTTCCCTATTTCCAGTTCCTTGGTCCAACTATCAACCTTCATTAGATATAATAATGGGGCTGATTTTAATTTGGGTGCAAAGCAAACAAGCAAATAACTTTGCACCTTGGTAAAACCATGTTGCACTGCAGGTGGGTCAGATGTAAAATGATCGTAGATATAGATATGAGAGGGGTGTATCCAAACTCAAATATAAATTGCAGTGTAAAAACAAAGCTTTCCAGCATTTGTGGGCTACAAGCAAAAGCAGCCAGTATTATCCCTGCATGGAAAAACAATAAATGTATGTGCACCCACTGTATTACCACATGGTTTGACCAGGTGAAAAATGAAAAGCTACAAAGTTATCTGCATTCAGTATTTATACATTTCATCTGGTTTAGAGACTTCAGTTTGCAAGTCTCAGTCTCAAAGATTTTTAGTGACTATCTTGTTTCATACTTGTCCACTTTAAAATTTTCCTCTCCAGGTGAGTTTATGGAGGGGAGATGCAGGTGAACACTGTGGAGGAAATGGGTGAGGGGATTTCATGTCATAAGACCCCACTGAGAATTGTGTAATCGTTCACCACCATCCCCATCTCACTTATTTTACTAGGAAGTGGGCAGGTTGTGGGAGGGTGTCACTGTCATGAGATTGTGAAACTTTACTTTTTTCCAGGGGGCTCCAGAAGTTTTGTAAAGTATATACTGTACACCTGTATTTATGCTTCATCTTTTCAAGTTACAATTTCAGCTATATTTTGCCAATCCATTACCTTTGTTTCTTTGCTCAGCTCCAACAGTTCCTGCTATTTGGTATCACTTGCACCTTGACTACTGATCTGCTGACTTGGACTTTGTCTGTGATATTATATATGTTTCAGATACTTGCTACAGTTTCTATGGCTATTTGTGCTTTTGCCTGCTCCTGTGTTTATCAAATGACAAAATAGTTTCAGTGCATCTCCAGTACAGTGTAAAAAGTAAACAAGGTAGCATTGATTACCAAAAACAAATCTGAGTATCATGACATAGAATGATATATACTTTTTCTAGCTATCTGATAAAATCATATATCAATGACAAAGACTATGTATATTAAAAAAAATCACAATAGTGTATTGCCCTGGGGATAATATAAATGGTATACAATCAGGAAGCCGGCTGCTGGATTCCCAGCAGCCGGCTTTTCGACTGCTTTATCCCGCCGTGGGATAAATGACCAGCATCTATATGTAGACGCTGCTCATTTTCCCGATGCCGGGAGACAGGCGCCCGGCATCCTGATCGAACGGAATGCCGGGCGCCGTGAGCGGACAGCCACGGGCGGAAAGGGTTAGGTTTAGGGCACCCAGGGGGGACTTAGGGTTAGGCACCCCCCTGGGAGGGTTAGGGTTAGGCACCCGCAGGGGGGACTTAGGGTTAGGCACCCCCCGGGGGACTTAGGTTTTGGCAGTGGGGAAAGGGGGGTGGTTAGGGTTAGGCACTTAGAGGGGGGATTAGGGTTAGGCACCACTAAGGAGGGATAGGGTTAGGGGGGTTAGTTTAGGTTAGTAGATACCTTACCACGATCGGGATTTCCAGCGCTGTCGGGCTTCTGCTGTTTTGTCGGGCTGCCGCTGCCAGGATTCAAACTCCCGGCCATGCGGAAGCCAGGATATCATACCGATTCCATATAAACACCTCAGTTTGGAGAAAAAAAGAAAAAGGTGATATTTTTGTCAAGAATTTGCTGATATTTTTAATTCCAAGTGCAATATCCCATACTACCTTCACAGTGGATATGAAATAAATATCCTTACTTGAAATAAGAGCTTTAAAGACTTAACAGCATTTCTTTGATATTCATGTACCTGACTTTCATAAAGTAGAATGCCTCATGGTACTGTACCTTTAAAATGAATAAAAAAATAGAGACACACTGTTTTCCCATACAATGATTGCTTTAATATACAGATTTAAACTTACATTTTAAATTAAATAAAAGCATATAAATACACTTTAAATGTGGTTGGATCACCTATCAGAACTGAAAAATATGTTAGCACATAACATCCAGAATAACAAATGGATTTTTTTCAGTTCTTTCTATTAAAATGTCACTCTGCCATTCCGCATCCCATCCACCAAAGTTCATCACTTAACATCTTGACGTATTTTGATATAATAATCTTTCTGAAGAGACAGATAAGTGGAATCACAGGTTCCATTGATGGCACCGCTGACGTAGGTAATTCAGTAGTGCCGCTGGGAAGCTTCTCCTGTAATGGAAGACATTCCAGCCCCTCTTAGTTTGTGTTTTGTACATTCCACTTTGCTGGCCCAGAAGTGGGATGGATGATTGCATTTCATTTGCTTTCCACCCATTTTTCCCAGTGCCAGAAGTGTGTGTTTTATGCTTTCCACTACATAGGTCCAGAACTGGAATATTATATTAAAACATCCAAAAGTTTTACATAATATAACATAAAAGTACTGTACATACAGTACATGTTTCTCTGTTTAACATCATTACTCCAGTGGATCTATTCACAGCTACTGGTCCACTATTGCATTGTTTATTCAGTGAAAAATAAAGAATCTCACCCTTAACCCATTATGCCCTGGTGACACATTCCTTTTAGAGGCTTTATGTATGAGTGTGAAAAGTCACATGACAATAATTTATTTAATAAGTTTTTTTTTTAGTAAAGTATGTTTTTTGAAAGCTACAGTACCAACTTTACTACCACATATAGGAACTGTTGTTCCCAGAGGATTATTGGTGTCTATTGATGTGCAATCTCTATTTTACTTTAATAAAGAATTAAGAGAGCTTTTATAAAGACCATATCCCACACTATGTACAATTTAAAAAAAAGTGTTTTGTGATTTAATGCTTTTTATCCCTCAACATAATAACTATACAGTTTTAGACTATTTTATCTTTTTTATTTTTCATTTTTCTCAAGAAAAGCCATGGGTACTATTTTAGCACCTAGGGGTACATTTAATGAAGTGAGAGTTTTTAGAAGTAATAATAATAATAATAATAATAATTTTATTTATATAGCGCTTTTCTCCTAAATGACTCAAAGTGCTTTACATTTACAGTACAAAATACAAAATAAGCTTAAACAAGGGATATTAGTGAAATTCTTGGGTGAATAGGTGAGTCTTGAGTCTATTTTTGAAGGATTCTAGAGTGGAGGCCTCTCGAACTGTGCGGGGAAGTGAGTTCCAAAAGGATGGAGCCACAAAACTGAAAGCTCGACCCCCAGACAAATTCCGTGAGATTCTAGGTACTGTTAATAGTCCTTCATCAACGGATCGCAGTAATCGAGTGGGACAGTAAGGAATCAGAAGCTGCTTTAGGTACCTTGGGCGATGGTCATGTAGTGCTTTGTAAGTTATTAATCCAATCTTGAAAGCAATTCACCATCTGACAGGCAGCCATTGAAGGGAGTAGAGAATGGGTGTTATGTGGCTGGAATGGGGCTGGTTGGTTAATAGCCTGGCAGCTGCATTTTGTACCATCTGCAAGTGGTGTAATTCTTTTGCTGGGAGACCGAGGTAGAGGGCGTTGCAGTAGTCTAGGCATGATGATATAAATGCATGTATGTCATCATATAAATATTTGTTGGGAGCCAATTAACCTACCAGTATATTTTTAGAGTGTGGGAGGAAACTGGTGTACCTGGAGGAAAGCGCCACAGGCACAGGGAGAATGTACAAACTCCACACAGTTAATGGCAATTGGCTAGACTGTACATTACATAGCGATCTGTTATCTGGGTTATAATCTATAGGTCTGTAGAGCCCATATAGGAATATTAATATGATATAATTCTGGGGACAAGTAGTCTGGGTTGTTTTTTCTAATATTCCATTTGTGACCAATATAAGGGCTGTTTCTGAGTTGGGGTCATCTACAATTGATTTTCTGTGTGGCTGCATATGTATATACATTCTCTAATCTGCCTTGGTGTGTCAGATGTAAGTGCAACTGAATGAGCTAAGCCTACCCCACCTGCTGTGATGACAGCCATGGACACATACATCAACATTAGGATTAAAATCTCCCCTCGGTTGGTGTAAAGTATTCCTGAAAAGGAGTTGGGTTACTGGTTGACTGCTACAAAGACACTCCCATGAAAGTACTATGGAAATGAGCTTTACCATGTGACTCAGTACTTCTCACTATCTTGGACAAAGATGCATGCACAGTAAGGAATAAATTGCAAATTTTGTGCATGTACTCTGTAGCATCTGACTCAGAATAAGCCGCATCATTGGTTGTTTAAACATGCCATTGTAACATACAAGGTTTTTTTTTGCAAAGACCATTTTAAAACAGCAATCACTTACTGTACCTGCATATTCCTTTTAGGTTAGCACCAGACTGAAAATTTAAACCATGCTTCCTGAAGCTCATCCATTTCTGTAGTATACTACAAAAATGTTCATTGGTCACCACTTAAATATGGCTTTAAAGATGGGTGTGAGCAGAAGGACCAATAAAAAGCTGCAATTATTCTTCTGTCTTCTTATTGGTCTGTGCAGTCCCACCTTCTCCCCATCAACCATGTCCATGGCTTTAGGCAGTGCAGAGATACATATAATAGTGTCCCAGGAAAAAGTATGGCATGTAGTAACCCCAGAGCTCTGGTGAGGGGAGCAGTTAGTAAAGGCAGTTTCTCACATCTCCAAAATAATTACTAAAAAGTAATTAATTTGGAGTAATTGTCCTCCAAGCTAAGTAACCACAATGTCAGAGTTATCTAATTATTTGCTAAAAGAAAAATGATTAAAAATATTTCCATTATAATAATTTTATTGGGGATAAAAAAAATCGGTACTGGGTATTTGAACATTGTTCATTTTAATTATTCTCACTTATTTCATTCTATTCATTTTCATTTTAGTTGTAGAACAGAATGCTCGTTCTTAAATATTGAAGTGAAATGCATTTTAAACATCTGTAATTTTAGTGTTTTTTCCACATGTATGATTAAATGTAAATTGCAATGCCGACAGAAACAGGGTTTAACATAAATGTAGGTCTCTTTGATGCACATGTATAAAAGTTTTATAAATATAGAGAAGTGAAAGCTTTCTGCGTTAATTAGAATAGGATTCTAGAGCAAACATTTTTTTTTTATATTACACATACGTAATGAGCAGAAAAGAAATTATAGAACTGGATTAAAAAATTGAAGGGGAAAAAGCTATTTAAATAAATTATTTTTTTAACATTTGTTATTTTTTTATGTTAGGATTTCCTTAAAGTACAAGTAAAAGCAGTAGAATATCATGGCTGCAACTATTTTAACTGCTATTTTTATATTCAGTGTGTAGCATATAAATAAAAAATATACCTTGCAAATCAGATCAATCTCACTTGTATGTTTTGAAAGAACAATAGATATTAAATGTTTATAAATTTCCTGGTATCCCTAGGTCCAGTCCTGCAATGCACCTGCCACCTCCACATTAATTTATGGCATCCTTGAAAGGCTAATTACCCGTTATGCAGTGCTCAGGCTATTCAACTACAGCCTGCGGCAGCCACTTGTAGTAGATATCTGTTAACATCCTCCTGAGATTGGATCAGAACTCAGCATTAAATGGGGCTTTCTGCAATTATCACAACAGCCATGAATGTGTTAACCCATAGCTCCTGATACTTATCTCAGAATCTATGGGTTAATGCACATTAGTGGCAGATTTAAAGCACAAGGAAAAGGGCTTTTAATTGAATAGCCTAGGGCATAACATTCTGAGGTTTTCACCATTTTCCGCCTGCAGTAAATTAACTAGGCTAATTGAATTCGGCCCTAAGCAATTTTGGACACAGCTACAGTACGATGCATATAAAATTAAAAAACAAGTACAAAAGTATGCAAATCATTACCCCCTGGCAGAGTGTCATGCCATATATTCTCACACCATATGATGAAAAAGTGTTAGGTGTATTATTACTCCAACCCAGACAACATTAGTCAAGTAGCCTTGTAGATACCTAATCCTGATTATGTAATTTGCTGTGAGCATAGCCTTAAATAAAACAATTCTGTAAAAAAAATAAAAAAATCACGAAAAACCATGTATGACAGTCAACATCCTGTTGCACAGCGGATCACTAAACTCATGACTGCTATGTTACCAATGCATCAGGTTGTAGCAGATTAGTTGAGGTCATGTGTCCACACTACCAATTCCATCTCAATTCCATTTTTCCTTAACAGCAATTCCCCAGGTGAACTGGGAGGTTAAAGACATAGTGATTCATTGATCTCATTCCCTAGAAAATGCTATATGTGGATAAGCACTCAAACAAAAATGACAAGAAACATAGGTGTAGCAAGCACTGTTTTAGACATATGTCAACTTCTATAATATACATCTTTATTCATTCATGTACTATCTATTATAACAGATTATATTATAACATGAGTCTTAATGTACAAAATATGTCATTTTAACTGCTGAATTAAAATTAAAATGTAGGTCAGGAAATATTTAAATTCACTACAAGTAGGGAATATGGACTACAAGTGATCTGAAATTAATGCTTATTTTTTTTATTGGGAAATAAACTATACAGTCAATAGCTCTGATGCCCAATCTGACATAATGAGTTTTGTTAATTGCCATAGTCAACTAATGCACGCTGCCTTTCATGCCAAGTGATTACTTCCACCCACTCCCGCCTCCAAGATTTTGCCTGTGCTGCTCCCCTCCTTTGGAACTCTCTCCCTCTCCCCATCAGACTCTCGGCCTCTCTACAATCATTCAAACGGACTCTCAAGACCCACTATTTCATCATAGCCTTCTAGCTCTCATCCAAACTTGCTGCTACATGTTCCTTCCTTCCTGTCTGCACCATCTGTGTCACACCTGTTTGTCTGCCCCTCCCTTTTACAATGTAAGCTCTTAAGAGCAGGGCCCCCTACCCTCTTGTGTTTCTTCCTACTTTACATTCATCTACTTCTTACTCACCACTAGGACACCTAACACTTGGTTGCTTATGCTCTGCTGCTTATGTGGGTGTTATAGTTGCTCATGTAGCAATGTATATTGTCCTTGTCCTGCATTGGATTGTATTGTATTGTAGTTTATTGTATTGCACTGTAAGTCACTGGTCACCTATTTGTTTATGTACTTTGTAAGGCACTGCGGAACACTTGTGGTGCCATATAAATAAATGATAATAATAATAATAATAATAATAGTTTTACAGTACAGTAGCTTAACCACAAACCAGATCTGATTGATTAAGGTACTTCATAAATATACTTTCCTCTGCACTCTTTGCCATGCGCCTTGACAAAGATCACTCGGTAGAAACGCGTTGGTAATTGAGAGCTTCAGAAGGTTTTTCTTTAGTCCCTGTTGGGAGTTTCTAACACAGACATCACAGACCTCTATTTCGGAAATTTACATCTTTATTGGTTCTTAACTGCTGTCTTTAATTTGGATTATGCTAGGGAGACTTGCATCAATTTTTATGTTTTATTTGATATGCCATAATATTATTGTAAAGCCAATAAGACTTTTGAAGATTTGCTTTATAATTTTATTAAAGTAATAATACATGATGTTTGGCCTCCTTGTTGTTTGTTTCTTCCCCTCTCCACACGTATGTTAAAGCTGCCGTAATTAGAAGTTTAGACGGTGAGGCTGAAGTACTTAGTGTCTGCAATTGGGGAGTGAACACGATCATGTCTGGCTCTCAGTCAAGCATTGATTAGAAGGATATCCTATTTAACTGTAATCTACATGGAAATCTCCTAAGAATCAACTGTGATGACATTTAATCTTGTATATCAAGTTGTGCTCTACAATCTGGAGATAAGAAAATGGGAACATTAAAGACCCTCTTTTTCTTTCTGTGCTATGTGGACATAGCCTATCTTTAGATTTGTAGCATCTGGAAGATGAACTACTAATGCACACTATTTTCTCTCTTATCGGAAATAGGTTTTCTAACATTTTCATTGGGAATAGCGTGCAACCACTTAGTTTTATTTGCAATTCTAGTAATGTTTTATTCTGATCTATTTTAATTATTTAAGGGAGAAGTGCTGGATTGATTTCATACATGTCCAGACCCTTTTTCTGTCTACTAAAAAGAGGCTGTATCTGTAAACATTTTATTACTGTATATATGAGAAAAAAAATCCATTTCGGAACAATAGAAATATTGACAGCTTGAGTCATTATTTCAGTGCTAAAGAAACAGCTACTGTATACTGACATCAGCAGATTTTACACAGTATCTGCCATCTAAAAGAAATATGTTTTTATTTTTTGTAAATCAATTTTAAACAAATACATTTGTCTTATCCTCACCATAATATCCAAACAGGAGTTTACAGTAAATAATTTGTTTTATAATTTACTTACGAAGATTGTATTTGTCTGGCTCATGGTTGCTTTGTTTTACCAATGTCTTTTCAATACAGAAGATGAACTAGAGAACATTTATTGATACTCAGAGAAAAATCTTTATTTTTCATTAGAGATATTATTAGAATTTGTTTCAAACTCACACAGAGCTTTCTATACCTACTGCATCATGGGTGTTGTCCTTATTGTGTTTGGTTGTCGTTTGCTATTTGTAGGTGTATTATAGCTGCATTGTGCATCTGGTCAGGCTTAAAAGAACAGCCAAATATATTGACACCTCATATTTCAATCCACTTTGTATTTGTAGAATGGTGGAGGATTACTGTAATGTTAATGTTGAAATTAGCATTTCAGTCCCATTGAATTCTAGGAAGAAAAAAAAGGCAATTTTTAGTCCCTTATGCAAACTAGATATGTTATATTTAAACTAGATATGTTATATTTAAACTGACCATTCTCTCTAAAAGAATGTTTTGCACAGTAGGAAAAATTGTGAGCCATCATCTAAGAAAGTTGCAGTACTATCAATATTTATTGAAAAACTGGTGTTCATCAAAATGAACTGAAAACTGTATAAGTATTACATTACCTAACAGAGTCTCAAATGTTGGATTCCAGTGGGAATGTGCTATTATTGTGTGGTGATGATATTGACATTGAAATGAGGATGATGAGGATGAATGACATTGTTAACACTGGGAAAGATGTCACTGTAACTCTAAAGCCCATTACTAACTTGTTCAAATCCCTATTTATTCCACAGTTCTGCAAGCAACAGCCAAAATGTTCTCTTTTATGGAGGCTCAAACAAAACAAACAAACCATGCACCAACAAAGGGCCATTAAAATGGTTGGCTTGTTAAATTGTGCATATCCATTTAATTTGCCATATAATAGTGGGTGGCTATTTTACATTATGTGTTTGGCCACCTTATTTGTCTTATTTTCTAAAATGAGCACTTCACCTCTGCTATCCCTCTATCTGCATGCCACACATTTTGTTGCATATTGTAATCAAACTAAAAAACACCCATTGTCTCCCCCAAACTATTTCAATTTTGTCTTTTGGCCAGCTTGTTATTGTACTATATCTTCTTATTGAAAATTAGAACTCTGCTGCTGCTATCCCTACTTTATGTCTTCATGCATCAAATGTTGCTATTCAGTGTAGTGAAAAAATGAAAGATGGCAATTGTCTTTCTTAAACCATTTCACTTGTGGGCTTTGGCTTGCCAAGTTGTATCTTCTGTTTTAAATTGAGAACTCTGTCGCTGCTATCTAGTTACATGTCCATCGTATTTCTATTAAACATAAACAATTATCTCTCTGAAAACATTTCACTTCTGGGCTTTGGTTGACTATCTTGTAGTTTTTTACTGTATCCTCTTTTTTATATATAAATTGAGCATTCTGCCACTACTATCCCTTTTATATGTCACTTATGATGCTGTTAAACATAATATAAATGTAATTTCCAAATTGTCTTTCTCAAACCATTGTAGTTGGTGACAGCATTATCTGTAAGTTGAGAACTCTAGCCACTGCAATTCCTCTGCATGTTACTCATATGTCTGTGAAACTAAATAAAAAAATTCAAATAACTTTATTTTTATGTAAATCATCAGGCCCCGTCCCCCGTCGCCACCCTCCTGCTTCTCTTCCCCGGGCTTCTCCCAGGAAGAGAAAAAAAAAGGTAGGCAAGTATGCTGTAAATTAATGTTTATGATATAAATACCAATGTAGGAACAAAAACAAAATTAAATGATTTTACCTGTTTTGACCATTTTGACCATTGAGAGTGGAAAATCAAAAAAAAAAAACAAAGATGGATTTAGAAATAAAATCAAAAACAATACCAACACAAAATTCATGGATGTTTGCACATCTCTTATTTTGACTATTACGATATACTTAGTATTAACAAAATTACAAGAAGCTATAGAAATTTTGCAGAAATCTGACCAATATAAATAGCAAGTTGGCTGGATTAAATATAGTGACTAGTAAACAATGCTGTGTAATGTCTAGTGGTTCTTATACTATACACTGCTGGCAATTAGTTTATAATATTGAACCCATTACTGGGTGTGATCTATAACGCTAAGCCCAGACTAGTCTTCTGTATACAAATCTTTGACCATTCTGGTACAGTAGCTAGTACACAATGCTGAGTTCTCATTATACCCTTGTTTATTCTCACTACTGTGGCTTCATGCTATCTTTTCTTGTCTTAGCTCTAAACCATTAATAGATACTGTCAGCATGAGGATTTCTCAGCCCTAAACACTGTTGAAAACTCTGGCTGCTGGGCACAACAGTGAACTCTAATGCTGCTGAGATGTCAAGATATGTTCAGCTCAATAACCATAGCATTTGCAACAGATGTATGTCAAGCAAGTAAGTATGTACACTTACACCCAATGGTAGTGCACAGATGTGACTTGACAGTGTTATCATTAAATGTTAAAGTCATGTTACCCTATAGCTACACAATATAATCATGTAATAACTTGTCATATACAAAATAAATACAATATTGTCTTGATTATTATTAATAAATGCCAAAGATGTATTTTCAATATAAAATATAAGTTAATACAAACATAGTATCCAAATACAAATTAAATACATCTTAATGTATGCAGTAGTTCAAATGGAAATGCCAAGTACTGCAAATAGATGGTTGCAACATGATATTATATAGCTTCAACGCCAATTTCAGTATTAAAAAAAATGGGTGCCCGTGTGTTCTGCACACCCTGCACCATTATAAATACGCCCCTGGACATAACTCAGTGATATGAGAGAAGCTATATACAGATGAATACAAGCACATTTTTGTTCTACGTAAGCTGTACTGACAAGTGTATCTTACTGTAGGTTAAAAAAAAATTGATACATCTTACTCTAAGGGGGCTTGCTACTCTCTACAGGCCTAAAAGTGAATAGATATCGTACCTCCCAAGACACATTTAAATGATAACAAAATGGCAAATTTGAAATAGCCAAGATTTCCCTGTGCTTGAATCTAAAAGCATATTCTGTGTCTGTAGAGCCTTTAGCTAATATAAAACTGGACAAATCTGAAGTTTAAAAGAAAACTGATCTACAAGAACTTTCACAGTTTTCATCTCAGAAGTCTTGAAACTTTCCCAATTTCTCTCTCCCTGCCTTCAGGAGAGAAAACATACTGTAATTACGTAGAAGCAATACTGAGTTATAGACATTTACTGAAAACATATATAATAAATACGAAGCTTGCTGCATTGCTGTTCTGAACATTTGACTGAGAAAAGTCAGTAAACCTGTTAATGGGGTCTCACATCCTCCCACGGCTATGAATAGATACATCATGCAATGCAAAATGTAATGTTATGTGCTTTTAATACAGAGTACAGCTTGAAGCAGCTAGAAAAGCACTTGAAGAGTGCAGCACATCAATGGTTTTCTTTTGTTTTGCAGACACTCCTCTTGTGCCTCAGTTTTGGACTTGGTGACTGCAGGGGATCTATTATATTAGGGAATTCTGTGGCTCAGTGTCCTTTTAACATTTTCTATACCATATATAGAGTACATTAATGTAAAAATCTAAGTATCTGTGGATAAGTGCGTAATAATGAATGCAAGCATGACTGTAAATAGTTGACTTTGTTAGTGGCTATCGGACTGAAGCAGAGCAGAGTACAAGTCGGACCAAATTAGTCCCTCATTGCCTGACTGGTACTAAATTATTATTATTATTATTATTATTATTATTATTATTATTATTATTATTATTATTATTATTACTGGGCAACACACACAGTGTTATGGTTAGCTTTACTGCCTCACAGCACTGCGGTTGCGGGTTCAATTCCCACCAAGGCCCTAACTGTGTGGAGTTTGTATATGCTCCCCGTGCCTGAGTGGGTTTCCTCTGAGTGCTCTGGTTTCCTCCCACACTCCAAAAATATACAGGTATGATCAGTAGCTCCCAAAAAATAACCCTAACATGTAGGTGTGTGAGTATGTGATAAGGAATATAGATTGAAAGCTCCCCTGGGGCAGGGACTGATGTGAATGGCCAGATATTCTCTGCGGAATATGTGTGTTCTATATAAATAACTGGTAATAAATAAATAATTATTAGTTATTTATAAAGCACATACATATTACGTAATGATTTTCCAGAGAATATTTGTCCATTTACATCAGTCCCTGACCCAGTGGATCTAACAATCATTATTCCTTACCACATGCTCACACACTTAGACACTAGAGTTAGTTCTTTTGTTGGGAGCCAATTAGTCTACCAATATATTTTTGGGTTGTGGGAGGATGCAGGAACACCTGGGGGAAACCAACGCAAGCACAGTGAGATCATACAAACTCCACACAGTAAGGGCCATAGTAGGAATCTAACAATCTCAGGGCCTGATTCAGACCCACTCGCGAGCGCTGAGCGCTCGCAAGCGGGTCGATGGTGCCCTAGTGTGCATGTTCATGACGGAGGGAGCTCCGTCGTGCGCATGCGCAAGACCCGCATAGCGATGGCCAGGCCGCTCAAATTTTAGGTAGGAGGGCCCTGATTCAGAGTGTCCAGCTCTGAATCAGGCCCTCAGTGCTGTGAGGTAGTAATGCTAACCATGACACCATCTTGGCTGCCCACACCATCTCCCCTATCTATACCTTTGGTTTCTGTCATCACTACCATGCCACACAGGGTCATAACTAGGGTAGTGCGACCAGTACCATGGCACAGGGCACTGCAAGGCAGGGGGCACTTTTTGGGCCTGTCAATTTTCTTGTTTATTATCATTCTTTCTTGTATCTTGCTCTTCTTTTATCCCCAGCATCTCCTGGCTGCCCCAGGAGTACCCATATCTCTTCCCTGGCCCTTCCCCATGAAGCCATGGCCCTTTTTCAAATGCACTATCTTATGTCCCTATTTAAAAAATGGATGGGGGGCCGCCAATGTTCTCTCTGGCACAGGGCACCAAAAAGTCTAGTTACGGCTCTGAAACTTTGGCAGCAGTCCTATCTAAAGTTTGATCACAGACAAAAATACCTGTACGCTCACAATTCTGCACAGCCTGCCATTTTGTTGACATGCAGTCTCTCTCCTGAGCCAATGAGATAGGGCGCCTATGAGATAGGGCGCAGTTACTGGCCTAACACATACCTTCAGCCGTAAGTTGAGATGTGACTGTGGATGGGAACAGTTCTTTATCACCCACTGTTTCATTCGCTTGGCTTCAGAGCATGTTTATTTAAAAAATGCACAAGATAAACTCTACAAATGGTCTCGTGTTTGAGTTTTACATCAGCCCCTATGTGAGTATTATAGTGAATGGATGTCACAGATGACAAAACTATTTAATTCAATCTGGAGATAATATATTTAAACAAAAGACATTGCAATGCTATTCAGAAATATCAACATGCATGCATATAACTGCCAATGAAATTCTGGTAATATAATTAGACAAGGTGCCTGTTTTAGATTTGCATGTCAGCTATGAATAGATTGTTAAGTGTCAGTAACCTACATATGTGTCCTCATTGACTGTGGCTTCAGTCTCGCCAAACAGCCCCTCTCTGTCCTAGAGATTTAGCCATGCCGAGCATCTTTCTTGCTTAAAATGTGCATCTTATTCACTAGTGTGCACTGATCAATTTGATGGATGACTTTTGCATATCTGAGAATGAGTCCGAATCTGAGTACGAATTGGTAAAATGCAGCATGTGCGACTTTTTCTCACATCAAGTTCTGTTGTGCTTCATCTGCAACTTTCTATGTGTTTAAAATAAACTCCTAAGTGGTTAAAGTCACAGCCCTGAGTCTCTAGTACACAGTGAGTGGTGTCTCGCTGCATCTGCTATGCTAATAAGATGCAAGGTTTAAAGAAAAAGTTGTTACGCTGCACTTCTCGGTGCGGCTCAGTCTCGCCAGGTGTTTCACGCCGTATAGCTTATTGAGGGTAGGTTTATGAGGACACATGTATAACACTATTATTTCAATGATACTGCTATTAATAATAATAATCACCATAAACCTATACAGTATATATACATATATATATATATATATATATATATATATATATATATTATCATACAAACTCGGCACTCACATGCTTTTCAAACTGCAACTCCTTTGAACATAGGGAATGTTGGTTCCAAAATATTGCAATAATTTGTTAAGCTTGCCACCGCTTCATGGTTATTCCCATCTAGCCAGTCCCTACACTGATTCTCAGACAAATGAACTTGATCTGCCATCTTGGCCTCAAGCTTGCATACATTTTAAACAGAAGCGGTGGCCATCTTAACAAATTATTGCAATATTTTGGAACCAATAATCCCTATGTTCAAAGGAGTTGCAGTTTGAAAAGCATGTGAGTGCCGAGTTTGTATGATAATTTTTATGTAGATGGTGTGGTCACATACCAAGGACACCCCATATGGTCGAGTGCCGTGGATTGAGCCTGTCGTTTATTTAAATTTTGTGGTCACACTTGCTAGGGCACCCTGTTTTTCAAATGTAAGACAAACTTTTTTTCTTTTTCCAGGTGCTTATTAACTGATAGCCCTGGGTGTGGTCCTGTCTCTTTAAGGCAGGACCCAGTTTTCTGTTTAAAGTGTATGCAAGCTTGAGGCCAAGATGGCAGATCAAGTTCATTTGTCTGAGAATCAGTGTAGGGACTGGCTAGATGGGAATGACCATGAAGCGGTGGCCAGCTTAACAAATTCTTGCAATATTTTGGAACCAACATTCCCTATGTTCAAAGGAGTTGCAGTTTGAAAAGCATGTGAGTGCCGAGTTTGTATGATATTTTTTATGTAGATGGTGTGGTCACATACCATTGAGCCTGTCGTTTATATATATATATACAGTCAAGTCCATAAATATTGGGACATTGACTGAATTTTCATATTTTGGCCTCTATTCACCACCACAATGGCTTTGACATGAAACAAACAAGATGTGATTTAACTGCAGACTTTCAGATTTAATTTGAGGGTAATTACATCCAAATCAGGTGAACGGTGTAGGAATTACAATGGTTTCTATAGGTGCCTCCCACTTTTTAATGGGCCAAAAGTAATGGGACAAACTAAACAATCCTAAATCTAACTTTCACTATAATACTTTGTTGCAAATCCTTTGCAGGCAATTATAGCCTGAAGTCTGGAATGCATAGACATCACCAGACGCTGGGTTTCATCCCTGGTGATGCTCTGCCAGGCCTCTACTGCAAATGTCTTCAGTTCCTGCTTGTTCTTGGGGCATTTTCCCTTCAGTTTTGTCTTCCTCAAGTGAAATGCATGCTCAATCGAATTCAGGTCAGGGAATTGACTTGGCCATTGCATAACATTCCACTTTTTAGCCTTAAAAAACTCTTTGGTTGCTTTTGCAGTATGCTTTGGTTCATTGTCCATCTGCACTATGAAGCGCCGTCCAATGAGTTCTGAAGCATTTGACTGAATATGAGCATATAATATTGCCCAAAACACTTCAGAATTCATTCTGCTGCTTTTGTCAGCAGTTACATCATCAATAAATACAAGGGAACCAGTTCCATTGGCAGCCATACATGCCCACGCCATGACACTACCACCATCATGCTTCACTGATGAGGTGGTATGTTTTGGATCATGAGCAGTTCCTTTCCTTCTCCATACTCTTCTCTTCCCATCACTCTGGTACAAGTTGATCTTTGTCTCATCTGTCCATAGGATGTTGTTCCAGAACTGTAATGGCTTTTTTATATTTTGTTTGGCAAACTTTAATCTGGTCTTCCTGTTTTTGTGGCTCACCAATGGTTTGCATCTTGTGTTGAACCCTCTATTTTCACTCTTGTGAAGTCTTCTCTTGATTGTTGACTTTGACACATATACATCTACCTCCTGAAGAGTGTTCTTGATTTGGCCAACTGTTGTGAAGGGGTTTTTCTTCACCAGGGAAATAATTCTTCTGTCATCCACCACAGTTGTTTTCCGTAGTCTTCCGGGTCTTTTGGTGTTGCTGAGCTCTCTGGTGCGTTCTTTCTTTTTAAGAATGTTCCAAACAGTTGATTTGGCCACACCTGATGTTTTTGTTATCTCTCTGATGGGTTTGTTTTGATTTTTCAGCCTAATGATGGCTTGCTTCACTGATAGTGACAGCTCTTTGGATCTCATATTGAGAGTCAACAGCAACTGATTCCAAATGCAAATGTCACACCTAGGATCAACTCCAGACCTTTTACCTTCTTAATTGATAATGAAATAATGAGGGAATAGCCCACACCTGTCCATGAAATAGCTTTTGAGTTGATAGTCCCATTACTTTTGGCCCCTTAAAAAGTGAGAGGCACATATTGAAACCGTTGTAATTTGTTTCATTTCAAAACCATTGTGGTGGTGAATAGAGGCCAAAATATGAAAATTCTGTCAATGTCCCAATATTTATGGACCTGACTGTATATATATATATAATAATTGTTAGGCAATATAATTACACCTTATCATAAAATCATATGAAAAGGAACAGACTTCAAACTGAATACTGTTGTTCCACCTGACATAAACTTACAATAGGAGAAAACTATCAACATCCCAGTCTCCGTCTTACTGAACAATTACTTGCCAGTTCAATATTAGAAAGCAACAAACACCTTCAGAACATTGAAGTGCCCAATTACATATACTTTTCTTCCCAAAATGAATCTCTTCCATGGTACTGCAGAGTTATTACAAGCATAGGCACTTTCTCTCAACAAGTTCCAAGATAAAGACATATCTTCAACTAAATAGCAGAACAGATTATAACTGGCTTTTGAGCCATTATCTAACCCACCTTATGAGAAAATGTCTCACAATCTGTACTTACAATGTAACAGTTGGATTTAACTGATTTCCAGACTCTTCTCTGCTCATCTAAATGTGTCCAAATTAAAACTGCATTCAATTTAGCAGAATAATTTATTATGAGTGAAATTCAGTATCGGCTCCAAGATTTGCAATCTGTTCATACAAAGTTATTGTGAAATAAAATTTCCTAAGAAAGTAGAAATGACTATAAATATTTATTTAGTCAGTTCTTAAAAATATTATCTTTCCACCAATCACTTCTAAAAGAATCCACATCTATCATTCTGGAAATCTGTTATCAAAGTGTCCTTTTGTAGATGTACCAGCAAATATATTGTCCTTTACAGCATGGGATGATGAGGATGAATGAAACAGGTTGGAATCTTCTTTGTACTTATAGCATGAATACATCTTTTGCTTACAGGTCACTAGATGATGTAGTATATACACAATGGGATAATGAAGAAGAGTCACTACAGGCTAACAATGAGAGAGAGAGACAGAGAGAGAGAGACAGAGAGAGAGACAGAGAGAGAGAGAGAGAGATTGCAAGAATATGAGTGATAAATACAAAGCCAGGACCTGATACACTATGGATCACAACTGTGTATGCAATTGCAATTACGCACGCAGTTCAACTGCAATAGTAAGCTAATTCACTGCAATTCACTGCAATCGCTATCCTATCGCAGCACTACACAAGGTTGCCCGCTTTACTTAGCACACATCCATAATATTTAGCAAGACTGCGAAACAATTTTTTACAATCAAGTACCATCCCAGCCTCACGCACACTTGCACAAGCTCTGACCTTACTCAGATATTTCTAACTTACACACACGCTATAGGGCATATACAATTGGGCAAGAGGTTTAGCGAGTTAAAAACCTTGCGCATCTCATGCCCAATTCCAGAATAGCATAATAGTGGTCAGAGCTGAAAACCCCACGCCGCGTCAAATGAAAAGAAAACAAAAAACCTACCTGGCAGGGGTCTCCACGGCTCCCATTGGCTTCCCCTCTCGCTTCTTACTGGAGAGGGGGCAGCTGTGAGTCCCGGGGGCTGATGGGAGGAGCATGGGCTGATGGGAGATGTAGCGCCCATTCCGGGGGGGCCACACACACCGCACCAGGGGTCACACACACACACACACACTCATACACACTTTACATACAGCATACACACTGACATACTCACCCTGCTGCAGAAGAGTCGGCTCCCGACGCTGGATGCAGAACAAGATGCAGAAGACAGCGCTTTGTAAGGTGAGAATTTAAGGACTGATTAAGCTAATTGGATACTTCCAATTGTTTAATTAGTCCTCAGAGGGGGTGCCGCAGGGATGTCAGAGCAAGTCCCGCTGATTTTTCCTAAAATCATCGATTTTAGGAAAAATCACGCTTGCTAAGGAGGTGCGTGAAAAAAAACCTCCCAGTGCGTGTTTTTTAAAAAACCATGCACCTAATAGAATAGCAAAAAACCCGCACCTGCAGGAAAACCTTGCAGGTGCGGGTTTTTTGCTATTCTCGCACACAATTGAGTATGCCCCTATGAGTCCACAAGCTGCGTATTCTGTCGCAGTGGCTATTTTATGCACGCCCCTGCAATGGCATCTGAATGCACTGGGATGCCTATGTTTCGCAGACCACTCCCCCGTCACCACTCCCAAATGGCACTTCCTGTCAATCACTTTGTGATGGTCCTGCGTCAGTGACATGCGGTGCCTCCCCAGCCAGGTAAATGGCTGGGGAGGCACTGGCTAGTATCAGAGACAGATTTAAACATACTTATATGAACCCATGGGTTCATGTGGGCATTATACAAAGGTGCAGCAGTGTATAAATGCTGGAAATTTGGTGAGTTTTGATCAGTGAAGTGTGGAAATTATTGACAGGGGAGGCAGTGCCTCACCTGCCATAGACTTTTTACTCCAAAGTCTTGACTATAAAAATTATTAGGATTATACAAAGAAGATATTTATAATATTTTCTTCAAAGTTTTGACTATAAAATGATAAGAAAAAATTAGAGTATACCTGAGTATGACAGGAAAGGCTCAGCAAACCTGCCTCACCTGACCGCACATTACTGGTCTGCCTAGCTACTGTGATCGCAGTCCTGATCGCAGTGGCGTGATCAGCTGATTGCGTGCGTATTCGCAGTTGTGGTCCTTGCTAAGATCAGGCCCAGAGAACAAAACCACTAAGTTTAAATGCTAAAAGTCATTTAGACTTTCTAAACTCAACCAACTATCACTATCCATCAGTTTCCAAAGCCCAACCCTGCCGCAGACCAGCAGTAAACCTGACAACAAAAGGCTGCAGTTTAGAAGTGCTGCATGGATGCCTAGGATGCATGTACCCTCTTTTCGTCCACAACCAATCTAACTCCCTTTGCTCATGTCTGTTGTGTTTATTTGTGTGCAAATGATTGCTTGTATTTCATTATTGTTGCTTCTTCCATGGACCAATTCATTGTGATTTTTGACAAATGTCTTTTGAATTTTTTTTAACCCCCCCCTTTCAATTTTTTATCTTCACTCACTTATCCCCAGCACCTCACCACTTAAAGACTGCACCCGATAGTCAACTGTATCAATCAAAATATTTATTAATTAAAAGAAGAGGAGGCAATATATACACACTGAACCACCTGTTAATGGAATTAACCAGGAAGAATGAAGTTAGAGTGCTTTTAATGGTAGTTTAGCAATTGTGACAGTGGTTATATGACTGTAAGGAATTGGGGGTCAAAATAAGTTATTTTGAATTGAAAATAAAAAATATATTTTACAGATAAAATATATTACATATTTATCTTTTGGTATTATACAGGTATTGTTTAGATGAGTTTATACTGTTAGTATATAATACACGTCGATGAACTGTGATTTTCTTATGACCTCGAGCTGTCAGTATTTTTCTAATGGCTCTGGGCAGTGTGAGATACACACAGACTGTGTGGGCTCATAAATAGTGCATCAAGAAGAAATAACATAAAGGCTACAGATACGGTAAGTACAGTTACTGTCGTGTGGTTAAAGGGTGGGGGTAAATGAAAACAAAAAAATGTTAATTACAGAAATAAATATATTAATTAAGTGCATGATAACGTGCATCTGTGTCAGGGTTAAAGATGTACGCTGACCCCGTATTTTGGTTTTAGTTTTGCTTTTGGTTCTAAATCATGTTTTGGTTTTGGCTAAACCACTCTCAAGTATTTTGGTTCAGTTTTAGTTTTTGTTTTGGATTTCTTTAAAATTGATAAAAACAATTAAAATCATGTAACTTGGGGCTGTTTTGTTCCTATAGTCTTATTAATATCAATAACATTAATTTACAGTCATTGCAAGTCAATTTTCACCACCTTACAGCACCTGAAATCACAAGGGAGGGACTTAAATGCAATTCAAAATACGTAGGGTACAGTTTTTAGATACAAGTTCCAAACTTGGCGAGAAGAGCTGAGTCGGGATTCGGTTCTACTAGTTACCCCAAAGTGACCCTGACCCGGGACTCGGTTAGACTCGCAACCCCAAATTTCGGGTGCATTCGGTTCTTGGCAAAAATGATCTTAAAGACATTTTGATCTAAAGATTTACAAATGTGTGAAATAAATTTCTTAAATACATAAACAGTGATGTTGATGCATATGTAGGCTACATTTAATATTTTTCAAAATATTTATTTTTATTATTTAGATGTTCATGGAAATTGAGAATTGGAGAATGTTAAATTAAAATGATAAAAGAGCCTATTTATGGTCAAGCCTCAAAAGTAACATTCCTTATTACTACCTACTGTGTCTCTGTGATTTTGGAATGTACTTTCAGGGATATGCACTAATATTGAAATGTCAGTACATAAATTACTTGTAATGTGCAGCAGCAGAAACCATAAAGGAATAAGGAGGAATAGACTCTCACGAGGATTGCCACAGGAAATGCAGACCAATAGTTACCAGTGCTTCACAGAATAACTTTGATAGAGTCACTAGCTTCAGAACTCACCAATTAACAGCGAGGCCAAATAAATACTTCACTGAGTTCAATCATCAGGCATGTAATAATCTCAACCATACAGAGGCCACTACGTGGATCCAGCCTTCATGGTAGAATTGCTGCAAAGAAATCATTACTAAAGGAGGGAAATAGAATGAAGAGGCTTGCTTGGACAAAGCAACACAGACAGTGAACATCAAATCAGTGGATATACGTACTTTGTTATGATAGTTCAAATATGAGGTTTTCAGTTCCAACCATTGTATATTTGTGAGAAGCAGATAAAGTGAGTGGATGTTGTCTGGATGTGAGAATCCTAAGATGGTGCAGAGGGCAGCACAGACTGTGTAATGGTTAGCATTACTGCCTCACAGCACTGAGGTCTTGGGTTTGATTCCCACCATGGACCTAACTGTGAGGAGTTTGTATATTCTCCCTGTGCTTGCATGGGTTTCCTCCATGTACTCTGGTTTCCTCCCACACTCCAAAAATATACTGGTAGGTCAATTGACTCCCAACAAAAAATGCACCCTAGTTTGTATGTGTGTGTGAGCATGTGATATGGAATATGGATGTAAGCTCCATTGGGGCAGGGACTGATGTGAATGGCCAAATATTCTCTGTAAAGAGCTGCAAAATATGTGCGCTGTCACAGACGTGGGGTTTTGAGGCTGTGTTCCCGGGCTGGGTCTTGGACCTGTATTATTAGGCTCAGATGCTCTCCGGAGGAGACTTGGTTTAATGAAGTTTCTATGCATGAGAGAATATATAACTTGAAGGAACTTAAGAGTGCGTGCAGAAGGATGGTAGAAAGTTATTAACAGCACAGGAGCTGCTTGGTTTGGCTAGGAAGTCGTATGGAGAATGGCAGTAGCATGGAAGCTACTTGGTGTGGCTAGGTAGCCATAAGGTGATTGTGGTAGCACAGAATCTACTTGCTGTGGCTGGGAAGCCGTATGGAGAATGGTGGTAGCATGGGAGCTACTTGGTGCAGCTGGGTAGCCGTAAGGTGAATGGTGGTAGCACAGGAGCTACTTGGTGCGGCTATGAATCCAAATGGAGAATGGTGGTAGCACAGGAGCTTCTTGTTGTGGCTGGAAAGCTATAAGGAGAATGGTGGTAGCACGGGAGCTACTTTGTGCATCTGGGAAGCCATATGGAGAATGGTGGTAGCATGGGAGCTACTTGGTGCTGCTGGGATGCCATGTGGAGATTGGTGGTAGCATGGGAGCTACTTAGAGCAGCTGAGAAGCTATATGGAGAAGTACTTACTGGATGGTAGCAAATACCTACAGAGCACAGAGAGGAGGCTCACTTAGTCAAGCTAAGGGACTTGTTGCACTGGCCATTTGTGAGTGCAACAGGAAATCCTTTTATAGGATTCACAGGATGCTGATTGTCTGAGAGAAAAGGAGAAGCATCCTCATTGGTGGTAGTGGAGTCACATGGGCAAAACCAAGATGGCCACACCCATGGACAGGAGGACAGTGTTTCCAGCATGTGAGCACTGGACCCAGAGCAGCCAGCAAGAGCCGGCGTGGAGGCAAGAGGACAGTGGGATCTGTCAGAGAGGACAACAGGTGGGACCTGCACCAGAGGGGGAAGTTCTTGAAACAGGTAGCACTCCAGGAAATTATTTGCATGGCTGACCAAGAATGTCTCTGTAGCCAGGGTAATGCAATAATTAGAGAATGAGAGGCTTTGGGAATCACTAGGAAGGACAACTCCTCAGAGTGGAGCACCCCAATGGTAAGTTTAAGTGGCTTGGTGCGATGAGTGATGGTGCCACTAATAATGCGACTACCATCGATGGCAGTTAAAGTGATGGCTCAGGGTAATGCTTCAACTGGAATCTGATGTTTATGGACAAAGGGCCTGATTCAGAGTTGGGAATAGAGAGAGATATCTATCTCAACTGATCATCTTTGTGAAACCATGCTGCACTGCAGGTGGGGCAGATTTAAAATGTGCAGAGAGATTTAGATTTTGGACGGAGGTATCCAAACTGACATCTAAAGTGCAGTGTAATAATAAAGCTGTGCAGTATTTGTGAGCTACATACAAAAGCAGCCAGTAGGGTAATTACATGCAAAATAAAATGTATGTATTTACATCCCTTGCATTGCAACATGGTTTGTCCAGGTACACAGTTAAGTGCTATCTCTCTCTCTATTCCCAACTCTGAAGTAGGCCCAAAGTCTGTAGTCACAAAATTTTCTGCAGCTCCATAATCTAGAAGAGCTAGAACAACTTTAGGACCCTGTGGAAGTTTCAACGGAGCCTGGATGATGGAATCAGACTTCCTAGGTGAATCAATGGCAAATCCTAACAACTTCTCTATCATAAGTTAGGAGGAGGCATTTCCCGGTCGGATGGGACAAGTTCTAATTAGATGTTGAGATGATCCACAGTACATACAGAGATTCTCTCTCTGTCTCTTCTATTGCTCCTCAGCAGACAAACGGGAATGGTTAACCTGCATGGGTTCTTTGCTCATGGGAGGTGAATGTAATCGAGGAGCAGGACATGGTCTTCCATGGTCGAATCTGCCTCTCTCCAGGGCATGCTCTCTGTCATAGATCTACTTTATTACAGAGAGAAATTAACTAATTTAGTTTAGGGGGAAGGTCACATCGTTCAGCCTTTCAGAAAGCCCACTCCAAAAGGCTGCAATGAGAGCATCCTCAGTCCAGTTGAGCTCTGAGGAAAAGGTTCAGAACAACATAACATACTGTCTGACCATTTTGCTGCCTTGCCGAAGACAAAGAATATCTGTCAAGGTGGATGAAATTCTACTGGGCTCATCAAAGATCCTATGAAACATGGAAATTAATTTGGGGTAGTTAGAGATCAAATTTCCTGAGTGGTGAGACCCAATCGAGAGCTTATCCGGAGAGCAGCGAGATTATATAAGCTACTCGGGTTCTGGTAGTCAGGAAGTTGGCCGGTTGAAGTTCAAAATTAATCTCACACTTGTTTAGGAAACCCCTGCATAGTTTGGGGTTGCCATTGAACTTGCTGGGAAGTGCAAGTTGAAGCTGAGGAGTAGGCGGTACTGAAGTTGGAGACAACACAGAGGAGGGAATTGCAGCTTGAGCATTAGTTGGAGCAGGATTTTAAAATAGAGCCTGAATGCTAACCAAGTGAGATGACATCCTAAATAAAGTGGATGAGTTGGGCTTGAGATGTCTCTTGTCTTTCCAGACGAGAAAGAACATCTTGAGGGGAATCCGCACCAGATCCCTGACCACTTGCCGAGCCCATCAGGCCAGTGCAAACTGTCACAGATGTGGGGTTTTGAGGCTGTTTTCCCTGGCTGGGTCTTTGACCTGTATTATTAGACTCAGATGCTCTCTGGAGGAGACTTGGTTTAATGAAGTTTCTATGCATGAGAGAGTATATAACTTGAAGGAGCTTATTAGTGCATGCAGTTGGAAGGTAGAAAGCTGGTAACAGCACAGGAGCTGCTTGGTGTGGCTAGGAAGCTGTATGGAGAATGGTGGTAGCATGGAAGCCCCTTGGTGTGGCTGGGAGGCTGTATGGAGAATAGTGGTAGCACAGGAGTTACTTGGTGCAGCTGGAAAGCCGTATGGAGAATGGTTGTAGCACGTGAGCTATTTGGTGCACCTGGGAAGCTGTATGGAGAATGGTGGTAGCACGTGAGCTATTTGGTGTGGCTGGGAAGCTGTATGGAGAAGTACTTACTGGATGGTAGCAAATACCTACAGAGCACAGTGAGGAGGCACACTTAGTCAAGCTAAGGGACTTGTTGCACTGGCCATTTGTGAGTACAACAGGAAATACTTTTATAGGATCCACAGGATGCTGATTCACTGAGAGAAACGGAGAAGCATCCTCATTGGTGCTAGTGGAGTCACATGGGCAAAACCAAGATGTCCGTGCCCCTGGACCGAAGGACAGTGTTTCCAGCATGTGAGCACTGGAGCCGGAGCAGCCAGCAGGAGCTGGTGTGGAGGCAAGAGGACAGCGGGATCTGTTGGAGAGGAAAACAGTGGGACCTGCACCAGAGGCTGGAGCCGGAGAGTGCTGCGGGACAGGACCCGCATAGGTAAGTGCCGGGGTCTGATTCTGGGGTCTCTTCTGTGGGCTTTGACATGCACGCTAAATAAATAACTGGTCAAAAATAAATAATAAATGGAGCATGGGGGAGGAGGTGTGGGGGTGATTTGTTTGTGACACTTGATAATTTATGGAGAAATTAAGCTCACTTAAGCAACATGGTTACACTTAGTTGGGATGTCATTTTTTTACCTAACAGGACATTGACCAAAAACACACTTCAATGCTATTTGACAAAGAAGGAGTGTGATGGAGTGCAGCATGACCTGGCCTCCACAGTCAACTGACCTAATCCAATTAGATATGGATTGGGATGATTTGGACCTGAGAGCGAAGGAAAAGCAGCAAGTAATCAACATTTATGGGAACTCCTTTAAGACTATTGAAAAATCTAGGAGTGCAAAGCTGTTATAAAGGCAAGGGGGTGGGGCTAACATGAAGAATCTACAATATAAATTAATCTTAGCTTGTTAAACATTTGTTTGATCACTGCATAAATCTGAACACAGAACTAGACATCATGTAACATTTATTCTTTATTTGAAACCCTGGAGTGCCACCTTTCATTGTCTATATTAGAGTTTGTTTACCCTGGAGGGCATCTGGGTAAGTACTGTATGTCTTGGTTACAAGTGGAGTTCTGGTTCATTGAGCTATATATATAAAGGGCATCATAGAAATAAGACTCAACTAGTCAGTGTTTATATATCAGTGATGTCATATAATAAATTGTTATTTTATACCACTATATGATTTATGTAGCACATTACTAATACATTTGCACATTCTCTACATCAGTCACTAAAAGACATGGTATACTTGCATTATATATATATATATATATATATATATATATATACTGTGTATATATATATATATATATATATATAATATTACTCACTTTTAAGAAAAATAAAAATTTAATTAACAGTGTAATTATTTTCTATAACACTGCATTTTCTTTCATGCCTATGTAGCTGAGCAACCTAATTTTTGCATACTGGATTTAATTTTTTAACCAAGTGCAAGATCATTGGTTTTGCAATCAGTATAATTTATGGTTAGTATTAAAATGATACTTTAATCTTTTCTTATATTGTAACATTGATAAGAAGTCTATACAAAATTTCAGTTCATATAATCGGCAAGGACTATACGCACATGAAACAGTTTTCTGGAAGTCAAAGTACTTAGAAATACTTGTTCTGAAAATTCTCTCTGCTAAAGAGCTTACAAGCTTTCTTACATTTTAATTGCAATTGAAAAATTTTGTAATTGTGTTCAATTGAGTCTAAATAGTCAGTAACAGGTGTTGTACTGCTGTTGGATAAGAGAATGTTACTATTCTGGGATAATGCTCTTACTTAGTAATATACTACAGCACCAACTGCTGCATAATAACACTGCTAAATGTTACATTTCATGCAAATTGTTAATTATACTTGAATATAAAATTAACATTACGCTAAGGAATTATTACTACAACTTTAAACAGTGTTGTATGAGAATCCAAAAGCTATAATATTATTAGAAGATGTAATTAGGAGATGACTATAAAATATATAATACATTTAGTTATACTATGTCCAGATGGATTTTTTTAAATAATATTTTCAGTGGTTTGATATGCCAGCAGCTTCAAATATAGTAAAACAGCCACAGAAAATATTTGCGTAACTTTAGTTAAATAAATATAATTCTAATGTCAAATTAAGTACCTTTGATTGTTGAAAAATTGTAGACAAACACAATTATTTATATATCCAGTATATATCAGTCTGTGAATATAAAATAAAATACCATTGTAGCTGGGACTTTCTTAGCCATCTAGAAATGGATGTCTTGCAGTCTTGTCAAGCATGTTAAGTTGTAGATATTCTCATTCAATCAAGAATAGTTAAACAACTACATATATATATATATATATATATATATATATATATATTTGTATGTATCCCCCTACATATCTTAATTCTGCACCATATGATGCAAGATGCTTGGCATAATTCCTGTGCTGTGTACTTTTTCCTAATTTTTTCAACTTTTAGTTTAATTTTGTGTCGTAGTTTCCAAACAGTGTACTATATACTGAGGATTAGTTTCTGGTCAAAAAGGAATTAGTATAAATTTGCAGATTAGGCATAACACTGTACTGTGAGGCTCACTTGTATCGGACCTGTCTTTTGACTCTTTAATACCTAGTGTAAAATGAATTGTAAAAATGACACCAGAGGCAAATCCAAAATCCTTCTAATGGATGAGCAATGGTGATGTTTTTCCACATAATCAATTTACATCAAATTACAAGAGCAGATAAGATTGTAGACCAGAAAATGATTGTCAAACTGTTAAAGACTGTCTATGTGTGATCCTCTAGTTTAGTACAGGATTTAGATTCCAACATTTCCAACAACCAAGATACATTTGAGATTAAACTTTCATTTATAGCAGAATGGCTGTGCCTGACTCAGTTCCTTTTCTCAAGTGTAGGGTTAGTTCCAAGTAAGTGTCAATGGTTTTGAAAGAAATTGAACAAGTGTTAATATAATATATCCTGATTAAATTATTTTCTTTTTCTTAGAGATTATAAATTCATTATTTATTATGTTTATTTAAAAGAGAATGTCGAATACACACTGTATAGAATAATAGAATATATTTGTTTGAATTGCTATGTATACTATATTAATAGGAATTCTTACTGTTTATTAAGGATGTGCGATGACCCCCGTGTTTTGGTTTTGAATTTGTATCTGTATCTCCTTGGTGTTTTTGATCTGGATTTGGTTTTGCCAAAACTGCCTTTGCGTGTTTTGTTTTTTGATTTGTATTTTTTTTTAGATTATAATCGCATTATTTTGTGCTTTTTTTGTTCCTACATTATTATTATTCTCAATAACATTAATTTCTACTCGTTTCCAGTACATTTTGACCACGTCACAGCTCACAATATTGTTTTCATCTGGTTTAGGCCCAAAATTTGCACCAAGCTAGCTAGTTGACTAAGATAAGCATCAGCAGTGGGCGGCACAAACACGTGCCAGTTCAACTTCCAACATAGAGCATAAGGAAACATATGTTTTCATTAATCAAGACAACTGAGGAAGATGGAGTATATATATGTAGTTGAAGGCAGGGACAGGAAGGGTTGATTGGTAGTAAATTTAATTACATTTTTTGATTCTGAAGCAAATTTATGAGGGAGGAGGGGAGAGCGTGGGTGAACAATATGTCCCCATGTTTTTCCCACAAAATCAACTTGGTGGTTCAGAATAATTTTTTAAATTAAAAAAGCATGCAGGAGATGCTGTATAGTGGCCATAAACAATTCTGGACATTTTCAGCATTCAGCAACCACATGTCAAAGATTGCAGCAGCTGTGGCAGTTCAACTTCTAACATGGTACATCAGGAAACAAATGTTTGAATTATTCAAGAGGCCTGAATGAGTTGGAGTATGTATGTAGTTGAAGGCAGTGAAAGGAATATTTGATTTGTAGTATATTTCATTTATTTTTTTTTCCAAAGCAAATTGGAGGGAGGGCAGGAGGCATTTACAAAAAATATTTAAATAATTCAAATCAGTCCTTTCCCCAGAATAATCCTTGAGCACTATGCCTGCTGCTGCTGGGAGAGGATTTTCATAACACACTGCGCTACCACTTACAGTGTCATAAGATTTTTTATGAATAAGAAAAGAATAACACACTGCACTACCACTTACAGTGTCACAAGTATTTTTATCAATAAAAAAATAATAACACTGTGCTACAACCTTTTTTATAAAATAATAACACACTGCACTATCACCTACAGTGTCACAAGATTTTTATGAATAAGAAAAGAATAACACACTGCGCTGCCATTTACAGTGATGTCATTATGTTTTATATATTACGCATGTTATTTAGCACTTTGTTGTGTTCATGTAGTCGGCGTGTAGACTAATCACTTTTTCACGATTAAGGAAAGACATGAAAAGTTGAATATTAAACTGCACTACCACTTACAGTGTCACAAGATTTTTTGAGTAAAACACTGTGCTACAACTTACAGTGTCACAATATATGGATGATAAACTGTGGTCTGGCCGGCAGTGTCACCGAACATAACAGCGCAGGTAGTTTGCTAACACACACACACACACAAAAACAAAAGGAAAAAAGATGTATTTTTTATTTTTTGAGGAGTAATAATTTTAGTCCACTTTTATTTTTTTACACTAGGAAAAAGCACCCCTGGATGAGGCAGCAGTCTCTTGATGAACAACACAGCACCCATTTATGAACAACAAAGCACCCCTGTGGAGCAGAGGAGTGCTGCGGACCACCTGCAGGGTCACAAATACATGTATGACAAACTGCAGTCTGGCCAGCTGTATCACTGAACAATAATAGTGTAACTAGTTACTAACTAGTAACTACCTAGCACACACGCACAAAAAATAAAAAAAAAATAAGATTTTAATTAAATTAGTATTTTTTTTGCACTGGAGAAGAGCAGCCCAGGATTGACAAAGCACCCTTGGATGATGGAGCACCCCTTTATGAACTGCAGCACTAGCCCCTTGATGGATAAGACAGCAGCACCCCTTTATGTACTGCAGCCAAAGCCCCTTTATGGACAACACAGCAGCAGCCCTTTATGCACTGCACCCTCTGCCCCTTGATGGACAGGACAACAGTGGGTGACACAGCAGCACCCACCACTTTTTATGTACTGCAGCCCCAGCCTAATAAAACTGCACCCTTCAACAAATAGTGACAAGTCACTGACAACAACACACAACACTGACTGCACCCTAGAAGAAAAGAGCACGTGTGTTCTGTACACTCTCCACAGCTGGAGTGAAAATGGTGCCGATCACCTGGACCTTTATAGAATCCAAAACCTGCAAGAATCTGACAGTGGGAGGATGGCATTTTGCATCATTTTCAGATCCGAGTCACGTGGAAAACCCCGAGGTGGACTCAGATCTCACCTTGTATCACAAAGCTTGGGTGGGTCCGGTTCTTTGAGAACTGGACCCGCTCATCTCTACTGATAACTTTAGATCACATCCTTATAGTGCAAGCCCAATACCTAATTTTTTTTTCTTTCTTTTATCAAAGTTAATACCATTCCCATTTGAGGAAATTAAAATGGGAAGCAAAATTAGTATATGTTTATAAAAGACTGAATGCAGATGGCTAGAAAATGAGCATTAGGACCAGGGGGACCACCTAAGATGGATAATGGATGCCGGCAGGCTCTCTCTCCCCCCCAGGCTATTTAAATTAGGAGGCACAAACTACCTACCATCTCAGCAGGGGTAAAACGTGTAAGAGGACTTTATATGTGCCACACTATAACCAGGAACACCTGCACATATCAGCTACCTAAGATAAAGGCTACCCACCTCCTACGGTGTAACCTATGGAATACGGGACCAGTCATGCTGACTGGGAATTAAACACCAGAGAGAGTAACTGTGAAGCCAAAGAGGGAAGATCAAAGCCTATCACAGAGAAAGAAGAAGTGCATGGGAGCACCTGGCCAAACTGAATCACTGCTGTGGGATGCAATAATATACAGGCACAAGCTTCCGTGGCCATCCGTGAAAACACCGGACTAGCCCGGCTTGGAAATATCTACCGGAGGGAAGAACAATGGTGGAGGAAAGAATAAACCAGCACTTCAGATGACTTTGTGAGAAGAGAAAGGTAACCAGTAAGCTTTATCAGCAGGACACAGCTGCCTTTAACATATCACAGTAGGATATATACATATAACTTTTACCCACTTTGGAGATGATAAAAGAAGTTTAATACAAAATTAACTAACATTGGTACCGACCTTAAATAAATAGCTTTATATATGGAACTAAACCTTTTTTCTTTGAACATTCTTTATACTGTATAAAGGACTCTACATCTTAGTATGAAGGAAACTTTCTGAAGTTAGAGACCACTTCAGCCAATACTGTCTAATAATTTGTCATAGGTCAAGTTTATGGACTTGTCTCTAGGGAAAACTGCATGATTGAATAAAAGCAGAACCTGTATGATGCTATATAGTTGCAATATCTAACACTCCTGTAACAGACTATTTAGGAGTGTGTTCTTAGCAACATTGTTTTACAATTGTACTAAAAAATTAGGTTACAGTATCACCATTTAAATTTCTAGTGAATAAGATGTACATTTTGTTAATAGAGCGTGTCTATATAGCTGTTTCTAACGACTATACTAATATGTGTGTCAATCAAATTATTCTTTATGTTTACTATATGTATCTTAGGGCCATTCTCTCATAAGCACTATTAGCTCTACTATCTATTTATCTACGGAGGGACTCCTCTATACTTGGGAGAGGCAGGAGATATAGAGATAGAAAGCACAGTTAAACAAGCAATTTTTATCAAAAGCAAACAATTGTTTCTTATCCCCTGTCCATACAAATAATACGTCATCAATGTATCACACATAAAATTATATGAAGCACAAAAAGTTACGTTCATTCTAAATATTTTCACTCTTACTTATACATAGGCTTGCCATATTATCCCTTTCATTTGGGACATATTTGAATTATACAGGTTATGTGGCTGATTAGAATCAGGAGAAATGGACACTTAAAGTCAATCAGCCAGCCACAGAATCTGTGTAATTCATATGTATCCCAATTTCAAAGGATGATAAGGAAAACCTACTTATACTTGAAGATCAGTGTATGACCCCATTGCAGCACCCTACAGTTGAAAATAAAATGCTCTAACAAAATAATTCTTATAGACCAGTACAGTATGTGTTGGAAATTATAGATGATCTGATAGTAAAAACATCATCTTCATGAGGATGGAGAGTATATAGTATAGAAACTTATTGTGTAGCAAATTTTCATCAAGGACAATGTGATTCCACTAAAACACTAACCTTTAAACCTGCATCAATCTGCAAAAAAACTGAGAGAAGGCTCACACAGCAAGTGTGTGTGTCAAATCATATAATTAGTGACACGCAAAGAGGCATATGTATTAATTAGTCAAAAGAGTGGAGAATTGGACCAGTGGAAAAGTTGACATAGCCAATCAGTTCTACCTATTATTTTATATATGCTTAATAAATGCCATCTCAAAAGGTATTGGTTGCTATATGCAACTTCTCCACTTGTCCACATCTATTCACTGCTTGATACTGTTCATCTACTCCATTAGTCATGATGTCAGGAGGTCAGTGCCTCTAATGATGACACAATATAAAAAACAGGGATTGTATTTTAAGTATACGAAGTTGGGTATAGATATATGGGGTGGCTTGGGTGTATTTTCTTTATTTTGACTGTTTTTTTGTATATTTGTATTCTGCTGTATTTAGTTGTAAGATACCTTTGGGTGCACATATTTTGTACTTTACCTCTCTTTTATTATCCTGTTATTACATATGTCTCTCTATATTTACAGTATTCTATGGGTCCTAGACTGGAATGTATGGAACCTGAACTAAAAAATAGAGGACCCCGGTTTCTTGTCAGAACAGAGATACCTACTGTAGTATTGCATATTTATTGGAAACCCATTTGTTGGTCAACAGGGTTTTATCATTAAAAATTCATTTTTAGGGTGGTCCTTTCACTACAATTTTTCAGTCAAATTTGAGGGAGGACTCTATTTTGATACATTAATTTCTTTGTTTTGTCAGTACTAAAGTTCAATCTGACCTTTTAGGTTGCTTTATTTTCCTATTTGGCACTGCCCATGACTATCCATTTCTACTGTAGGTTTGTATTTTCCTCCCCCTATAGTACAGAAAAACTTACTAAATGTTTTGAGTTTTCTCTTCAATTCCTGTGAAAGCCTTTTCTGTGTTTGTGTAAATTTAATGTTCTAGATGAGTTTAATTAATGCGGCTGTCCACTCGCAAGTAGGTTGATGGTGTGCACTGCGCTTGCGCACGACGGAGCTCCGTCGTGTACATGCGCGAGACGCGACGAGCGAAGGACTTTCCTTCGCTCGTTGTGTCTGATCAAAGGGGGTGTGCTGTCGATGTTGATTGACAGCACGCCCCCTTTGGTGGGTGTGCCGGGGGCATGCCTGCCAGACGGAGGCGTTCCCAAGGGAATGCCTACCGTCAGAAGCCGGCCCCACTGACATCACTAGAGTTGTCAGTGGGAGTGATTTTGGCTCTGACAGAGCCAAAATCACTCCTGGCCTTGCGGTTGAGAAACTCAACCGCAGGCTTCTACTCGCACTGGCGATGGTCGCGATGGTCAAGACCATCGCGACCATCATCCTGCACGCTCGTATAGGCTGTGGGTGGTGACCCACAGCTATACGAGCATCCAGGAGGACGCTCCATATTTATGGAGGTGGGCCCTGATTCAGAGCGAGCGCTCTGGTCAGAGCGTCGCGCTCTGGTCAGAGCGTCCGGCTCTGAATCAGGGCCCATATGTTATACTAAGATGGCAAGAAGATTTAAGTTATAATCACATGTTACTGATTGCAAAATCATAATTAAGTGGGCTTCAGATTTAGTTGCCTTGGTGTACAAGAGTTGGATATTGTCCAACATAAGATGCAGTCCTACCGATAAGGCATAATTCACAAATAGACATAATGGAGCTGATTCTGTGTTGGATGAATCTGTGTGCATAAATTCAAATGGAGAGTGTCTGCATACAGCGCATGCACAGACGTGAATTTATACATTATGTGTTTGTCTGTCCTATATTGAGCCAGATTCAACTTGGCCACATCTGTCTTTTCTGTCAAATACAGTGCTTTGGGGTGGCAATTATGTCAGTGCACAGAACTGCCAGCAATTGTGGTAGTATCCTGGGTGTGTGTCTAAAGCTCTGTGCTATTCTCAGTCATGCATATGGGAAGGGAGGCCTTATGCCGCCATATCTCTTGCACCTACTGTAGCATGGGGCCAGTAAAAGTGCCAATATTAGTGATGATGATTGCCGATTGCGGCAGCTAGCGGTGGGTGGTGCAGCTTTCCAGTTGCAGAGGCACGGATCCTCGCACTACTAAAATGGAATGCCACATTACCGTAAGGAAGTAAATCAGGCTTTCACTACAGCCACTTTGTGTCCAACTCAATATCAGCCCCAATATGAGAGTGTTTCCTTAGAGAGCAACTTTTAGAAATCTTGATGAGTTTCTGATACAAAATGTTCAGTTTGGCACAATTTATCCTGTTCTGATGATGGTCAGGTGTTCAGTTGGGATAAATAGGACATGGTCCATAGTTCAGGGCAGTTGGTAGGTAAACAGAATATCAGATAACAGGGTAAGGTCAGGGAAATAGAAGATCAAATGTAGGTTAGGACAATTGATCAGCAGCAGGAATCAGACAAAATAGCAGAGAATGCGGAGTATCCATCTAATAAGCAGCAGACAATATTACAAGTGCTGGACCAATAGAAGAGTAGGGGAAAGCCAGCCCACTGTAATTACAGAATGAATGGTACCTGCTCCATTACATTTGAGATTTGGTTTTTGGCAAAATCACCCTCAAATGTTGTGGTTTTAGTTTGATAAAATCAGCTAAAATTATGTCATTCAGACCTGTTTACAAGCAATCCAAAACCCAAGATTCATTTTTTTAAATGCGAGTTCCGAACTTACAGCAGACCTGAGCCGGTACTCAGTTCTATTCAGACCCCCAAAAGTGATCTAAAACAGGACTCAATTCAACTCAGTACTCCAAAGATCTGGTTTGTTCGGTTTTCAGAAAAACCAAACCATACAACTCTAGTTATTATTAGTCAGACTGTTACATCGGGACACGAGCTGCAATACTTTACTTCTTTTAAGCATTCAGATAATGGAGCCAATCTCCAAAAGCTTGGTAAATGGGCTGTTTTCTCAGTCCCCATAGAAAGATATAGGGACTCATTTTCCAAGCATAGAGAGGATGATTGCAGCTGATATCTCCTATGACTGGCCCAGTACCACCATTTTAAATGGTCACAATGTGCAAAAATGCAGCAATCCTCCAAAATCAGCCATTTTTGGAGGACTGAACATGTTTTTGGGCTTAATAAATTGAGCCCTCTACTAATAAGGTGTCAGTTTAGTTGGAGCAAAATTCTGTCATGGAAAACTTGCAGAAATCTGAAGGTTAAATGCAGAATGAGGTGAATATCCCACAGAAGAGTTTCAAATATTTTATTGATCTCAAATACACACCAGTCGTGCTTTGTTTACCTTTTTATTGCTGAGGATTTGCTCCTATCCAATTCTTAGCAATGGATGTATTTGATGCTAATCAATATGACAGCAAATTTCTTCTCCTATACATATTGTACAGGTTTGTTGATGGTCACCATGTTGACAATATTAAAGTTGACAGCAGGGTCACCATGTTAACAGACAACATGCCAACATGCACAGAATGTTGACGTGCACTGGGTCGACATATATCTTGTAGATACTGTAATGCGCACCAAGAGCTGTGCCAGGCCCAGGTAAAAGGGACATGGTATAATCGTGGGCTTCATGGTCATGCCCCCATAGTGCGCGCTGGGGAGGGGGACGCTACGAGCCCCTCAGTCCGGCGCATAGCCAGTGGGGGTCATGATCAGTGTGATCGCTCCCCCCACAGGCATAGGAGACTGCAGCGGCTGCTGCTTAGCAACCGCGAGCAGTCTCCCAGTGCAGCCCAGCACACAGCAGTGTGTGCTGGGCTACTGTGATGTAAGAGGGAGGGGGGATGGTACCGGGCCCCTCCAGCAAGCCCAGGCCCGGGTTATTAGTATCCGCTCCCCCCCCTTCTCGGCGCCCCTTGACACTGTTGAAATGTTGACATGCAATTTTAAACCTGACAGTAACCCTAACACAGACATTAGCCCTAAACCTACTGCTAACCCTAGCCGTAAGCCTAAATCTATTTCTAACCCTAAAGCTTATCCTAACATGTCTATTGTCAAAAAAAATGGTCTTATTATACTGTGATTCCTGCAGTCGGTAATGCTGGTATAGTAAGTAATGCCTGATACTTAATTAATCAGTTAAAATAATTAAACTACAACAAGGCTTCATACTGTACATTTTTTTTACTTGATGTCAGCAATGTATGCCCCAGCAATAACAATGAGTATCAGTGGGAGAATCTTGGTCCTCCCGCAATGAACTGATTGATGTGAACATGAAAGTTTAATATGACAGGGTTAATGTATGTCACCATGATGTAACGACATGTTCATCTATTGAATGCCAAAGAGAGAAACCGTGATTAATCATCTGCCCATGTACGTTTTCCTTTTAAGATGAATGCCATGCAGCAAATCTGAAGTACATTAAATTCCACTAATTTACTTAAAAATATCAAACCCATTAACATCATACATTGTCAGGTATGACAATTTATGATGTAACACTCAATTCAAAAGCCCAATAGCAAATTATTGATTTGAATGTGTATGCAATCTACACTGTATGGTTACTCTATGCCATACTGAGCATGCAGGGCCCTTTGGGAAGGATTTGAAAGCTGGCATCACAGGAATACATTTTGAGATTTTGGCACTGTACAATGAAAGCTTGTACAAAGGGGTTTCTGAAAAATATATAATATACTAGGACAGTGGTGTCAAACTCAGGCCTTCAAGCTGCAGTGGAACTACACATCCCAGCATGCAGTGCCACAGTTTTTCTATTAGGGCATGCTAAAAGTGTGACAGGGCATGCTGGGATATGTAGTCCCACAAAAGCTGAAGGGCCTGAGTTTGACAGACTGTACTACAGGCTTGCCGACTTTCTGGCTGCCCCGTCCGGGAGGGAGCAGCCAGAACGGCATTACAGGGGGGCGTGGCAATCGTTGAGGAGGCGGGCCAGCCATATGATGTGTGTTTGTGGGTGGAGCGGGGGCGGGGCCACTGATGGGCCACATGCTATTGCAGGCAGTGGTGCTGCTTATAAAAACTTAACAAGGAAGGAGAATGAGTTAGCTCCTCTTGCTCAGGGGCGATCAATGTCAGACAATTAAATCAGGTCCTGACTGGCCAGCCGAGGACATAAATTACAGTAGACGTAGTGCATTTAATAGGCGTGGAGGTAAATTAAACACCCAAACCTGGGGGGTGACCTCTTTTTCTGATAGGAAAGGGTTAATTATGGTGACCTGAGATTGTGGGTGGGGTTAGATGGTAGCTTTAGTATATGGGCGTGGAGTTTAGGAGCCATTTTAGTGTGTGCTGGTTGAAGGCAGCCTTCCTGGAGTTGTTCCCATCCTTCCCCCCCATTTTTTACTTGTGGTGTCAGCTTTCTAGTGGTAGGAAAGAACGGTGGCCTTAGCAGCTTGAGGTGCTCTCCCGTTCAATACATGATTTAGGCTGATTATACCCTAATGGGGTCAGCGGCATCACCGATCTCGGTGTGCCTCATGTGGTGTTATTTGGCGGGAGGTGGATACCTTAGGCAGGATAATGGGCTGGCGGGTCGCCCCCCCATTTGGAAGAATGTCGCAGTGCAGTTGGTGATATTGCATTTTGGGGCCGTTCTTTCCTGCGCCACCATACTGTGTCTGTCTTTTTTCTTTCTCTTATTACCTAGTTCATTTACAGTCAATTATAGTTCAATTTATAGTCAAGTTACTTATTAGCTTAAAATGTAAGTACGACAAGTCTCAGTGTCGTTATTTCAGGTATTACATTGTCTTTTACCCTTTGCTGTCTTGGGGAGGGCACCCATCAGGTGATGGGGAGTTTCATTTAAATTCAGGTGAATCAGCAATCTGGCAAGTGAGTGGTCCAAAGTCCGGGCCACCTAATTGCCAGAATCGCCGATCTGCCTAAATTTAAATGTAATTTAGGTCCTCAGATGCCCGGTTCACCCCCAGATCACCCCTTAGCTTTGCCCTGCCAGTCCTGCTCATGACACTGCTGCTGCACTGGCTGCCTGAGCTTGCCTGTCACAGGCACAGCAGGTGCAACAAGTGCAGGTGTTAATATAGTTTAACAACTGTTTAGGGCATATAAAGTGTGAAGAGAATGTCTGCTGCTCAATGCAAAACCAACTTTCGACATACTAGGGCTAATTCTGAGTTGGGATAAAAGCCAAACAGAGCAAACAAGTTTGCACATGGGTAAAACCATGTTGCACTGCAGGTGGGGGAGATGTGCATTGTGCAGAGAGAATTAGATTTGAGAGGGAGTGTCCAAACTCAAATTGCAGAATAACAATAAAGCTGTCCAGCATTTTTGGGCTACATGCAACAGAAGCCAGTATTTACACTGCATGCACACAAAAAAATATGTATTTGCACCCCTTGTATTATAACATGGTTTATTCCATGTAACAAAGTTACAGTATTTGCTTTTGTTGCTTTGCTCTCAACTCAGAATCAGCCCCACTGTGTGCCTAGATTTTCTCAAGAGTCCGTGGATACAATGAGCCAGATGGTGGCATTTCTGTATGAGCCAGTTTCCATAGTGTGAAAGGAGGGAACTGTCTGGAGTGAAAGCGTTCCTTGAAATTACAGAGTAGGCAAAGCAGTGTGAACAGTTTTGATAAGCAGGACAGAGTTGGGATCTACTTTTGCAGGCATAAATGAAGCTAGGTTGTGTAGAAATAACCTTCTAGTAGATAAAAGCGAGAATCTGATTGGTTGCTATGGGCAACAACTCCACATCTAAAAACCTGCACTTTAGTAAATATACCCTTTTGTGGCTGTTCTGGGTATAGTCCTTACCTCTCTGTTGAGGTGTGGTACAGCAAGAGAGTATTAAGGCCCACATAGCAGGCAGCTATTAGGGCAAGTCTCCATTCTAATGATGCTTGGGTCAGGGGATAGGGAATATACAACATGTTGGACAATCTCGATTTACCAATTCCAACCAAAAAATGATTGGAATCATGGGGTTGGGGATTGTTATCAAGTAGTATTTAGCCTATCCACCTGCAAAGCATTGAAGTCCTTTGATCGGTGAAATGGATAGGTGGATTGGATCATAATCGACAGCTTGGGGAATCAGCCTACAGATGTACTGTATGGCCCAATTATCTCAGGTGAGAAGCTGAGAACCAGGTACTTTCAAGTTGTATGCACCACAACTACTACACTTTATTCACCACGGGGTACCACACATATATATTTGACAATGGTTGCTACATGGTTAGATATGAATGTCACAATATGCCAACTACTGTACATGAGAAGTGAATGTCCTCACCATTTGTCTAACAGCATTAGTGCAGAGTAGAGATGTGCACCTACCCCCATCTTTTAGTTTTGGATCTGGATCTCCCCTGGTTTTGAATCTGGATCTGGTTTTGAATCTTTTTCCTTGGTGTTCTGTTTTTAGGTTTTGGTTTTGGATCTGTATTTTTCCCCAAAAATTATATAAACAACTAAAACCACATAATTTGGGCCTGTTTTGTTCCTACCATATTATTAACAATCATTTTTAGGCATTTCCATGCATGTTTAACCACCTCACAAGATCGATTTCACTATTTTTCACCAATATAGGCCAAAGGCTGCAGCGAGCTGGCTGGCTAAAGTAAGCAATAGAGCAGCGGCACAAATGCATGGCAGTTTAAAAATATATTGGACATCTATGAAACATTGCCACACAGCAGTGGCAGACAGGATGACAGTTTAATAAACTATAATAATGTCAGTCGGCAATGCCCCAAATTGTGCAAAACATAAAAAAAACTAGGTGAAAGATGGAATTGTCCCTCCCACCCACTCTTAGGTGGGATATTAAAAAGGACATACACAGTTTAACAAGCCAAGCACTTTAGCATCTAGGACTGACACTTTCGTGGCTAAACTCCTTCATTTGTATGGGCCCCCACAAAACATTTTTTGAAGGACTACCTTCATTTATTAAGGAGGAGGTTAATGATGAGGGTGTTTGTGGTGGAGATAACATGTGCTAGTCCAAATTGCTGGTAAATGATACTGGATTGTTTGTTATTAATTGACAAATTATTATAATTTTGTAAAACAAATTGCATGAACTCGCTGCAAATGATGTAATAGGGAGGAGGTGCCTAGATGGTTAACGTCCCTCCTCTGCTAACTTTGGCTTTACAAAGGGAACAGATGCCTTCACAACTGTTGTCAGAATTTAGATTAAATTAATTCCACACCCAAGACATGGTTTCTCTGGCTTTTTTTTTATCATGAGCAAGAACTGCTGCCCTTGGTGGCTGATTTACGCAAACAACATCCTCATCATCAACATCCTCATTAGCGTCAGATAGGACCCAAATTTTCCCATCATCCTCCTTTTGCACTTCCTCCACACTATCATCCTCATTTTCTATTATTTCACCACCTAATACTAGCACAACCGTCATGGTGTCAGTGATCCGCTGTGAACTTGGGGGACAGCAGTTATACTTACTTCCTCTATCAAAGGACTGTTTAATAGTTAATTGTTTTTTTTTTAATTACTTCTAGTAGTAGTCTTCTTGGTCCCTTTCTGGGATAAAGATCCAACCCCAGCAGCAGAAACAGGTGTAGCACTCAAGGATTCTTCTAAGGAATCATGGATAGAAGAGGAGTTAGTCATACTTATGAAATTGGATGCAGGACTACTTCTGATCATGAATGAGGATGTTGATGATGATGCAGGTGTTGGTGGTGGAGATAGCAGGCGCTTGGATCCATATAGAAGGGAGCACCTAGATGACACTGGACTGATTGTTGTTCGTTTGTTTGTCCCCAAAGTTTCAGAAATTAAATACTCTTCCCAATTTGATGAATGCGCTGCAAGTGACGTAACAGGGAGGAGGTTCCAAGATGGTTAAGGTCCTTACCTCTATTCACTGTTATTTGACATTGGTTACAAATGGCTTGGCAAAGGTTGTCCGGATTTGAGTGGAAATAATTCCACACATGAGAAGTGGATTTTTTGGTCATTTTCCCAGGCATGCCAACAATGGGATTTCTCCCACCATGGGCAACAATTGTTGCCTGATTTACAGTTTTTGCGCAAACATCCTCCACAGCAACATTCTCTTAATCCTTGTTGTTGTTATCGCCAAAAACATAAATATCCTCCTCATCCTCCTCGTGAAATTCCACAGAAGCATCCTTGATTTCTACATCAGCATGTTGACTTGTTCTGATCATCCCCAAATTTGCAGAGGGCACACAAATGGTGGAAGTAAGATGCTCTTCAAGTATTGTATTAGAAAGGTCAGGCTCACACATGGCAGACGTGGACACAGTTGGACTCTCCACAGGGATCTGTGTCTTTTCAGAGACAATTAAAAAAATTTTTGTACCTCTTCTACAAGCAGAAGGGCTTAAATAATCACAACTAGAACCACCAGTCATAAAGAAAGGCCAAGGCCTTATCCTTCCCTTGCCACTTCGTGTAGTGAATGGTATATTGCCAATTTTTTGTTTCTCTAAAGTTGACTTAACTTTACATTTTTTTTTGCTTTAACACGATAAAAGTTGATTTTTTTAGCCTGACTTTTTGGCCTGACTTAAGCTCTGGTACATCGGCCTTCATAGATGATGTTGATGGCCTTGCGTTGTCATCATGACTGCTGTCGGCAGCTACAAGACTGGTATGTGGATCCTGCATTCCTGTCATGTGACTGTCCTCCATACTCACTGCGCTCTTACAGCAGTGTCACCAAGCAATTATAATGGAGCTCAGTTGTGGCTAACGCACACAACCAAAAAATTGTTTTCATTTTTTCACTGGTGGTGTGGCATGCTAACATGCACACACCAAAAAAATTTAGTTTTTTTCATACTGGGGTAAATCCCTGAAACAGGCAGCAGCCCCTTTACAGACAGCCACACAGCACCCCTGCATACCTACATTGCTGACAAGTGTGGTTTACATGCACAGAAAATTTTAATTTTATTTTTTTCACACTGGGGGTGAAGAGCACCCCTGAAAGAGGCAGCAGCCCCTTGACAGAAAGCAGCACAGCACCCCTGCGCACCTACATTGCTGACAAGTGTGGCTAACATGCACAGAAAAAAATGTTTGTTTTGTTTTCACACTGAGGGTGAAGAGCACCCCTGAAAGAGGCAGCAGCCCCTTGACAAACAGCAGCACAGCACCCCTGCACACCTACGCCGATGACAGGTGTGGCTAACATGCACACAAAAAAAATATTATTTTTTTTTTCACACTGGGGGTGAACCCTTGAAAGAGGCAGCAGCCCCTTGACAACAGAAGCACAGAACCCGTGCGCACCTATGCTGATGAATTGCATACAAAAAAGTATTTATTTAATTTTTTTCACACTGGTGGTGAAGAACACCCCTGAAGGATAGAGCACCCCCTGGACAACACAGCAGAACTGCCTGCCTCTATTGACAATAGCCAGCCAGCCCTATGGACTACAGCCAGCCCCTATGAACAGGATAACAGCCAGCCCCTATGAACAGGACAAAAACCAGCCAGCCCCTCTATAGACAACAGCCAGCCCTTATGGATAGGATAACAGCCAGCCTCTATATGGACAATAAGCAGCCAGCCCATGAGTGACAACAATAGCCAGCCACTGTGCACAGCGTCAGCATCAGCAACAGCACAGCACAGCTCCCACCACCCTCCCTCTTCACTCTCCACAGCCAGAATAAAAAATGTCAGCAATCGTAGGACCTTTATAGAATCCGAAACCTGAGAGAATCTGACAGCGGGATGATGACGTTTTGTCTCGTTTTTAGATCCGAGTCAGGCGGGAAAACTCGAGCCGACTCTGATCTGACTCTGATCCCCTTAGTTCAGGTGCATTCGGATCTCTGAGATCCGAACCCGCTCATCTCCAGTGCAGAGTGAAATTACACACCTTTCTGTCTTTGGGCATCAATTCATGCCGAAGGAGTAGCTTAAGCATATTATTTATTTTATTTTATTATGTTTATTGCATCTTTTGTGAGCTGGGGAAATATGTTTAAGAGAACTGAACAAGCTACAAAGCATAACATTTATACATTTGGATGAACCCATCACGAGTACTGTTTAAAGGCAAGGCCACACACAGGCATCTTACAGTTAAGAGATAAAAAAAAATCTGTAGCATAAATATAGACAATGTCTGCTCCTACAAAGTACAGAACTTCCTTCAAACCAATATGTAATTTGTCTGAGTAAGTTACAAGAAAATCATAGTGATTTTGCCTTGAACACTAAAACCTCAAAATTCCGTCAGAGATTTTTTTTCCCTCTTCTGTGAAGGTAAAAGAAAGATGTAAGACACAAATAACACATTTACCGATGGATGTACGAAGAAGTCAAAGGTCAGATGCAGCTGATTTTAAAAGCTACAAGCATCCATTAAGGTATTGCTTATTGGAGCAGTGTACAGTATACAGCTCAGCACACACTGAGCCTGCTGCTGAGATGGATCCAGGTCAGCATTTTGGAGTAAAAATAGCAATCCATATTGCAAAATAATAAAATACATATCCATGCATCTAATTGCAGATTTGTCTGCTTCAGTTCTTACACATGGGATGTAGACACTACTAACAAATCAAAGCTGCTGTTCCTGGCCTATCATTTGCAACAAGGCTCCAAAAGGGGCTCCAAGAGAGTCTGTCTGTTTTTTCTTACAGATCAAAAGATACTGTACAAGAAACAATTACATCACAATGGATTTAGCCAATTAGTAAATTGGTGAAAGAGAGTTTTAGAGAATATTAACATTAATTAAGGATTTGATCACTGTGTCTGTGTTTGCTTTCTGTGACAGGACAGGCTGACACTTGAAGTTCTACAACTCTAGGATGGTCTGTCAGCCATTGTTATTCTGGCAGTTGCAGTCCTACAAGTTCGATCATACTCTAACAGTTTATGGCTGACAAGTCCCCCTGGGGCCTGTAGTGTCACAGGCCAAATTTTTTTTTTTATACACAAATGTAATTTTTAAAATGTGATTAACCCACCACCCACTTTCTAGGGATGTTAGGAAGAGAACAAGTGCACATTTTTTTAGGGTCTAATTCATCTAGTAAATGAAGCCCTGTATTGAACAGCCTGGGACCAGGGCTGGTTTTAGGCCAAGTGGAGCCCAGGGTTGAGATTTTCCTTTGCCCCTCCCCCTTCACTGACCCCACAGCCCCACATACACACACACATTACCCCCATAGCCTCACACACATGCTGCCCCCATAACCTCACACATGCTGCCCCCATAACCTCACACAAGCTATCCCATAGTCTCATCCATATGCTGCCCTCATAGCCTCACTCACATGCTGCCCTCATAGCCTCACAAATGTTCTGGCCCCCTAACAGATTACACTGCTCCCACACACAGCCCCACTCACACAGTAACCCCTAATAGAACACACTGCCCCTCCTCACACAGCCCCACTCACACAGCACACTGCCCCTCCTCACACAGCACCCCCCTAACAGATCACACTGCCCCTCCTCACACAGCACCCCCTTAACAGATCACACTGCCCCTCCCTCATAGATCTCACTTCTATCCCCACACACAGCAACTCCCCTTACAGATCACACTGCTCCCACACACAGCCCCCCCCTTAAACAGATCACACTGCCACAGGGCCAACACACAGCCCCCCCTCACAGATCACACTGATGCCCCCACACAGCCCAACCCCTCACATATCACACTGCTCCCGGTCTAACACACTGCCCCCTCATACTTATCACACTACCCTCATATACAGCCCCCCTCACAGATCACACTGCCCTCATATACAGCCCCCCTCACAGATCACACCAATGCCCCCAACACAGCCCAACCCCTCACATATCACACTGCTCGCGGTCTAACACACTGCCCCCTCATACTGATCACACTACCCTCATATACAGCCCCCCTCACAGATCACACTGCCCTCACATACAGCCCCCCTCACAGATCACACTGCCCTCACATACAGCCCCCCTCACAGATCACACTGCCCTCACATACAGCTCCCCTCACAGATCACACTGATGCTCCCCACACAGCCCAACCCCTCACATATCACACTGCTCCCGTTCTGACACACTGCCCCCTCATACTGATCACACTGCCCTCACATACAGCCCCCCTCACAGATCTCACTGCCCTCACATACTCCCACCCTTATAAATCACACTGCTCCCACACAAAGCCCCCTACAGATCATACTGCCATCACGTACAGCCCCCCACTCACAGTTCACACTGCCATCTCACACCTCCTTGAGGTCTTACCTCCTGCCGGCTTCGTCCTCTCCTCCTCACTGGCTGCCTGCTGCAATGGTGCATTGTGAGCCTGTGAGGAGAGAAAGTATCTCTCTCGTCTGATCACTACTACTCCGCCGCTCCCAGTCCACCGCTGCCTGTGTCACACAATGATAGATAGTCTTCTAATAGTCTGATCAGCCATTTCTGTCATTAACTAGTGGCTGTGCCATGATACAAAGCTTGCTTCTAGTATATCTCACACACACTTCTGAGGTGCACATACCGGGTCTGGTTCCCAGTCTGTCTTTTCAAAACTGGAGTTTGGGATGGCAACTTGGCAGCAACAGTGTGAGCACACGGAACCACCCTGACATCTGGGAGTGTCATTGGGAGTGTTAAAGGCATGTACTGTACCTAAGGCTCCATGTGATTCTGAGTCACATGCAGGGTGAAGGGAATCCCATTTCTAATGGATCTCTTGCACCCAGCATGTGGCTGGTGCAAGTTCCAATAACAATGATAATGGTTGCAACCACCAGTGTAATATTAATGGGCAGCATGGCTTCCCACTTGCAGACACACAAACCCCTGCATTAGTCCTACAGTTCTCACATTAGCAGAAGGTGATGAATCTGGCTTCCATGGCTGCCCGCTGCTACACACACTTTGCCTGTGACTCAGAATCAGCACCAATGATGAGTTGATACTTAATAGCACTTCTGCTTGCACCATTATTTTTTCTTGCACACTTTTGCCCACTATCTTTGCCTATTTTTAGGAATCAGAGGCATAAAACACAGTTCTGAACTTTTAATGAAACCTTCGCTAGCCTGAAATCCCACTCATTGCAGTAACTGTGGGGGAGATTAATCAAATATTGGAGAGAGATTAAGTGGGGAGAGATACAGTAAAGTACCAACCAATCAGCTTCTAACTGTCAGGCTGTGCTAGAAAAATGACAGAAGCTGATTGGTTGGTAATTTATTTCTCTCCACTTTATCTCTCTCCATTATTTGACATATCTCCTCCTTTATCTGATATATTTCAGATAAGTACAGTAACTGTATCATTTTAGCTTTCTATCTGCAATCAGTGTCTCTCACAATGGTACAATTACAATAATCATGTTACTGTCATCTCAGAAACTCCTGCATTAGGTTTGTGCTTATATACAGTATAATCATTACAGTACATATTCTGCTTAGAACACCTTATCACAGGTTTACTGTGTTTGTGTAATACGTATAATACTATACAGTATTAAACTCCTTCATCAAATCTGTAACCTCTGTAACTGTAACATTTAATTGGGCTTATTGATGTGTCATGAGGTTATGATTTATTTGCTGATATTCCTATTAACACTTACCCAGGATTATATGCTCTTTATAATAGTGGATAGCTAAGACACCTCTTGGCACAATTCTCCTGAAGACATTAGAGTTGTGGTGTTTGTTCCAAGGATGGACCTCCACACTCCACTCTCTGTCTTTCCTCTCCATGTATTTGTGTCCACTTCTACTGTATATACTTTATTGCTTGTTGTCTGTGTGGAGAACATACATGGCATGGAACAGAAATGTTTCCTCACTGGCAATATTTCACCTGCCAGTGCTATAGCAGGGCATCTACGTGCCATGGTGTGGTACCCCCCAGCCCTGGAGCACCTGATGTCATGATGTAACACTATAAGTGTTAGGAGAGCTGCAGATGAGCAAAAATGTGACTGCCAGGTGCATCCTAATACATGACAGAATATAATGTGGGAAGGTCCAGGGAGCAGCATGTCCACTCAGCCATGCACCCTGGATGGTGACACCAGTCACGCACTCATCATGGCCATGTTGCCAGCACTATAATCACACTGTGTTCCATTTGGAATAAAACATGAGTAATAGCTCTTCTTGATGATGCCCAACAATTATAACAAACAGATTTGATCAAAACATAGAGTGATAGTACAGTACATCATATCTGATGGAAGCTGAAGCAGACAGGTAGTATCATTTAGAATTTCCCTACTTGAAGTCTTCACTTTTTAGTAGTCAAAATGGATCACAGTGAGAAGCGTGAGAGTGGACAACATTCTACTCTCTCTATACCTTGGCCATAAGTAGACTTGGCAAATCACATCAGCCATTACTATTCTCCAAATAGTACCATCATCTCTTGGACAGTTAATGAATAAACCGTAAGATGGAAGTCATGAGTTGTGATTTCAATAAAAGTTCCAACTATGATCCACTTTTCAACTACAGTGTAGAAATTGAACACGCTGTTATACAGGAACCAGTATGAATTACCGCCGGCCCTATGCTGGCAGACTGACAGCAGTGAAAATCCCGACAGGGGATTTAGGTAAGTATAACTAACCCTACCCCCCCTAAACCTATCACTCCCTTAGGTGTGCCTAACCTTAACCTCCCCCCCTAGTGCCTAGCACTAACCCCCCCTAAGTGCCTAAACCTAATCCTCCCATCCCCGCAGCCTAAACCTGTCTCCCGGGGGGGTGCCTAACCCTATCCTCCCTCCTAACCCTCCCATCCCCTAGCCTAAACCTAACCTTCCCGGGAGGGTGCCTAATCCTAAATCCCTCCCGGGTGCTCCTAACCTAACCCTCTCCCCCCTGCGCCCGCCGCCCAGCTTGCCTTCGTTCGGTATGCTGGGCGTCGGGCTCCCGGCATAGGTATAATGACAGGAGTCAGAATTTCGACGCCTGTCATTAGAACCCTGCCAGAATTTGACAGTCGGAAAGCCGGCGGTCGGCATTTCAACCATCGGCTTCCTAACTGCATCTCATTATACAGGGGATTTGCCTAAATATAAACAATGTTCGTTAGTCAGGATTTTATTGCCACCATTGTTTACTCACAGGAAGTATCTTGCAAGAGACCAATTTGAATAAATAATGTTCAATGATGTCAACCATAAGCCACCCATGACAGGAATTTTTTACCAGACTGCAGAAAATGATGGTATACATTCAGAATGTCAACATGGACAAGAGGTTAACATGGACGGGGGGGTCAACATTGAAGTGAACATGTCAACATCCACAATTCCCACAGTGACAATGAAACATTTTGACTTCTACAATGTCGTCAATAACACAATGTTGGTATGACATAATGTCAACATTGTGGCTGTCGGCAGACTTAATGTCAACACTAGATTTTTCCAAGTTTTTAGAGTGAGGATTAGGGTTAGGGTTAGGCTGTGGTTAAGGTTAGGCTAGTGTTGTGTTCAGTTTTAGCATTAGGGTCGGTTTACAGTTAACTGCACTATGGGAAACTACATGGTCAACACGCAAATTGTTAACAATTGCATATTGAAATTATTTTAAAGTTTACATTGTGAATGTTGACATGTGACACTGTCACGTCGACATGCTGAATGTTCACATTCAGACTATGTTGACATTCTGATGTCGACTTGGTATATTTTTTTTATATTATATACAAAATGGTTATGGTACTATTTTATTGATAATGACCTTTACACAATTATTACATACAGTACTAACCTAGGACTGTTCTAAAAATATGTGAGGGATGGTCCCTTTCTTGTAGATTCTTTCATAGATACATTTTAGCATTTTTGTAAAATACGCTTGCAAAACGCATCAGTGTCATGCAGAATGGGTCTGACCGTTTTAGCGGATTTGGAAGATTCATAAACAGTGACAGGGCCATTTAAATATATTTTCTTTATATTTTATTTTGTTTATTCTTTTTATAGATTTAAAATTTGTGGAGACTTTAGATTTATGTAGAAGTGGCCTAATCTGAAATCCATCTACATCCTGTAGCTATTTTAATAAATATATATTCAGATTAAAAGGATAAATGGATATTTGTTTTCTATTCTGTTCTCCTATTTTTTTAAATAATATATTTTTAAATACATTATTTAAAATCTTCTACTTTCAAATTATTTTTAACCTACTTTGTAATAAAAAAATTATATTGACTTTGTAAATATATTCTAAAATTTACTTTGACAGGTGTGGATATATGATCCAAGGCACTATCACAATGTAAACTTAAATAAACAATGTTTCAAAACATGGAACAATAGTAGTCATTCACCAAATAATAAGCACTATAGGTCCTTTCTCCTTTTGTTCTTCTCCTAGAATATCATCATGGCGGTCTATACACATAAAAAGAAACACAAGAATATATGTGTAGTAATGTATGCATACTTTTCAAAAGCACCCCAAAATATTGTGTGAAAGTTCAAATGGTGCTATAAAAGATCCTTAATTAAAAATCACCAAGATTATGAATGGAACCCATGAAGCAATGAAATGTAATAGTAAGTGTGGGTAATCCTCTCTCTAGTTGGTGCTTATTCATGGAAACCACAATAACAGATTGTGTATTCATCCGATAAAATGTGTTTATACCAATCAAGTTTGGTTTAAATATCTGGTACGCATACACAACTCACATTCATATGTAGTTGGGATCCTCCTGTAATGGTTTCTTTATATATCCATCCTCGTTCTGTAATGCACTTTTATATAGATCCAAAAACCATGACTAGAAATCAGGGGTTATATATACAGTAATTTAGCACAATTTATTTAGTAAATTGTAGCTCACAAAAAAAAAAAAAATAATATATATATATATATATATATATATATATATATATATATACTACAATGAGAATCTCAAAATATCACCATAAATATCCAAGTTCCAATGGGAAAAAAAAGAGTTAATTCCACAGTACCTTTACATTCAAAGGAGGTATACAATAGGGCCACAATATGATCCTGCAGTTAAACATCCACACAAACCTCCAATTAAACAAAAAAAGGTGAATAATGGTATTCTCCAGTGTCCTAAGTCTCCAAAGCCAATGCATTTCGATCTGGTGATCTTTCTCAAGGCATCTTTGCAAGCTCATTGGTTCTGCAATTGTTTTAAAAAGAGTTTGTTTACATGTTTATGCCTGGAGTATTCTTGTATGCTTACTGACCAATCACATTATGGCCCGTCACCATATTTTAGTAGTTTTTTAGTGCAGATGTTTAACTTTACAGCCAAGTAGTTAGTGTAACAATGCTGGCTGGTTAAGGGCCTGATTCTGAGTCACATGCTATGCCAATGCTCACGGAGCTAAGCGATATCTTACTGCTATCTGTGCGAGAAAATCCCTGGAACTCCTACAGCACATGCATTACACAAAGTGCACACACAAAAGCAATGCTGCTGCAATTGAGAGGCATGGTAGTAGAAATGTCTTGGAAAAGTGGTGGACATTCCTGGGCGGTGACTGGGAGGTGGCTAAAGAGTTGCATGGAGATGGTCTGAGTTACGTGCATGTTATAGTAGTGTTTCAGGCATGTTGCTTAAGTGTTTGTGCACACAAATGCTCAGACATTCACATAGGAGTCTGTGATCATCGCCCTGGGTTGCTCTGGATAAAGTGTGTGTGTTATTATAATTCTATAATTCAGGAATGGCTGTTTGCTAGGAATGGGTACAGTGTGTCAAAATTGTATAAGCTAATCAGAACAAATGGCTAAGAGGTACCTAGCCTGTGAAGACAAATCTTCCTGGATATAATGTTTGCTCTCACCTAGGGGAGCCATGGTGCAAGTCCAGTACACAGACACACTGGCTGCTAGAAGAGTCATTTGTAACCCCTTATGCTATCAGTCTTCCTAACATAAATTTGATTCAAGGTCCAGGGAGTTATATGAGTGTCAGGTCTTGTAGTTGTGCTAATTTGCATCTACACAGACCCTGGGAGAACAAAGGACAGTATTTTTGAGCCTGGAAAGGGTGGGGGCTGCTGGGGGGGAGAAGGTCATGGGATTATAAAGCCCAGCAACCCACACTGCTAGTTGTTCACTCTCAGGGAGTAGCTGGAAGCTTAGGGTGCTACCCATTGTGACTCCTTAGGATTCTGATTCTTTATACAGTACATTTCTTTTACTTTAACTCCTTCTGTGTAATTATTTGTATGACTTGTTTATCCACCTATTTTTCTTGATATTTAACACTGGAAATATTTCTCAATATATCCTAAAACTTTATCAGCGTTAACTCTGTGCTCTAATGTGGCTGGAGATGCCCATGCTATATTTGTGTAATAATTGTGAGTTTAAGTGAGAATTAAGTGTCTGGCGAACATAAGAGCACTATTTTAATACTCTTCGTGGTGGCAGCTTAGGTGAAACCCACGTCACAACCACCCAGCTACTTCAGGTTGGCATATCTGAGCATTTGCTGGGCACGGTGTCGTGACAGAGGCCAAACTAAAATAGAAAATCTGCACCTGCCATAAGACTGGTGCAAATTTCGATGGAGCAAGTTTTGATGGTGCAACCGATGATGGAGTCTAAAGATGCACCAAGTGCCTGAAGACGCTCAAAGTGGGTCTGTTCCTGTTCAATAAAATATAATTTTGCACATCCAGACACTTAAATACATTTTATAGCTGTATATGTGATTCATTATAGTCTCTGACAACTGCAGAGGTAATAATCTCATCATAAATAGGATGTAAAACCATATTTCATAGTTACAGGTTCAAATAGTGAGGAATGTCATTTACGGTCTCATACTGCCTATATGCCTATAAAAGATTCTGTAGGGCAAATGCAGGTGTTGGTGCGTTTGCAAGCAGGAAGCCCCTTCCGCTTATTGATTCTATACTGGCCGCCGCCACCGTCATCAGTAATATTAGCACTTGCACCAGTCTCATGCTAATTGCAAGATATATGTCAGATATATGTCTCCTTGTGCACAGCTCAGAATCGCACAGAGCTTTTGATACACAATGATGACACTGCCACTAGACAGGTGCACTAACATTGTTGCCGCCCTTTTGCCGACAAAAAATATTTCACAGAAAGATATATGCAATCATGCGTAAATTCGCATCTGTGCATGTACTGTACTGGTATGCTAAGCCTGCCATTTACACCATACTTGCCTACCCTCCTCATTTGGCTGGGAGCCTCCCAAAACTTGGGTGCTGCTCCCGGCCCCCAGGAAAGACATGCAAGCCTCCCGGCCCCCGCTGATCCCCCTGCGTGGTTCCATGATAAACCCCGGCAGCAGGGTGGACCTGTGACGCAATTCGTACTGAATCACGTCATCGTGGCCCTGCCCCTGCTTCACATTGCCATTAATCGCAGCATTGTGACCTGACCTGCCAAGACCCACGGCAGGCCTGGGTAACAGGGAGCGTGGCCTAATTGTGGGAGGCATGGTCACGGCCCCTTCCCACTGTGTGCTGGGCTGCTGCGAGGGAAGGGGGGGTAGCAGCACCTGGCCCCTCAGGAAGCCCAGGTAATCTGTACCCGCTCCCCCCGCTCGGCGCCCCTCATTGTGACAAGGGGGCGGGGTCACAATGATGCGATTGTGCAGCCACGCCCTATTTTGCTGCAACACCCCCCCACTGTGAAAGACTGACAGCTCTGTCCTGGAAGGAGGGAGCGTAAAGTTGGTAAGTTTGATTTATATCCATGCACAGATATCCAGCCAACTAAAGGGGCCCATACATGATGCAAATATGCTCCTTGCGCTGCGACCTGCATTTCCGACGGCCAACATATCAGGCAGTCCCCACGCACAGAGCAATCGGTTGTCCAACCATCTGATATGCCAGCACCCCCATCCCCCACCTGCATAACGCTGCATGTGATCGTACATCACATCCCCAGATCAAGTGAATATGCAGCAAGATCTGGAGGTGCGATGTACAATCCCACACTGGCTGATATCATGCCCACACACGGTACGATATAGCAGCGATATCGTACCAATCCGTCGGATCGGCTGCTGTATCGCACCGTGTATTGGCCCTATAAGACTCAGCCCCTATGTTTATATTGTGATTTTTATTAGGTATGTTATTAAAGAAATATGCAGACCTTCCGATATATTACAAAGACACCGTTCAAAATGCGTATGACTTATAAAATATAGGAATTTTTGAAATACAAGTGAAAAGACCCTGAGCGACTCACCACAGAGGTTATAATTGTGTGTTACAAATAGCATTTGAATATCTTTTTCATTGAATTGTCGGCAGGAACTGCTATTTGCTATAGTCACAATGTAATATATTGCAGCGAGCTGAAATTCTGATGGTGTCCTCGGCTTGTTTTAGCAACAGCCACACAGTGTGATTCTTTTCGGCTTTCAAATGTGAATAAAGTATGTGACAAAAGATGGCAAGCTATTGGGATAATGAAATATTGCTTGGGGCCTTGGTCTCAGACCATGGGTGAGCTCAGAATTCCACAGCGCCTTGAAGGTTAAGGCAGAGTGCTTGGAATGTGACAAATGAGCATGAATGCAGAGCCAATTGCAGGAACTCTTAGTCTGCAAAATGGTCGCCTTCTGAATCCACTAGCAATAATAAAGCCTTCATTTTATAATGGATTTCAAACACTTCTCCTCCCGATTTACAATAACCGCACTTTTCTCCCAGCAAGACATTTATTTATTTTATTTCATCCTTTTAAATAGCCATAAAATACAAGTGAACTGTGACATTAAGCAGAATTTCAATAAAATAATGTTTTTTTTTCCCTTTTGAATGTGTTTGATCATATACTTTTATATTGTAAAACATAAAAAGCTCAATTTTTCTTTACCCTGGAAAAATAATGTGAATGCACATAAGTGTGCCGGCAATTCTTTGATAAAAATGTAGGGCCCGATGCCGCAAAGAAGTTGGACATAAATGTTCCTGTATTGTGGGCCTGAATCAGCAAGTTGCCAATACACAAACAATCGGTCGATTGTTGCGTATTGCACACATGGGTATACATCGCAGTGTGTGTGCGCGAACTAGCAATTGTGTTCGGAACTGCGAATGCAGAGGCTACGCAGACCCAGAGTGACTGACAGGTAGTGCTGTTTGTGGGTGGTGATGGGGGGGTGATCGGGCGAACACAGGCGTGCCAGTGCGTTGCAGAGCCGTTGCAGGGGTGAGCATAAATGATGCACTGCGTGGCCATAATCAGCCATAGCACTGGTAGCGTGTGTGGCTGTTAACAATATTTGAGTAATGCCAGGGCTTGTGCAAGTGTGCGTATGGGTCCGATGTTACTCGATGTTACCGATTGTTTCGCTATGTTGCCCTAGTATACGGATGTGAGTAAAGGGAAGTGGGCGTCCTTATGTCTGCCTGAGATCGCAATGTGAATGCAAACATTTAAATATCACCTCTGATATTAGCAACTGTGGTCCATGTGTATAAGCAGAATAGGGATCAGTAGTGAATTAGGCCCTGTGTGCGATGCATAAATGGGTATAATTGCCCATCTGCAGAGTTGTAGGTATCTAAACACCTGGACTGCCCCTATCTATATGCATGTTTCCCTAGCTGTCATCATCACACTTGTACCAGACTTATACCTGGTTATCCTGCCGAAACAGACTGTATTACATGTATGCACAACTTGCTGCTTTCTCTGTTAATTTTGCCTATGTTAGGAGGCTCCATTAAATCCAGTTATACTGCTTCAGCCACATGTGCAGATGCAAATGTATTATTTAGTACCAGTTATTTATATAGCGCACACATATTCCACAGCGCTTTACAGACAATATTTGTCCTTTCACATCCGTCCCTGCCCCAGTGGAGCTTACAATCTAAATTCCCTACCACATGCTCACACACACACTCTAGGGATAATTTTGTTGGGACCCAGTTAACCTACCAGTATATTTTTAGAGTGTGGGAGGGAACCGGAGTACCCGGAGGAAACCCACGCAAGCACGGGCAAAATATACAAACTCCACACAGTTAGGGCCATAATGGAAATTGAACCCACAACCTCAGTGCTGTGAGGCAGTAATGCTAACCATTACACCATCTGTGCTGCCCAATTTAGTTACATATGACTGGTTCCCTCGCGTCAATACACCATAGAGTGCAAAATGCCCGCTGCAACTGAGATATTCCAACGGGTGTAGTGTACAGTCTAATTTTACATCTTATTTGCATCACAGATGCATTGAAACACAATTCAAAGTGTATTAGAGATGCTGGGCTGCAACTTTAAAGGCACAGGAATTAGTTTTAAGCACATACAAACAGGCATATTCAATTGGGTGCGAGGTTTAGCGAGGAAAAAACCTTGCGCCCCTCGTGGCCAATTTTTATTACTGCGGGTATGCACGCTCCCAATACCTGCGGTATCCAATTAAAAACAAGTGGTTGCGGGGTTTTCAGCTCTAAAAACCCCACACCATATAAAAATTATATTTTAAAAATTCTGCATTTACCTGCCTGGGGGTCTCCACGGCTCTCGATGGCCTCCCCTCCATCTTCTCACTGGAGTGGGGGCTGCTGAGAGTCTAGGGGGCTCCAGGGGCTAGCGGGAGGGGCAAGGGCTGCTGGGAGATGAGTTCTCCCCGCACCCATTCCGGGGGGCACACTGAACTAGGGCGGGGGTACACATTCACACAATTATGCACACACACTGTCACTCATACACACACACTACATACTAAACGCTGCAGCAGGAGACTGGGTCCCAACACTGGATGCAGAAGACATCATTTCGGAAGGTGAGTAATTAAGGACTAATTAAGCAAATTGGAAAATTCCAATTGCTTAATTAGGGCCTGATTCAGAGCCGCTCGCTCTGAAAATAAAAAATGAAAATACAAAATATCAAAATGACTGAAAATAAATAAAATAAATATATATATATATATATATATATGAAACTAATGAATAAAATTAACAGTGCAATCAATGTTTATACTCTTTTTTGGGGATGATGGATGCCCGCTGCTGAAGTGCCTGAGACATGGAGTTTAGCCTGGATTGTCCTTCGATACCAGCATCAGTCATTTTGATATTTTGTATTTTCATTTTTTATTTTCAATTTATTTATTCATATTTATTTTTATTGTTCGATTTTATTTTGTTTGTTTAAAGTGGATCTGCAGGCATTTCTCACCCATTTAATTTCCACAAGACAACACACAGACATACAACATTTTTTGTTTTGCAAGCACTCATTAATCAAGAGGTCTGAGGGAGATGGAGTATGTATGTGGTTGAAGGCAGGGATAGGAGGGGTTGATTCGTAGTAAATTTATTTACATTTTTTAATTCTGAAGCAATTTTCTGAGGGAGGAGGGGAGAGCATGGGTGAACAATATGTCCCATGTTTTTCACAAAAAATCACTTTTGCTGGTGCAGAATTTTTTTTAAGGGGCATGCAGGAGATGCTGTCCTTGGCCGTAAATATTTCTGGAAATTTTCGGCATTCAGCAACTACTGCATGTTGAAGATTTTAGCAGCTGTGTCTGTTCAACTTCCAACATGGCACATCAGGAAACAAATGTTTTTATTAATCAAGTGGCCTGAGGGAGTTGGAGTATGTATGTAGTTGAAGGTAGGGAAAGGAAGGGTTGATTCAAAGTAAATTGAATTCAAGTGTTGGATTCTGAAGCAAGTTTATTAGGGAGGAGGGGAGGCGGAATTATTAATGTGGCAGCACACAAAACGGAAGCTCTGAACTGGAAGGGGGCAGAGGGATTTAAAGTCTGGTACTAAATATCTCTTATCATTGTGCTTCTGGAATTATGGATGGGAAGGCTGGGAGGGGAGGATGGAAATCATTTCCAGATACCATCACAAAATAGCCTCTCCATTTGGTGCTTGAGTTGCATCTGACCAAACATGGCTGTTATGATCAAGGAAAGCCAAGCCCAACAGGTTATCTACAAATCAAGGTTGAAAAATGGCATTAGAGTATTTTGCAATGATACCTACAGTACAGTATTTGTGATTTTAGTTGAAATAAATACAGTATGAAACTAAAAAAAAAAAAAAAGCATCCAGAGGCAGAGTAGCGGCACAAACACACAGTGCTTACAAGGATACACTGCGGTAGGGCCTGCAGTGTCACATTGCTTATACAGATACACTGGGGTATTGCCTGCAGCATCACAATACTTGTATTAATGTTACAATGTGGTATGATCTACAGCATCACAATACTTGTATGAATATTACACTGGGGTACAGAAAAAACAAATGTACCATTTTTAACTTTTGTTTATTACACTGGAGCAGAGCCCCTGAATGGACACAGCAGATACCCTGGATTGACACATATAGCAGCCCCAGGATGAACACAGCAGCCCCTGCCCTGCATGAACACAGCAACTCCTGGATGGACAAAGCAGCCCCTGCCCCGCATGGACACAGCAGCCCCTGGATATACACAGCATCCACTGCCCCTTGATGGACACAGCAGCCCCTGGATGGACAAAGCAGCCCCTGCCCTGGATGGACACAGCAGCCCCTGGATAGACACAGCAGTGTCACAATACTTGTATGAATATAACACTGCGTTATAACCTACAGCATCACAATACTTGTATCAATATTACACAGCACAAAAAAATAAAAACATTTTTACACTGAAGTAGAGTCCTTGGATGGTCACAGCAGAGCCCTTGGATGGACACAGCCAGAATCTCTGCAGCAGTGCTGCCTGGACCATCCTTAGGACACTTCAGGCATGCACACCCCTGCCCTTACAGCACCCTCTAGCATCCTGAGAATACTCTAGGGCAGTGGTTCCTAAACTTTTTCTAATCATGGCGCCCTAGAGTAACAACATTTCTTCCACAGCACCCCTGGGCCAAAAGTTTCTTATTTAGAAGTTTAGCAAATATGTATTAAGTAAAATGTGCTTATATGTCACCCTTAGGTTCACTTATGTGGTGGTCGACAGGCTGCGCTTCTTCTTTGTCAACATAATTTTTGATTGACAGACATTAGCAGCGGTTTTGCCTATCACATTGACTAAAAATAATTTTATTTGGTACTGGACCACCAACCAGTGGCACCCCTGCAGGTGCCCTGAGGCACCCCAGGGTGCCATGACACAGCTTGAGAATCACTTCTCTAGGCATTGCTCTGATTACCTGCGATCGTGGTCCCACCCACTTTGCGTGATGCCATGTGGAGGGTGCATGGCCTGCAGAGGGCGCCGGTAAATATAGTTACAGTGCTGGGCTGCAGTAAGGACAAAGAGCGGAGAGAGTGGTAAAGCTCAGTTGTGCTAAAACCATCTTTATAAGCAGAAGGAGTAATTTAATGTTTTAGCCAATAGAATGAGGGCATGGATGACATGAGAGGTGAGTTTATGTAGGTGCTATAATTAATTAAATGCATCGGCTGCAGCCCCTAGTAGACAGGGGTGCAGAGAGCGGGAGGGGGTTACTAGCTTGTTTGAGGGGCTGGACAAGGGCCCGGATCCGATGCCACCCCACCCCTCTTACAGTACCTGTCAGCAGTTCAGTACATGTCGCTGTATGCTGGGCTGCTTTGGGAGACCAGGGAGACAGCAGCAGTCTCCTCTCCTCTGCCTGTAGGGAAGTAGTATCGTGTACTATAATGAAATATTATAGTACACAAAAGGAAAGGAAGTGTTGTCATTTGTGATGCACATTGTTATTTAAAATATAACTTTTATTATATCTTTATTAATATAACAAATTATTAAAATCAGTGAAATTAAATGTAGACATAGCACGCTCTCTGCTAATCACAGCCTGGGCTGGCAGTGGGATATAGTCAGAATACCGACTCCCGAGAAGCCACACGTAGAAGAAGGCAGCAGGTGCACAAAGGTGGCGGAGTTGGCTGGTGGCAACGGTAACAATGACCAGATAGGTAACAGGGAACAGCTGTTCCCTATTACCTATCTGGTCATTGTTACCGTTGCCACCAGCCTTCTTCCACGTGTGTTTGGTGGAGTATCTGCAAGCCACGGCCGCGCCTTGTACACTTTGGATTCCACCTCCAGCGTTCCTCCAGGCATCATATCATGAGAGGCTCTCTCACATACTACTGAGTATATCAGAGTTACCAGAGCTGGAGTTTACACGTGGGCCTGGTTATCACTCGTTGGTTTTACTACTGCATCCATTAACGGCTGGGGATCGAGGCAGCAGACGGAGAGTCTTGGTGTCAGACAGTCAAAGAAGCTTTACTCACAACGGTCAGAGGGCCTGATTCAGAGCCGGACGCTCTGACCAGAGCGCTCGCTCTGAATCTGGGCCCTCCTACCTCAACTCGGAGCGGCCTCTTGGACGCTCGCATAGCTGTGGGTTACCACCCACAGCTATAGCGAGCGTCCATCATGAATCACGAATATCGGGCTTGCGACGAGACCCTGCTGTAGGGTCTCGTTGCCGCAAGCCCTGGAGTGATTTTGGCTCTATCAGAGCCAAAATCACTCCCACTGACATCACTACTGATGTCAGTGGGGCCGGCTTCAGACGGTAGGCGTTCCCATGGGAACGCCCCCATCTGGCAGCCACTACCCCCAGCACGCCCACCAAAGGGGGCGTGCTGTCAGTCACCATTGACAGCACGCCCCCTTTGGTGCGAGACCCCGAGCGACAGCTTGGCTGTCGCTATGCGGGTCTCGCGCATGCGCACGACGGAGCTCCCTCCATCGTGCGCTTGCGCATTATTGCACCATCGACCCGCTTGTGAGCGTCCTACTTCCTAACGTGGCATAGGCCCAGAGCCCTATGCCACGTTACTTTTGGAAACTGACATGGTCAAACGATACAATTTACCAGTACAGGTATCACTGTTACTAATGGATAGTCCTATTGCAACTGTGACATTTTAATATCTACAGTATATACTACAGAGCGCTGGTTCTATTTGCCTACTGCTACATTTTAGTGTACACTAAATACCAATTTAAGATTTGGGACATACACCTGCTCTCATCGACAGTGATAATTTTCTTATTGGAACTTATTCATCATGCAGTGCCCCTTTTTCATTGCATTATTCCAACCATTTATTATTTTATTATATCATTCATATTTTTATCATTGTTTCTTTATTTGTCTTATTTATTTGTCATTTATGTATCCATTGTGGTATTTACCTTATTGAAGTCATGATTATTTTGAATAGTAATTATTAAACAATTTCCATTTTTATATTAGCGAGGTTCATCTTTTCTTTTTTGTGGTTTTTGTGGGGTTGCAAATTTTTCCCCTTTTCTTATTTACCGCTGCATATATATTTTAATAACAGTGTTTTTTCAAGCGCTTGGATATCTTTCTCTTTGCTTCTCCATGCCAGTGCTCACAGAAAAAAATTTCAATTCGCGGCTCAGGCACGTGACCGCGGGCGTGCACGTGACATGAGCGTGCACGTGACCCATGGCAGCACGCGCCACGTTGTTCACAGGCAGAGGAAGTAAATTCTTTCACTTTCCTCTGCCTCCCGAAGAACATAGACAGATACTGCTGTATCCGGTATGCAATCCAGCATGTATGTCTCCTTAATATGTTTCTTCCTTAGGAGGATTTCTTCAGAGGGGTGTGTGAATCCTCCTAAGGAAGAAACACAATAAGTGGAAGAACCATTTGTTACTTTGTGGATGCGGACTTACAATGATACAAAAATAACGACACACAAGTTGATACATTATTGCTACTGTAACCCGGGACGTTACAAATCATTTTATTGTGCAATACAGATTCTACCAATTCATAGCCTGATTGTTTTATTATTGCGGATTGAAGGTTGTGGCTAATACAGAGCCGGCCCTAGCCAAATTTTGGGTGGTGCCCCCCCATAGGATCATAAAAAAGCATGTGGCCTCACAGAAGGGCTGTGGTCTCACTCAGCTGTGGCCCGTTCCTCATTGTACTGCACACCCAGCACCCCTGACCCAGCACAGATCACAGCACAGCACGCATCACCCAGCAACCCTGTCCCAGCACAGCACCCCTCACACAGCACAGTACCCCTCTCCCAGCACAGCACCCCTCACACAGCACAGTACCCCTCTCCCAGCACAGCACCCCTCACACAGCACAGTACCCCTCTCCCAGCACAGCACCCCTCTCCCAGCACAGCACCCCTCTCCCAGCACAGCACCCCTCACACAGCACAGTACCCCTCTCCCAGCACAGCACCCCTCACACAACACAGTACCCCTCTCCCAGCACAGCACCCCTCACACAGCACAGTACCCCTCTCCCAGCACAGCACCCCTCACACAGCACAGTACCCCTCTCCCAGCACAGCACCCATCACCCATCTCTGAGCACAGCACCCACGTTTAACCACTAGCCGCCATCCAGGTGCCTTGTTTCCGCAAACCGCCACTGCCCGCTCACTGTTTGCTGCTGCGAGGCCCGATCGGTGCTGTCAGCTGAGCTCCTATCATGGAATCATGCACAGTGACAGTAGCAGCTGCCATAGTCTCTGCCCAGAAAGCAGCAGGTGCCCCGGGCCGTGCCTGCCCCAAACCTCTGCCAGCCCTAGATGGGCTTAGGTGCCCCTAGGCATATGCTTAGTTTGTCTATGCCTAGGGTCGCCTCTATTTTTTTTATTTCATTTGATTATCATTTCATTGTATATAATTGTTATAATAAATTATATAATTGGCATGTTTGCATCTTATTTGTATACATATTTTATATTGGGCACTTATCCATATTTTAAGAGTTAATCAGATTCTCTTTTAGCGCTGTTCTTTTAGATTATTTGTGTTTTTTGTTGGCAATTTATAGTACAGCAGCTTGGTGTATCTTTTACCATTGTGTGTAGACATAATAACATAATACCTAAAGTTATTGATATTTGTTTATTTGCTCCATAGCACCTAAAATTTTTATTTTTTATTTTTTTTTGGTATCCTAACCCTGTTGGGATGGAATCATGAGGATTCTGACCAATGTGATCTCGAGTGCCGGCATCTCGTACACAACCCATTCACACGTTGTTATTATTATTATTATTATTATTATTATTATTATTATTATTATTATTTCTATTACTACTACTACTACTACTAATAATAATAATAATAATAATAATAATAATAATAATAATAGCATTGCCAAATATAAAAGCTATTCTAATATTAGAATGACAAAAAAACATTTACATTAGCCCCTCCCGTTTGCTGCACAACTGATTATAGCAGAACAATTTTCCGTTCTACAAATAAGATGTTAAAAGCAGGAATGTTAGCATTAGAGGCAGGGAATCCTTTCTCCATCCATTCATGTACATTACTGATACTTAGGAAAATACATTACATTTATTACATACATTTACTGTATATGTTTACAAATGAATAACATTATTTCAAGGCAGATGATCTCTAAATGTACACATGCAGTGCAGATATTAGGCCATCATTGCTTAGGACATTTACTTATACAGTACCGTACATGTCTCTACATTACCATAATGAGTATAATAATATCTAATATTGTCTGACTTGTATACACAGCATCATATGGGGGAAATTTGTAGATATTTAGGATCAGACCATTAAAAGACATTTAACATGATGTCAGTGCTTTGCTACATACAGTGGTAACTGTTCCAAATAACAGAAATAACTCTCTGAGCTAAACAAATGCAAGAGCCGTGTGGATAGTGTGTCATGAATGCATTTAGACTGCTTACACAGCTTGCAATACGATCAGCTATTTAAATATTAATAACATTCTACCTTGCATTTCTCTGTCCTTATCTGAGATATATTAAGTATAACATAAGCTTTTCTGACATGATGTATTTTCATATATGCCCTAGTTATTTCCTGTAATTTACTAGGAACTGATAAGCAAACTAGTCATCTCTCCATTTCTGCTGTGCTCACATCCTAAAGTATTTAGAAATGACCCACGACTATAATGACCCCTATCCTTGTTGCTTTTTAGTGATCAACAATTTTGCAATCATCCTTTTTGCACTTATGGGGGGATTTAATAAAGCTTGGAGAGAGATAAAATTGGAGATAAATAGCACCAACCAATCAGCTCTTAACTGTCATTTTTCAAATGCAGCCTGTAAAGTGACATTTAGAAGCTGATTGGTTGGTGCTATTTATCTCCAATTTTATCTCTCTCCAAGCTTTATTAAATCTCCCCCTTAATGTTATAAAGAAATGGTTATGTAATGCCGGCTGTCGGTATGTCAATGGTTGATATCCCCCAAGGGGTTGGGTAAGTATGCTTGCCCTCCCCTTTCTCCCCTAACCCCTCTTCTTATAGCCTAACCCTCCCCACCCCACGCCCTAACCCTAACCATCCACATTAGTTCCTAAACCTAAGTTTCCCCCCTTTGTGCCTAAACCTAACCCTCCCCCCTTAGTGCCTAAAACTAACCTCCCCACAGTGGTGTCTGACCCTAACCCTTCTCCCTAGGGATGCCTAAAACTAACCCTCCCCCCTATGGGTGCCTAACCCTAACCTCCCCCCAAAAAAACTTAATGCTAACTCCGCTAACTGACCTACACCTAACCTTCCCCCCGTGGCTAACACTATGAGCGCCCCAGCTAACCTTCATTCGGGCACGCATCTTTCTTTATTCCGGCTTCGGGATTAAGATAGGCGTTGGGAGTTTTTCAACGCCTATCTTAACTCCCTTGTCAGGATTCCAGCATCGGGATAGTCTCTTAACTACATCCCGTTATAAGACCTGTTTATTCTAGATGCATAACGAATATAGAGGAAATTAAAGCCTGGCAATATTTTGTCAAAAAGTTCTGATTTTTGCTGTCGGCAATAACAAATGTTAAAGTACATGTTAAAATATGCCATTCAAAATCAAATTTGCATGGATAGAATAGAGAAAAAAATAAACATTTAATAACCTGCCTGTGAATTTTCTGGGGTAAGAGCATCAAAAACTGCTGGAATGCTTAAAAACAGTCAGTAGTAGTTAGAGAGAAGTGCCATAGCATGGACTACTGTAGTTATAGAGAAATCACCGATTATATAAGGGTGGTAAAGCCTTAGGGCCTGATTCAGACCTGCTTGCGAGCGGGTCGATGGTGGGCCATTGCGCACGTGCAGTGTGCGCGAGCCCCGGAGCGAGTGAGAAATCACTCGCTCTGGGACTCGTTACAAGACAGGGCGGCTGTCGATGTTGATCGACAGCTCACCCTGTTTAGAAGGCGGGGAGGGGGGGTGGCCGCACAAACGGAGCGGTTCACTAGTGATGTCAGTAGTGGACTTCCTGCTCTAATAGAGCAGTAAGTCCACTCGGGCTTGCGAGACCTGAGACCCTACCACAAGGGTCTCCTCGCAAGCCCGATGGTAGCGATAAGCGTGACCATCGCCAGGCCACATGCATACGGTGTGGGTGGTCACCCACAGCTGTGCAAACGGCCTGGAGGCCGATCAAAAATAAAAGGGACGCCCTGATTCAGAGCGAGCGCACGCATATAGCGTGCGCCTCTGAATCAGGCCCTTAGTTTGTGCAGTGGTTCACAGAGGAATAAACAGCATTATTGTAGACATTTCTGTGGGTTAGCGCTAATTATGTATAGTGCCATTGGCATTCTATTAAACCTTTGAAATTTCGCCATCATACAGAAACATAACAATGTTACACTAATAGAACACAGACATTGGTTACACAGTAAAATTATCATACAGTTACAGCATGCATTACATCTGCTGCTAGTCAGTATGAGACAAACATGAAGATAAATACATATTTTTTTCTATCTTGGCCATGGTAAACAACCCTGATTTTCTCTCCCTTGAGACAGACAAGAGCTGCAGTCAGTCCTAATAGTGACAGTTTTCCTATGAAAGTCAGTGAAAAGGACATCTATTTTTAAACACTAAGGGAACAATCAGCAGCGTGAACGCAGTTTTGTCCCCTTGGGGTAATACTTTATAGTTGGTGTATACAGATTTTTATATATTAAAGGTCCTTTAGCACTAAGGGATTTACCATTTACAGTGTTATTTAATTCTATAAAGCTTCCCAACAAGATTTAAGCAGCTAAGAGTACAATAATGACTTATCAGACCACTGAAGTGGAATAAATATGATGGTGAAATTATTATTATTATTAGAGATGTGCGGATAGGTTCTCCAGAAATCCGAATCCACCAGAATTTCATGAATCTGGGTAAATCCGAGTTGTTCTGATCCTGATCTGATTTCGGGTTTTGGATTGCTTAAATTACATGATTTTAGCTGTTTTTAAAAACTTTTTTATCTATTTTTTTTTAAATCCAGATCCAAAATCAAAACCAAAAACACTTGAGGGTGGTTTTTTAAAACAAAAACCATAAGCAAAAGATGAAGATGAATCCAGGTCTAAAACAAAAACACGAGGGTCAGCGCACATCTCATTATTATTATTATTATTATTATTATTATTATTATTATTATTATTATTATTATTATTATTATTAATAATAATAATAATAATAATACTTTGAGCTTGATCCTATTAGCCCTGATGATCTCACCGGTGCGAGTTATCGCGGCAATGGCCACACTTTACGGCAGCCCAGATTTGCTGAATTTTACTCAGAGCCCCATAGGGCCATGAAGGGTGTGAGGTGTCCCGGTCCATTGCCGGCATTTTAACGCCATTTGCAGCGGCAACTCACACCCTTTGCACTTAGTAGGATTGACCCCTTTATGTATAAATACTCTGCATAATCCACAGCACTATACAATCTGGGAGTTGATCTGAAAGGCAGATGCTATACTGGAAGCAGTGGGAGAGACTCTAGCACAAATACTCATACAAACATCCTTTAAATACCTCGGATGATGCACCAGGTTGGTAACCAGGTGCTGTACTCTACTGGCAGCAATGGTGGAGCCCATAGTTAAACCCTCTATTTCGCATTGGACAGCATGATTAAGTTAAACACATTTTCATAACCTGCTTTCAGACTACGTTTTTTTCACTGAACTAATAATCCTGAGTTCCACTGACAGCCAACTGTGGAGACCTTGATACAAATCCTCATATAGGCTTGCTATGAGAGAGTACCATAGTGGTTACACTAGCTCTATTGATGGCATTGAATAAAATTCTCTCTGCTTGCTGAAGTCATTATCTGCCTCAGTGATCGGGTAGCCTGGTACGTCACTAGTAGTGGTGGTGGATCATCCCTTGTTATAGGCAAATGCAGAGGGGTTTCTGGTTGCCTGGATAACACCACCCCAGTCTTTACCATGACCACAAAAGAAATAGTAAATAATACAATTTTACTAATACTACATGTTCTCCTCAGTATCACAAACAAAATAATTTACACCACCTGTGGATCTTTTAGCATATGTCAGCCAGTAATGACTACACCTGTGTACCAACTAGGACACAGATTCTCAAACTTGGTCCTCAGGACCCCAAACAGTGCATGTTTGCCGGGTCTCCTCACAGACATTTTTTATATGTGTCAGTGAGTTAATAAATACACCTGTGCACCTGCTGGGTGACCTGGAAAACATGAACTGTGTGGGATCCTGAGGAACAAATTTGAGAACTACTGAACTAGGAGATCTGGAAAACATTAGCGTTGCACTGCTTTAGACCATCTATAGGGTTAATTATTAATACGGTTTTCCAGTGCATAAGGAGACCAATATGTACAATTATGTCCAGAGCAGTGCTGGGTTCTTCTGCTGCTCCCACAGATTCCTATTTTGCTCCCATGCCCTGGAACGGTGCCCACATGTGAAATAAACACACTCAGCTCAGGCTGAATGGCCCTACTGCCGCATCTAATGGCTTACTGATTGCTGGTCCTGTATACGCTGGGATTATGACACACAATACACTTTGTATGACACATATTAAAGCTGGATAAGTGATAATTCTGCCCTCTTCATGGACTGGCCACACTCACTCTAAAATCCAGCATTTGGAAACCCCCCTCTAGAATTCCTGTATTGCGTCTGCTTGTCAGAGTTCATTTTAGTACCTAGCATTTTGTACCATGTTGATTGATGACAATACATGCTTATATAAAGCATGGGCTATTATTGCAAATATAAAGAAATAAATCAATTCATTGCATACAGTATATCTCCTAAGGGTTTAAGACCACTTTTGCATATATCCACATTGTTATCACAGTTATTACATTATTAATATATCTATATTTGTATTAGTAACAATATAATTGTGTAATCCAGTGCCTATAGAAAATGATCATATCCTGATCTTTGGTCACATTACAGCCTGGAAAATAAACTAATAATAAATGAAGAGGACAATACATCACAAGCAGCAGCAGGTAAACAAAGCTGCAGGAACTGGTTGGAGACAGCAGCTGTCTGACAACTTTGTTATTGGTATTTTGGTATTAGTATAGATCCTTACTGCTGTGCGGCATAGGTTGCATAGCGCATACTTCCCTATACTGTCCGGTCTCAGCTGTGTGTTGACTATATAAACAGTTGAGAGGTGTTTCCCGCTATGTGCTGCTCTTCTCATAACTCAGTAATGGTGTACATGGAACTGAAGTGTCTATGTACTAAGCCTTGGAGAGATATAAAGTGGATGGAGATAAAGTACCAACCAATCAGCTCCAACTGTTATTTTTCAAACACAGCCTGTAAAGTGACAGTTAGGAGCTGATTGTTTGGTACATCGGAGGAATTCAATTAAGGATGAATCCGTTCACCTGGCTGAATCTGAGCGGTAGCCGCTGCACTATACAGCAATTGGATCTCACATAAAAGTGTTCACTACCTTATAGGATAGCGGGCACTTTTGTGTGAATCGGGCACTCAGCCATCCGAGTGAAGGGTGCAGGATGGGCTGCCGTTGCTTGCATTTAAACACTGTGGCAATGGCAATTTGCACCCGTTGTCTGCAGTTGAAAGCTTAGTATATAGGCCCTGATTCAGAACTGCTCACTGCCGCTGGCAGCTCGCTAGGTCTGTGAGCGCATTTTAATTTTTTTTTTGTCTCCGGCCATTTGCAAAGCTGTGGGAGCCCACCCACAGCTTGTGCAAGCGGCCAGGAGACCGTCAAGATAATTGCGACCATTGGCGACGAGGTAGGGTCTAGCTGCCGCAACGCCGAGTGGACTTCCTGCCCTATTAGAGCAGGAAGTCCACTACTGACATCAGTAGTGATGTCAGTTAGTCCTCCCTACAAATGGCAGGCATTCCTAAGGGAACGCCTGCGTCTGTCCAGCCACCCTCCCTACACACCCACAAAACAGGGCAAGTTGTCACTCACCATCGACAGCTGCCCCATCTTGTTGCGAGCCCTGTAGCAACTGAACTTCAGTCGCTCGGTGGGGCTCGCGCATGCGTATGCTGGACGCAGCGCATGCGCAGCCGAAAAACATCGGGCCGCTTGTGAGAGCTGTGCACTCGCGAGCGGCTCTGAATCAGGCCCCTAGTCCCATCATGCATTTGGAGAGTGATGGCTGTTCACTTTAGATTCAATCAGAAAAAAAAGAAAATGGGAAGAATGACCAGTGTATACCTTCCAACAAATTATGAGTCTGTATCTAGATGGGGAGGTGTCATGACATTGAGAGGGCATGTCACCATCATGGAGCAGGCACAACCAAGCTCGGGGGGTTAAAAGTGCTATGCCACCCCATCTTTACCTCCTGTTCCTCATGCACTAGTGGCAAATGTGATACCTATTTACAGTAGCAGCGATGAATCAGTCATACTGTACCTCCCAACTTCCGGGCAGATCATGATGGCTGGACATAGCCATAAATTTGAGAGCGTGCCACCAAAATAAGGACAGTTGGGAGATATGCCAGTATGTGTCGCCTACTTGTGATTTTAGTCTGCCTATAGCTCTATCAGTGTCTCAGACTTCTGTTACAAGTTACATTGATTCCAAAACAAATTTAATGGTCAGTGTGACCAGTGCGATGGGTTACAGTGATGCATCAAAGCCACATGTCATGACTGTATGTATTTTTGTGCCCCATGTAAAGTGTGCTCATAGTCTATGAGCCACACCCTGACCATGAGAGTGGTGTGTATTATTATAATTCCCCTAAAGAATATAATTCAGGAATGTCTGCTTGCTATGGATTTGGACAGTATGTCAAAACTGCATTGCATCAACAACTGATAACCAAATATCCAAGTGCTACCTAGCCTTTGAAGACAAAGGTTCATGAAAGGAGTGCTTTGCTCTTCACCTTAGGGGACCCTTGTTCCAGGCCTATACACAGACAGCCTGACAGTTTGTAATTTATCAGTTTTCCTGACATAAACAGACCTTTGCTAGTCAGGGAGATATATGACACTTAAGTCCTGGTTCACATCTACACAGATCTGTGTAGAACAAAAGACAATGGGCCTCATTCAGAGGCAGTCGGAGGATGCAAGCGGTCACTCAGAAACTGGGCGGCCGCTTGCATCCTGACCGGCCGCCTCTGTTTCAGTCGTTAGGCTGTGGGTTAACACCCACAGCTCTAACGACTGATAGGGTGATGGTCGCGATGGTCATTGACCATCGCGACCATCGGGGCTTACGACGAGACCCTAGGGTAGGGTCTCATTCGTCGTAAGCCCCGGAGAGCTTCTGGCTGTGTCAGAGCCGGAAGCTCTCCACTGACATCACTAGTGATGTCAGTGGGGCCTCCGCCAAACGGCAGGCATTCCCATGGGAACGCCTCCGTTTGGGCTGCCACCTCCCCGGCCCGCCTTCCAAACAGGGTGATCTGTCAATCAACATCGACAGCTCGCCCCCTTTGGAAAGAGACCCGCTACGACCGGTGCTGTCGGTCGTAGCGGGTCTCACGCATGCGCACGAAGGAGCCAGCTCCCTCGTGCGCATGCGCACTAGACAAACATCGAGGCGGCCATGCGGTCGTAGACAATACGGCCGCCTCTGAATAAATTCCAATGTCTTTTGAGCAAAGAAAGAGTGGGGGCTTCTGGGGGGAGAGGGTGGTTGGGGAACCATAAGAGCCAGCCACCCCTGTTTCTCTGTGTTCACTCTTCAGGGGAGTAGCTGAGAGCTAGGAGTGCTCCCCATCTCAGTCTATGGTGGTCTCCCTCCACACAGATCCCCTAAAATCTCAGCCTAACATAATTTAGGATTCTGACTCTTTATCATTTTCTTTTACTTGAAATCATTCTGTGCATGTATAAATGTATGTCTTGTTTATTCACCTGTTTTTCCTTGTAACTTAACCGTGGAGATACAGTATATTCTCAATAAATCCTAAAACTTTATCAGCATTATTTCTGTGCTCTAATGAATTCACATGCCTGGAGAGGCCCATGCTACATTGGTGTAATACTTGTGAAGTTAAGTGTTATTCAGTGTCTGGCGAATGCAAGAGCGCTATTCTAATACTCTTCATGGTGGCAGCTTTAGTAAATCCCACATCACAACCGCCCATCTGTGTCAGGTTTGGCGTATCTGAGCGCAGGCTGGGGTGCGGTGTCGTGACAGTCAGCATGAAGCCAACCACTTCTGCACAGCAACCAATAGTCATGAGTATTAATGAGAGTTAATATTTTCCTGTTCCACTTTAAGTTCCCATCCTTTCCTGGGGTCAGATGTTAAAGTAGTAAGACTGGATTGTGCAGGGTGTAATTCTATCTCCTGCCTGTACTGTGTCAGTAGACATATTGAAAAGCAGCAGGGGTCTCACACTACAAAGTAGCTTCACTCATGTTAGCAGTTACAACTGTGAAAATCATTCGTGTTCCGTTCAAGTGAACATAGTAATTTAAGTTTTCATGCATAAACCACTATGACATACTTGTAAGCTCTGAGATCTGATTTTGGACAACCCTAAGGGTTTACGTTACACTAGTAATTCTTGCTAGATCTCTAATGTCATATTACATTAAATGGTAATTATAACATATAACCTACAGTATAAGTCATTTTAGTTATTTACAAGCTGCCACAGAAAATATATGAAATTGAGCAATGTTTACAGAAATTGTCTTGGTCAGAGCAAATATAGGACCAAAATGTATTCAGCCTTTTGTATAATTCATCACTTATCTTGTAATACTAAACCACCAAATCACGATTTTATTAACATTTCTGTCCCAGAGTCTCATAGCAACCAATGTCATTAAACACTGTACATGGTTCTGAATATAAACTTTCACACCACTGTGATTTAAAGTTAGATGAAAATTAGAATTACATTTTACTGGCTTTCACTGACTTTTTAATACATTTCACACATTTTAGGTGACCTAATCTAAGTTACCTATACTGCTAATGTTTGCCTCTTATGCAGAGCTGTAACACATTAATGGGTGTATTTATTAGTGGGAGATAACTGGGTGTTTTCACTGGAGGGAATTCTTACTGTAATATATCACAGGTTATACGCTGGGTTTCTCTATTGAAAAGATTCTGAAACCTGTTTAAGAAGGATCATGGTGTACGTGTGTTACTGTAAACCGCTAATCGCTATCACCATTTGAGGACAGCTATAGATGGGATGGGCTACAGAAAATGTTTTTTTTTAATGAAAAAACAGATTTTTTAAAAAACAAATTACAGCTTGATTAATCATTTTATTCTATTTTTTAATTAATTTTATTTATTTAATTTTTTTCCAAAACTAAAACCAAGGTTATTGTCTCCAGTACTCTGCATATGTGAAAAGCATTCACACAGGCCAGGAAACACCTCTTACCATGCTAGCCAATGATTATATTCCTATTTCCCTATAGATTGTAAGCTTCAAGCAGGGCCCTCTTACCTCTATGTCTGTCAGTTATTACCCTGTTTTGTTCTATCAATGTTTCCAATTGTAAAGCGCAACGGAATATGCTGCGCTATATAAGAAACTGTTAATAAATAATAAAATAAATAAATATTCATAAATTAGGGTAATAACTGACTTTCTATCTCTGTGATAAGCTGTGATATGTCTGACTTATTGCCACAGATTTAAAAATAGGCAAATATAGCAGAATATTTTTTTTTTTATAATTTAAATTTACATTAAACTGGGACACTATATTTTATCTGTTATTATTTCTATTCACCAAATCTTCCAGTTTGGGTGATAATTTACTATGAATGGGCTATTATCCTATTGCAATTGCCATAAACAATAAGACTGTCTAGAATAAGATCCTCTTCCTCTATCCTCTAACAGGACACCAAACAGTGCATGTTTTTGAGAGCATCGCATCTCCCATGGAAGCCTATTGGGGATGCGGCTGTCTGTGGGAATGGAGAGACGTGGCACCTATATGTCCTCTGTTTGTATATTGATTGAGAAAAAAAATGTACATTCTAACTATATATGCTTACACATGAGATATGTTTGATGAATATACAATTTGAATCTAATTAGGAGGTACCCTGAGTGGGGTTTGATGATTTTCCTAGGGGTTGAAGTATACGTACCAGCCCTTTGAATAAATAACTTGGGAAATTATTTAAATGCTTTGCAGAACCCATCAACTTGTTTTATATATTTAGACTTTTTGATGTACCCCAAACTTTGAAACCTTGGGACTATTTGCATGGGGAAACATCCAATTAAAATTATATTTTAAAATTACAATCGCTAATATTGATGAAATTATTCTGTTTAATGTGTGCCCCAAAAAGCTTTTTCTTTTTGTCTTTGCTTTCTTGCAAAGAATAAGGAAAATAATTTTAGACTGCAGCAAGTATCGGAAATACCCTCCTTCATACAAGTGGGTGTTTTCGGGGATATAGCCACAAATATAGAATGATAAATGGCCCCCTACATCTGTACCTTTTCTCAAGAGAGTGACAAATACCAGTTATTTCTATTATTGGCAAACAGGAGAGTTTTCATTCCAATTCACTGTGCATAACCTGATGTTTTTTCCTCAATATATTAATCACTAGTATGCCCGTGGCGAACATTTTGCCAATTTGAACCCAGAACATATGAATGGAAAATGCTACACTAGATAATGGCTAGATCAATTAATATGTTAATATGACAGAATTGGGTAATAAAACATGTGTGTTAAGCATAAGCGGCTAAGTCACGCCCTTTTATGGTTTTTGGGGATTTTTTATTGTAACATTTGGCCAATTTTTAAGTGCGATGATATATTTGACCATAGACTCCATTTCTAGGAAGTTTTGCAAGCTGAGCCTCTATAGAAGCAAATGATAATGCACTGTTACTCCGCCTGATTGTGTCCCAGCCTCCAGCCAATCAGAAACTGCTGGCAGCTCTCGTGGAAAGCAGAGAAAAGAGGTGTTGCATTCGAGGCATAAATCCAGTGCTGATTAGCTGGAAATTGTGAGCCTGGAGTCAATGTGTTGGAGAAAGTAGGTGAGGAAAGAGTGCCCCCTATGGCAGCAACCTTACTTGTTGTGCCGCCCGCGTGCCATCCTCATTATGTAATAGCTACGTCACACAGCCAGGTGAGCAATCAGGAGCCAAACTGGACTAGGGCGTTGGGGCCATGTGAGAGCACAGACATCAGTAGGGTGTGAGAACAGCAGCCGGTGGCGGTCACCTCTATCCCACTTCCCTCCGGGTCACTGTGCTGGCTTTGTGTTCTGGTAGTTTTCTTGACATTTTAAGGTTGGCTATACCAAAGCATTTATCACGGTTTTAGTAATTTTTTTTCCTCATCAAATTTTTATACAGTTTTATTCCAAATTCTGTAATTTATTGTTGATTGAAATCCATCGCAAAAGAATCACATTAATATCTTAATTAGTCTATGATATATTCAAATTCAAAGAGCGTTTTGGATAATGGACTAAGCAAATGATATATATATATATATATATATATATATATAACATATGTAATAATCTCATGTGGAAAACTCTGAAACATTATTTATTGCATAAATGTGATTATCTTGTGAAATAATTATGACATAATGTTTATCTTTTAATTGTAGAGTGATACTTTACTGTGAAGTTATAAGCCCTTGGAATTTAAGCAATTATTATTAATGTTAAACATGATACGATACATAGTTTTATCTTTCCTCAACAGGATAGAATTACTTATTGCTAATATTTTTATATCTTTGCCATAATATATTGTGCTTATAAGACTAGTGTTGTTACACATTCTGAGGTGAATAATATCTTATGAATACAGGAGTCTCAAGTGCTGGTTACTTACAAGCAGGGAATATCCAGTTGATTTTATGTACATGTTCATTGTATGCTTGTCCTTTCTGAGTCCACTTTTAAAAGTTAAGTTTTAAACTAATCAGCAAGAGTGCCCCACAAAAAGAGTTTTCTTCCTCTTTGTTTCCTCTATAGTAATAACCTCCCACAAATTATCTATGAAACAGGTAATAATTTTTATTATTCAGTTTAGAAACTGGTAATTTATCTCTCTAATGGTGCATACACCTGATCAGATTTTTCCTTCAGATATGAAAGATAACGATTTAAAAATCTTCAGTCGTTCATATCTGAAGGAAAATCGTTCATATCTGACATGCCTGAACGATGGACGATCAACGATGCGCGTTCCCGTTTGTCAGATAACGATATCTGACATCTGATGGGTTTGCAGTCAGACTTGGACGATTCCATTCATTGTAATGTAGTCAAAAATCGTTCAATCGTTCAAATCGTTCAAAACTTTGGTAAAATCGTTCAAATCGTTCAAATCGTTTAATCGTTCAATCGTTCATCTGACAAATCTGACAAGTCTGACAAATCTGACCGTGTGTATGCTCCATTACTCCCTTTGATATACAATGTTGAGTTAGTCACATGTATTATGCAGATTTCACTGGAAGTGGAAGACTTGGATTCTTGGATTCTTAACCTGTTGCAGAATTTGCTTCTATACTCAAGCATCACACACACAGGGAAATATTGTGGTATAAATTTTACTGTGATCAGTACATGTAAAACCTCTTAACATGACATGAATGTTAGCAAAAAATATTATTAGAACATAGTGCCCAATTCAGCATGGATCACTATTGCGATTGCAGCTGTGATTATGCATGGAGGTCCTCTGCAAAAATATTCTAATGAATGCCATTGCACAGCCAGCATAGAGATGCCCACTATCTGTATATGCAGTCCTGTGTATACATCGTAGCATCGAGATACATTGGCCTCTCACACAGAATTACAGCAGGTCTGATCTGCCACAGAAACTTTTTGCTCGATATATATGTATTATTTTCACATCTTTATTTTTCACCTTACTATATGCAGCAGTAGCTGCTCTTATCTATCTAACACCTTTTTACACTTCACCTTCCCTCATTAGAGTGATGCCCTGGGGTGGCTCAGCTGGGCCTGTTTGGGGGTGTCCTGCATTCTGGATTTCAACCCCAGTATGATAGGGACCTACCCTCACAGGTTACCTGGGTGCGGTGGGTAGGCCAGTAACCATGGCCTTGAGTATGCCAAAACCTCTATTTATTTTTTGCTAAATTCTATTGTAAAATCTATTATATTGTACAGTATATATTTAGTAGTGTTGGAGTTGTGCACTTGCAATTCTCCTTTTTGTGTATGCAACAATAGTCTCCACAGGTAGCACCTCCCATTATATATACTGTATACATATATATATATATATATATATATATATTCAGGCTGTGCAGACTAGGGCCCCTTTTCTGCCACAGAGACTACAAGTCTTGTTGAATGTAGTGAGTGCTCAAGCTGCATATACCGTTGCAGTGGCTAATTTATGCATGCCCAGGAAATGGCATTCACGCAGCAGGTACGCCTGCGTTTCTATGACCACTCCCCCGGCACCACCTCCAGACTCTCACAGCAATGGCTTTCATTCTGCCCGAGTGATTGCAAACCGATTTCAATACTAACTCACGCACACGCACTGAATACGCATGCGCAGTACACACCATTGACCGGTCTTCGTACGCTGTTGCAATAGTGATCCAAGCTGAACCAGGCCCATAGTACAGTAATGTAACTAAGAGAAACAGGAGTAGTATCCTGACCGTCCAGTGTACCTTCTGAAACAGTACTTGAATTTCAGTTGCTGCTATACTCCAACAGTTCTACCTATAAGAAATACTGTGGATTTCACACAGTTATTATAAGTTTGCAACCATGATTCAAAAACATAATACCGATAAACAGTTATGTTCTAGATAATAATTTAAAATGTAGATTAAGAACATACTACAGTGATAAAACAGGTGTGTGGTAAACATTACATTCAATCATGTTTAAAATATGAAAGCAATATTAAAAGCATACTTGAAGAATATAAAAAAAAAACTACACACATACAGTACAGATAGGTCCTCATTTAACTAACCTGAAATTTCACCAAGGACCCCTCTATCTGATTCCATAGAGACTGATACAGACTTGCACAATGTTATTAGCCAAGTGTAAAACTGCATTCAGTAGTATAGCAAATGCAGGGCACAGATTGGCCAGTGTACGTGGGGTCGTCACTGTAACACAATGATAAGTGCAAGTGTGGGGATGGAGCTGAATCTTTCTGGGTCACTCCTTATAATGTTGTTTGCAATTTTGCAATAATGATTGAGATGTCCTGTACTGTGTTCTTCTTCCCCATGTACCACACAAGAAAACTCCTTTATTTGTTAACATTGATCCTGATTCAGAGATGTATGCTATTCCGATGTCTACGCATTTGAGCGGTATTGGTCAATCTGCACATGTGTCTGAGTCACATGACCCATGTGTCAAAGTCCATTACCATAGTCGCTCGCAGTTACTATTTTCACACAGGGGGATTGACAGCCGGGGACTGTTTCAGGGAGGCAATGGGGGGGTGGAGTCAAAAATCCAAGTGTGGGAATGTGTATGTGGTTGCTTGTGTGTATGGTGTGGATAAGTGGGGGTGGGTGGACCAAAGGAATGAGAAAGGCGGACACAAGGTGGGAGTAAACTGGTTTATTGGAGTAGTCACAGTGCTTCTCCTATGTAGTCCCGGGCACAAGGTGGGTGTAGTGGTTGGGGAGAGACTGGGAAGGTGGGTCGACCCTTTTAGGGGGCTCTTTCCATGCAGTTCAATTGACCAGCAGGGGTAACGGAGGCCCCTAAAAGGGTCGACCCACCTCCCCAGTCTCTCCCCCTCTCTCACCCACCACCACACCCACATTGTGCCCGGGACTACATAGGATAAGCACTGTGACTACTCCAATAAACCAGTTTACTGCCACCCTGTGTCCACCTCTCTCATTCCTTTGGTCCACCCCTCCCCACTTATCCACACCATACACACTAGCAACCACATACACAGTCCAACACTCCCCCATCATCATTGCACCAACAGGGCGAGCGCACCTACCGTACCCCATCATCTCTATCCAATTATACGCAGGACCCGGTATGCCTGCAATAAGGAAGTGCAGCACCCCACTCACTCATATAGCACACCTTTCAGCCCATTCACACACCACATCTGCCTAAACAGCAGAGCGCAGTCCTACCCAACCATTACCAAAAATCCAAGTGTGTTGCAACCATTTTTGGGTGGGGCACAGCTTGCATCTGTGATCCAGTACATAGATAACATGGCTCTGGCAATTCAGTACATGTTCTGCGTGACTATAGGGCTACTCAGAAGTCCGATTATCAAAGTATCTGTGACAGATGCTGCTTTTCTGCCGCCTGTGGGCATCTCAATACAAATAAAGATGGCTGCAAAATTTGCATATTTTCCATGGCATTAGAGTTCATGTCTGAATCATACCCATTGGATCTCTAGTACAAATCTCTTTGGTTGAAGTTGGTTCCGGACTACATGAATGGCCATTAATGTTACATAGATGCAACCCTGCTGTACTGTCTTCCACTTACATTTTTAACGTTACGTTTGTTTTTAAGGATAGTACTACTGTATGTGAGTCATACTATTACTGTGCATTTACATTTTTAAACTTTTGTCTTGCGCACTACAAGTCCCAGTGTGTCCTGGTGCCAGAGCATGCTGGCAGTTGTGGTTCTCCAAATGCCAGCATACCCTGGCAGACTTGGATATGCTCATATTGTAGTAACACAAATGACAGCATGCTCACTTATAGGCATCTGGGCATACTAGCATCCGTAGTTCGACATGGACAAACGCTTTAAAAAAAAAAAACATTTTAACCGATACCAATAATAGTATGTGAATAGCCCTTAATACAGTACAGCCACCAGCTACAGTGCATCTTACTGTAGTAGTTTATACTGTCTTTGCTTATATTAACACACACCTGAAATTTTTAGGCAGATTTTGGAAAAAGTCAAAATTCTTTTTGTGTATTCAACTGACTTCATTAGTTTTTTCGGTTTACTTAGACACTTGTTGCTTTCTAATGAATTCACCCTCCCCCTTCTAATCTGTCAAGCACTTTCTGTTCAACCATTTAAAAAAAAAAAAATTCTGCTCAGATTCCCATATTGTCCTCATTATTTTGTACACCACCTATTAAGATATTTATTTTTTGTTAACATTGAACCTCTAGTACAAGTTTATTTTGCCAGTAGTACTGGATGTGAATGGAAGTTAATGTAGGACAACCATGAGCTACACTACATTTTACTGAGTAGTGTGCATTGTCTTTAAGTACACACACTTCTAATACAGTATATATGCATACACGTGGCTTTCTTAATGAATGTTCCTTCTGCTCTCCCCTCTGTAATGCACTTTGGGCCTGATTCAGAGCCGTTCGCTATTTGTGGTCGTTCGTTCAAAAACAAGGGGTGGCTATTCAAATGATCCGTTCGCAAATTGCAGTCTGTTCCCACCTCTAAGTCTGAACGAGCGAGCAAAACATACGCTCGTTTTTTTGATAAAAACGCCCCCTGGCCGCACGCACCATACGTCATGTCCGCTATTTATTAGATTAATCGAGTACATCGTACATCGTATGAACTGCTCGCTATTCTTGTGGTTGGTGTTTTCAACCGCTATTTTGCGAGCAGTTCTGAGTTAAAAAAAAACAAGTGACGTGGTCAATGACGCTGCTGTATTAAATATGCACTCCCTTAAAACGCCCGTTTTGACCTTTAAGCACGCCTGCGTTCGGATCTCCACTCCCCGTTTTCAAGCACCTTCCCCTGTTACCACCCACATACGCCTCATTCTGTCACTCAAAATAGCAGGCCCTCGCTATATTGCGTACCAACGATTTTCGGCCGCACTGACTGGTTCGCGCATGCGTACTAAAAACCGTACGCATGCGCAGATGTGCGAACATCGCTCGGAATGAGCGTACTGCCGCTAGCGAGTGGCTCTGAATGAGGGCCTTTGTTTTAAAAAAAAAATTATTGGGTCATTGTTTTCCGCACACCCAACTCTAAGTCCAGGTGGTTCTTGGCAGAACAAGAGGCACTAATTTTTAATACATTTGAGATAGGCCCATAATTTCTGATGTCCCTGTGAATTTGACTAACTAGCATGTGGAGTAGTAATATTTTTAAACAAAAACTTCAGTTGTCTTCTTGGAAATTACTGTAGAAATACGCATACATTGCTTCATCCAGTAAATTGGTTCACTCTTTTGATTTGACCATTTCTCTGTGAGTAGGTATCCAAAAGATTGTTTTATCTTGATTTGTAGAATGTTGTAGAAAGCTTTCCATAATCTGGATGTGAACTGTTGCTTTCTATCTGATACTAACATATCTGGTCATCCTGCAATTTGTAAAAATATTTCATAAAGAGTTATTATGATATGTTTCCTTCCATCTGATGGAGTAAAAATAGCAATGACTTTATCCCCAAGAAGAATTGGTAATGTGGTTTATGATTTATCTTGGATTTTTTTTGAACTGTCTGGACAAGATATATTTTTTCTCATTTATAGAACCAGACCTGTAAGTTGCTCCAAAATTACTGTAAAACAAGTGAACAGCACTCATGCAGTTTACTGTACTGTACCTGGGAATTTAACTTTTTGACAGATTTGATATATTCTAGATTCCTATGATCTGTAAAGATGGATATAGGATAGAATGTTCTTTCTAACAAATACCTAAATTTCTTCAATACCATGATGATTGCTAACAATTCCATTCACCAACTTCTTTTAGCAGGTAGTCATATCTTGTCAAAATAACCACAAGGATGAAGAATTTGGATTGCTAAAAACAGGTGCAGTTTGAAATGCATTTTGTAATTGACTGAAGGCCACCTGAATGATGTCTGACCAAATGACAGGTACATTATTTTGAGTGTGAGTTGTTATAGGTTGAACAATTTTAGAGATTTCTATGATAATTCATCTAGAGTAGTCTGCAAAACCCAAGAAGTGTTGCATTGATTTCACCTCTGTAGCTCTGGACAGCCTTGAATGGCTTGAGTTTTGGCATAATCCATCTGTTTTCCTCTTGCTGATACAACATGACCCAGAAATTCAATATTAACTGTTTCAAATGTGAGTTCTCCTAGTTTAGTAGATTCCATATGTTCACAAATGTTCCATACACTCTTTTCACAAGAATACAAGTTATTTTACATTTCTGAGAGAAGATCAGCATGACATTAAGAGAGATGACAACAAATTGATCCAATATATCTCTGAAGATGTCATTGACAGTGCTGTGAAGAAGGAATGGAATTTGCTAATCCAAATGGCATGAGAAGATATTCAAAATAGCCACACAGTATCTGGGTCTAAAAGCTGTTGTCAAAGCAAACCCTTCTCGAATCCTGATCAACTTAAATGCTCCTCTCAAGTCTAATTAACCACTTAACTGACAAATTCTTTTTCCAAAAACCGCTCCAAAATTGTCGGTTTCTTTTATGACTGAATTAGGTCAAGAACATAATTTTAAACTTATCCATCACTATTTTATTTGAAAAAAATATTTTTTTAAAACACAGTATACCATAAAAATAGCAATTTTTATGTTACACTGTAGTGAAGGCCGTTGACAGCTGTACTATCGATGGTTCAACCATCGTTAGAAGCCATAAATTCTTTAGCGATTGGTCAAGATCTGTGTAGACCACAACTGCTGATGTTTCCTAAACATCGATTGAGGGTTACCATCGATGGTGCAACATTGATAGTCACCAGCAATGGCAAACCACTTGTTTTCAGTCACACCATCGATGGTTCACAAACCATCGATGGTCGGCTGCCAACCCTATTCAGAGGCTCTGTGATATCTATCGATATATATATGTATACAGATATATATATATATATATATATATATATATATATATATCGAACATGTGTGTACATATAGTCAGGTGCATAAATATTTGGACATTGACAGAATTTTCAGATTTTGTCCTCTATTCACCACCACAATGGCTTTGAAATGAAACAAACAAGATGAGCTTTAACTGCAGACTTTCAGATTTAATTTGAGGGTAATTACATCCAAATCAGGTGAAAGGTGTAGGAATTACAACGGTTTCTATATGTGCCTCCCACTTTTTAAGGGGACAAAAGTAATGGGACTATCAACTCAAAAGCTATTTCATGGACAGGTGTGGGCTATTCCCTCGTTATTTCATTATCAATTAAGCAGGTAAAAGGTCTGGAGTTGATTCTAGGTGTGACATTTGCATTTGGAATCAGTTGCTGTTGACTCTCAATATGAGATCCAAAGAGCTGTCACTATCAGTGAAGCAAGCAATCATTAGGCTGAAAAATCAAAACAAACCCATCAGAGAGATAGCAAAAACATTAGGTGTGGCCAAATCAACTGTTTGGAACGTTCTTAAAAAGAAAGAACGCACCATAGAGCTCAGCAACACCAAAACACCCGGAAGACCACGGAAAACAACTGTGGTGGATGACAGAAGAATTATTTCCCTGGTGAAGAAAAACCCCTTCACAACAGTTGGCCTAATCAAGAACACTCTCCAGGAGGTAGGTGTATATGTGTCAAAGTCAACAATCAAGAGAAGACTTCACAAGAGTGAATATAAAGGGTTCACCACAAGATGGAAACCATTAGTGAGCCACAAAAACAGGAAGACCAGATTAGAGTTTGCCAAACAACATCTAAAAAAGCCATTACAGTTCTGGAACAACATCTTATGGACAGATGAGACAAAGATCAACTTGTACCAGAGTGATGGGAAGAGAAGAGTATGGAGAAGGAAAGGAACTGCTCAAGATCCAAAACATACCACCTCATCAGTGAAGCATGGTGGTGGTAGTGTCATGGCATGGGCATGTATGGCTGCCAATGGAACTGGTTCCCTTGTATTTATTGATGATGTGACTGGTGACAAAAGCAGCAGAATGAATTCTGAAGTGTTTCGGGCAATGTTATATGCTCATATTCAGTCAAATGCTTCAGAACTCATTGGACGGCGCTTCACAGTGCAAATGGACAATGACCCGAAGCATACTGCAAAAGCAACCAAATAGTTTTTTAAGGCTAAAAAGTGGAATGTTATGCAATGGCCAAGTCAATCCCCTGACCTGAAACCGATTGAGCATGCATTTCACTTGATGAAGACAAAACTGAAGGGAAAATGCTCCAAGAACAAGCAGGAACTGAAGACATTTGCAGTAGAGGCCTGGCAGAGCATTACCACGGATGAAACCCAGTGTCTGGTGATGTCTATGCATTCCAGACTTCAGGCTGTAATTGCCTGCAAAGGATTTGCAACAAAGTATTAAAAAGTGAAAGTTAGATTTAGGATTGTTTAGTTTGTCCCATTAATTTTGTCCCCTTAAAAAGTGGGAGGCACATATAGAAACCGTTGTAATTCCTACACCGTTCACCTGATTTGGATGTAATTACCCTCAAATTAAATCTGAAAGTCTGCAGTTAAAGCTCATCTTGTTTGTTTCATTTCAAAGCCATTGTGGTGGTGAATAGAGGAAAAGATTAGCTTCCCACAGCCGCCTAGTGGGCATTTCTGACTGGTCGTATCAGATATGACCATGTCAGGGAAAGCCCAGCCTGGTGTGGTCATATCTGATACGACCGTGCCAGGCAAGTGGTTAATTAAAACTTTGGCTCCTCAAAGGTATTCAGACAATTCAGATATACTGTAAGAGGTAATGGATAGTGGTTTCTCACAGTCACTGCTCTACAATCTATACAAGATCCACCAACCTTTTTACCAACAAAGAATATTAGAGCTCTGGCAGGAGAAGTGGATGGTCTGATAAAACCGCTTGCCAGACTATCATCAATATATTCTTTTAAATTCTGCAATTCTGTTTTTTCAAAAGAATAAATGTGACCAAAAGGAATGTGTGTGCCAGGAACTATATCATCGGAATGGTTATAGATTCTACGTGAAGACAGTTTGTTTGCTTGTTTTTTTAATTAAAACAGCAGCATAAGCTTGATAACATGGAGTTGTTTTCTCTATTAACTTGGTACAGTAAATAGAGGTTCTATTGCAGAGCTTATACAAGTTTTAGGATCATTTCCAGAAGGAAAAGAAAGTCCACGTCTTCCAGTTTATGATAGATTCTTTTTTTTTTTTTAGCCAATACATCCCCAACACAATATTACATAATGGAGAATATATTATACCCAGGATCAGGCTTTCACAGTTTTTATCAAGAGTTTCAATAGACAGAGCAGTTTATTGAGTAACTAGGCCTGACACAATGGTAGAACTATCAATTGTTTCCAAAGATGCACTAAAGGTGACTGTACTTCCCTGCACTAAGTGTCTGACAAATTTGGAGCTGCCAGCATAACCAATACTCTATCTTCCAATAATCTAGTCAGATGTGATCTGAAGAACTGAGTTTATTATTCAATAGAGGAACTTGCGTAGAAATAATAAGTAATGTGATAAATGTTGATATGACAAGTGATGTGGCAAGTGATGTGATGAGATAACAAGTGATGTGGTAAAACTGTAAACAAACAATGAAAAGCAATTACTATATGTACTTGGGAATGCAAGGCAAACATATACATAACATGAGATATGCAAACAACATGAAACATACAGTATGCAAATTACAGGCTGTAGTGTCACATAGTAGAGCTAACATGCATAACATAACTGGCTAAACAGATCTACAATATGATGGCAAGGTTGAAGCTTAGAACTCACCATCGGATGCTGTACCAGGTTGAGCATATGTAATGATGACTGGCTGGGACCATGTGAAAAGGAAAATGGCTGCTTACAGCTCCTTTAGCCCAGAATGCATTGCTAGACTGCTATGGAATGCTAAGAAGGTCAAAATGGATCAGATTTAAACTGCTGCTTTGCTGACCCCTAGGTGGGGCTGCTAATGTGAAATAGTGTAACACAACAAACCCTATGCTGAAGGCATGACACTCCCCATCTGGTATCGCTGATACCACAAATTTAAACTCTAAGTAGGTAACAATAAGAACAGTTCAGACACTGGTCTGAGAAACAACTTAGTCTTTCCTTGCTTGCAGATCTTGATCTCGACCTTACAAACTTTTACGTCCTTGCTCGGGAACATCTTGGTGACAATACTCAAAGGCCACTCGTTACGTTGTGACTGGCAACCTCTGACAAGCACAATGTCACCAGGTTTTAGGTTGGGTTTGGCAACTTGCCACTTGGTCCTTGGCTGCAGAGTAGAGATATATTGTCTTTTTCACCTGTCCCAAAAGGTGTTTGCTAGGCTTTGAACATGCCTCCTTTGTCATTTGAATAAGTCTTTGTTGGTGAACTCTCCGGAAAAAGCATATATAGTCCTGGTCTTCTGAGTAAGAAGAGTAGCAGGAGTAAGTAGAAGCGGATCTTCTGGGTCATTAGAAACTGAAGTCAAAGGTCTAGCATTGACGATAGCTGAGAATTCAGCCATGAAAGTTATTAAACTCTCGTGATTTAGTCTTGCAGTACCTACTTGTAGGAATATGGAATCAAGGATTCTGCATATTATGCCAAATATCCTTTCCCATGTACCTCCCATATGAGAATGAGGCAGGTTGAAAGTCCATGTACAATTTTGCTCACTGAGGCATCTCTCTACACCTTTAGTGTTGATGTTTGAGTGAATTTGTAATTATTTGGTTGCATAAATATTTTGGCAGTGATGCCAACCTATACATTCAGTCACTCTTAGAAATGTGGCACGTTTAAATGAACGGGCTGTATGAGTTAGGCAGGTAATTGCTCTACGAAATGATTTCCAAGTTGAGAATCTTTGGAATCTGTGTGGCTCAAGTTGACAATGTGAGATCATGGTATGGATCGTTGTCACATCTAGCACTGCAGCACAAAGTTCTAGCCTGGTATGGTATGCTCTGGAAGTGTTGCTAACTTTGCTTTGCCATGACAAACCCAATATGACACTGGCCTCTAATATCCACAGTTTTAAGATATGCAACAGCGGCAAGTGCTTGGATTGAAGCATCAGAAAATGCACATAGTCTCTGGTTTTGTAATTCTGTAGAAGGCACAGGAGCATATGAATGTGTAATATAAAGGTTGGTTAAAGTGGACAGAGAACTTTTCCACTCCACCCACAAATCTCTTTTCTGAGGAGACAGTGGCATGTTCCAGTCAGATGACTCACAGGTTAGGTCTCTGAGCAAGGCTTTACCTTGGATAGTGACAGGAGCAGAATATCCTAAGGTGTCATACAAGCTGTTTATAACAAACAAGACACCTCTGCGGGTGTAAGGTCTTTCCTCACTGTTCACTTGGAAGGTAAAGGAATCAGATTTTAAGTCCCATAAGAGTCCAAGGCTACGTTGAGCTGGTGGAGAATCAGTTCCTAAATCGAAATCCCTTAAGAAATCTCTTGAGAAGGGAAGGCTTCCATCACTCTTTTGCTGTTGGAAGCTATTTTGTGAAGCCTGAGATTAGAGCAGGCAAGCAATTCTTGAGCTCTCTTGAGGAGGCTGATTGCTGTATCATCCATTGGCATAGATTTTAAACAGTCATCTACATAGAAATCTTTTTCCACAAGTTGTCTAACATCAGAACCATACTCTAGCTCACCCTCTTGAGCTGATCGTCTGAGTCCGTAGATGGCAACTGCAGGGAAAGGGCTGTTACCAAAGATGTGTACCCTCATGTGGTACCCTGCAATATCTTTGGAGGGGTCATTGTCTCTGAAGCAAAGGAATCTTAGGAAATTCCTGTCACTTTCCCTCACGAGGAAGCAATGAAACATTTGTTGAATGTCAGCTGTGAAGGCAATAGAGTATGAGCACTCCAAGAAGTTTATTGTTAAGGTCTGGTCCTGTCAGGAGAACATCATTTAAGGAGATGCCTTCAAACTTGGCACTGGAATCAAACATGACTCTGATCTGACCTGGTTTCATTGGGTGGTATACTCCAAACATTGGTAAGTACCAGCATTTGTCTGTCTCTTTAAGAATGGGAGCTATCTCAGCATGACTGTTCTCAAATATTTTTTCCATGAAAGAGAAGAAGTGATCTTTCATTTCTGGCTTCCTGTGGAAGTTGCATTTTAGTGAAGGGAAGCGTTTAAATACTCGTTCTCTGTTGTTAGGTAGGCGCCATCTGTGTGTTTTAAAGGGTAGAGGTGCATCCAAGCTGTTGGCATCATCTTTGACTAGTCCCTTTTTCATTATTTCCAGGAATAGATTGTCCTCTATGGACATTGTTACTTGATCATCCCTTTTTGTTCTTTGGAAGACTGTGCACCCCAAATGTTCTTGGTAGCTGTCACAGATGAGGTTGTCACTAGGAGAGTCTATGACAGTGTAGTGTGGTAGTTCCTTTATGAGGAACTGATTATGACATGGTTGAAATAGAGAAGGGCGTCCGTTTTCTAAACTACAGGTAAGCATGCTGTTGACGGTAGCTGGTTTATGCACATTTCCAATACATACTTCTCCTATTATGACCCATTTTAGGTCTCATCTTTGAGCACAAGGAGCATTGTGTGGACCGTTAATCTGACTTCTGACTTTGTGGACTCGTAAGATATCTCTCCCAATGAGTAGAATTATCTGGGCTAGTGGGTCTTGTTCTGGTATCAGATGTGCTATAGGTTTCAAATGTGTATGATGGATAGCTACGTCTGGTGTAGGGATTTTAGAGCTATTATCAGGGATCTCATTGCATTCAGTGATAGTGGGTAAGGGAAGGCATGTCTTTCCGTCTAAGGACTCGACTTGATAGCTGAAAGCTCTCCTCCCCATTGTCTCAAAACTCCCTACACAAGTCCATAAGGAGTATGGAGTGCTGTGTCCTTTGTTATTAAAGGTCTCAAAGAAGGTTGATCTGGCTAAGGACTTGTTACTTTGATCATCTAGGATTGCATAAAGTTTGACGGCTTTCTCTGGTTGACCGTTGGGGTAGACTCTGTCTAAACAGATTTTGGAGAAAGATTTGCCACTAATAGTGTCTTTGCAGACTTCAGTACATTGTGAAGTTATCACTGGTGTGACTGCAGTAGTGTCTCTTTGGTCCACACTAAGCTCCCCGCCATGCTCTGTGTCACCATAACTGTGTTGTAAAGTCATTGGGGAAGTTCCAGGATGTAGAGCTGTGTTGTGTTCTGTGCTGTGACATTCTATGCAGTTAACACTAACCTTACGATCCTTGGCAAGATGGGTTGTAGAAGAGCAGCACTTGTAGCAGATGCCGTTTTCTCTTAGGAATGCTTTGCGGTTCTCCAGGGACTTTTCTCTGAAGGCTCTGCATTTCAGGAGAGGATGCGGTTTGTTATGCAGGGGACACTGCTTGGCAGGATCTTTATCTTTGTTCTCTTGACGAGTAGAATAGGTAGACCTGTGGGAAGAATCTGTATAATGCACATTAGTCTTGTGAACTGCAACTGACATTTTGTGGGGGTTAGATAGAATAGGGGTTGAGCTGGTCAGTGTAAAGGCAAAACTAGGATCATTCCTGGTCTTAGCTTGTTGGTGCACAAAGTCAACAAAAACAGAGAATGGTGGAAATGGCACGTTGTGCAGCTGCTTATATTTGGAACCATGGGTGAGCCATTGCTCCTGCAGATTGTAAGGTAACTTTTGCACTATAGGGTTAATGCCTCTGGCTGTGTCAAGGAAGGCAAGTCCTGGTAAGTATTCCTCACACTTGGCTACTTGAAGCTCCATTAGTAGGTCACTAACTTCTCTCAGTCTCTGATAGCTTTTGTTAGGTAACCTAGGGAAATCATAAATTCTTTTGAATAGTGCGCTTTCTATCATCTCTGGTGAGCCATAGCACTCATTTAATCTATCCCAGATCTTATTAAGGCCATTATCAGGGTGGTTAATATTGATCACTCTTATCCTTCTAGCATGTTCAGCGGATTCATTCCCAAGCCATTTGATTAAAAGGTCTGACTCTTCGCTAAGCTCTCAGGGTGATCATTAAACTTTGAGAGTCCGTTTGTGACCAGCTCACGGCAAGCAAGAATCTTGGCAAAGTCTAAAGTGTCTTGATGGGCAATAGGAGATGCTGTTTGTGCATTAACATGGTGAGTAAATGGTGCGTGGTCATACCTGTTAGGATTGTATAGTTCCTGTTGGCTTGTATCATACCACTTTTGTGTGCGGGCAGTTGTGCCTTTGTTGTAGTTTGAAAATTCAGACACCTGGTGTCGGGGAGAGTTGTCTCTCATGGGTTTCCTGTGTCTAGAATTCTCTTGTTTGCAAGTTTGCAGTTCACTGCTGACTAGTGGGGGCACTGCATTGTGTGTTTGGCTAGTTTCACTGATGAAATCTGAATGCATGTTTTGTACTGATTGAGGTTTGCTGTCCATTTTGGATGCTTGATTTACATATTCTGATGTGCGTTGCAATGAATTCTGCGATCCAAGCTCTGCGTCAAGCACATTGATCCTCTTTATATTAAGAAATTCTACAGACTCTAAGAATTGTGCTTCAGTGATAGCAGCTGCTGCGTCCTTCTCTGCAGTGAGCTTCTCACTAATTGCTTCTAGGCTTTGTTTCTCCATAACTCTTTCTGCATCCAGACGTGACCTCTCCATATCTATTTATGCATCCAGTAGTGACCTCTCCATATCTCTTTCTGCATCCAGACGTGACCTCTCTATTCCTTTCTGTGCTTCTAAACATGATTTTTCTATTTTCAATTGCTTCTCTTGTTCAGCAAAGGTGGCCCGCACTTTTGCAGCTTCTGCTTTTGCGCATGCCATTATGGCTGCATTGCTGATAGATAAAGATTTGGAGGAACTAGAGACTTGGGACCTTGTTTTGTATGAAGATGTCATTTTCTGTGACTTGAGGATGGGTTCGAAATGCTTGACTGTGTAGAGGCTGCTGTATTGTAAAAACAGGAAGTGTAGGTCTAGCATTCTGTGCTAGTAACTCCTCAATTCTGTATAATGCAGCTGCTAATTGCTCCTGCAATGTTGTTTATTATTTGATTTATTACCAGTTATTTACATAGTGCACACATCCCTGCCTCAGTGGAGCTTACAATCTATGTTCTCTATCATATGCGCACACACACAAGGATTCATTTTTGTTGGGAGCCAGTTAGCCTACAAGTATGTTTTTTGGAGAGTGGGAGTACACCGGAGTCCCCGGAGGAAACCCACGCAAGGTAACTACACACAGGACCGTGGTCGTGTTGGTACATTGAACCCATGACCTCAGTGATTTGAGGCAGTAATGCTAACCATTACACCATCTGTGCAGTTTGTATTGATGCTGACGCATTGGACTGGTTTTGACTCCCTGTCTGGATGATTCTGTCACAGACTGGTAGAAATCATATCCTGCTATATTAATATGAACCCAAATGTCAGGAATCAGTTTTTTAAAATGTGCAAACAATTCAATTAAGTGTGAGTGCTACCGGAATGGCAATTTTGCATATTACCACCTACTAACTGATTTCAGCTACTGTAATGCACAGAGCAAGCTGCTGCTTAACTGAATACAGTATGCCCCTTAGTCACATGACAATATAACGTAAGAAACCTTAGTTACAGGTGTATATGTATATTAGGGGTGAGCGGGTTCGGATTTCTGAAATCCGAACCCCCCCGAGCCCCCCCGATCCGAGGCCGATCCGAGTCAGGCTCGACTTTTCCCGCCTGACTCAGATCTGAAATCGAGGCAAAACGTCATAATCCCACCTTCCGGGTCTCGCGGGTTTTGGATCCTATATAAGGTACCCGTGTCGGCGCCATTTTCTCACTCGGCTGTGGACAGTGAAGAGGGAGGGTGCGCCTTGTGTCCCATAAGTAAAGGCTGGCTGGCTCATTTCTTAAAGGCTGGTGTAACCCACAAAGTGCGCTAGTCTCCAACAAAAATAAAAAAATATTTTCTGTGTTTGTGTGCGCCTTAGCCACATGTATATATCAATATAACATAAATGGAGGACCAAACTTTCTCCAATAAAAATAAAATAGGACAGATCAAGAACCGCTTCCTCCTAGTGCTGAAGCTGCTGCCACTAGTCATGACATAGACGATAACATGCCATCAACGTCGTCTGCCAAGGCCCATGCCCAATGTCATAGTAGAGGGCACATACAATCCCAAATGACAAAGTTCAGTAAAATGACCTTAAAAAAAACATTTAAATCATCTGAAGAGAAACGTAAACTTGCCAATATGCCATTTATGACACGGAGTGGCAAGGAACGGCTAAGGTCTTTCCCTATGTTCATGACTAGTGGTTCAGCTTCACATGACCATGGAAGCCCTCCTCCCACTAAAAAAATCAAATGAGTTAAGCTGGCAAAAGCACAGTGAAGAACTGTGCGTTCTAAGAAGATATCACAAATCCCCAAGGAGAGTCCAAGTGTGGTGGCGGTTGCGATGCCTGACCTTCCCAGCACTGGACGGGAAGAGGTGGCTCTTTCCACCATTTGCACGCCCCCTGCAAGTGCTGAAAGGAGCACCCACAGTCCACATGCTGATATGCAAATTGAAGATGTCACTGTTGAATTACAACAGGATGAGGATACTGGTGTAGCTGGTGCTGAGGAGGAAGTTGGCGAGGAGGATTCTGATGGTGATGTGGTTTGTTTAAATCAGGCTCCAGGGGAGACAGTTGTTGTCTGTGGGATGAAAAAGCCCATCACGGTAATGCCTGGGCAGAAGACCAACCATTCCACCTCTTTGGTCTGGCAATATTTCTATCCAAATCCGGACAACAACTGTCTTGCCATATGTACCATATGTAAAGGTGAAATAAGTTGGGGTAGGGACGTTAACCACCTAGGAACATCCTCCCTTATACGGCACCTGCAGCGCGTTCATAAAAAGCTACTGTCAAGTTCAGAAACTTTGGCTAAGACCGTAAGCAGTCCAGGGACACCTAAATCCCTTTTTCCTGTTTTATCCAAGGAATCGGTGGATGAGGAGGATGAGGACGACATCTTGCCTCCGTAGAGCCAGTTTGTGCAGGGACACATTAATTGCCAGCTTGTTTTGTGGGGGCCCAAACAAACCAATCATTTCAGCCACAGTCATGTGGCAGACTCTGGCGCTGAAATGATTGGTTTGTTAAAGTGTGCATGTCCTATTCATGCAACCATAAGGGTGGGTGGGAGGGCCCAAGGACAATTCCATCTTGCACCTCTTTTTTTTCTTTGCAGTATGTACTGTTTGGGGCCTAGTTTTTCAAACTGCCACTGCAGTGTCACTCCTAGATGGGCCACGTGTTTGTGCCGCCCACTCGTGTCACTTAGCATAGTCATGCAGCTACCTCGGTGCAACCTTTTGGCCATAAAAACAATATTGTGAGTTGTGAGGTGTTCAGAATAGACTGGAAATGAGTGGAAATTAAGGTTATTGAGGTTAATAATTGAATAGGAGCAAAAAAACCAACACATTCTGTGATTTAGCTGTTTTTATGCTTTTTTAAAAAGAAATACAGATCCAAAACACAAAACCCAGAACCCAAAACACGTAAGGGTGGTTTTGGCAAAACCAATCCAGATCCAAAACACGAAGAAAGATTCAGATCCAAAACCAAAACACGAAAAGTGGCCGGTGCACACCCCTAATGTATATATGTAATTTTAAATATTGCTAACCTTTTTCTTGTGTTCTCAGATCACCACAGACTAGTAACAGTAGTCAAGGATTGGTCGACAGTTTATCAGAGATAGCAGATTGGTTAAAAGCAAGTGAGCTTTAAAAAGCAGACACTGAAGTTCGTAAAAAAACAAATGGGTCCAGTATGCTGTACTTAGTGGAATGCAATGAATCAGACAAAAACTTAAGCAGAACACAGTCAGAAGACTGGTCAGAAGCTATAGTTACTTGCAAAGGAATTGTGGAATATGTTCATAGCAGTTAGATAAAACAATCACCTAGCACTGATGCTACATGAAGCCTCGCTATGAGCACCAGTGGGTGTGGCTACAACCCCTGGCAAGTTGGTTGGTAACTCCTGTGCAGCAAATTTAACATTATGCCAGATGTTGAGGATCCATCACAACCTGCATGCAATGCTCAGAACCTCAGAGAGTCATATCGCTGGGCAATCTTATTAATTTGATTGTCACAAGTTCTGAACCAATGTTTTAGTAGCACAAAATACAAATCTGACTATGACAAAGCCAGCTCAGCTTGTTACTTTTTTGCAAACAACTAACACCAAATGAAAACAATCCCAAGTAAAGGGCACCACTTAAGACAATTAAATATGTGCATTCATTTGAAGTACAAAATAAAATAATGTTCATCTTAGTCCCCAAAATGCAAGCAACAAATTGTGAAACAAATAAAACTGGATGTCATAGTCAGTGTGAAACACTTGAGCATTAGAGCTGGGGTTTATGGGATAACCTGAGATGCTCTTATGGTTCAAGATTTCATAGGAAGGACACCTGGGAAGAACCAAATGCATTTCCATTATACATTATAAAATCAAAAAGTAAAAAACAGTACAATAAATTAACATGACAGGGTAAATAGACAACTTCCAGATACTTTCCAGTTGCCTAGTTCAGGTCCTACCCACATAGGTTGCCAGGGAGGAGACAGCGCTCCCATTTTCCAGTGTTCTGTCAAATAGGATTTGTCTTATTGTCCCAGATAGGCCCACTCAGAAGCATGTCCAATAGAAGCCTAAAACTAAAAAAAACTGGACTTCTCCCTACTGTAGAACTTTTTAATACCTTTCAGATGGCAGGAGACTAAATGCAACTCTCTAGTATGTCCTTGTATTGTAGAAGCCTCATAGGAAGTATTATATTACTAAGAATTAGAGATGAGCACTTACCCCTGTGTTTTGGTTTTGGTCTTAGATCTGGATTCATTTTAGTGTTTTGGTTTTGGAGCTGGATTTTTTTTTTAAATAGATAAAGAAACAGAACCCGAAATTTGGATTTAAAATCTGAATTCAAAACCGCAAAAAAGATCAGAACGACTCGGATTTACAGGATTCAATTTGTTTTCAAGAACTGCTAAAATCATGTAATTTATGCAATCCAAAACCAAAAGAGGAGATAAGAACTGTGACTTCTATTTATCCGGATTCATGAAATTCTGGTGGATTCGGATTTCTAGAGAACCAAACTGCATACCAAAACATGACAATGATTTAGAACCAAAACCAAAACAGGGGGTTCTGTGCACATCCCTAGTATAAATGCAGTACAAGACAATGCATTTTGTCTGTGGAAAACTGCAAGTTCTGCCAGATAGAAAATCATCTTATCACCAGATCTAGTCACCGGAGAGGTAAATAGCATTTATACTGTATGTTCCTGGATAAAGGATTCCTCTGGTGTGTACAAGAATCGCTGTTTGGCTCCAAGACAAAACCACGGCTGGGTGCTGTAGTACCACGGAATACAGCCCTTTGTTTTTGTAATATTCTACTTGAATATCTAAGCACATACATTAAGTCTAAGAGTACATGATTATACAATGCTGGTTCAACCTCACCATCGTGGAAGGACCAACCGGAATAAAAATTATGCTGTTTCCAGTTTCGCCAGTTTCTCTTTTTTTGTGAGAAATTGATTGCAGGCAGGTAAAGGTAAAATTATAGCCAACCCAATTATATCGGTTTGGCTGCCCATTCGCAGCTGCTGTTGATTGGTGGTGTTTGATTAGAGGATTCTTCCCTCCCAGCGCCTGGTGTATATTCTTATTTAAAAAGGTGAAATTAACCCTTTGTTTCATCACAGTCAGGTCACACTAAATAATGCACGCTTGTTTAAAGAGGTTTAAAGAGCACAGGCAATAGATAATTAACAGTGGAGGAAGGCGAAGTGGACATACAGTATGAAGTCTTTACCATAATCTTAATTAAACAAGTGTGGTTTTAGCCTAAAGAACTGTACAGTCCAGAGTGTTTCTTTACAAACCTAACTGGCTCTGGTGGTTCTGTAATATTGTTGGGTGCATTGTTCTGGCATGGTTAGGTGCAAGTTTCAGAATTTATTTGGGGCATCAATGCCCCCATCCACAAAGCATGTGAGACAAATATGTTATCCATACAGTATGTCAGAGCCTTATCCGTCATGTTTGTTTCAAGGAAACTGTGAATTAGATTTGTATCTGTTGACAGGGCAAATTGTAGTATTGGTAGTAAAGGAGATATTGCTTCGAGCCACAGCAAGCATTTTGATATTTTCAGAAATGTAAATGCATGACCTGTAGATTGCCTGTAGCGTGTATGTGATTAAAAAGCACTCAGAAAATATTACACTAGACAGATCTTTATTATAAAATATGACATATATTTTGGATGTGGTAAACAGTCAGCTCAAGATATTGTGTACAGCACATAATCCAATAATAATAATAACAATAATAATAATGAGCTAGATGTATTGGTAACAGATAGGGATTTGTTGTGCAGCAAACATAAATAAAACCCTTCAATATAATGATCAGTCTAATTATACTACTCCTGCAATAAAATGGATAATAAAATGTCAATATCTTAGAACGTACATTCGAAAAAAACTATATTGCTAATTTGAGTACATAGATTTTTTTTTCATTTATATCTTGAACCAGTATATCCAAAGAACAACAGTTACCATTAGGAAGAATGTGAAGAGAGTAAAATATACAAATATTATTTAAAACATGCATATATATATATATATATATATATATATATATATGCAGTATATATATATATATGTATATATAAATATTTAATACAATGTTATCATCGGTTAAAAGAAAATCCAGAATTGATGATGATGCGTGGTTATAATTCCCATGCAAATATGAGCAAGATTTAGCACATAATATATTCAGTGGGAAGAGTTACAATGCTCTGCTATGAGAGAATACATAGGTAGATGGTATTGTATATTATAATAGTTACTTGGAGCAAATTACCAAATTTACATGAATATAAAATAATCTTCTCTACCATCTGAAACAGCAGGGTCTTTTGTTATAGTATTTTTCCATTTTGAAAAGTGTTTTGTTTTTCTGAAAAATAGAAATTCTTTGTTTGGAGTTGTTCAAATTTTGTAAATATGTGACATAGATATTTCTTTTCAAGTGTTAATAACCACGATGAATACAGTTTTATATAAAAATGCTTCCTCCCCCTTTCCTATTTTATTTCTAAAGATGGGAAACTAAGATAAGTTTTAAATTTAAACTTTTGAGCATGAGTTCAAAGACAAGTACATTAAAAGTAGGAATGTGCGCTGACCCCCGTGTTTTGGCTTTGCCTTTGGTTTTGGATCTGGATCTCCCCTGGTTTTGGATCTGGATTGGTTTTGCCAAAACCTCACCTCCATGTTTTGTTTTCGGGTTTTGGTTTTGGATCTGGATTTTTTCTTAAAATTTTTTTAAAAAAGCTAAAATCACATAAAATTGGCCTTTTTTTGTTCCTACAGTATTAATAACCTCAATAACATTTATTTCCACATGTTTCCAGTCAATTTTGACCACCTCACAGCTCACAATATTGTTTTTTTTTCATCTAGTTAAAGGGCCAAAAGGTTGGATCCAGCTTGCTGGCTCAAAATTGATTGATATAATTATTAATAGAGTTGAGGACTGTGCAAACATGATGGTTGGGATACCCTTGAGGATTGAAGAATTGATAGTTGGTGCCGCCCCAGGCTATAAAATTTATAATAAATAAATAAATAAAAACAATTAATTGGTGCAGCCCTGGGCTGAATAATTAATAATAAAAAGAAATTCATTGGTACAGCCCCTGGCTGTAAAATTGCTAATAAATGTAATAAAAAAAACTATTCATTGGTGCAGCCCCGGGCTTAATAATTAAAAATAATAAGAAGTACATTGCTGCAGCCCCTGGCTGTAAATTGACAATAAATTAACTTAAAAACAATTCATTGGTGCAGCCCCTGGCTGAATAATTAGTAATAATTTAATAGAAAAAGTAAAAATCAATACATTGGGTGCAGCCCCGGCTGAATAATTAATAAAAATAAATTCATTGGTGCAGCCCCTGGCTGTAAAATTGATAACAAATTAATTTAAAAACAAATCATTAGTTCCTAAACCAACCATAACATTAATTTAAAATGTTAGGCAGAAATGCCCCAACCAGCATATAATGTAAAGGAAAAAGTTGCAAGATGAAATAGTCCTTAGGCCCTCCAACACACTCTTATGTTGTATACAAAACAGGACATTCACAGTTTAACAAAACAATCATTTCAGCGACAAGGACTGCCAATTGTGGCTGAAATTATTGGTTTGTTGGACTCTTGTACATTGGGCATGGAAATGAAAATGATCCCATAAACAAACTGGCTTTACATTATAAGTTGTCATCATCCTCATCATCTTCATCAGTGTGTACATCCTCTTTACACGATATTAATTTGTCCCTGCTGGAATCCACCATAGGCGCCTCTGTAATTTTTTGATGTAATTGTTGGTAGAGGTCTTCCTCATGGAATTTGTAATTAATTTTAGTGAACATCATATTTTCCACATTTTGAGGAAGTAACCTCCTACACCGATCACTGACAAGGTTGCCAGCAGCACAGAAAACTCTTTCGGAGTACACACTGGAGGGTGGGCAACTTAAGTAATGCAAAGCCAGATTGTGTATGGGACTCCAAATTGCCTCTTTTTCCTGCCAGTACTGAAAGGGACTGTCTGACATGCCTATTAGGATGTTGTTATCTCTGAAATAGTCCTCCACCTTTCTGTGAATGGAGACTATATCACACATAGTCACGGTAGAAGACATGTCACTAGTAGGCAGTTCTCTCAGGCCTGACCAGATGTAATTTTTTGGTGAACGATCTGCATGACCAGCAGGCATTCTGTAAGGAAAATTTTGTTTTTTCCTGGCAGCTGCAGAAACTGAAGGAGGAGATGATGGCATTTCACATGCAGCTGCAGCTGACAATTTTTTTACCAACAGCTATTTGCATAGTTTTAGATTTCGGTCTGTTGGAAAAAGACTCACAAGGTAGGACTTAAACCTAAGATCCAGAATTTGGATATATTTATTTGCCAGTGTTATGGTTAACCTGGCATTGTAATAATATCACCACACGTTTTTCAGACTCACAATACATGTTTTTTTATTGTAATGTATTGTATATAGATTGATTTAAATAAACTTATCATCACGTGTTTTTTCACGTTTTAATTTTTTCACATATTTTTTCACACATTATGTTTTTTCATATATTATTTATTTAGGTTGGTTTTATATATTGATTGGTGTTTTTATTCACAAGCCAGAGTATTTATTACAATGTACACTCACATTTATATATGTTTTTTACGTTTGTTACATAGAGTTGCCATGACAGTGGAATTACCACCCATTATGTGTCATCATCATGTGCCTCGGCGAGGCCGCATGACCATCAGCTGCACACAGTAATCATCTGTGCGCTCGATGATTGAGTTCTGGGACCTGGCATGGCGCAGAGGGTTGGTGTATTTTGCTACGTCCGGTGGGGTGAGTTATAAAAGTATGTTTGATTATCAATGTTATCATTTATGACCTCCTGATGAAGGGGCAGTTGGCCCCGAAATGTTGATGAGATGAAGATATACATTAAAGCATAGCACTGCTTCACTTCTTTTCACAAGACTTCTGAGTGCCGCCTTTTTCATTTGTGTATATATATATATATATATATATATATATATATATATATCGCTGTGACACCTGTGAATATCCCTGTGTTTTATACTACTTTCTGTTCTTCCTGATTCTATAATTTAAGAACTGGTTAAGCTCTAATATATATTTACTAACCGCCACCAGCACCAACAAATGGGTTAGATGTGCCTCGGCCAAGTACATTGTATCCTGGCATAGCAGTCTGTCTGGATGACATCCACTCACACTTCACATACCGCTGGCAGGTCATAGACTCAGTGCCCAGATCTCAAGCATCATGTTGATTCTATAACATTGCAATGACCAAATATACTTATTAGTGTACTGATGTTTATCATGCCCCCTCACTCAGTAAATAATTGAAGGGGAAGGGACCAGAGAGATTGAGTTGGAGGGATAACAACAAAGCAAGTGGCAAGTGGCATGAGGGCCTGATTCCCGATAGCTTGCATATTTCTCCGATGGTTCTGGGTCTGCCCTGGCACAGTACTCTTTCCGCACATGTGAAGAATGGGACCTGCATGCTTTCTCACATACCCCCTTAGCCGCAGCATGATTGACATGCTGCTGCATTTGGGGTGCGGCGACCAGAAGCGTTCTAAAAATGGAACCACATCACCCCCATTTTGGAGGCATGCCAAGCTCATGGTCTGCATCTTCGAATGCAGACTTCTTGAACATGGCTGTGCACAGCCGCTTCCTTGTGGCTGTTCAGTACCATTGATCTCTGAATCAGACAGAGACCAACTAAAGGAAACACAAAATTGGGCCTTCTTGTGGTCATGTGTGTAAAAAGTGGTGCAGAATGGGAGTCAGTGCCTGTACAGTATGTGTGTGAGTGTGTTTGTGAGTGTAGGAGGGTGTGGAGACACAAGTCCTTACCGATGTATTATATTGCAGTTCTCAGCAACACTGCTAAAACAATGGGATGTGGTTGAGATACCGTTGCCTGGAATGCTGAACGAAGGTAATCCGGGACTTTCTAGCTTTTAGCCGCTGGGGTGGGAGGGTTAGGTTTAGGCACCCCCGGGGAGACTTAGGGTTTGGGCACCCCCTGGGGAGGGTTAGGGTTAGGCTAGGGGAAAGGTGGGTAAGGGTTAGGCACCACTGGGGGGGAGGTTAGAGTTAGACAACCTTCCGGTAGGGTTAGGTTTAGGGTCCAGGGAAGGGAGGGATAGGGGGGAGGTTAGGGATAGGCACCCCCCGGGGAGGTTAGGGTTAGGCACCACTAAGGGAGGGTTAGAGTACTTACCAGCCCTAGTCAGGATCTTCACTGTTTGGGCTTCCGGCGTTGGTGTTTCATCCGACAGGAATAGATCCACTGGGATTATATACTCATTCCAAATTTATAAAGTTTATTTGACCAGTGACAGCAATAGAAAATGGTGCGTCCAGGGTGGGCAACATGGGACATCTGTATAACATTGATGCAAAACCTGCGCTTGTTGGTTGGTATAGGATAATGGTAGCTGCTGGCACTATGGAGATAATCTCAGATCTCCTGCAGACAATGATAATATATACAGTTATAGTGCCTGCGCTAGTTTGCGTAATTTTATAGGTGCCTTATTGTGACAATCAATATGTATATGTAGATCTAATAATACTAAGCACACAGGGATAATAGGTGGTTTTAATGGATCCGGTAAATACTACAACAAATCAATTGAGAAGTCACAGTGCTCTCTAATTTGCAGGATATGGTGCGTACATTACTCCTCAAATTAGAGAGCACTGTGACTTCTCAATTGATTTGTTGTAGTATTTACCAGATCCATTAAAACCACCTATTATCCTTGTGTGCTTAGTATTAATAGATCTACATATACATATTGATTGTCACATTAGGCACCTATAGAATTACGCAAACTAGCGCAGGCACTATAACTGTATATATTAACATGGGACATCCTTTGCAAAGATTCCATTAGCACATCCTAACAAAGAATGCAAAGTAGCACAATACTGTCCTGTAGTTATTCTCGCTCTAGTCTAAAAACAAATGTATATCTCTTAATAATATGATTGATTTGTTTGGGTGAATATGATTTGAAAACATAATTGAACTTTTATAAACTGCCACATGGTTCATTGTTCTTTTTAAACTGCTAGAATACTACTGATCGTGTCTCCTTCCTGGGAAAGGATGCTGAGGTTAGGACAGAATTACCAGGTATACGTACATACACTTTATGTAGCTTGAAGTACTGTGGTATTGTATGGTAGTAGCTACTCCATTCAAATTACTTTACTTTTACTATATTCTTGACAACAATGAGAAGTTTGAAAGATGTTTCCCATATTTTATATAAAATGAGTAAATGCTACGTTGTTTTGGTTTTTATTTTGTTTGACAGCCCAGATTGCGTTTCTCAAGGCGATACCTAGCTTTGATCTTCCATCGGCATGACATCTTAACATGAACTTCGTACTTACAAGACCAATTAAAAAACGTGGATGAATGTTATTGACGTTTTTTCTGAAGGATTGGGAAATTAGGCAGTTTTTTAACAGTAAGATCTTTTGCCCACTCTATATATAATGATCAAAATCAATTTTGCACATTTTGGAAATCTTTGATAAACAAAATTCTCTCTCATGGGCTCTAATTAAAAATAAAAAACAACTCTTTTTTCCCCCTAGCACAGAGAGTTTTGGATAAGCAGAACTGCATACTGTTCGTTTAAGATAGTTTGAGAAGGCTAAAGATGAATTATTTTTCTACCTTATTTATATGACTTACAAAGTAAACATTACTTCACAAAGTATACTATTTATTACAGTTATTTTATATATAGCACCCACATATTAGGCAGCTATTTACAGAGAGTATCTCAATCAATCACATCAGCGTCTGGCCCAGATGAGCTTGCAATCTATAATACCTATAGATGTCTATTGGATAAGTGGAAGACAGAATAAATGGTGGAAAAAAGAAGAATCTTAAGCATTTAGTTGTGGAATAAAGGTGACAACAATGGAATGAGTCTTAGTTTGGTGCTACATGCTTGGACTTGTATTCGACAAATGAAAGGCACTGGCAACCATGGACATACTGGCACTTCTAGTTCTACAAAGCTGATTTCTCCAGTGCTTGCTGGGATTGCAGACTGCAATTTCCATTGAATTAGACAAAAATGCAAGTTGACATCCTTAATACAAGATTTCTAGATAGAGGATATAGAGTTTTCTTTTGGATCAATGTCAGCTCACTATGAGAATGTTAGTCAAGATGACCTGTTAAGAGACCAAATTTGTGAAGATTCTCAAAAACCTTTTCTACTCTTTATTATCAATCATTCTCAACTAATTAAGAAAGTCCAATTGACATATTTCATTAGACCCCCATTCTTCAATCCATTTTACCAGAGAAGCCCTTCATAATGTTCAAGAGATCACCCAACCCCAAAAACAGTCTAGTATTTACAGTTCCTCAACCCAGTTCCAAAAACAGGACACCTGGTTGAATTGTATTCCTTGCAATTTATGTAAAGCAAGCAAATCAGGAATCAAAAGTGATAAATTCAAATACAATATAGAGCACAAAGAATATAAAATAACATAAAATAAATGACAATCAATTATTTATTAGAATGCCCATGTGGACTTCAGTATGTAGGGAAGACATTCAGACCTCTCAAAACTCTAATTAGTGAACATTTGTTGAATATAAGCATAATTTTACCTACACATAGTGTTTCAAAAAAATTTTCTGAGTCTCATCAAAGCAATCCCTCTAGCTTGAAATTTAAGGGCATTGAAAGAGTGTACAAAGACCCTAGAGTAGGAGGTGATAGGCAGACTAAGGGGGTCATTCAGAGTCGGTCGCAAGCACTGAGCGCTCGCAACTGACTCGATGCTGCCCCACTGGGCATGCGCACGATGGAGTCAGCTCCAATCGTGCGCATGCGCGAGACCCGGCTAGCGACGGACGCTCTGTCGCTAGGGGTCTTGCAGCAGACGGGGTGAGCTGTCGATGGTGAGTGACAGCTCATCCTGTTTCACCCTGTGCCTGCCCAAACGGAGGCATTCCCGCCAGAATGCTTGCCATTTGGGGGCGGCCCCACTGTCATCATTGCTGATGTCAGTGGGGAGCTTCCTGCTTGATCAGAGCAGGAAGCTCCCTGGGGCTTACGAGTGCCCAGACCCAACCTTAGGGTCTGGTCGTAAGCCCCGATGGTCATGATGGTCTTGACCATAGCGACCATCACCCTTGTAGATCGACAAGGAGGTGATCATTCAGGATGCAAGCAGCTGCCCTGATTCAGTGCGACCGCTTGCAACTAACGACCGCCTCTGAATGAGGTCCTTAGTTATTAAGAAAAGAAAACTTCTCAATTTACCAATTACAAGCTTTATCACCAAAAGGTCTCAGATTTCATATCTCTCTTTGACTTTTTATAATTGCATTTGTCCACAATTGCATTGTTGGGTTTTTTCTGTTTCTTTACATTGTAATTTGATTATGTTATTATAAAAGTAAATTTAGCTTTCTGTGTTTATTATAACTTTCTGTGAGGCTCACCTATAATTATACTTTCTTATTAAAATGTATCCCTTGTTTTCATGCTTTAGTTTTATTTTTTTTTACCAGGGGTATGGGCTCTCTGCCTACCTAACAAGCACCGCAGGCCTGAGGCCTGACTGAACTCATGGGCCTAGTGCCCAACAACCCTGGTGGTCTAAGGAGGGTTATATAAGTGCAGGTAGCCAATGCCACCTACCATGGCACTGGGAGAGGGTGCAGTGGGGAGCTTTGTTTGACTCTTTTCCTTTTCACCACGGCAGCACTCTACGGTTCTCAGCTTCTTGCTTTGACTGCTGGCCCATCCTGGCCAGAAGCACCTCCTCCCCTTCCGTGGCCGGCTATTCCTTCTTAATTTCTTTGGGAGGTCTTCTTTCCTCCCTGTCTGCTTCTCTCACCTCAAAGCAGCACTCCTCTCCCTACCCCCCCTTGCAGTAGCTTACCTCTTCTCAAAATAGAAAAGAGGAAAGCGCTCTTGTCCGAAATATTCAACTCCCAGCCTCAAGTTTTTGCCCACCTGAGGTTACCCCTGTTACTCATATAACAGACCATTTGGAGACTTTTAATATGACTAGGCCACCACATGTACAGAGTCCAAAATCCTACCCGACCATATACACATAATACCTACACCAACATATTCAAGTATCACAGAGCGCTTTCCTCTTTTCTATTTTGTATTCATCTATTTATGTCAGGAAAGTAGGGACACTGCCCAAGGGAGCAGCTAGTGATAACTTAATATCCTTTTGTTATGTGAGCGCTGGCCGCCCATTTCTGTTCAATACCTCTTCTCAAGTCTCACAGCAGCACACCTCTCCTCACCTCCCCTCACTGTAGCACTCTCCCCAGCATTCACCTCTCCTCACACCTCACTGCAACATTCACCTCTCCTCACACCTCACTGCAACATTCACCTCTCTTCACACCTCACTGCAACATTCACCTCTCCTCACACCTCACTGCAACATTCACCTCTCCTCACACCTCACTGCAACATTCACCTCTCCTCACACCTCACTGCAACATTCACCTCTCCTCACACCTCACTGCAACATTCACCTCTCCTCACACCTCACTGCAACATTCACCTCTCCTCACACCTCACTGCAGCACTCATCTCTCCACACACTTCACAGCAGCACTCACCTATCCTCTCCTTCCCACAGCACTTACCTCTCCTCACACCTCACTGCATCAATTACCACTCCTCACACTACACCTCCCCTCACTGAATCATTCACCTTTCCTCACACTTAACTTCACTGCAGCACTCATCTCTCCTCACACCTCCCTTCACTGCAGCACTCACCTCTCCTCACACCTCCCTTCACTGCAGCACGCAGCACTCACCTCTCCTAACTACAGCACTCACCTCTCCTCTCTTTTCCTTATACCTCCTCTAATTTCAGCACTCACCTCTCACCTCTGATCCCCTTCCCACAGCACTCACCTTACTACTCACCTCACTGTGCACTCCTTTCTCCTCATCTCCCCTCCCCCACTGCAGAACTCACCTCCATAGCACTTATCTCCCCTCCCCAGTACTCACCTTCACATCACTCACCTCCCCGCTGCAGCACTCACCTCTTCTCTGCAGCACTCACCTCCACAGAACTCACCTTCCCTGCCCTGCCCTCCACAGCACTCACCTCTCCTTCCCACCACAGTAGTCACCTATCGTCCCCTCCACAAAATCAACTCTCCAGAACCCACATCTTCAGCATTCCCCAACCTTCCACAGCATTCACCTCATCTCCCCTACCTTCCACAGCATTCACCTCATCTCCCCTCCACAGCATTCACCTCATTTCCCCTCCACAGCATTCACCTCATCTCCCCTCCGCAGTACTCCCCTCCACAGCATTCACCTCATCTCCCCTCCGCAGCACTCCCCTCATGTCCCCTCTGCAGCATTCCCCTCATCTCCCCTCCACAGCACTCCCCTCATCTCCCCTCCGCAGTACTCCCCTTAGCAGCACTCAACTCCCCCTCCCTCCACAGTACTTATCTCCCATCCCCACCACAGCATCTCCTCCCCTCCCCTTCACCTCCACATGTCTTGGCAGAGAAATAAAGATAATATCAAGGTTATAGTTCTCTCTAATTATATCATATCACCTGTATACTCACATGCGCCAACAATAAATAACACTGCACATACAAAAAAACACAATTTCTTTTTTCTGCTCTGCCCACACAATGCCAAACAATACTCACAGAGCTTGTGGTAGCTCCTGAAATAGATAACCAAATAATTCTGTTGGTGCAACAAATAGATGTAATTTATTAAATAGCACCCTACAATCTGTGTACATACACCTGTAACAAAGCTGGTAAATTTGTGTTTAAAATATAAATATACTGTACATAAAATAAAAACACACGATAATTCACAGATCATTCATTTAAGTGATGTACACAATAGCTAATTCAACACTTGATATTGCCATATACTGTACAAGTATTACTTAAGTAACTGCTTATTCATAACAACACTGCTGGGTATTATAAAATCCAGTGATATTGGTGCATGAAAAACACTTCCCTTTAGCCACCACTTAATGAATAGGTCTGGTACCAGTGAGAACGTCCTGCTAACTTAACAGAGTACAGTACAGTTCCAAAAGTGGGAACTCATATTTAAGTCAGCAGCTAATCTCTATTAATAAATCGCAGTTCTATTGTGATATAAACATATATCCTTCAATATATTCCACAAAAGCTCTTGATCCGTTACATCTCACCATCAAGTAATTTCCCAGGGAAACCATTGCCCAAGGCCTGTATTTCTCATTACCACTCATTACTTGCTGCCATTCCCAGTCACTTTTGTCAGGTTGACCCCACTCCATGGAATCCCTCCTGTATACAGTAAGATATCCCCTAGTCTTGAAACTTGAAAGCATTTCTTGAAAACTCACCTTCGCAGACAAGCTAATCAAATTTCCAAACCACCTTTGTAACTACCCTAAACTACTCAGGCTGATCACCACAGTTCACTCAAAACTTAAATGTACTCTCATCCTATTGTGCCTATAAGCAACATACTGACCCTCAAATCAACATTTCGTTACAACTGGATCATAGAGTGTCATTGTGCAATGTTAACCCATTGCAATCTGGCTGGAGCAAGATGCAATTTGTGTCACTTAACCTAATGTATCAAACACAAATATCCTTATAGGCTGTAATCTTACCTTTTTACTAATACTCCATCTTGCATCATGTCAGTGGGCCTGATTCAGAGACGGATGCTCTGAATGAGCGCTCGATCTGAATCAGAATGTTTTTGGGGTTTTTTTTGTGCGGCCCCCTGGTCGCTCGCTTAGCTGTGGGTGACCACCCACAGCTATTGCGAGTGGCCACGTTGATGGTCGCGATGGTCGAGACCATCGCGACCATCGGGGCTTGCGTCGAGACCCTTGAGGTAGGGTCTCGTCTGCCGCAAGCCCCATAGAGCTTTCGGCTCTAATAGAGCCGGAAGCTCTCCCACAGACATCACTGGTGATGTCAGTGGGGCCACCCACAAATGGCAGACGTTTGCTAGGGAACGCCTCCGTTTGTGAAGCCACCCCCCCGCCAAGCCCACAAAACGGGCGAGCTGTCGATCAAGATCGACAGCCCCCCCTTTTGTAGTGAGCAACGGAGCAAGAAAATTTCTCTCGCTCTGGGGCTTGCGGCCGCTACACATGCACAGAGCCTACCATCGACCCGCTTGCGAGCGCTCAAGCGCTGGCGAGTGGGTCTGAATCAAGCCCTGTGTTTGTTACCAACACTAAATATGTAAATGAATAATAATAATAATAATAATAATAATACATGTTTCTATGGGTAAAGATTGGTGCCAGGGAGTGGTGGTGACTGAGGCATATTTCTGTGGGTAAAGATTGGTGCCAGGGAGTGTTGATGTCTGAGGCATATTTCTGTGAATGAGGATTGGTACCAGGGAGTGGTGGCTACTGAGGCATATTTCTGTGGGTAAGGATTGGTACAAGGGAGTGTTGATGTCCGAGGCATATTTCTATGGGTGAGGATTGGTACCAGGGAGTGGTGGCTACTGAGGCATATTTCTGTGGGTGAGGATTGGTGCCATGGAGTGTTGATGTCTGAGGCATATTTATATGGGTGAGGATTGGTACCAGGGAGTGGTGGTGTCTGAGGCATTTTTCTGTGGGTGAGGATTTTATTAAGTTCAAAAATATAAACAAATAGATAAACATTTTTCTGCCAAATTCAAGTGACCCTTTGTTTATTTATTATTATTATTATTATTATTATTATTATTATTATTATTATTATTATTATTATTATTATTATTATTATTACTGTTATTATTATTATTATTATTATTATTATTATTATTATTACTGTTATTATTACTGTCATTATTAATAATATTGTTATGCTTTGGTATTCATGTGATGGACACCACTCAGCTGATAGATGGTTTAAAACAAAATCAAGTTCAGGACCATTATGTATTCATACCATACAGTAAATGTGAATCACCAGCCAGAGTAAGATATTTGGATTCTATAGGTCTGATAGCACATAAATACACTTGTCCCTAGGGCATTCGGTATGGGATCCCGGCTGCGGCAGCCCGACAAAAGAGCAGAGCCCGGCAGCGGAAGCCCGACAGCGCTGGAACCCAGATCGTCCCTAAGGTAAGTATAAACTAACCTAACCAACCCCCCTAACCCTAACCATTCTTAGGGGTGCCTAACCCTAACCTCCCCCCCAAGTGCCTAATGATAACCTCCTCCCTCTAAATGCATAACCCTAACCCCCCCTTCCCTGCTGCCTAAACCTAAGTCCCCCAGGGGGGTGCCTAACCCTAAGTCCCCCCGGAGGGTGCCTAAACCCTCCCTCCCCATAGCCTAACCCTAGCCCACCCAGGGGGTGCCTAACCCTAATTCCCCCCTGGGTGTCCTAAACCTAACCCCCCCCCCGCGGCTGTCCACTCACGGCGCCTGGCATCCCTTTGATCGGGATGCCGGGCGCCTGTCTCCCGGCATCGGGAAAATGACAGGCATCTAGATTTTAGACGCCTGTCATTTAACCCTAGGCGGGATAGAGGATTCGGGAAGCCGGCGGTCGGGATTGCGGCCGCCGGCTTCTTAAACGTATCCCGTCCCAAGAAGGCGAGAGTTCCTACATTCAATGAGGACATCAGTCAGTAAAAATTCCTTTTAGAAGATGCACCTATCCATTCTTGTCATCATAGATTCAATACCAATGAGGGTATGCTGTAAGACTTGTAGCATCAGTATTGATCAAGATCCAAGCTTACCTTGTCCACTGACATTGGACTATGGCTTCCCCAGCATCCTGAGCTTATTATTGTAATTTCCCTATTTAAATGTTTGGTGTATGCACATTTTGAAATCAAATATCAATGTCACAAAAATCTATTGTGGTTTGCCCCGACATTTGAATTAACACAATGTGAGCTCTCCCTACAGCGGCATTCACAGTGAATCTTACATGCTCTGGTGACGAGCATCATTGAGCTTCTGTTCGCTCTTCAGGTTTCTGTATGTCTGGAGTCTGGATTGCTAAACTATTCATCTGAAATCAAAGCTGACCATTTCAAAGATCCCAGAACTTTGCAGATGAGGAAAGTGTATTTCTGCGGTATATGCATTGCTGTGGTTTTCTTTTAGAATAGAACTGATCACATTTTATTCATACGCCATGTGTGACAATGTATTCCTTGCTGCATCGCAGTGCAGAAAATCTCAAACAAAGAAGAACACTAGCAGGGATTTATTTAAGCAAAATCAGTGGTGCAGTGATTTTCACACCAAATATCTTATAAATAAGGATATTTTATCTGTTCCATACTGCACGCTTATAAAAACAAACAATAAAAACCCATAGCCTTATTTATTTATTTGTCTAATTATTGCCTTGAAATGCACTATTTCTATAACAGGATGAATGTGTCATACAAAAACTATGAACTGCAAATATTTTTATGATGCATAGATTAAGTGTGCATAAAAAAGTAACAATTGGGTTCTAAGCACTTACACACTCATGGGCCTGTTTCTTGCGCTATGTAAGTAAATGTCAATATATAAATAAATAATATGCATGCAGAAGACAAGACGTCCGGACATGGCCAGAGATCGCCAATGATGACAGATTAATCCGTTAATCCACAGGGCACTCTTTCAATGAAATGGGCAATTATTGACCATTCAGATGCTTTTCCATTTCAAGGGAGTGCCATGGGAATGTCATTGGTGTGCACGCGGGCTTCCATCCCCGATCGTAGCATGTGGATGGAGATGGACCGCCTGTTTCTGATGGATCTTTTGTACTAATGCTGACGACTGCGGCTCCAGCCAGAAAAACAATGAGCAGTATGGGCAGAACTAAGGGAGAAAATGGAGGCGTCTGCCGCCGGGCTCCAGCACTGAATGGGGGCATCTTCTCCATTGCCCACAATATATTCGCCCCACTTAGGGCTGTAACTATGTACCCGGAGTGTACACTCACGGCCGCACCAATACATGGCACCTCTTCCCGGCACCTGAGAAGCCACCATACACTAGTGGGGAGCTCCGTCTATTTATAGCCTGTCCCTACTCATTGGTGTTGCAGCCTCTTACGTCAGTGTGACACATCCGGTGCCCACTCACCCATAACTGTCCACACACATCTATCCTCCGTGCGACACATAACGCGTGAGTGCAGAGTGACTCAGTAGCGCCGAGCATCTTTTTGTGCTCATTTTTCCCTTCAAATGCGTCTTATTTGCACAGAGATGTGAATAGAATGCACAAGCAGCTTCTGCTGATTAAAATGATCATGCCTATATTCTGTGTGCAACTGTGGGTGAATCTGCTTGTGAAATGTTACATTACAGGGTCAGCGGCTGTGACGAAGGAAGGGGGCACCAATTATTACTTGCCTCCAGGCAGGGGCGGATCTAGACTGTTGTATAATGGGGAGTCGAGTTAATGATTAATTCCGGCACCCCCCACCCCCACGACCCCCCTCGCAGCAACCCCCCTGCCCCTGTGACCCCCACTTGTGGCAACCCCCCTTCCCCCCATGACTCCCCCTCACGGCAACCCCCCCTTTATTTTCACTTACCTCCGCTGCTCCGGTGATGTTCTCCCTCCAGATTTAATGCAGCAGCTGACCAGGGTCACAGTGCAGGAGCCGGGAGATCGGCTGACTGGAGGGAGGACATCACTGGAGCCCAATCTTCGGTCCCTGGACAGAGGTAAGTTGTTTTTATTTTTTGTTTAGCAGTGATCAGCGTGTGGTCTGTTTAGACCACACAGTTGATCACGGGGTCTGAGGAGCCAGCTGTGATCTCTTCCTCCCCGGCTCCTGGGTGACAGCCTGTCACTGACACATCCCCCTGACTGGGAGACGGGAGCTCCGATCACAGCACATCCTCTGAATGATGCAGAGGAGAGAGATGATAAGGGTCGGACAAACTGTGCTAGGGGCTCCAATCGCACTCCCCTGGATCCGCCACTGACTCCGGGCATCTGGGGCTGAACCTACACCACTGATGAGCAGGATGGCCTTCCATAAGTAGATGCATGAATCTTTGACATACACGGGAGGATTCTTGCATCACCGTAAGGAAGGGAGTAGGCTGTCGCGGCTGTACAGAATAAGTCAGCTGATGCGTGCGATTCAGAATCAGGCTTGTGCAGTAACTGTGCATTTGCTAAAGTTAGCTTTTTAACCTTGTCAAAAACATTCTCTAATATATTCACTATGCAATATATGCCACATATACCAAACAAACAGCAAAAACAAATATACAAAAAAGTTTCACATATAATCTAACGTGAAAGTAAATAAGAACAATGCTGCAATCATATGACAATAAGGGGTCTATTTACTAAGCCTAGGATGGAGAATAAGTCAACGGAGATAAAGTACCATCCAACCAGCTAGTAACTGTCACTTTACAGGCTGTGGGGTCTATTTACTAAGTCTTGGATGGAGATAAAGTGATTGGAGATTAAGTACCAGCCAATCAGCTCCTAACTGACATGTCACAGGCTGTGTTTGAAAAATGACAGTTAGGAGCTGATTGGTTGGTACTAAATCTCCTTTTACTTTTTCTCCATCCAAAGCTTAGTAAATAGACCCCTAATTAACAGCTATTCTGACATATACAGAAATTGGCATTGCATAGGTCATACAAATAAAAATAATTACTATATCCCTTATAAGGAGCATTATTTCTATAAATATTAAGCTTTAATGAATGGATGATAAAAAAGCATCTCATAGTAAGGATGAAAGAGAAGTAAACAGATAAAACATGTGGTGAATGTATTTCATGTCATAGGAAAAGCTCAGCTGCGATAAGAAATAGATCGTTTTCAAATTAGACTTGAGTGCTGGTCTTCGATCCATCCTTATCCATGTACAGTATATGAAGTATTGTGTGGGGAGGATCGGGGTAGTTACTGTAAGGAGATAGGTAATATAGAAGCAGAAATGTGCTAGACCTATGAACTAATAAAGAATATGCATATTTAAAAAACAAACCTTCCTTCCTTGGATATATTTTTGCTACAAAGCTATTTACTTTAATGGGAATTGGCCCTTAGACATAAGTTTCAATCCCTAACTATGTTGGTCACAAAATAGTCTTATTGTGACAAACATATCTAATATTTGTTTTCGTGACATGTCTGCTAAACGTAGTCGAGAGCTAATTAGATGTGAGTGATTGTAAGCTCCTTGGTTTGTGATTCATAGTGGCTGGTGGCTGGTACTGTAGCTGTCTGTTTTGAATAATGTTGCTATTCATTTTCTTATGGTGCCATAAGCAGAGCTGTAACTAGGGCTCGTGGCTCTTGGTGCAGGCCACGCCCTCTCCATGTGACATCACATGGAGGGAGCGGTACTACCAGAACTGAGCATTACAGCAATGCCCGGAGGCCGGAGCATACTCAGGATGCTCCGGGCGGCTGTGAGGGCAGTGACGTGCACATCTGAAGCGTCTTAGGGATGCCGCACAGACTCTGGCTGCAGGGTGGTGTTCCAGGCACCTTGCTAGCCAGTTCCAGGAGCCATGGGTGAGCGGCGGAGTTACCCCCAGGCTCTGCGCGGCAGCACCACTCGCACACCCCTAGTCACGGCACCGGTAAACAGTGCAGTAAAAGAAACAGGTCAGACATAACAAGATAAAGGGCCTTAAAATATAGCTTGTGAGTTGCAGGCACAGTTCTGATGAGTCTGCCTATATTATTAAAGCGATAACACTTTAAAATGCAAAACCAACTTAGTTTTACCCTTTAAATTGATATCACTTTAAAAATATGGGAAGACGGCCGTAACTGCAGCTTGTCAACCATAACATAATAAACAACATATAGTGCAAAATAATTATAGTTCAAAACAATGCAGAGCACTGGAGGATATAAGCCAAAGAATCATAATTAGAAATGCAGTCACCATGCCTACAAAGGTAGCGTCGGCTGAGCCAGAAGGTTCAGTGCTACTGTTGGCATTCATGAGGAAAAAGATGGTAAAGGTTTGCGCACATGAGAGAAGACGTCCCTGCTGGTGAGAGATTACAAACTATAGAGGAGGGGCAGGCAGACAAGGTTTACACAGATGGATGGGTCACTGTTCACAGAACACAGTAGTTTAGTTTGGGAGAGAAATGCTTTCATAATGAAATGGGTTTTGGAGAGAGGCAGAGAGTCTAACAGGGAGAGGGTTCCAGAGTTTAGGAGCAGCACAGATGAAATCTTGGATTAGGAAGTGGGTTGAAGCAATAAGTTGGGAAGAGAGGAGGAGTTACTTGCAGAACAAAGTGTGTGGTGGGAGTCTGGAGGGAGATGAGGTTAGAGATGTAGAGAGAAGATTGTATATTGGCTTTAAAGGTAAGTGCGAAGAGTTTTAATTGGATTCTATAGGAGAATGGACGTCAGTGTAATTTTTGGTGAAGCAAAGAGGCAGATACAAATTGGTTGGAGAGAAAGATCAGGTGCTGCACAGTAAGTAGCAGCATTGAGGATGGATATGAATGGAGTTAAGTCGGAGTCATTAAGACCAGATAAGAGGAGGTCGTCTGGACAGCAGGCTTGAGGGGTAGATCAAATGGTGATACCATCCATAGATAATGATAAGTAAGGTGATAAGGGGATTCAGGAAGGTGGCAAGTTGATGAGTTTAGTCTGAAACAAGACAAGAGAGGAAAAAGAAGGTACCTTCTCTTTAGAATATCAATCAGAAAATTAATAAAATATAACTTTTAATGTGTTTAGTTAAAATGGTAGTGATAAATCCCAGTATCCCTTATATTCATGAAGTGAAGTAAATAAATTGTGTACAAGGAACTGTCCTATATAGATATATAATTATATACCTACAACAAAATATTAGAGTCTGAAGATGGAACGTATGGCCTGATAGTAGTACAAAGACCTGATGATTTACATCATACTCAGATGTTTGAAGATTGGCTCATGCACAGGCTCTATACTGCACAGGCACAGACTCTATACTGCACATGCACAGGCTCTATACTGCACATGCACAGGATCTGTACTGCACAGGCACAGGCTCTATACTGCAAAGGCACAGGCTCTATACTGCACATGCACAGGATCTGTACTGCACAGGCACAGGCTCTATACTGCACAGGCACAGGCTCTACACTGCACATGCAAAGGCTCTATACTGCACAGGCACAGGCTCTATACTGCACAGGCACAGACTCTGTACTGCACAGGCACAGGCTCTATACTGCACAGGCACAGGCTCTATACTGCACAGGCACAGGCTCTATACTGCACAGGCACAGACTCTATACAGCACATGCACAGGCTCTGTACTGCACAGGCACAGACTCTATACTGCACATGCACAGGTTCTATACTGCACAGGCACAGGATCTGTACTGCACAGGCACAGGCTCTATACTGCACAGGCACAGGCTCTATACTGCACATGCACAGGATCTGTACTGCACAGGCACAGGCTCTATACTGCACAGGCACAGGCTCTACACTGCACAGGCACAGGCTCTACACTGCACATGCAAAGGCTCTATACTGCACAGGCACAGGCTCTATACTGCACAGGCACAGACTCTGTACTGCACAGGCACAGACTCTATACTGCACATGCACAGGCTCTGTACTGCACAGGCACAGGCTCTACACTGCACAGGCACAGGCTCTACACTGCACATGCACAGACTCTATACTGCACATGCACAGGCTCTGTACTGCACAGACACAGGCTCTATACTGCACAGGCACAGGCTCTACACTGCACAGGCACAGGCTCTACACTGCACATGCACAGGCTCTATACTGCACAAGCACAGGCTCTATACTGCACAGGCACAGACTCTATACTGCACAGGCACAGGCTCTGTACTGCACAGGCACAGACTCTATACTGCACAGGCACAGGCTCTATACTGCACATGCACAGGATCTGTACTGCACAGGCACAGACTCTGTACTGCACAGGCACAGACTCTATACTGCACATGCACAGGCTCTGTACTGCACAGGCACAGGCTCTATACTGCACAGGCACAGGCTCTACACTGCACAGGCACAGACTCTCTACTGCACATGCACAGGCTCTCTACTGCACAGGCACAGGCTCTACACTGCACAGGCACAGGCTCTACACTGCACATGCACAGGCTCTATACTGCACAAGCACAGGCTCTATACTGCACAGGCACAGACTCTATACTGCACAGGCACAGGCTCTGTACTGCACAGGCACAGACTCTATACTGCACAGGCACAGGCTCTATACTGCACAGGCACAGGCTCTATACTGCACAGGCACAGGCTCTATACAGCACAGGCACAGACTCTATACAGCACAGGCACAGGCTCTATACTGCACAGGCACAGGATCTGTACTGCACAGGCACAGACTCTATACTGCACATGCACAGGCTCTATACTGCACATGCACAGGATCTGTACTGCACAGGCACAGGCTCTGTACTGCACAGGCACAGGCTCTACACTGCACAGGCACAGGCTCTATACTGCACAGGCACAGGCTCTGTACTGCACAGGCACAGACTCTGTACTGCACAGGCACAGACTCTGTACTGAACAGGCACAGGCTCTGTACTGCACATGCACAGGATCTGTACTGCACAGGCACAGGCTCTGTACTGCACAGGCACAGACTCTAAACTGCACATGCACAGGCTCTATACTGCACATGCACAGGATCTGTACTGCACAGGCACAGACTCTGTACTGCACAGGCACAGACTCTATACTGCACATGCACAGGCTCTGTACTGCACAGGCACAGGCTCTATACTGCACAGGCACAGGCTCTACACTGCACAGGCACAGACTCTCTACTGCACATGCACAGGCTCTCTACTGCACAGGCACAGGCTCTACACTGCACAGGCACAGGCTCTACACTGCACATGCACAGGCTCTATACTGCACAAGCACAGGCTCTATACTGCACAGGCACAGACTCTATACTGCACAGGCACAGGCTCTGTACTGCACAGGCACAGACTCTATACTGCACAGGCACAGGCTCTATACTGCACAGGCACAGGCTCTATACTGCACAGGCACAGGCTCTATACAGCACAGGCACAGACTCTATACAGCACAGGCACAGGCTCTATACTGCACAGGCACAGGATCTGTACTGCACAGGCACAGACTCTATACTGCACATGCACAGGCTCTATACTGCACATGCACAGGATCTGTACTGCACAGGCACAGGCTCTGTACTGCACAGGCACAGGCTCTACACTGCACAGGCACAGGCTCTATACTGCACAGGCACAGGCTCTGTACTGCACAGGCACAGACTCTGTACTGCACAGGCACAGACTCTGTACTGAACAGGCACAGGCTCTGTACTGCACATGCACAGGATCTGTACTGCACAGGCACAGGCTCTGTACTGCACAGGCACAGACTCTAAACTGCACATGCACAGGCTCTATACTGCACATGCACAGGATCTGTACTGCACAGGCACAGGCTCTGTACTGCACAGGCACAGGCTCTACACTGCACAGGCACAGGCTCTATACTGCACAGGCACAGGCTCTGTACTGCACAGGCACAGACTCTGTACTGCACAGGCACAGACTCTGTACTGCACAGGCACAGGCTCTGTACTGCATAGGCACAGGCTCTCTACTGCACAGGCACAGACTCTATACTGCACAGGCACAGGCTCTGTACTGCACAGGCACAGGCTCTACACTGCACATGCACAGGCTCTATACTGCACATGCACAGGATCTGTACTGCACAGGCACAGGCTCTGTACTGCACAGGCACAGGCTCTACACTGCACAGGCACAGGCTCTATACTGCACAGGCACAGGCTCTGTACTGCACAGGCACAGGCTCTGTACTGCACAGGCACAGGCTCTGTACTGCACAGGCACAGGCTCTGTACTGCACAGGCACAGGCTCTCTACTGCACAGGCACAGACTCTATACTGCACGGGCACAGGCTCTGTACTGCACAGGCACAGGCTCTACACTGCACATGCACAGGCTCTATACTGCACAAGCACAGGCTCTATACTGCACAGGCACAGACTCTATACTGCACAGGCACAGACTCTATACTGCACATGCACAGGCTCTATACTGCACAGGCACAGACTCTATACTGCACAGGCACAGGATCTATACTGCACAGGCACAGGATCTATACTGCACAGGCACAGGATCTATACTGCACATACACAGGATCTATACTGCACAGGCACAGGATCTATACTGCACATACACAGGATCTATACTGCTCAGGCACAGGATCTATACTGCACAGGCACAGGATCTATACTGCACAGGCACAGGCTCTGTACTGCACAGGCACAGGCTCTACACTGCACATGCACAGGCTCTATACTGCACAAGCACAGGCTCTATACTGCACAGGCACAGACTCTATACTGCACATGCACAGGCTCTATACTGCACAGGCACAGACTCTATACTGCACAGGCACAGGATCTATACTGCACATGCACAGGATCTATACTGCACAGGCACAGGCTCTATACTGCACAGGCACAGGCTCTATACTGCACATACACAGGATCTATACTGCACATACACAGGATCTATACTGCACAGGCACAGGATCTATACTGCACATACACAGGATCTATACTGCACATACACAGGATCTATACTGCACAGGCACAGGATCTATACTGCACATACACAGGATCTATACTGCACAGGCACAGGATCTATACTGCACATGCACAGGATCTGTACTGCACATGCACAGGCTCTATACTGCACATGCACAGGCTCTATACTGCACAGGCACAGGCTCTATACTGCACATGCACAGGATCTATACTGCACATGCACAGGATCTATACTGCACATACACTGGTCTTCTACTGTGACATTTCTCACAGTTCCCCAAAGCCACAGCCTGATTGAAAAGGCTGCGACTGCTAGGATGGGGGAGTGGGTAAGGCCATCCTGCATTCCTGAAAATGGGGGTGTGCCGTGCCTATTTCATGTAGTGCTGAGGCAGGCTCTGCATCTTCCCACTCAGATATCCTGGCCTCGGCTGCAAATGTGAGATGACTGTTTGAGTAATGTGAGGGTTATCCAGCTGCTCGATGGCTTCGTTAGTATATGTTAGCATTGCTGCTACGTCCAAACTCTATAGGGTTTGTCCCTAAAGGCTCCAAAATGTTTCTTGTCACCTAAATATGTGGTTTTTTATAAGGGGGAACATCCTTTGTTTCATCATTTTTACCAATGTACTCTATGGGGTCAATCCAATTATCCTGAAAGGGTGTGATTTGCCATTGCAACGGCGTTAAAATGCCGGCAATGGATGGGCACCTCGCACCCTTCACGGCCCGCTCTGAGCACGAATAAGCAGAATTTTGCTCGCAGCCCTATGGGGCTCTGAATCCAGGCTGCCGTAAAGTGCGTCCACTGCCGCGATGACTTGAACCGGTGAGATAATCGCGGCTAATAGGATCGGCCCCTATATATGAATGGATATAGTCCCTCATGTGGTTTTAATACACTGTTGTGCTTCTCATCTCTCCCACATGCGAAGATTCTGCACTTGTGAATGCTAAAGAAAGAGAAAACAGTACATGCCTATTTGGGGCACTAACCCATCAAGTAAATTAATTTAATGACATCTAAAACTCGATTTTTAATATTCAGGACAAAACAAGAGAACAAACAAATACATGTGAATAACAATAGTATAAATAGCATACCCTTCCACCACATAACCGTGTCACCAGGTTACTCTCCCTCCTGCCTCAGCCATCTCTAACTTGCCTACTTCCTGCACTCAGGTCCCCTCCTGCCTCATGTCATCTGTCTTTCCCTTCTCCCCTAGATTGTAAGCTCCTAGGAGCAGGGTTCTCCTCCCTACTGTCTCACAGCCCTCTTCTCAAGCTCTCCAATGACAGCCTTCAGCTTCCCAGCTGTATTGTGTACTCAGAATCATGGTGCTAATTGTTAGTTATGCTCTGTTTATGTTTTGGTTACTGTATTGTAAAGTAAGTTTTTGTACACCCTGTACTGTATGTATGGCACTGCGGACCACTTGTGGCGCCCTATAAATAAAATGTAAAAATAATAATAATAATAATAATAATAATAATAATAATAATATAAATGAGTGATATCAATGACTGGTATCACATCCTAAAATTGTTAAGTATTTCTGGTCCCGCAAGCACTGAAATAATAACCTCTTTTCCACCAAAAACCCGGGTCTGATCATGGTTCAAACCTAGGTCAGACCCAGGTCAGACACCGTTTACACAGCACCATCGATCTGGGTTATTCTAAGGTAAGCCCTGTTCACACTGAACCTGGGTCTGCCCTGCTCAACTTGTGAGGTCAAAAAAAGTGCGAGGTAATTGCTCCAAAACCACCAATCAGCTCATTTTAGGCATGACCCAGGTTGGATAACCCGGGTTGCACCATTTACACTGCACTATTACTCAGGTCCATCCTGGGTCTGACCCTGGTAGCTACATAGGTTGGATTGCCGGGTCACTTGACCCTGGTTATTTTTCAGGGACCCTTTTACACTGAGCTGTGACCCGGGTAGACTCAGCAAAAACCCAGGTTTTTGCTCTGGTGTAAAAGGGGTATTAGTCTGACCCACAGGCATGTTAATCAAATTCTGAAAAAAAAAACATGTAGATTATTCATTCATATCTACAAAACAACTTTCAGATGACATTAAGGAACATAAGCAAATATACACAAATTAGGCGCAATGAGCAAACATGCAATATATGTAAATATGCAATTAAGTCAAATAATGAGGAGTAGATTGCATTCTGCTATCTTCTGGTAAAAATATGTATAAAACATGATGATATCTTCAAAATTCAACAGGAAAATCTTGAAATTAAATCAACAGCAAACACCACAACAATAACATGATGATATCACTAAAATATTATAATTAAATGCAGCATACAGGTATGATAAGTATAAGTCAGCATTCAATGAGGGGTTCTTCCCTCTAACCTAGGTGCAACACCACATACAAATTATACAGAACAGAAATCTATCCTAGGAAATAGTTTGTACAAAACGAGACGTGCCCTAGGTAGAACTCAATACTTGAGCAAAGGTCTGTTCTAGGCAAAAATAATATCAGCCCTCAGTGGGGAAAATGCATATACATCAATGTGTTTATAACCCATAGAGATCAGTGTGATCAGATGGGGGCTCACAAGCTGCTGCATATCATGTGCTATTGCAGCGGATGATATGTGAGTGGACCTGCTGTAAATATAACAGGATATGGAAGAAAGTACAGTAAATGGCATCTGCTGTTGAGCTGATCATTAAGCTGCATGTCTGATACATTGTATTGCAGACATGCTAATGAAAAGTTGCAGGCTCAATGAGAGTGTTGGAATAATAGATATAAAACAGTGGAATGGGATATCTGAGCTGGGGTGCTGCTTCCCGGAGTTTGTGCAATGCACAGTGAACTGGGGGTGAGCGGTTCTTACCCAAATCTCCAATTCCAGATAAGGAAAAATAGAATTAAGTGCACCGTGGTCGACTCTTAATCCCCAGGCTATAGGGAAACAGTAACAAAAAATTACTGATGGGGCGCTACCATGTAGTGTGTATATCCAATACTGTAGTGAGCAGCTGTATATAAAAGAGGATAGTCAGTCCTCACAAGGAAATAGAATAAACAATAGATAGAAACAGCACTCTACAATAACAACTGTATACATAAATCACAGTCAATTTAAAATTTAATCTCAAAGAATTCATGAGCACATAAACATAATCAAATACACATATATGTATATAAATAAAACTATATCAGCCCAATGATATAAGGTAGAAATCACCCAATCCACATGAATGAATAATCAGTCCCGAGCAGTGTAGCTAATTAGGAGCATATATCCATAAGTGAGTCTATAATTAGAACTAGGGGTGTGCACCGGCCACTTTTCGTGTTTTGTGTTTTGGTTTTGGATCTGGATTTTTCTTCGTGTTTTGGATCTGTTTTGGTTTTGCCAAAACCACCCTTCGGTGTTTTGGGTTCTGGGTTTTGTGTTTTGGATCTGTATTTTTTTTTTAAAAAGCATAAAAACAGCTAAAATCACAGAATGTGTTGATTTTTCTGCTCCTATGCTATTATTAACCTCAAAAACCTTAATTTCCACTCATTTCCAGTTTATTCTGAACACCTCACACCTCACAATAGTGTTTTTATGTCCAAAAGGTTGCACCGAGGTAGATGGATGACTATGCTAAGCGACACGAGTGGACGGCACAAACACGTGGCCCATCTAGGAGTGACACTGCAGTGGCAGACAGGATGGCAGTTTGAAAAACTAGGCCCCAAACAGTACATAATGCAAAGAAAAAAAAGAGGTGCTAGATGGAATTCTCCTTGGGACCTCCCACCCACCCTTATGTTGTATAAACAGGACATGCACACTTTAACAAACCAATCATTTCAGCGCCAGGGTCTAGCTGAAATGATTGGTTCGTTTGGGCCCCCACAAAACAAGCTGGCAATTAATCTGGCCCTGCACAAACTGGCTCTACGAAGGCAAGATGTCGTCCTCATCCTCCTCATTCACCGATTCCTCACCCTCTTCAGTGTTGTGTACATCCTCATCCTCACAGAGTATTAATTCATCCCCGCTGGAATCCACCACCACAGGTCCCTCTGTACGTTCTGGAGGCTGGTCTCCCTGGAAAAGTTGATAATTACTTTTTATGAACATCATCTTCTCCACATTTTGTGGAAGCAACCTCCTATGCCTTTTGCTGACAAGGCTCCCGGCTGCACTAAACACTCTTTCGGAGTGCATACTGGAGGGGGGGCAACTCAGGTAAAATAGAGCCAGTTTGTACAGGGGCCTCCAAATTGCCTCTTTTTCCTGCCAGTACATGTACGGACTGTCTGACATGCCTACTTGGATGCTGTCACCGATGTAATCCTTCAACAGACATACGCATGCTTGTCGCTGCTGCTTTGAGGATGCAAGTGCGGCTACAGCCCACACAATTCACAAATACAGGAAAAAAAAGAAGAATTTTTTTATTGTTTGTGGAGCGCACTTTGAGGGTTACACCACCCTTTAACAGACAGACAAACGCTTGTCGCTGCTGCTTTGAGGACAGTATCATATGCAGTGACAGTAGACTTGTCAGAAATTGTTGGCACGTCCTTCAGTCCGGACCAGATGTCCAAACCGGCCCTTGACTTATGACACAGGCGCACGCTTGGCGCTGCTACTGTGTTGGTGCACGTGCGGCTACATCGCACACAAGTCACAAACACATAAAAAAATAGTTTTTTATTTTTTGGAGCACTTTGAGGGTTACACCACCTTTTAACAGACAGACGCACGCTTGTCGCTGCTGCTTTGAGGATGCAAGTGTGGCTACAGCCCACACAATTCACAAAGACAGGAAAAAAAAGAAGAATTTTTTTATTGTTTGTGGAGCGCACTTTGAGGGTTACACCACCCTTTAACAGACAGACGCACGCTTGTCGCTGCTGCTTTAAGGATGCAGGTGCGGCTACAGCCCACATATTTCACAAAGAGAAAAAAAGAAGAATTTTTTTATTGTTTGTGGAGCGCACTTTGAGGGTTACATCACCCTTTAACAGACAGACACACGCTTGTCGATGCTGCTTTGAGGATGCAGGTGGAATCTAGATGGGATTTGGAACCGGGGACACACTACCTCCATCAATTGTCTAAATCCCACTGCACTAATGGCGGATACCGGACACACGTCTAACACCAACATAGCAGTCAAGGCCTCGGTTATATGTTTTGATTCAGGATGACTGCTGTCGTACTTCATCCTCCTCACTAAGGACTGTTGGAGGGTCAATTGTTTAGTAAAAGTAGTGGTGTTCCTACTTCCTCTCTGGGATGATGAACAACTCCCAGCAGCAGCAAGAGCACTAGGAGGAAGTGGTTCTTGATCTTTCCCTATTTTATTTTTATCGGAGAAAGTTTGGTCCTCCATTTATGTTATATTGATATATACGTGTGGCTAAGGCGCACACAAACACAGAAAATATATTTTTATTTTTGCTGGAGAGTAGTGCACTTTGTGGGTTACACCACCCTTTAAGAAATGAGCCAGCCCGCTCTTTACTTATGGGACACAGGCGCACGCTTGGCGCTGCTCCTTTGTTGATGCACGTGTGGCTACAGTGCACACAATTCACAAACACAGAAAATATTTTTTTATTTTGTTTGGAGTGCCCTTTGGGGGTTACAGCACCCTTTAGGAGTCAATCCAGCCGGCCCTTTATTTATGGGACACAGGTGCACGCTTGGCACTACTTTGTTGATGCACGTGTGGCTACTGCGCACACAATTCACAAACACAGAAAATATTTTTTTATTTTGTTTGGAGTGTACTGTACTTTGGGGGTTACAGCACCCTTTAATGGACAAGCCAGCCGGCCCTTTACTTATGACACAGGCGCACGCTTGGCACTACTTTGTTGATGCACGTGCGGCTACTGCGCACACAATTCACAAACACAGAAAATATTTTTTTATTTTGTTTGGAGTGTACTTTGGGGGTTACAGCACCCTTTAACGGTCAAGCCAGCCGGCCCTTTATTTATGGGACACAGACGCACACTTGGCACTACTTTGTTGATGCACGTGCGGCTACTGCGCACATAATTCACAAACACAAAAAAATATATTTTTTTATTTTGTTTGGAGTGCCCTTTGGGGGTTACAGCACCCTTTAACGGACTAGCCAGCCGGCCTTTAACTTATGGGACACAGGCGCACGCTTGGCACTACTTTGTTGATGCACGTGCTGCTACTGCGCACACAATTCACAAACACAGAAAAAATATTTTTTTTTAGCACTTGGGGAGAGCACCCCTGACGGACAGAGCACCCCCTGGACAACACTACAGCACCCCTTTAGGACTAGGACACTGCACAGGACTTTGGAGTGGACACAGCCCCTATGGACAACTGACTGCACAACACAGTCCAGCCAGGCCCTATGGACTTTGAAGTAGTGGACACAGCCCCTATGGACAACAGCAGCACAGTGCAGCACAGCACAGCACAACACTACACTGCACTACACTACACTACAACATTACACTACTCTAGACAGGCCAGCCAGCTCTAACTCCCACCCTCCCTCTTCACTGTCCACAGCCGAGTGAGAAAATGGCGCCGACGCGGGTACCTTATATAGGATCCAAAACCCGCGAGACCCGGAAGGCGGGATGATGACGTTTTGCCTCGATTTCAGATCCGAGTCAGGCGGGAAAAGTCGAGCCTGACTCGGATCAGCCTCGGATCGGGGGGGCTCGGGGGGTTTCGGATTTCAGAAATCCGAACCCGCTCACCCCTAATTAGAACAGTCTTTTATGTATAAATAGAGGATTGTGTCCAGCATGAATTTATAGTTACCAGATTCAGTGTCCAAAAGATTGTTATGGGGTCCCTTTAGCAACACTGGCAGAGCATTTGCACTAGAAGAGTCCCCTGTGGCACACGTCTGGTCTGCTGGTAGTGAGATGGAAGCAAAAAGCACCAATGTGCGAAAGATAGGGATTAGCTCCCGCTGGGCTGTAAGTGGACCGGTCATTGTTTTTTTTTTTATTATTTATTATTATTATTATTATTATTATTATTATTATTTCAATAAAGCTGTGTCTTTAATCAGTTTACCAGTGTCTTTAATTATGGGCTTAGTTATTGTATGGCAGGAGTGTTTTATTGGTCTAGAAGGGGAACTGAATATAGAAGTTAAACTATAGGAACAGGTATGGATCATCGATTTATAGGAAGCTTAATATTAGAGATGTGCAGATTGCTTCTCCAGAAATCTGAATCCACCCAAATTTCATGAGTCACGACTCTAATCTCCTAAGGAGATCCGGATAAATCCAAGTCGTGGTTCTGATCTTCCAGCAATTCAGAATTCGGATTTTAAATCCAAATTTTGGGTTGCATAAATTACATTATTTTAGTTGTTTTTATAAACTTTTATCATTTTCAAAAAACAAAATACTTCAGGATGGTTTTGCAAGACCAAAACACGAAGATAAATCTAGATCCACAACCAAAACACGGGGGTCAGCACAGATCTCTACTTAATATGGTGATAATTTAGACTAGATCAATAAAAATGTTTAATTATGAATGCAAATATTACTAAATAATTTTCATATTTAATAGGAATGTATATTTCTGCTCCGCTGTAGTATGTTTTTAACTTTCACCCGTTGTACCTAACTTTCTGTGACACATACACTGTACACATACAGGTATCTAATGTGCTGTTCTGGAACACTACCCTGACCTTTCAATAAACTGGGCTGACCAATCTAAGCAGATAGCATACTTGATTGTAAAAAGTGTTTTAATGTTCTCAAGGAGTGATAATATGAGTATGAGAAAAAAAAGCATATATGCTAAAGGTAGGGATGTGTGCCAACCCCGTGTTTGGTTTTGGTTTTGGATCTGTATCTCCTTCAAGGTTTTGGATCTGGATTTGGTTTTGCTAACCACCCTCAAGTGTTTTGGTTTTTTATCTGGATTTTTTTAAATAAAAAATAGATAAAATGTTTTAAAAACAGCTAATTTATGAAATCCAAAACCCAAAATTCGGATTCAAAATCTGAATTCTGAACCGCAAAAAGAGCAGAATAGCGACCTGGATTTACCCTGAATCTCCTCAGGAGATTAGAACCACGACCTGGATTTACCCGGATCTCCTCAGGAGATTAGAACCGCGACTCAGAATTACCCGGATATCCTTAGGAGATTAGAACCGCGACTCGGATTTACCCAGATCTCCTCAGGAGCTTAGAACCACGACTCGGATTTACCCGAATTCATGAAATTCGGGTGGATTAGGATTTCCGGAGAACCGAACCGCAGATCTCTAGCTAAAGGTACTAATTAGTAGCTCTTGTTAAACATCCTTTATTTCCAAGTTCACCCTATTTTAGTTTAGATACTAGTACACGCTGATACTTTTAATAGATAATTAGATTTATGCATATGTGACAGCAGTCAGTATTAAAAATTATATATCAGTATAAATACAATTGCTACATGTGACTATAGATTTTGGGAAATAATGTAATAAGCACAGGGAGCATGAATCAGCCGATACAGGGCAAAAGTATCCCTCCGATAATAGGTAAATTAGTGGTGAATCCTGGGACAGATTATGGGGTCTATTTACTAAGCCTTGGATGGCTATAAAGTGAATGGAGAAGAAATACCAGCCAACCAGTTCCTATAATTTTTGACGAAAATCCTGTGACATGGAAATTAGGAGCCTATTGGTCGGTATATTCACTTAATCTCCATCCAAGGCTTAGTAATTAGATCTAATTGTCTGTGAATATTGTGAATCCTGTAATATTGAAAGAAAAAATTGCATGTGTGATATAGGGCCTGATTCAGCAACTATCGCAACTGTGATTACCCACGCAATCTGCCGATTGTTCTACGCATGAGGATTCATCGCTGTGCACGTGCGCAAAGACACTACTGCAATCGGGATTGTGTGGCTACAGAAACCCATCGCAGATTGATTGACAGGAAGCACCATTTGGGGGTGGTGACGGGGAGGAGGTGTTTGGTGAACACAGGCATGCCATTGCGTTTGAATGCCGTTACAGGGGCACGTATGAATTAGCCATGACGATGTCATATGCAGCTTGGGCTTTCACTGCGTACGATGAGGTTAGCAATTCCTGAGTAAGGTCTGACCTTGTATAAGTGTGCGTGAGGCTGCAATTGTATTCAATGTTACAGATGGGTTTGCAGTCTTGCTAAGTATTACGGCTGTGTGTAAGGTAAAGGGGGTGTCCTTATGTTAGGCTGCGATGTCGTTGCGATCATTAGCATATCTTCGCAGGGAGTCTGTGTGCATAATTGCTATTGCGATCATAATAGCGATCTATACTAAATCGGGCCTATAGTTCACCAGCAGAGTGTCATATTGTTTTTACTTTTATATATCGTTTATATAATTTTTAATAGTAACTACAGTCACATGCGTATAAATCTAATTATCTATGAAACATTTTTATTTATGAGTATCAGGTCCTGTTAGTATTTTTACAGGTCTAAGCTGATAGAGAGCAAACCCATTTTCTCTCCTTTGGTTTTCTTTTGGGAAAATCAGTACTCCCCCGATGTTTTGCTGCTAATTGTCAGCATTAATCAACTTCTGTGTAAGAGCGCACCAAATTTGTTTTCTTCTTATTTTACTTTAGTCTGCCAATTATATTTTTCTTTTGCTCAAGATAAATAATGTCATATCTTAAGGCTGTTACAGCATATAGGAAAGACAGACAGAAGGGTGATAAGAATGTGCTTTTTCAACTTTTTTAAGAAACTATTTATCTTAACTTTTACACAGAGTTAAAAGTACGACCACCATAAGCAGAACATGTCTTGTATGCTTTTGCACTGAAAATGCTCCGGTACTGTTCAACAGAAGTATACGGTGATGCACAATCGTGCCCATTTGAATGCCATTTTCACTTGTAACCGAATCATAATTGCCTGCTCTCCCGGAATGGCCGGGAGGCTCCCGAAAATCGGAAGGCACTCCTGGCTGCCCAGAACAGTAGGCAGGTCTCCAAGAGCCGGCCAGCAGTTTCCCGCACCCCCCTAGCTGCCCACACACCCTCGTGGCTGCCCACTTACCAAGCAAAAGGGGGCAGTCCGGGAATGGGTGATGATGTGATTTGCGCTAAATCACGTCATCGTAGCCCCACATTATCTACAAGCACCACTGATGCCAGCCAATCAGCCAGCATGTGGCGTGCTCCAGGTCATCGAGACCCGGATTGCGCCGTTTACACTGCAGGGTTTCCTGCAAGTTACCTGGGCTGGATTGCGGGGTCACTCGACCCGGGAATCCAACCCTTTCCCCTTTTTCACCAAGGAGCTACCCGGGTTAACCCTGCAATAACCTGGGTTTTAGCTCTGCTGTAAAATATTGATGCTGTGAGCTAAATCCTATACAATTAAACAAATGCAGGAATGATTTAGACAGAGCTTTTTGTTTCTTGGTAAATAATATTGTAACGCTGCCAGTTCACTTTAAGTGCAACACGTCTTGGAAGAAAATTCAATAAATTCCTATTTATTATAAAAGGGAAAGATGTTTGACTCTATCTGGGGTTTAATGAAATTCTATATGTAAACAATATACTGCTATGTGAGCCAGCAATTTAGAAGTTGGTAAATGTCATCCTATTACAAAGAATTGTATGGAAAACAAACATAATTTATCTTGTTCTCTTTGTGTTTGAGAATATAACATATTTACGGCAATGACCAAGACATTTATTAAAGGTATAATATATGGAAATACTTGGAGTCGCTGCTACAATGTCAGCGTGAAAATGGCAACTGTCTCTATGCATTAGACATTAGTGTCACTAAAAACAGGCTTTGCTGCTAAAGTCTTGCGGCTGTCTTTATCTGAATTGACAGGTTAATCTCATTAAACAGCACCAAATACAAATTATCTGGTGCAAACATTCAAATTCAATGAACAGCCAAGAAAAATTAGGGATACAAGAGGCATTTACATGTTAGTGGAAATGCTATACAGAACAAATGAGACATCCAGTCTGAGACAAGTAACAATATTTATCAAACATGTTAAACAAAGGAATATGCTTTATATGCAATTATCATTTAATAAATACTACTCATTTTCTTTTACCATTCTCAGTCCAGAGCTGCACGACAACTGTGTATGCCAATGGTTCTCTATGCCGCCCCCATTTTTGGGGGGAAATACAGGCAGGGCTGACCCATCCCTGCTCCCAAATGGCTGCAGCATGTCACTCATACTGCGGCATGGGGGGACTGAGGGCTCGTTTCAGACCTGGGCGCTAGGAAGTGTTCGCACGCAGGCTGCCGATGTTTGATTTGTGCGCATGCATACGCATCGCAGTGCTCTTGCGCGAACCGGTCTGAGCGATCAGGAAGCGTACGCTCGCTGCGAATAGACTGCTCAGCCAAGTGAGTGACAGGAGAAGCTGTTTGTGGGTGGTGACAGGGGTTGGTCTTTGAAAATGGTGGAGTGGAGCTGCGAACGCAGGCGTGTCTGAGCGTGTCAACGTCGTTTCAGAGGCGTGCATAATTAAGACGCAGTGTCATAGTACACGTCACCTGGCTGAATTTTCACTGAAGGGCTCGCAATGCACACATCATCGGAGTCCTATGCAAATCATTGGTCTTGTGTACAACTCTGAATCTGGACCAGTAATGCCCCCAAATCTGGAATTATTAATACAGCATATATATATATTCCATAGACAAAAAAACCTTACTGTTTCACATGTCCCATTGAGGCTTCTTAGACATGATCTGAAATTTCACAAAACCTATTGAATTTCTGCCAATCAAACTAAAAAAAACAATAAAATTCCGAACATAAAGGCTAGCACCTAAATGGACATGTTCCTTGTGCAACACAGAGGCTTCTTTAAGGTGATAAGATTGTGTTTATTTTATATAATCGTTTAGAGGAACACGTCCCAGTCATCAGGACCTGATGACTATTTGTGATTGAACAGAAATGTTGCAAATCCTTTGCAGTTTTTCTTAACCTTCAAAATCCTAAGTGCCACTCCCATTTCCCCCATTGCCTATGACTGTTAATACTACCTTGCTTGGTAGTGCATCTGGGCCTACTGAATCGGAGTGGTGAGTGGCAAATCTGAATATATATACATATATATATAATATATATATATATATTAGGGATGTGCGCCGGACCATTTTTGCCGGATTTGGATTTGGTTCTAATTCGTCGTCCGGCTTTGGATTTGGATTTGGATTTGCCAAACTGCGGTGACTGGCTTTGGATTTGGATTTGGATTTGGATTTGGATTTTTTTACAAAAATTGACAAAAAAAGCTAAAATCACATAAATTGGTCTTTTTTTTCTTCCTAGAGTATTATTAACCTCAATAACATTAATTTCCAGTCAATTTAGACCATATCACAGCTTATAATATTGTTTTCAACATTATTGGCCAAAGGTTGCAGTGAGCTGACTGGTTACTAAGCGACAAAGCAGCGGCACAACGACACAGACACCACAGTATAAAGCACATCTATGACACATTGCCACACAGCAGTGGCAGAAATGAAAAGTAGTGCACCCACCCAGTGGGGTACGGCCAGCAGAGTCACAGTACTTGTTTACAAAGTGGGCTACGGCCCTAGGAGTCACAGTGCACAATCTTATTAGCATTACACCGCACATAGGGCCTGATTCACATTACACCATAAAGTAGTGTCTCTTATTTATGTTACGACACACAGTAGTGCCCCTTTTACACAATGCCCACAGTAGTGACCCTTTTACACAATGCCCACAGTAGCGGTGTCCCTTACACAATGTCCCCCAGCAGTGGTGCCCCCTATGCAGTCCCCTTAGTAGTACGGTCCACTATGCAGTGCCCCCAGTTGAATGCTCCCCAGTAGTATGCCCCCCATTAGCAGGCCCCCCCAGTAGTATGTCCCCCATTAGCAGGCCCCCCCAGTAGTATGCCCCCCATTAGCATGCCACCCAGTAGTATGCCCCCCCAGTAGTATGGCTCCCCCAGTAGTAGGCTGCCCCAGTAGCAGGCCCCCCCAGTAGTAGGCTGCTCCAGTAGTAGCCCCCCCTGTAGTATGGGCCCCCCTGTAGTATGGCCCCCCCTGTAGTAGGCCCCCCCAGTAGTATGGCCCCCCCCAGTAGCAGGCCCCTGAGTAGTATGGCCCCCCCAGTAGCAGACCCCCCCCAGTAGTATACCCCCCCCCAGTAGCAGGCCCCTCTGTAGTATGGCCCCCCCAGTAGTATAGCCCTGCCCAGTAGCAGACCCCCCCCCAGTAGTGCAGACCCCCCCCAGTAGTATAGCCCCCCCCCAGTAGCAGGCCCCTCTGTAGTATGGCCCCCCAATAGTGCAGATCCCCCCCAGTAGTATGGCCCCCCCAGTAGCAGACCCCCCCCCAGTAGTATAGCCCCCCCCAGTAGCAGGCCCCTCTGTAGTATGGCCCCCCCAGTAGTATTGCCTCCCCCAGTAGCAGACCCCCCCCAGTAGTGCAGACCCCCCCCAGTAGTATAGCCCCCCCAGTAGCAGGCCCCTCTGTAGTATGGCCCCCCCAGTAGTATAGCCCCCCCCCAGTAGCAGACCCCCCCAGTAGTGCAGACCCCCCCCCCAGTAGCGCCCCCGGACCTTTGACAAGTAAAAAAATAAAAAAAATAAAACTTACCTGTATCCCCGCTCCCGCGCAGTCCGCTCTGTCACACGCTGAGGAGGGAGCCGGAAGACGGAGCTCATGTGTGAGCTCCAGCCGGCTCCCTCCGTGCAGCAGCCAATGAGAGTCTGTGTGACTCTCATTGGCTGCTGTAACAAACACACAGCTGCCGCTGGCGGCTGTGTGTCTGTGTCTGTGTAGGGCAGAGCGCTATCACTGCGCTCTGCCCTACACGCGAGGAGACCTGATGTCGGATTCTCTAGTGAGAATCCGACATCAGGCGGCCGCCGTTCGGCCCCGAACGGGGATCCGAGTCAGGCGGTGAACACCCGAACAGGGTTCGGGTGGACTCGGATCCCCAATGTTCGGAGCGGTTCGGATTCCACAGAATCCGAACCGCTCATCTCTAATATATATATATATATATGAAATTACATATGTTGAACATCATAATTGCAGAATGAAAGTATCCAAATAATCAGTGTCTAAGACCTGGATACAGAGGGCCTGATTCAGAGCCGGACGCTATTTGCGAACGGTCGTTCAGAAAAAGGGGCCGGATATTTAAATAGAGCGCTCGCTCTTTGCGGTCTGTTGACGCCTCTATGTCTGAACGAGCGAACGAAATATGTGCTCGCTATTTTGTAGAGACGCCCGCTGGCCGCTCGCATCCTACGTCATCTCCGCTATTTATTTGATTAATCGAGTACATCGAAAGGCATCTGAACTGCTCGCAGTGCTTGTGGTTGGATATTCCTACTGCAATCATGCGAGCAGTTCAGGCTAAGAGACAACCAAGTGACGTGGTCGATGACGCTGCTTTGTTAATTATGCACACCCTTAAAACGCCAGTTTTGACCTTTTGGCACGCCTGCGTTCAGATCTCCACTCCCCGTTTTCAAGCACCTTCCCCTGTTACCACCCACAAACGCCTCATTCTGTCACTCAAATTAGCAGGCATTAGCTATTTTGCGAGCACATGAATTTTGACCGCGCTGACTGGTTCGCGCATGCGTATTACGAGCAGTACGCATGCGCAGTTGTGCGAACATCGCTCGGAGCGAACGAGCGGCCGCTTACGAGCGGCTCTGAATCAGGCCCAGAGACTGCTATACAATTGGGTTGAGTTTGCAGCAGACAGAATTTCCTCTGACGAAAAGGCATGAAACCTTGTGGCAGCAGAAATATATTTCATGGCATAGATTCGTCTATTTGAAACTTATGCAATAAAACTATTTTATGAGCCTGATCGGTGCAGGTAGAAAAGATAGATACATTACAATATATATTTAGAATGACCTTTTATGCATTTTTATTAACCTTATCAGCATTTTATGCTTGAGGTGGCCTGCTTTTATGTATAGTTTAGTGCTTATTAGATTACTACATTTTATTTTAGTGTTATGGGCAGAACAGAGAGCAGATGACTCGCCCTGCTCTGCAAACAGTTATTTAGCTTTTCACTATGACAATAGTTACTATGAATGTGTTTCATTTTTAATTTCCAGAAGCAAATAATTCAGTATTCAACTAGATAAAGAAGTCATGCACAAGCCGCATTAGGGTGAATATGCCATTACATTGCCTGCATGAAAACACTCAATTTCACTGGAATAAAAGCAGATTTGCACTGGTGTAGTAATAATTAACCAAATAGACTGACATGCCCATATATTACATTTAATTAAAGTAGAGATGTGCAGGTCCGGTTCTCAGAGAACAGACAACAACCGAATTTAGGGGTACCAAGTCCCATTTGTGATCTTCCCGCGGTTCGAAACGCAGATTTAAAATACAAATTCGGGTTTTGGATTTCATGCTAAAAGGTCAAAATTACATCATTTTAGCTGTTTTTTTTTAATTAAAAAAAAAAAAATACAGATCCAAAGCCAAAACCAAAACACGAAAATGAATCCGGATCCAAAACCAAAACATGAGGGTTGGTGCACACTTCTAATTTAAAACACATAGGGCCTTATTCAATATGGATCGCTCTTGCGATCGCAGCTGCGATTATGCATACAGTTCCACTGTGAAAATATGCTAATGTCTGCGATCGCAAAGCCAGCATAGAGACATCCACAACTGCTATCTCACATCCTTAAGACCTCACAAACCTGTGTATTCATCAGTACCATCAAGTAACTTTGGGCCCTCGCACACGATTACAGCTGCCCTGACCTATCTCAGAAATTGCAACTCTCGTCGCACGCAGTGAGTACACAAGCTGCGTATGCCATTGCAGTGGCTAATTTATTCCCAGCCAAGTAACGGACAGGCACGCCTGTGTTTCTCTGACCACTCTCACGTCACCACCCCCACTCACTGGGGGGGGGTGGCTTTGTATCGGCGTGTGTGATCACAGAGCGATCGCAATGCTAACTTGTGCACTGCGATGCACATGCATGCACAGTACGCACCATTAACTGATCTGCATGCACTATTGCAATTGCAATCCATCCAAACTCAGGTCCATAGACCAGTGTTTACCAAACTGTGCGTTATGGCTCCCTGGGGTGCCTCAGCACACAAAGGTGCCTTAGGTTAGTGGTCCAGCACCAAATCAAATTTTTTATGGTCAATGTAAATATGTGGACAAACAGAAGCGCAAGCCTTTCCACCACCACATAACTGAGCCTAAGGATGACAGGTAAGAACGATTTACTACACTTTACTACTTCACTACATTTTTTTCTGAATTTCTCAATAGCAAACTTTTGGCTTAGGGGTGCCGTGAAGACAATGCTGATACTCTAGGGTGCCGTGATCCGAAAAAGTTTGGGATCGACTTCCATAGACCATAAAACAAAAGAGTAAAACCATATACACAATAACAAGTTCTATTCTTAGCTACAGTATTTGGTAAAGGTAAATACCTTGTAACAATTTGTGTCTATAACATAAATTGTACCATTCCACCAGGTGGTCATAGAAACTATTTGTGTATAGTTCAGCTGAATAAATAGAAACAAAATTGTCACTAAAACTGCAGCTGCAAAATTGTTGTTTGTGATCCTACAATCATGATGCTGTCATTTATTATGTTATTGTGTATATGGTTTTAATCTTTTGTTTTATGCTCTATGTGCTTTAAATGTAATATACGTGCATATTGGTCTACTTGGGTAATTAGTACTACACCAGCGCAAATTTGCTTTCATTCCTATGTATATGTGAAGCTGGTGATCCCTCTTTTTATTGATGAAGGTGTACAGTAATACAGATTCTACCAATAAACTTTCTGTGTGTTGAGAATATCTTAGTTATTCAAATTCACAGAGTGGCAGAGACACACAAGCGGCTGTGAAATTCCGTCCTTCTCTGACGCAGATGCAGAAGAAGGTTTCAGACGCCTCCTTGCTGCATTTGTGATCCTAGCAATGCGAACAACGTCACAGGCTGGGAGCATCATCACAATCATCATGACCATCGGTCAGTCTGCGTGAGCTAAAGCTTCCCACAGTCTGATGGGTGCTGGTCACTTGAGAGGCCAGGAATCTGTGTCCACCGAAGCAGAACCTGGCCTCGCTCCTCCCAGGATATGGGGGTGACACATCCTGTTACCTGGAACGGTGACCAGGCACACCCCCACTCCACCCCCCAAATTCCGCAGCATGTCAGTCATGCTGGAGTCTGCGAGTTAGGTCACAGGACCCATTCTGCACATGCACAGACTCCTCAACATCAGAGATATACAGTACATTAATCATCAGATTAACAGACTTCTCTGAATCAGGCCCATAGTAAATATACTCCCCATTTTGACTAATATTAATGAGTAAAACAGTGTAGGTACCTGGCATTATGAATAAAGGGCACTAGTTAAGGTACCTTGCATTATGAATAAAGTGCACTAGTGTAGGTACATGGCATTATGAATAAAGGGCACTAGTGTGGGTACCTGGAATTCTGAATAAAGGGCACTAGTATGGGTACCTGGCATTATGAATAAAGGGCACTAGTTAAGGTACCTGGCATTATGAATAAAGGGCACTAGTGTAGGTACCTGGCATTATGAATAAAGGGCACTAGTGTGGGTGCCTGGCTTTATAAATAAAGGGCACTAGTGTAGGTACCTGGCATTATGAATAAAGGGCACTAGTGTGGGTACCTGGCATTATGAATAAAGGGCACTAGTGTGGGTGCCTGGCATTATGAATAAAGGGCACTAGTGTAGGTACCTGGCATTATGAATAAAGGGCACTAGTGTGGGTACCTGGAATTATGAATAAAGGGCACTAGTTAAGGTACCTGGCATTATGAATAAAGGGCACTAGTTTAGGTACCTGGCATTATGATTAAAGGGCACTAGTGTGGGTACCTGGCTTTATGAATAAAGGGCGCTAGTTAAGGTACCTGGCATTATGAATAAAGGGCGCTAAAGTAGGTACCCGGCATTATGAATAAAGGGCACTAGTGTGGGTACCCAGCATTATGAATAAAGGGCGTTAGTGTAGGTACCCGGCATTATGAATAAAGGGCATTAGTGTAGGTACCTGGCATTATGAATAAAGGGCACTAGAGTAGGTACCTGGCATTATGAATAAAGGGCACTAGTGTAGGTACCTGGCTTTATGAATAAAGGGCACTAGTGTAGGTACCTGGCATTATGAATAAAGGGCACTAGTGTAGGTACCCGGCATTATGAATAAAGGGCGCTAGTGTGGGTACCTGGCATTATGAATAAAGGGCACTAGTGTAGGTACCTGGCATTATGAATAAAGGGCACTAGAGTAGGTACCTGGCATTATGAATAAAGGGCACTAGTGTGGGTGCCTGGCTTTATGAATAAAGGGCACTAGTGTAGGTACCTGGCATTATGAATAAAGGGCACTAGTGTGGGTACCTGGCATTATGAATAAAGGGCACTAGTTAAGGTACCTGGCATTATGAATAAAGGGCACTAGTGTAGGTACCTGGCATTATGAATAAAGGGCACTAGTGTGGGTACCTGGAATTATGAATAAAGGGCACTAGTTAAGGTACCTGGCATTATGAATAAAGGGCACTAGTTTAGGTACCTGGCATTATGTTTAAAGGGCACTAGTGTGGGTACCTGGCTTTATGAATAAAGGGCGCTAGTTAAGGTACCTGGCATTATGAATAAAGGGCGCTAGAGTAGGTACCCGGCATTATGAATAAAGGGCACTAGTGTGGGTACCCAGCATTATGAATAAAGGGCGTTAGTGTAGGTACCCGGCATTATGAATAAAGGGCATTAGTGTAGGTACCTGGCATTATGAATAAAGGGCACTAGTTAAGGTACCTGGCTTTATGAATAAAGGGCACTAGTGTAGGTACCTGGCATTATGAATAAAGGGCACTAGTGTAGGTACCCGGCATTATGAATAAAGGGCGCTAGTGTGGGTACCTGGCATTATGAATAAAGGGCACTAGTGTGGGTACCCGGCATTATGAATAAAAGGCACTAGTGTAGGTACCTACATTATGAATAAAGGGCACTAGAGTATGTACCTGCATTATGAATAAAGGGTACTAGCTAAGGTACCTGGCATTATGAATAAAGGGCACTAGTGTAGGTACCTGGCATTATGAATAAAGGGCACTAGAGTAGGTACCTGGCATTATGAATAAAATTAAGTTTGTTTGGGATTCACTTTGTACAGTATGTGAGGGAAAAACATGTTCCTGAATTCTCAATACTCAAATACATAGTTCCCATCAATCATGCTCAATATTTGGGTTCCCATGGGTACATTTGTTATAGTCAACACAGGGGGAGGATTCAGAGATGGATGCTAATAGCATCACTGCTGCATCTTAGTGCAGGATTATTTCTGAGTGTTAATGAGGAGATATATGATAAAGGTGTTGGCAGTGGAGATTGCTTGTGTTGATATTTATCCATGCTGCACATAACTGATGCTGGACTGATTGATATTTTACATGATTTTCCAGATTTTGCTCAATTATTTGCATGAAGTTGCTGCAAGTGACATATCAAGGAGGAGGTGCCAGGATGGTTAACAACCCTAACTCTACTTACTTTGGTGTCACAAATGCTACAGATGCCTTGACAAATGTCATCAGGATTTGGGTCAAAATAATCCCACATTGAAGAGGTGGCTTTTATGGTTTTATGCCCAGGCATGACAATGTCCTTATCTTTGGCAAGGGCTGCCGCCACTAGTAGCTGACTTACTTTGACACAAACAACATCATCCTCCTGAATTTTATCAACTTCTTCTTGTCCAACTCATCATCAACATCCTCATCAGCATCAGATACACAATTATACTCCTAATCCTGTCACACTTCCAATGTTGCATCCTCAATTTCTATGTCATCATAATTACTTTTACTACTACTACTACTCACATTTGCAGAGTGTTCAGAAATAGAAGGAGGCTTCTCTAGAATTACAGAGTCAGAAATGTCAGACTCGCACACAGCACTTGTGGACACTCTTAGACTCTCCACAAGGATATGTTGCAATTTACTTTTTTTGGCTGTAACTTTTACCTTTATTGATAGAGGTTTACCTTTACCAAAAGATTTTGAAATACTGTTTAGATTTGAGGTTCCTTTTATGAAAATTGCATTCCCCTTGACCATCTTTAAACAATTAACTGACCATTTTTTTCCAAAAACTGCTCCAAAATTGTCATTATTTTCTGATTAAATTAGGTCAAGAACATCAATTATATAAAACACAATTTTATTAAATATATATATATATTTTTAACATTATCATCGATTTTGAATATATCAATCATTGATATATCATACAATCCATGTTTGGAACATTGGGACTATCATGACTTTGCTTTCCCTAGCAGCTTCTCCTCTAAGTAGCTGCCAGGTACACACTGGAGTTAATTTACATTTCCCCAATGGCTGCTGCTCTCTGCAGTCACCTGCCATGCTGTCCGATTAGCAGTGATTGGCAACATGGCAGACACTGGGGGAGGGTGTAGGGATGAAGAGGGGCCAGGAGGTCTCTCTGCTAGCTGCGGCTGCTGGAAGATTGTCTTCTGACAGCCGCCCACTATGCATTATTGACAAGTCACATCATTTACAACCATATCAGATAACGTAGTGCATGATGTGGTTGCAAACAGTGCGACCATGCCAGGCATTTGCTTAATAGATGTCAAGAAAGGACTATCAGTGCCAGCACTTGTACTGGGTTGCTCCTGCTCTTCTATCGACTGATGCATAATTGATAATAATTTTTGCCCTGGGACAGGAGTAAAGCTGCTGTAGTTGAACTGAATTACCACCACACCAAGTGAATGTACAATGAGTTAGGGAATTGAGGGACCGTTGCATTTACCTTTCAGTTTTATTAAAAGACTGGAGATTTTTCTTGACACCAAAACAAATTAATGTCTTGCATTCCATTATTTATTTTTGAGGTGCAGCTAGGACATATCGACTAGTCTAGACACACCCACTAAGCACAGTAATATATGCTGCCTATAGACACACCCACTAAGCACAGTAATATATGCTGCCTATAGGAAACACACACTCTTGAAAAAATAAAATTTTAATTGAATTGTAAAAAAAGCCTTGAAATGTTTTTTTAAACACCAGCAATAAAATGTCTTTTTTGCAATTATTTTTTTTAATAACAGGAAAAGAGGTCTTTATTTGGGGTACAGCTCTCTCAGAGTGACACAGTACAGTATTTTTGGACAAATTAGCTTGAAGTTGAAATCACACTGTCTCTACCCTCATACACAAGTGACTGACACAACACATATAGAGATCTGAGTAGAGATCTGAGATACCAATATATCTTAGAGCGACATAATTTCAGGTTCAACTTTATGTATTTCTCCGAACTTTCCCCCTCCCTTTATCTCTACAGCATGTTATGGCACAAAGCTGCATTAGACTCTGTACTAGTGTATATAGATGCACACTTAACAAGACATTCACAACAGGTGTGACTGCTGCAATGGCTGGCTTGCATGGGTGAGTGGGTAAGCACTTTACATAGCTGGTGTTTGGGTTAGAGGCCCAGAAAGGGATAATGTAATTTCGTAATTTGTTTTTTTAATCTTCAATACAGGATTATATAATGACAGATAGACCTGCCAGTAACATTCGGGAAGCGTACAGTAAACCGCCACTACTCAATTTGTAATCAATATTATTGTACCTTCAATATGGTACATTATTTTTAATGTACGGTAACTGCATTCTGCATCTCAGTACACAAAATTGTGGGTGGTGTTACGACAATGTAAAGCTGTCAATAAAAGCATATCAAACTATGGGCCTAATTCATTATGGATCGCAACGGCGACAGCGTACATAGGTCAGTCGATGGAGTGAGTGATGAGAGGTCAGCATTTGGGGGGGTGACAGGGGATTGATCGGATAAACGCAGGCGTGCCAGTCCATTTGAACACCGTTGCATGGGCGTGCATAAATTAGCAACTGTGATGGCATACACAGCTTGTGTACTCACCGCGTGTGACAAGGTTAGCAATTTCTGAGTAAGGTCAGGGCTGCTGTAATTGTGCATGAGGGGCCAATGTTACTCAATGTTCTTGATGTATATGCAGGACTGCAAGGTATTACGGATGTGAGCTAGAGGTAGTGGGCAGTAGTGGGCCTCTCTATGCTGGCTGTGTGATGACTTTGCGATTGCTTTCATTAGCCTATTTTCGCAGCAGACCTGCGTGTATAATCGCAACCATGATCGCAAAGCGATCCGTAATGATTCGGGTCCCAAGTTCACTATTATTCGTGTAGTGTGTGGAACTCACTAGATGCCTCAGCACCTCCCCCCACCATCACTCATTACTAAGAGATGACTTTGCATGCTGAACCGCTGTCAACAGCATACGGTACTTATGTTGCGCATCTCAGAACACAAAATTGCGGGTGGTGTAAAGACACACATAAAGCTGTCAATCAAAGCATATCAAATTATGGGCCTGATTCAGAGCCGGACGCTATTTGCGCTCACTCATTCAGAAAAAGGGGCCAGCTATTTAAATTGAGCGCTCGCTCTTTGCGGTCTGTTGACGCCTCTATGTCTGAGCGAGCGAACGAAACATGCGCTCGCTATTTTGTAAAGACGCCCCCCTGGCCGCTCGCATCCTACGTCATCTCCGCTATTTATTTGATTAATCAAGTACATCGAAAGGCGTCTGAACTGCTCGCAGTGCTTATGGTTGGATTTACCTACCGCAATCATGTGAACAGTTCAGGCTAAGAAACAACCAAGTGACGTGGTCGATGACGCTGCTTTGTTAATTATGCACACCCTTAAAACGCCCGTTTTGACCTTTTGGCATGCCTGCGTTCGGATCACCACTCCCCGTTTTAAAGCACCTTCCCCTGTTACCACCCACAAACGCCTCATTCTGTCACTCAAATTAGCAGGCACTCGCTATTTTGCAAGCGCTCGATTTCCAACCGCAATGACTGGTTGGCGCATGCGCATTACGACCCATACGCATGCACAGATGTGCGAACAACGCTCGGAGCGAACGAGCGGCCGCTTACGAGCGGCTCTGAATCAGGCCCTATGTTCACAATTGTTCGTGTAGTTTGCGGAACTCACTGCATGCTTTAGAACCTCCCTCATCATCACTCATTGCTAAGAGATGACTTTGCATGCTGAACTGCTGTTGATAGCAGCCTCTTCAATATACAGTAACTGCGTTTTGTGTGTCTCAGAACACAAAAGTTGTGGGTGGAGTTAAGACGCACGTAAAGTTGTCAATCAAAGCATATTAAATTATGTTCACTATCGTTTGTGTACTGTGTGTAACTCACTGCAAGCTTCAGCACCTCCCCCCACCATCACTCATTACTAAGAGATGACTTTGCATCCTGAACTGCTATAGACATTGCCGATATTTACATTTTTTGTGATCACATTTTCTCGTGCACCCCTTTTAACTAGTTATTTAACTTGTGTCAGCTGTTTTCCTAAGTGCTTTGCAACAGGTGTGCTTGGTAACTGTCTCACATTTAAAATAGGGATGTGCAGGCTCGGTTCTACTCGGTTCCGTTCGGTTCTTTTTACCGAATCTTATTGGCTATCCAAAACTCGTGACAGCTGAAACCCAATAAGATCCGGTAAAAAGAACCGAACGGAACCGAGTAGAACCGAGCCTGCACATCCCTAATTTAAAAGCAAAGTTGCTGTGAGCTTTAAACCTTGATAGCATACCCTGAATTTAACACTAATGTGATGGCTATGTCCATGTTATAACTCTGAGCAATAGAGTAGGGACTTGCAGTAAAGTGGGGTCCCGTGACGATGGGCTGCAAGCTTAAATGCATTGATCAATTCATGAACCAAAACCCCACTGTTTATTATGATTATTATTATTATTATTATTATTATTATTATTAGTTATTATGGTAAGTGCAGAGCCCCTGTGATTTCTATTTAAACAATGTGGTCACATACCATGTTGCACCCCAAAACTAGGAATAGTGAGTGCCGTGGATTAGTGCTTTTTATATATATGTCAGATATAATGGAAAATGCACTTCGCCAGCAGATAGAATCCCTTTGCCCCTCTTCACCTAGGAACACACATGTTCATTTTTCCACCTCATTAGAACACTTTTAAAAGATACTCTAAAGGTTTTATTATTGCAGAAAATCCTGACTTCAGAAGGTTTACTTGACAAATGATCATTATCCAAAGGAGGATTTCAGGGCATGCTATTTCAGGCTGTGTAAGTGTTACATGATTTAATTTTAGCTGTTGCACTGAGGGTCACTAGGTTTTGGAACATCCTCCTTTATGAGAATTGAGTGAGTTATTATCTGAAAGAGAAGGTCACGGTTCACTGACTACAGACAATTTCATTCAAACTACAGTTGAAATAGAGCATGATATGTCTTAAGCTTAATTTAAAAATATGTAGTGATCGGATAAGTTTGACGTTGTGTATTATGTGAATTAATCCAGAAATGGGGAATTTTATTGTACACCAAACAGTTTTATATGTTTTCTTAAATAATACATATGAAAGTTACGAGCAGAGCGAGAAATGTGTAATGACTTTCCAGCATGTTACTGAACGATCTTTTCATTAACATAATGGCATTTTGATTATTTTTGTCATTTTATTTCAACTCTTTCCATTTTTTTTCTGTTTCTCTGAAAGGCACAAACAATGCTATTAAAAATTAAATACACATCATTTTTCACATTTGTTTCCTCTAAGTATATCTGCAGTTGACAACATAAAAGTCAGTTATGTAATGTGCATCTAAAAGTAATCATACAGAAATATTGAAACTTTTTGATAAAATTTGCAACAAAAAAAGACAACACAATAAATACTGTGATACATTTTAGATTCTATTTTTGTGTGTTGTTATAACCTCAAAACTTCCCGTACCTATTCCCGACATCGCAAGTGCACACTTATTTAGAATGTGTGAAATAACTTGATTTCTGCACATCCGGTTCTATGATTAGACAATAGTTGTTGTAGATTTTTTAATTATTTTATCCTGTTTTTAAATTTGGTCTATTCTGGCAGACTTGACACAAACATGTTCTCTGTACATTCTCAAATGTGTTCTCGGTCTGATTTAGATTCCACTGCCGTGGTTCAAAGATTGAGTTATAAGCTCACACTTAGAACAAAATATTGAAAAATAAACAACAAAATGTTGCCTATATACGCTAAAATGGTTACTTTTTTTAGTATCTTTTTTACTATTTGAACAGCAAACAGTACTATGTTTGAATTTGCTTTTCATTTCAAAGTTCAAAGTCAAAATCAAATTTAAATTTGCGGTTTGAGTTGTCTCTTTATATGGGAAGCTGACAAAAATATTATACAATAAAATACCATGTTACCATGTCATGGTAAGGTAAGTATCAAGTAATCTAACCTAACCCCCCTAACCCTCCTTAGGGGTGCCTAACCCTAACCTCCCCCCTGTGCCTAACCCCAATCACCCCTCTAAGTGCCTAACCCTAAGTCCCCCCCCGGGGGGTGCCTAACCCTAACCCTCCCTCCCCCTAGCCTAACTCTAACCCTCCTGGGGGGGTGCCTAACCCTAAGTCCCCCCCTGGTGCCCTAAACCTAACCCTCCCCCCCGCGGCTGTCCGCTCGCGGCCCCCGGCATCCCTTCGATCGGGATGCCGGGCACCGGTCTCCTGGCATCTGGGAAATGACAGGCGTCTAGATATAGATGCTGGTCATTTATCCCACGCCGGGATAAAGCAGTCGGGAAGCCAGCTGCCGGGATTCTGGCAGCTGGCTTCCCGATTGTATACCCTGGTTTCTACTGTATCTAACCACTGTACTGTACAGTATGTTTGAGAATGTAACCCAAATATTAGAAATTTAGAGCTGCTCTGATTAAACAGATGGAAGACAAGCTTCTAGAATACAGTAACTACGACGTTCAATTAAATTCTTTCTGCCATATACATAAATATTAAACAGAATTGAGCATTTATATGCACAAATAAACCTGGGTAATTAAAGTGGACATAGTAAAGGCAGCATCTTTTTTGTACACTGAACAAGTCTGTAAACCTGGTGACATCACTTCTCATGAGACCGGACAGACATTTACAAAGCACTAGTTACTAATAAATTGATAAGCCAAAATCTCTTGAATGATATATTCAGCCGATACATAGCTGCCTCTATATCACTTTAGAACAGACATATCCAACCGGGCCAAATATTCAAGGTCTAAGAGTGTGTGGGCCACAAGAAAAAACAAAAGTCTTATATGCAATTTTAAAAGGTTTATTACTAATAAAAACGAATGCAGTACCCCCTGTAGTAGTGCCCCTTATGCAATGCCCCCTGTTTTAGAGCCCCTTATGCAATGCCCCCTGAAGTTGTGCCAATTATATAATGCCCCTTGTATCAGAGATCATTATGCAATGCCCCCTGCATTAGAGCCCCTCATGCAATGCCACTGTAGTTTTTTCCATTATGCAATGCTCCCTGTATAAGAGCCCTTTATGCAATGCCCCGTTTTAGAGCCCCTTACGCAGTGCCCACAGTAGTGCCCATTATGCAGTGCCCCCAGTAGTGCCCCTTATGTTGTGCCCTCAGTAATGCCCCTAGTAGTGCCTCTTATGCTGTGCCTCCTCCCAGTGTAGAACAGGCCCCACCGTAGTACTTACCTCTCTTCATGCTCAGCGCTGCTCCTGCGGAGATGCTGCCACTGACTGGATCTAACTAGATCCAGGAGGCGCAGGCTTCTCTCATCACAGGTGATGTGGGTGATGTCATGACGTCACCCATGCACCTGTGAACTGCATCACTGAGAATGCTGGCCTCTGAAGCGATCAGAGATTTCTTTAGTCTATAAGCACTTCAGAGACCAGCATTCCCAGTTTTAAATACAGTAAAGTAGTAAACACTGCCCGATTGGAGCTGAGCTCTGATTGCGACTGGGGTTTGGGCCGCATGATATTTGTATATGGGCCCAAACAGTCGGGCCACATAAAATGTTTATTTGGGGCGCATGCAGCCCGCGGGCCGCATGTTTGACTTGCCAGCTTTAGAATATACCAATATGATATATGCACAACTATGACATTCCATTACAGCCATGGCTTACTTAAAATATAGATAATGCTCAATGAGCAGTATTTTAGAGCTTCGGCATATTTTGTTGACGGGCTACGTGCCGAAATTCATAATGTCGACATACGAAAGTTGACATAGTTATGTCAACATTCACCATGTTGACTTTTGCCATGTCGACATTAGTTAAATCAAATGGTGGGGAGGGGGGTTCCAGCGCTTCTCCAATCTTTGGCCTCAAGATGTGGGAGTTATTTTACCAAAACAAAAGAGGGAAACAAACATAGTGTACATTGTGTCAGTCCAAAAATATAGACTCGTTATGATATATACTCACCGATTCTTGAATGTAATAGAGCCTTGGGTATTATTGCACTGTTACCCACTGGTGATTTCAGATTGTACTGGTTGCTGTCAAACTTTCTAGCAGGTGTTCCTTGGGATGCTCAGAAAGGGTTACAGAAAAAGTGTCTATTGTCGTGTATGGGGATCATACCAAATAAATCCCTCATGATCTTACTCACCCTTTATAAATGTGTTTTTCACCTTGGACATATATTTATAATTCTGATGTCCGTAGATGTAATAGAAATGGAATAAAGTCCTGTTATCTCATTACAGAGAGGTACAGTATAGGGACTTAAATAATTCATAGTACTAGGGTGATCCTAGAAAAGTATTGTCTATTTAAGGATGGTCCTCCAAATATAAGATACAATCAATATATAAACAAATATTATTTATTCAAGGGTGAAGATACTTCAAAATTAAAGCATAAAATAATTGCAATTAATGTTTAAGTATTTACAATAAGGGCAAAAATAAAATATTAAGAGATTTAAAAAGCAGCGTTGAATGGGAAAATAGCAACCTCATAAAAGATGCAGCACATATCATAGATCTCTGTCTGCTTCCTCAGGGCCTTTTCATTGGAGCAAGTTATCTTCACTTCTCATCAACACAGATGAATTGTCAACATGGTCACAATATTGATAATCTATTGGTGATGTATCCCTAACCCAGACCGCTAAACCTAATTCTATCCCCTAACAATAATATTGACATTTAATATGTCTACATTTTGTCCATGTCAACATTTTCCAGGTGTCAACATTGATGATGTTGACATTTTAAACATGTCAACATCATAACTATAGACACTTTGATGTGTAGACATTATGAATGTCAGCATAGTAAATGTCAACAAGGACTGCCTACCATATTTTTGGATGAAAATGAAAAAAATTGAATAAATTCAGGTTGTGCTCCTGAAGTGGGCAGTTATTTGAAGTGATAAGATATGATTTAAGTAATGTATTAAATTATTTGTTACAAACAGTAGATTAATTTCTGCAATAAACAAAAATAATTTTCTGCGTATATTATGCAGTGGCGCTGTTTCTGACGTGGATGGATTTCTTTGCACGGAAGCAAATAGAAGTATAGCATATAGCGCATGTGCAAAATTGAATTTAAGCATTTTTGGGAATCTTTGTCCTATTCTGAGGCATGTGAATTGAAAGATCTACAGTAAAAAGGTAGACAATGTTTACATAGACACCATATGTTAGACAGACAGTAGGTCGACAGAGACAAAAGGTCGACAGGGACAAAATGTAAACACACTAAAGGTCGACATGTAAGCCAGTCGACAGGTAAAAATGGTCAACAGGGTTAAAAGGTTGACATGCATATGCTTGACACAAAAAATGGTCAACACATGGGGGTAAATTTACTAAGATCCGTGTTTGTCCCAATTTGCATTTTCGGGTGATAATTTCACTTTTTTGCAAATCAGGATTTTACTATAATTAAAGTCGGGTGATTTTTTTCATTGTTTCAGGTTGAAATCTGGTGCTTTAATGCTACAAATTCGGCTGTTTTGAACAATAGAAATGATATCACCATTGGCTCAAATTGGAAGTACTTGTCACGTTTTCAATACAAATCGGGAATTTTCCATTATTCGTTTTGCTAAAGTCGCCTGTTTTACACTCATATCGGGGACTCAATAGAAATTTTAAATGCACCACCTCCTGAGCTGTGAGTTGCCATCGAACATGCACAACTCAGTGTGATTTGTGTATGTTTCTGAATGGCAAGTGTGTTCTAAGGGTTTATGTAAAAAAAAAATGATGTGAGGTCCCCCCCCAAAAAGGCTAACCAGCCCCGGACTTGCCAGCCTGTCCTGGTACCTAAAATTAAAGGTAACAAACGTGTAGGGTTCCACCAAAAAATAGGTACCAGCACTAGGCTGGAGGGCCGGTCCTGGTTATAATTATAGGGGTAAAAAATTGTGTAGGTGTCCCCCTTTAATTAAAACCAACACTGGATCCTTTCTAGAGGGGGGCTGATGCCACAGCCAGGGGAGCCCTTTCACTGGGCCCCCCAACTGTAGCATCAGTCCTGACCGCTAGTCAGCCCAGGCCAGGGATCCCTGGGGAGTTTAGGACCCCCCAATAAAGGGGTCCCCCTCTCCAGGGCACCCCTGGCCTAGGCTGATAGCCCTGGACTATCCCCGCCACCCTAGTGCAGTGGGTGGCGGGTTGATAGTGTATGTAATGTGTAAAAGATAGAATTAACAACATTGTCCTTACAGTTGAACTACAGATCCCAGCATGCCTCCCCCACCTGCTGGTACTTGGAGAACCACATGTACCAGCATGCGGGGCATTAAGGGCCCACTGATACCTGTAGTTTACCTATAAAGAAATGTGTAAAAAAATACACAACACACACACCATGAAAGTACAGTTTTATTTCATACATGCACACACACACATACATACTCACCTACATTACCAGGAGTGGTCCCTTTGTCCAAAGTAGGCATCCAAGGTCTTCTTAGAACAAAAAAATACAAAAACCCCGAACCACGCAACACATAACAACGAGGATGGTTGAGATCTCCTGAATGAAATGCTCAGACGTGGCTTCTGCCTTTATAGAGCTGTATCTGAGTGTTCATTGACTGAAAGAGGTGCACCCCCACCTCTCTCCCCCAATGAATGGCTCCTCCATTGAAGTCAATGGTGGGAACCACAGAATAAACTTTAGTAACCTGCAGCTCTCCATTGACTTCAATGTAGGAGTGTTCAATGGCTGAGATAGGCGGAGGCTCACCTCTCTCAGCCAATGAATGCTCAGATATAGCTCTAAAAGGCAGAAGCCGCGTCTGAACTCCTAACATTCCCCCTAATCCTAACCCACATTTCCCGCAGCCTAAGCCATCCCCCCCACAGCCAAACCCTAGCCCTAGTTCCTAACCCTAATCCTAACCCTAATACCATCTGGATGTCAATGGTCAAGATTCTGACGCCAGGTTTCCGACTGCTGGCATCCCAACTGCCAGGATGCCGACTACATCCCATCAAACATATTATCTGACAATCCTCTGTTATTATTACTGTAACGTTTATGTCTAAAGCACTAACATATTACGCATCACTGTATGCTAATGCAATCCTGAATCAAACAAATTACATGAAGTGATTGAGCTTACAATCTAGGAGGTGTGAGTAGCACAACACATAAGCGTAATAACAATTGTAGCTGCTGGTGAGGAAATGATTCCAACTATAGAAATGCAGCAGTATTATAACTATCACACCAGAGGGTCTTCTGCTTCTAAATGTAACTCTTGGTTACAAATTGGAAACATAAAATAATAATTTGTCTTCATGACTGATGTTTATATATATATATATATATATATATATATATAAAACCTCCATTGTCTATACTGGTGTATGGATATGGAGTACAACCAGCACACAGAGTAAATGCAAAAAGAATGATTTAATTATATCACACAAAAAGCTGGTAACAAGTCATCCATATGAGACACTATTGAAAACTTATCTGGAGTCCTATGTTTAGCATGGTGGAGCAAAGCTCGAAGTCCCTTGAGAAAGGTGATAACGAAATAGCTGTCGGGACATGTGCTGCTCACTGCTAATCTATGGAGGTCTGGGGTGTTTTGAGCTTTGCTCCACCATGATAAACATAGGACTCCAGACAAGTTTTCAATAGTGTCTCATATGGATGGCTTGTTACCAGTTTTTTGTGTGATATAATTAAATCATTTTTTTTGCATTTAGTCTGTGTGCTGGTTGTACTCCATATCCATACACCAGTATAGAGGATGGAGGTTATTATAGTACTTTGTTTCAACCCGGCACCTCTTTATTAACAATGGTGGTGTGTGCGATTTTTTCCAGATATTTATATATATATATATATATATATATTGCACTTGAATATTTATTTCCCCAACACAGTAATCCTAAAAGAGATTCACAATGTTCCTTTAATCAGTTGCAATGCTTGTAGTTTAAGTTAACGTATACATGTTCCATATAATATCTAATGTCAGGAAGAATTAATTTGCTTTCATGTTTTTATTTTGAAAGTTCATTCCATCAAATACAATAGCAATTGTTTATGTCATGTTTTATTTCCCAAAATAAGATAACAAGTTACCGCAGTGTCCTCTCAGTAGTGAGAAAATTGATACACTAAAAGAAGTTGACATAGAGGATGAGTCTGCTTCTGCCACCATAGCCATCTAGCTTCTAATCTCACTTTTTAATTAATTATCTGTCAGATTCACTAAGTCCTCTCTAACTGACTACATACAATCTCAGCAAATTGGCCCTAAAATAAGACTCCAGCTTAGAATGAACTTCATCTTGACCCTGCTATTCCTATTATTGATTTTCCAGTCTTTTAGTTTTTCACGGCAGAGAAGAAATAAACTCTTTGAATTGAAATAAAGTCAATTAAATACACTTTTTAAGAAGACAGCGATGGCAGGGAATGTCTCCTAAATAAAGGTTACCTGCATATAATTTTGTTATGCATCACAGTGTTCTATATGTCTTTCAGCTGCCAAATTAACAGTCGCTTCGAAATCGCCACCCCTCATATAATATACTTTGGTGTATATTTACTAAAGTGAGAGTTTTAGAAGTGGAGATGTTGCCCATAGCAACCAATCAGATTCTTCTATTATCTTGTAGCAGGTGCTAGTTAAATGTTAAGTAGAATCTGATTGGTTGTTATGGACAATATCTCAACTTTTAATACTGTAACTCTCACTTTAGTAAATATTCCCCTTAGAATCAGCTTAAGACGTCTCACCCATTTTAATTAGTTTGGTAGTAACACCCAATGCCCTTTGTATTATTATTATTATTATTATTATTATTATTATTATTATTATTATTATTATTATTTATAATAATAATAATAATAATAATAATAATAATAATAATAATAAATAAATCATTCATAGACCAAATAAAACATTTGTATTTTTTTTAGATAAACAATATAAATAGGGACCTAAAACGCATACTTGTTAAAAATTCATCATACCATACAAAAACGATTTTGTACTGAAAATATTGCTGAATATATATGGTAGCAGGTATTGTACAGGATTCACAAAAAAATAAAATTGACAAAAAAACAAAACATGAGGAATGTTTTGAAAATTATCGTTATTAGCTGCAGATGAAAGTTATATAAACATGTGCCATAGTTATTCAGATGTTGTGACATATTTCCAGTAAGTTTACAAAGACATTTATCTGGGATTCAAACTTTACCTGTCCTTTCTGTGTTCTCCATTTTCAGAAAGCACCCACTATGGGTCACTTGTGAACCAAAAAAATCTGTGGACCCACAAAGCTCCTTAATGTGCAGAAGAGGATCACAAGTACTTTTCATGGTGCTGAATGTCTACGTGTTATTTGCAAAGAACTCTGTAAAATCATCCTAGATCTAGTCTTGATGGTTAAAGTTATTAAACTTACTGGAGAAAAAAAATCTTTAAGTACTAATTTTGTTGCCAAAATTATACATATAATTGAGTTTTAGTGGGATGGTCTTTGCAAAACCATGTAGGGATAATTTATGAAGCAACAGTATAGCATATGTGCCATTTTGTGATATCATATGTACAGGGGTGCCGAGAGGGGGGGGGTACAATTTACCCGGGCCCGGGTCCGGCACTGCTCCCCCCCCCTCTTACATCACACAGCAGCCGAGCACAACGCTGCTGTGTGCTGGGCTGCCCTGGAGACTGCTCACGGCTGCTAAGAAACAACCACAGCAGTCCCCTACAGTATGCCTGTGGCGGTAGCAATCAAGCTGATTGCGCCCCCCACTGGTTATGCACCGGGCTGAGGGGGCTCACTGCAAAACTATTTTTTTTTTTTACCTAAGGAGGTGTGGCCACACCTCCTTCAATTAGGCCATGCACCCTTTTTTACCGGGGCCCAGCGCGGCTGTTGATGGGCCTGCATGTGTGGAGAATGTATTTGCTTTCAGGTGAAGCACGAAGACTAAGTAATTAAAACATAAGGCACTGTAAGGAACCTCAAAGTTCTGGAGAAGAACTGAGCAGGTCAGATCAATTCTTATTACATGAAGCTAGGTGCTCCAATGCACCTCACTGGCATTGCGCTTACATTTGAAGATTTCAGATGATAGTATTAGCAGTGGTGGCTCCAGAGGTGGGGCTGCAGCACAATCCAAAATTCAAATAGGGGAACCATACCAACTGCCACCCCAAATGCTGCCAAACATTGCCAGCCAGTACTGAGGGACAGCTGGTTTGGCTCCCCTATTGGAATTTTGGACTGTGCTGCAGCCCCACCTTTGGAACCGCCACTACTTATACTACAATCTACAATCTTAATAAAGATATTTAAGTACACATATATAATCAGGGATGGACTGGGGCTATAGATCAGCCCTGGCAGTCCGCCCTGTGCATGCTCCTTAGGCGTGGGCACTCACAAAGGGGGCATGGTTACATTTCAAGGGGGCGTGCCACGAGTCACAGTGGCCTGGCCTCGCAGCATGCCCCGTCTCTTCCTGGCCGAGCCGAGCCCGCAGTTACAGCCACTTTGTTTGCGACTCAAAATCAGCCTCTTTGGATTCAGAAAACAGTACTGTACATTGGGAAAAAACATTGAAATCAGTGAAGGGGCTGGTAGTAGGTAGTACCCTTTCCACTTTGGGACCTCCAATCCAGGGCCACAATCTTGTAAAAAGAGAGAAAAAAGAAAACATTATTATGGACATTGAATCTATATAGTGTGAAAGATGATATAACAATGAAAAATTCCATTATGCTCCCGCCAGTGATTGTACTATACATTTCTTATGGAGTGTTATCACTGACTTTCTTAAGATGTATTCTATCTATCTATCTATCAATCTCATATCTATCTATCTCATATCTATCTATCTATCTATCTATCTATCTATCTATCTATCTATCTATCTATCTATCTATCTATCTATCTATCTATCTATCTATCTAATATGTCTATGTATCTATCTTTCTATCTAACTATCTATCTAAATATATATCATAGGTTTTTATTTCAAAGTGGTTTTTTTCTAAGTGGTATTACGTGCACAGTATAATTGAAAGAGTTAGACAGGAGTTAAACAGGAGGAACACAGGAGGACAGCATTTAAAAAGAACTATTAACAACTTGAAAACAATTGAAAAGGATCGTCTGAGCTTCTGGATACCCTTTGACTCATTATAACCTGGACACAGCCTTTGCCAACACCCTGCTTCAGCATTGCAAGCAACTACCAGTTAGTTTGCTAAGCTTTAATTTTTGTATGTATGTTTTTAACTCTACACTGTTTATATCATTCCTGTATCACTGTCAATTTATCTCTATACCATTGTAGTATCTACCATTGTTTAACACCTATATATCTTTAAGAATAATTTATTCTAAATTTCTGCAACTCTAACAGCTCCAAACTCATTTTGTTTATTAAATACTATTGTAGTTGTGCCTTTACATCTACCAGCACTGTTCTTCCTTTTATCTGATTTTTAGACATTTTAACTGTACTGTTCCTATATCTCACTATCATCACTACTACTGCTGTTTCTCTCCCAATTCCCTCATCTGCACTATGTCTATGTCTTTTCTTCTGCTCCCCCCTCTCTCAGCAGCTACATAATTTTCTCCTCTACCATCAGTTACCATCTCTTTCCTCCCTCCATAGTCCTCTACCTTCTCCTCCCCCTCTCTTCTCTCCTCTATCGCACTTCATTGCATCTAGTACTCTCCACCACATCTCCCATAACTCCATTATTATTTACTCCTATTCCACCATGGTCCTACTATACCACCACTAAGCCCTGTACCCTCCCTTTTCTCCAAGTTACCTCTCCTCTTCTCCACCCACACTACGCTAAACCTCCACCTTGCCCACCACCTGCTGTCACCCTTCCTCATTCAGAAGCCCACCACACTCTCCTTATCCCCCTGCTCTAAATAAATCTCAACCCCACATTACAGAAACCCTAACAATCTCCTTCTTCTCTCTCCTCCTAACTCTGTCCCTCTCTCCTGTGTCCCCTGGAAAGCCAGTACTGAAATCAACTGGCCCCTGTCCATGACAGCTTCATCTCCAACTCCTTGAATCTCCTAACCATCACCAAATACTGGATTTATCCATCTGACACCACTTCTTCAGCAGCTTTCTCCTTTTGGTGGGCCTCACATTCTTTCACACTCCCTTGCCTGGAGGTTGCCAAAGTGTTGGTGTTGGGGTACTTCTGTCATCTGGTCACTCCCACCAACGCTTACCTTCTAAATTCTCCATTTCATTCTTTCCATTCAATGCTCATGATATTCGCCTTTTCCAACTTCTTCGAGTAGCTGCCTTTTTTCGTCCACCTGGCCTAGGCTCAAATTTTCTTGATAACTTTGCTTCCTGGATCCTAGTCTTTAAATGGGCTCCCAAAACACCTTTCTTTCTTTAAGCTATCCAGCACTCATCCTAACCCACTACTCCATGTTCCTTCCTCACAATCCAGCCCATATGTTTCACCTCTGTTTGTCTACCCTTCCCCTTTAGAATGTAAGCTCTCATGAGCAGGGCCCTCTTCCTTCATGTGCTTCTCCTTCCCTTACCTATACTTTAATTTACAACAGCACATAACACTTGCTTGCTTTCACCCTGCTGTTTATTTAAGTGTTATGCAGCAATGTTTATAAATCATGTATTTGTCCTGCATTGTTTGTACTGTTAATAACTGATTTTCTTGTGTGCTCATTTGTTTATGTACTTTGTAAGGCGCTGCAGAAACCTTGTGGTGCCATATAAATAAAGGATAATAATAATAATAATAATAATAAGAAGAAGAAGAAGAAGAAGAAGAAGAAGAAGAAGAAGAATATCTATCTACTGTTTTTATCTATCTATCTATCTATCTATCTTTGTAAAAAAAACTTAGGGCCTGATTCAGACCCACTCGCGAGCGGCTGTACGCTCGCAAGTGGGTCGATGGTCTGCACTGAGCATGCGCACGACGGAGGGAGCTCCGTCGTGCGCATGCGCCAGACACGACGAGCGAAGGACTTTCCTTCGCTCGTTGTGTCCGATCAAAGGGGGCGTGCTGTCAATGTTGATTGACAGCACGCCCCCTTTGGTGGGCGTGCCGGGGGCGTGCCTCCCTGACGGGGGCGTTCCCACGGGAACGCCTCCCGTCAGAAGCCGGCCCACTGACATCACTAGTGATGTCAGTGGGAGTGATTTTGGCTCTGATAGAGCCAAAATCACTCTGGAGCTTGCGGTTGAAAACCTCAACCGCAGGCTCCGGCTCGCAATTTCGATGGTCGCGATGGTCACGACCATCGCGGCCATCAAAATGCACGCTCGTATAGCCTGTGGGTGGTGACCCACAGCTATACGAGCGTCCAGGAGGACGCTCCATGAATAAGGAGCCCGGCCCTCATGCAGAGCGTGCGCTCTGCTCAGAGCGTACGGCTCTGAATGAGGGCCTTAATTTTAATGAGGCCTGCCCCAGTAAACAGACTAGTATTTAAACCCTGAGGCTTATTAATTGCTTTTTAGGGGACATGGCCATGTGTTTTTACAACCTGGGGGTTAGGAAAGGGTTACATTTTACCCTAGTGTGTTATGACTGTTTGTTTTTTGTTAAGTGGGTTGTAATTGGTGATTCCACAATGAGTGTGTTTATTATAGTCAGTTATCTCTGTGCGGAACTTCCTGGCAACCCATTTTGTTCCAAAGCTTTAGCCAGCCCTTGGTTTGTGTTTAGTAGTATGAATGGTTGTGTTTGTGTTGATTTAAGTCTTGTCAAATGGGTGCGTCCTCCTTTAGTTTGGTGGTTACTGATCACCCCTGTGGGTTTGGCTGTACCACTCGTCCATGAGGGTCCACCATAAATTGTATCTAAGGGAGGTTTGTTCACCAGCAAATGTTTTGGTTATTTATTTTTGAATAGTTTGTCAGCCTTTATTTATTTGTTCGCATACTCCCCATCCTCCTCCTTTTCCCTCATATATTTTTATAAAATTATTATTTTTTTAATGGAAATTACTGTTTATTTCTCTTTATTCTTAATATTTTTTTATTTATACATTTTTGTTAGAATTTAATTTGGTATCACATGCAGTTGTCTATTGGGGAGTCATAGACCATTAGGGAGTTTAAGAAATATTCAGGTACTTTTCATTAGTCTTTCTATACCAACTGATGTATCAGATAATGTTCCATTTAGTGTTGTGGGAAAAAAATATGCATGTAGTTTAACTGCTGTAGCCTGGAAATATGGAAATTATCTCTTTCACAAGTGTTACAGCTTTTCTGTTGGCAGAAAAAAAATAACTCAACTGTTCCTATTTTCTCTACCCTGATCATTATTTACACTGTGATTTCTGCAAGCAACAGGGCATCTGTCATGTAATATACATTATTTTATAGACTTTAGGTGATGTTTTGTGTGAAAGACTAATTTAAGGCATTTTTATTTGATAGGTATTTTTTTGTAAATGTTATTAACGAAAATATGTACAGTATAAGTATGTAAAACTTTTAAGACTATCCTCTCAATTTATCCTCTTTAAGTCCAGGTTATGTATTCCCCTGGTTATTGGCAGCTTGCTACTGAACAATTTATTGCAGGACTTGACACATATCAGAGGTACTGATATCTCTTAACCTGTCAGTTTGCTCAGAAAAGTAGTCATGGGTCAGAGCTTCTGGAATATCTGTCACAACGATAATACTTAATGGCTGCAAAAGCTAAATGAGCAAGGATCAGGTCTTATCCTGTGCTAGAGCATCTCTCTTACTTGCACATTTAAAAAGGTTATTTGTACAGAAATATAAATTAGGAATCTCCAAACAGGGAAAAGAACCCATGGAGGTACCAGGCAGAAGTTCCATGTATAATTACCCATTGTTTTTCCTTAATGTGGGTGTAACTAATAATGGTGGTTTCAAAACATCAAAGGTGGCCGGCAATGTTAACTAGTTTTGACATTGATGGCAAAGAACCAGTGGTTCTCATCCATCAATAGATGAGTGGGAGCCAAATATTTTTTTTTGCCTTACAAGACTGAGTACCTGCTAAGCCTGCACCCATTTTTGATTGGCCCACTGTGCCCCCAGCAGCGGTGACCATTGAGGGAGTGCAAACCATTGATTGTGCCATCGACCATCCCAGATGAGCCCATCAATGGTGTCCATCGATTGACACCCCACCGATGGCCATCCCTACTCTGTGATGTATTGGTAATAACTCAAGTGGTGTAAGAGAGTCTATATAGTTGCTGTCAGAGGCATCTCTGAAATGTGGCCTTTCTGGAACAATCACAAGGGCACACTACTGATTTTGACATGAGTTGGAGCATGGTTTCTATTATATGTGCTCTATTATCAGTTATTTATATAGTGCACGCATATTACTCTGCATCTTACAAATAATATATTGGTTATTCACGTCAGTCCCTGCCCCAGTGAAGCTTACAATCTACTTGGGATATGTACCAAATAGTGAAAAGAGTGCAGAAGTGGACCAGTGGAGAAATTGCTCATAGAAACAAAACATCTTTGAGGTAGCATTTATCAAGTATATTCTAATGGTAGGAAGAGGCTGATTGGCTGATATGGGCAACTTGTCCACTTATTAACTCTTATTGCTGTTTGATGCATCAACCTCTATATTCATGCACGCTAAGGTTAAATGTTGTTAGAAGCCAATTACCCTATCAGTATGATTTTGAAGGTTGGGAGGAAACATGCTATCTGAAGGGGAAGTCCACGCAATGGAGAGAATATAAAAACTCCACACAAATAGTGCCAATGATAGGAATTGAACTAATGAACTCAGGGTTGTGAAGCAGTACAGATAACAACTCTGCCAACTGCGTATACCTACAAAGGAAGATAATGTGTCTTTCTTAGTTTTAATATAACTATATTTATCAAAAAAAGTGTTGATTGATTGGCATCTGGATGTGACTATACCATCACACTGTAATTGATCAGTATCACATGTCAATACCATCAAAATAACTATAGGCATGTAATCTTCTAACACAAGACATAATTTAAAAGACTACTCCCATCTTTTCACCATTTGGTTTTACATCTTCATCTGACTGCATACAATAATACTAACCATTAGGCAAATAGGACATTAGTTTCCTACAGGTTACCAATTACAGCTGTGGGCACAAAGTTTATTAATTTATACTAGAGATGTATGCTCTCCCCGTGTTTTGGATCTGGATTCATCTTTGTGCTTTTGTTTTGCAAAGCAATCCTCAATTGTTTTGGTTTTGGATCTGGATTTTTTTTTTTAAATTATAAAAAGTTTTTTAAACAGCTAAAATCATGTGATTTTTGCAACCCAAAACCCAAAATTTGCATTTAAAATCCAATTTCCAAACTGATGGAAAATCAGGATCGCGACTAAGATTTATCCGGATATCCTCAGGAGATTAGGACTGCGACTAGGAAATGTGTGGATTCACAATATTTGGGTGGGTTTGGATTTCTTGAGAACCAAACCACACCACATCTCTTTTTTATACACATTTATCTTACAGGAGTGTAGCAATATTTTTGCATTTTATTCATTGTTTTATTATTTGACTGTGCTAATTGTATTTTATACATTTATATGATTACTATTAAGTAAAGTTTTTCTGCCATACATTAGCAATCTCCTTTGTTTTTTGTTTTTTTATTCAAATAAAAAATTTGATAAAAACAACAATTTTAAAAGCAAATTTTCATTAAGCTCAAAAACAGATGCAGAACATTGTGCATCAGTGAAAATTGCTCATGTTGAGACATTTTCAAAATTTGTAGCCACTATTCAGTACACATTGCAATTTGCAGCTCTGTGCATGGTTGAAATATGAAACAGCTACTGTAGCATTGAACAAGATTAAACTTGGAAATTAAGTGAAACTGTACCATAGCATACACCTTCTTCCCATCATTCTAGAGTTCCTGAAATTTGCATTAATACTTATTTTTATTCTTTTCATTTAAACAATAACTTAAATGTGCTCTTAGTACCAGTTGAAAATTATTAATATATTAAAGCATTCTTTAAATAGAGATGTTTAAGTTCTATATATTTGATGTATCGGGTGCAAGAGATTAGAAATGCAACTGCGAACTGTCCAGATTCAGGAAATTAGGTTGGGTTCAGATTTCTGAAGAACCGAACCACAGTACAGTACACATTGCAATTTCCAGCTCTGTGCATGGTTGAAAAATTAAACAGCTACTGTAGCTTTGAACAAGATTAAACCTAGCAATTAAGTGATACTGTACAATAGCACGCACCCTCTTCCCACCATTCTAGAGTCCCTGATATTTGCATTAATATTTATTTTCATTCTTTTAATTTAAATAATAACCTAAATGTGCTCTTAGTACCAGTTGATAATTGTTACTATATTACAGCATTCTTCACTGTCTGAGTTAAATATGGAGAATTATGTAAATAAAAATGTTTAAGTTCTATATATTGGATGCGTCAGGTGCAGGAATTATAACTGTGTCTCTGAACTGTCCGGATTCAAGAAATTCGGGAGGGTTCAGATTTCTGGAGAACCGAACCGCACATCTCTAATTTATACACATTTATCTTACAGGAGTGTAGCAATATTTTTGGAATTTATTAATTGTATTATTTTCTGCATACATCAGCAATCTACCTTTGTTTTTTTTCTTTTAAATTAAAAATCTGGTAAAAACAATTTAAAAATCAATTTTTCATTAAGCTCAAAAACAGATACACAACATTATGCATCAGTGAAAATTGTTGAGACATTTTCAAAATTTATAGCCACAGTACAGTACACATTGCAATTTCCAGCTCTGTGCATGGTTGAAAAATGAAACAGCTACTGTAGCTTTGAACAAACTCAAACTTAGAAATAAAGTGATACTGTACCATAAGCATGCAATCTCTTCCCATCATTCTAGAGTCCCTGATATTTGCATTCATACTTATTTACATTTTTCATTTAAATAATAACCTAAATGTGCTCTTAGTACCAGTTGATAATTATTACTATATTACAGCATTCGTCCCTGTCTCTGAGTTAAATATGGAGATTTATGTAAATAGAAATGTTTAAGTTTTAGATATATTATGCGTCAGGTGCAGGATATAGGGTGAAAATGACTAATGCTTCTGTCACCAGCTGAGCAAGCAAAGAAACAACAAATTCAAAACATGCCAAAGCATTTATCGCATTATGTAAGAGAAAAGAATATTGTAATTAGTTTGCAATATGCTTAATAATGTATATCGTCTTAATATTTATTTATGTTATGGCTTTGTTGTATGAAAAGGTTTGCTTCATTCAGCTGCTGACTTGGACAATATTGGATCTAGTTATGAAACTTTGCGCATTTATATTTCCAAAGTAAATACTCTCTCTACCATTAAATGAGGAATTTAAAACATGCAAGTGCAGCTACAGTAATGTACAAACTCTTCTTTGTAATATCATATGTGTTAAAACAATGAGTTTTGAAGCCATGCTCATAATTTATCGTTTCTGATGTCATAACTTCAAGGCTCATTAGGAAAGCATGCATATTAAAAGGACTAATGTAGCTCCTACTGTACATTGTTATAAATATTAAAAATAACTGCATACTGGGACCTTACACATTTATATGTGCACAGAATTCTTCAGTGACTTCTAATACTGATATGTTTCACACATAAATTATAATTTATACAGTACTCCCATTAAATAACCAATATAATATGATGAACCTCTGGAGAACTAGTGCAAGTTTGAAATGTTATGAATTATTTTATTATGTTGCAATGTGCTACCAGGACTGTGGACCTTATTCAGAGTCAGTCGCAAGCGCCGATGCGCTCGTAACCGACTCGATGATTAGTCCTGTGCACCCGCAGTGGCCGCACTGCGCATGCGTGAGCCCCGGAGCGACAGATGTTGATCGACAGCTCGCCCCATTTGGTAAGCGGGCCGGGGGGGTAGTTTCCAAAATGGAGGCGTTCCTTAAGAAATGCTTGCCGTTTTGTGGGCGGCTGCACTGACATCAGCAGTGATGTCAGTGGGCAGCTTCCTGCTCTTTCAGAGCAGAAAGCTCCCTGGGGTTTACGAGTGCCCAGACCCAACCTTACCCATTATCGTAAGCCCCGATGGTCGCGATGGTGATTACCATCGTGACCATCTGCCTGGTTGTCGTTAAGCTGTGGGTGGTAACCCACAGCTTAACGATCGACAAGGAGGCGGCCATTCAGGATGCAAGCGGCCGCCCTGATTCAGAGCGTCTGCTTGCATCTAACGACCGCCTCTGAATGAGGTCCAGTAATCCCACACCAAATCCTTGTAGGAAAAATCTCCCAGGTATGAAAGTAAGCACTACCCATACTTGCTGACATTCAGCTCCCTCTTTCAGGGAGGGAGCTGAATGCCTGCATACAGTTGGGGGTGTGGCTGGGCAATGACTCCGTATTGGGGGCAGGGCCAGGGGTGTGACCGCACAGTCACATCATCGTGGCCCCACCCTCTCTTCACAATGCCGAAATTAAAGGCATTGTGAAGCAGGGAACGGGGCCACGATGATACCATTCATTGCGAATCACGTCATCATCTCCCCGCTGCGGGGGTTTCTGTTAGTAGTCTGGGGGGGCAAGAGGCAGCCAGGAGGCTTGCCTATATTTCTGGGGTGTCGGGAGCGGCAGCCGATATTCGGGAGGCTCCCGGCCAAATCGGGAGAGTAGGCAAGCCTGGCACTACCACAGTGACACATACCTATAAACATATTAGGACCTGATTCAGAGGTGCACGTAATCCACGCACAATTCCAATTTCACATAGTTGAGCAATAATTTAAAACTGCGCATGCGTGAAAAATTCAGAGAACCCTTTCGGTGCATGCGTTATACAGAGAATACACATATATGATGTTTCTATTGGATAGAGATGGTTATCAGAAATGTAAGAGAAAAGTTTTGGGCATTTCAGGGAGGTAATTTGGAGCCGGCCTAAAATTAACGTGGAAAAGTCAGTCTCATGGGCATATTGCGGGTATGTCAGTGTGTTCCCAAGCACACAGCCGCAGCCACAGAGGCCATGTTCAGGCAGAGAAACTGCACTTACCAATGGAGGAGTGTCAAAAATCACAGGCGGTGTTACAGCACGCAGAGACGTATAAAGTTGGCATCTAAGTGTTTGCACACTCACATGCAGGCTACTACACCAAGGGAAGGCTGATACTAGCATTTGCTTATTATTATTACATATGCAAGAGCACCCACCTCTGAATCAAGCCCAATAATGTCTAAGGGGTCTATTTACTAAGCAGTGTTAGGAGACAGAGTGAAAAGTGATAAGGTGCCAAACAATCAGCTCCTAACTGTCATCTCACAGGCTGTGTTTGAAAAATGACAGTTGGGAGCTGATTGGCTGGTACCTTATCACTTTTCACTCTGTCTCCTAACAGTGCTTAGTAAATAGACCCCCTAAGAGTTGACTAATGGAGTTAGTAGTAATCGACAAATTTTATATAGTGGTTCCCTTTTATTAATATTGTCTAGTACAGCAGGGGCATCTAAAGAGAGGTGAGGGCCCATGTTCAGACTCAGGGCCTGATTCAGCAAAGAACGCACAGGAGAGAACGCACACACTCGGACAATGTTTTTGCTCTGTGCATGTGTATGCGATCAGGTTAGGGTACGCAGACTACACGCAGTTGGTACACAGACCCCTGCGATATTGAATGACAGGTAGTGCCATTTGTGGGTGGTGACGGGGGGTGGTTAGGTGAAGCCAGGCATTATAACGCCGTTATAGGGGCATGCATAATTAAGGTGTGCAGTGGCATATGCAACCATACCATAAGCTGTACACAGGAAGCGACCAAAATCCTGCAGCAGGTCAGCACAACCACTATTATGCTAATGGGCCCGATGGTTCTCGATGTTACCGATGTTTGCGCCATCTTGCGTGCTGATCAGGCTGTGAGTAAAGGGAGATGGGTGGCATAGTATGGAGCTGGGCATCTGCATCTTGTGCTGCGGACTCTGTGCGTATGCATTGATTAGTATATTCTCACAGCGGACGGGTGCGTGCACCTGCATCTGTGTATTCCTTGCTGAATCAGGCCCTCAGTGCAGGCCCCCTCCTGTCTCTGGCAGTCCCGCAGTGCACTGTAGATTCTTGCTTAGTGCCATAATCTACTACGCATGCATGGGTCTCCGGGAAATTGGTGCTCATGCCGTTTTCCCGGTGACACTAATACTGCACATGCGCAGGTCAATGGGAAAATGGCCGCCGACATTTTGACAGTGATTTTTGCTGCTCTGCAGCGCCAGCTTGGCGCTGCGAAGCAGCACTATTGAGAAGTAAGTATAAGACTATGGGTGCAGGATGTGCGGTGTGTGCCCCCCTGGAGGGCCCGTTTGCCCCACACATCCTGCATCCTTTATAGATACTCCCCTATAGTACAGTCTGATCTCTCCACAAATGTCTAACACTACTGTACAAATTCATGGCAATAGGAGCTTCAGATGTGCTTTAATATATCAGTACTTGCAAAACATAAAAACTGCAAAGACTCTTCTCAGTTCTTAAAAACTACCCCATCCTGGAGGATGACCAGCATATGACCAATTTGGTTTCAGAAATAATTGCTATTTAAATAAATTAAAACAAAGATACAATAGAGAATTTGTTATCATGTATTCATTTATCAAGTCATTCAAAATAGATAACATTGGAAAAAATATATATCAATAAGGGATATGGTCAATATCCCGGCAAAGGGGATGCCAGCATTTAGAGTCCCAGTGCCAGCACCTGACACCTGTCAGAATTCCGGCACCAGCACCCTGACTGACAGCATCCTGAAGGTACAGTAAGTAGAGGGGTTATGAGGAGGGTTAGGGTTAGACACTAGGGGATTGGTTAGGGTTGGGCACTAGAGGGGGAGAGTTAGGTTTAAGGTGTAGGAAGGGGGGTGATAGGTTTAGGCACTAGGGTGGAGGTTAAGTTTAGGCACTGGGGAGGGAGTGTTAGGGTTAAGGCGAGGGTTAGAAGAAGGTTTAGCATACTTACCAACAGGTATCGGTTTCCTAAACCTGTTGGGATGCCGGCATCAGAAATTTATCCACCGGGATCCCGAGTGCCGGCATCCCGTACCCAACCTATAAATAATGAAGGTTATCACCCTCCTACTAAATAAAACCTATTTCATGAGAAATAATAATAATACAACCTAAGGGGAAAGTCCCAATGTGATATATATTTATTATTTACAGTACATTAATACTATTCCCTTAGTACATTTGGGGGTTCTTATCACAATTGCAGTTCCTCCAACAAATATAATGAATATATATTGACTGCAAACTGGAAATAATAAAATGTAAATCTGTCAAGCTTAGTAACAGTCGTTTGAAGTATCTGTCTTAAACCCTAAAATACAGTGAAAGTCCCAAGTAACTGTTCCACTTCACATCGTCATAAACACCAGTTGTCCCTTTATCATTCCAGCAGTGGGCCTTTCCCCTCTCCTGTGCACCAGTTACCTCTTCCAATCCCAACAGTGGCCCTCACCACTCTCCTGCACACCAGATGCATTTTCCTCATCCCAGCAGTGACCCTTTACTCTCTCCTCCACACCAGTTGTCCCTTCCCATGACAGCAGTGACCCTTCCACTTGCCTTTACACCAGTGACCCCTGCTTCACAGAAGTGCCTCTTTCCCCTCCCCATCATGGCAGCTGCCTCTTCACCATCCCAGTAGTGGTCCTTTCTCCTCTCTGCCAAACCAGTTGCTTCTTCACCATCCAAGCAGTGGCCCTTTCCCTTCTCCACACCAGTTGCCCCTTCCCCATCCCAGTAGTGGCCCTTTATCCTCTTCTCCACACCAGTGACACTTTCTATCACAGCAATGTCTCTTTCTCTTCCCAGCAGATTAGTGTACCTTTCCCCTCCTCGTCACATCATTTATCATTTATCCACCCCACTACAACAATGGACCCTTTCACAATGCCTAGTCATCTCTGTCACATGCTCTACAGTCTACAGCCTACCATCAGCCACAGTGCAAGCTACACTGAAGCAAACATATGTTCTCTTCTCCTTTACAATATGCACTCAACCTCACTATGAGGACATTCTACTCACCCCCACCCCCCAGGGCCTCTATTGGCCCTGTGCTCAGCTTTATACAAAATTGCACTGAACATAGCTCATAGTATTGGTGCTGGATGAGAGTGAAGTGGTTGGAAAGCTGGAGATCAGTACCAATGTTTTAATGGTGAATGATGGAGGAAGACATGCAGGTTGGGAGAGGAGGGCTTTCCTGAGCTGTACTTGTGACTGACAGATGGTGGTGTTCAGTGAGCATGATATGCAGTGTGTAGGTGCCTATACTGACCAACCTTAATAGGTGCCTCTCTATCCCTTCCTGTGTGAGTGCGGACATGGCCTAAAGTGAAGTGATCTGACATGGTCCTTTATTTATTTATTCCTAGACCTTCCCTTATTAGCTACCTGTATATGTAGCAGGTTAAGTCATTCTACATTGTGCAGCTATAGAAACACAAATATAGCGTACTTACTGTAAATACTTAACATAGCATGCAGATGGCAACCATTCAAGTGACACTTCTGAGTAGACTGGAATAATACCCTCCAGAGCAACACACCAATAGGATGGTGGGCACAAGAGGCTTCATAAATCTTATAGAGCTGCTGTGGCCCCCACTCGTGTGTGTAAGTAACAGTGGAAAGAGAAAGAGGAGGTGGCAACAACTTCTTGTACATTCTATTTCTGCTATTACTTCAGTGATGCTGGATGTGGATAGGGAGCAGACAGCACACCCCCCCGCCCCTATCCTCATGCTCACTTTTATCTGGGAACAACTGCAGCTGCTTTGTCACCTAGATATAGATCTGCACAATTTGTCCTTAGGGAGATGGATTGGAGTAAGATAAGGTGACAGATGGCTCAGGTGACAGAACCCGGGGCTTTTTCCTTAGATAACCCCATTCTCTACTTTATGCTACATCAGGTCATCCTGAAATTTTTTTGGAGTCATCAAATGGAAAGTTGTCACTTAATCAGGCTAGGACTGAAGGCTCTCGGACAATGTTTTCTAGGTGTACTCCATTTTAGCTCAGATTAGTCCTCTCCAACTTGGCTCAGAGTCTGATTACTTTGCAAATGAATTCTCCCCCTCTTGCCATGCCTGTATACTACAAAAGAGGATGTTTTTTTAAGTGAAACTTTTTCTGTGACAGCGAATAATATGAGAAGTGTAATGAAAAACTATCATGGAAGTGCTGTGAAGGGAGCAGCAGTGGTAAGAGGAGGAGGAAGTGGTGGTTTGCCCATGAATGGCGGAAATTGAATATCCATAAACATGCCCTCAAAATGGTCTGACCATATCCCCTCAATTCTATACAGTGCACCCTATGGTTTATAGCCATGCCTGTCTGTAATATCATAACATAGCCTCTTTGGGCCCTGATACTATCATATATAAAGGTGAAGAAAAAGAAAAAAAACTCCCTGTGGGAGCACACTAGTAAGGAGATAGTTTACTAAAACTTTTATTATATATAAATATATATATATATTGTCTCATATACACCTGGGGTGAACAGACAGTGAGGTTTGTTCAGAGACACTGTGTTATACTGGAAAGTGCTGTGTTTATGTCTAAGTTTTGTGGTGAGGCAGTAGGCCCTGCCAGTTTGAGAGAGGGAGTAATTTGTGTAGTTAGTGTCCAGACGGGCTAGGATTTACTTTTATGTTTTGTTTATTATACTATTTATATTGCACAATTAAAACTGATTCTGACCAGCTTGCACAAAACCCTGTACTGGTGTGCTGTTCCTGGCTGCTGTGTGTAAGGAGGTGCCCATCTACCCCAGGAGAGGGACCCCTACCCCAAACGTATCACAATATATATATATATATATATATATATAAATTTTACTGTTGTGAGGAGCAATATTGTATAAAAGAAATAAAACAGATTCAGTTAGGCTGTTAGATCATTACTACAAAAAAGCTAAGTATCAATCTAAATGAAAAATACATTTGAAACTGTATCAAACCGTAATATTGGTCTGGCTACCAATTAATTTTATTGTGTATATGTCACGTTTGGCTTAAAGGAATCCCCTACTGTGGGGATGGAAGCTAAGGTCCCTGTAGAGGGAAACCGGAGGTGTAGGGCCTGTATATATGATCTCCTCATCAACAAATATCAAACGTTGACGAGACCTGTCCAAAGTCATGGAGTGTAACCAGCTGGAACGTGTTCACCAGTGACCGCTCAAACCGGGATATGGGTTTAAGCTGCACCCAGAAGGCAGGTCAAGGCCCTTTGAACAGGTGTCTGATACCGTTGGAATAGAGACAAATAGACAATGGCAAAAGAGATATACTTCAACAAGATGTACCTTTTGCACTGAGAACTGGTACTCATGTGGATATGAAGGCAAGTGCTTGAGGCACTGTTGGACCAAGGAGTGGCACTCGTAACTGTAAACTGGAAAGGGGTGTTTGACGCAAAGTTGCATCAGAAGGTGGTACTTGTATCACACACAGGCAAGATGTTTGGATGCACTGTCGCACAAGGAGTTGGTACTTGTATCGCACACAGGCAAGATGATCGGATGCACTGTTGCACAAGGATTTGGTACTAGAGACTCAAGGAGATCACGCAGGGATCCTGGAACGGAATAACAGCAAGTATACACAAGGTAGCGACAACATTGCACAGGCAACTTCCTTCTGTTCCAACTTCCGGAGACTGGATTTATACCCTAAGGTAGCAGATCATTGGTGGACAGCATCAGCTGACCACCACCATGCTAACATTCGGTAAAGGGTAGTCAGGTGATGTGAACTGTCATGGCTGCATCCATGTCAGCAACCGCAGCAACCAAGGCACAGCGCAGCTCATGGATATCCACATGGCTCTAAGTGTCACTTGTCACCGCACCTGACGTCTGACCACCCGAGCGATCAGGGGAAGCCGGCGCTGTGGTGAATAATGGCTGATCCTAGGCCGCAACCTGACAGTATATTCCCTCATGAGTGAGGGCTTATTTCATTGAGTGGTAGCCAGTAGCCAGCCTAATATTATGGTATGGTAACGTTTCAAATTTATTTTTCATTTAGATTTATATTACTACCACAATATTTTTATAAGAGTAAAATGGAAAGATGTCTCTATGCTTGAGTTATTAGGGAATCAGTTTGAGGAGATACAGACTTCATTTAATACTACATTTATCTGATGGTTTACTTTTTTCCCCTCTGGACACTGTGCGGACTTGCCACACAAACTATGCCCTGATACTATATAAGCATCAGAATCCAGAGAAACACTAAAACCAACTGAACACACAGGAAAAAATCTTATGTCAATTCTTTTATGTGAATATCAGTTGTTGAAATTGGGTAGATTTGATAATCTTATGAGTTTTTATATGCTAATTTTTGTAGAACTATAAAGATTGAAATGGGTGAATGGAAGAACTTTAATGCACACTGAGGGCCTGATTCATTATGGATTGCTATTGCGATCACAGTTGTTATTAAGCATGCAGTATCACTGCAAAAATATGCTAATGATTGCAATCGCTATGCCATCGCAGACTAACATAAGGACGCCCATCTTACACACATCCGTAATACTTTGCAAGTCTGCGAAACCATCGCTAACATCAAATACAATCAGAGCCTCACACACACTTGCACAAGGTCTGACCTTACTCAGAAATTGCTAACCTCATTGCACGCAGTGAAAGCTCAAGCTGCGTATGGCATCGCAGTGGCTAATTTATGCACGCCCCTGTAACAGCGTTCAAACGCACTGGTAAGCCTGCATTTCACTGACCACCCCCCTTTCACCAACTCCAAAAGGTCACTTCCTGTGAATCATTCTGCGATGGGTCTGCATGGTCACTGCGATCGCAGTCCGACCACAATGAAGTCTTCCCACGTGCACTGTGATGCAAGCACAGAATGCAACAATCAGCCGATTGCGTGCATAATCGTAGTTGTGATCAGTAATGAATCAGGCTGAGTCCCTTTACTAGAAGCATTGCCTGTTTTTTTTTCTTTTTCATAGCACCTGTTATTTAAGCTCACCATGTGACCGTGCGTGACTCTGAGCAGGTCTGTGTGTGTGGTTCAGTTACCTGTTAGGCGATTAAGGGCTAGGGCTGTCTTTGGCATTAATCATCTAGGAAGTGTATATATGCAGGACCAGCCAGTCATGTTCAGGGCTGCTCACTAACACTGCCCCTGGACACTGCACAAGTGCACAGTACCCTTTGTCACTGGTAAACTACTACTTTTGTTGTAGCCATGCCACATACATAAACACCTTCCTCTTCCTGCAGGTCTCACTGCAGTGGCACTTGCAGGTTACTGGGCATGACCCAAAGTGGGTGCTATTATCATGTAGCATAGGACCATCAAAAGCAGAGACACCTTAGTGTGGCTGGTGGCTTAACCATATGTTTGCAAATATATGTACTGAGAACTCTGCAATATCTATTCTTATATAAGATGCAACTCTCTTTTCTGTCCTATTGGGGTCATTCAGACCCGCTCGCGAGCCAGGACGCTCGGAAGCGGGTCGATGTCACCACAATGCGCATGCGCACAACGGAGGTAGCTCCATCGTGCGCATGCTTGAGACCCGGACAGCGACAGCCAAGCTGTCGCTCTGGGTCTCGCACCAAAGGGGGCGTGCTGTCGATGGTCACTGACAGCACGCCCACCAAAGGGGGCGTGGCTGCCAGATGGAGGTGTTCCCATGGGAACGCCAACCGTCTGGGTCCGGCCCCACTGACATCACTAGTGATGTCAGTGGGAGTGATTTTGGCTCTGATAGAGCCAAAATCACTCCAGGGCTTGCGGTCACCGAGACCCTACCGCAGGGTGTCGTCGCAAGCCCGATGGTCGAGATGGTCTGGACCATTGCAACCATCTTTTTGGCCGCTCGCATATGCTGTGGGTGGTCACCCACAGCTATGCGAGCGGCCAGGAGGCCGCTCCATTTTTAGGTAGGAGGGCACTGATTCAGAGCGAGCGCTCTGGTCAGAGCGTCCGGCTCTGAATCAGGCCCAATGTGCACAGTGATGAGGGAATTTTTAGACTATTTGTTTGTGTGTCTAGATTAACCCCTCTCTTACATGCACCTGTAATGGGCTTGTAATTAGATTTCAGCAACCACTATTTCCTGTGTAATATTCTGAGAGGCATGGATGTAATCAGTTGTTGGAGGGAGTGCTGGTCCTTGTAGTGCCATATTGGAGGTTCATAGAGTGACTCTAGATAATGTATGTGCTATTATCATGTAGCATAATAAAATGCATAAATGTATGACCCAAAGTGGGGGCTATCATTATGTAGCATTAAATCATAAATAGCAGATATTCCTTAGTGTGGCTTGGTGTTGAGAAATCTGATATTAAGCAATCCACATAATACTCCATCTTGTGACAATATGGAGTGTGCTTTTAAGATATTTACAACTTTAAATGCAGAAAAATAGAGCATGATTTTTGCTACAGTAGACTTTGAGTTTCAGAAAACCTTGGAATTGGCAGATGTTGTCTGACTAGACAGCTTATGAATAGAATATGTATTCTAAACTCCTATGCATGCTTGCCTCCCATAACTCCCTTCCTAAGACACCCAATACTAACCTTGGAGAACAATAGATGTTTGTACTTTCTGATATTATGTATGTTACATTTTATGTACAACCTCCTTGTAAGAAACGCTTATAAAATCTGTGTACCTTTTTAATAAAACAACAGAGATGCTTGAACACTGACAGGGTTTGATCTGCTTGTTATTCTATTTACATCAGTTGATAAGACAAAGAGATATCTTGATCAAGAGGTCGACACACATACAAAGAGCTCTGCCTGATGCTAGACTGCTGAAGATCCTGTTGTGGATTTATCAGTGTCTTAAACATATGTTTGCATTAGGGACGAGCGGGTTCAGATTTGCGAAATACAACCCCCCGTGCCCCCCCCCTGATCTGAGCCGGAAACCAAGTCCGACTCAGGTTTTCCTGCCAGACTCGGTTCCTGAAATGAGGCAAATTGTCATCATCCTGCTGTCAGATTCTCGCTAGTTTTGGATTCTATGAAGGTCCCGTGAGCGCTGCCATTTTTCATTCTGGCTGTGGAGTGTGCAGAGTTAGGGAGCTGGGAGCTGTTGGCTGTCACTCAGTGTTGTGTGTTACTACTTAAATAATAAAGTACTGCTAACTGGCTACTGTGAAGATGGAGGGAGCTGGGAGCTGCTGCTGACGCTGGCCATAGGGGCTGGCTGGCTGCTACTGTTGTCCATATACAATCATAGGGGCGGGCTGGTTACTGTTGTCCTTGTCCATATAGGCGCTTTCTGTTGTCCTGTCCATAGGGGCTGGCTGGCTACTGTTGTCCTTGTCCATATAGGGGCTGTCTGTTGTCCTGTTCTTAGGGGCTGGCTGGCTGTAGTGCTGTGTTGTCCAGGGGGTGCTCTGTCCTTCAGGGGTGCTCTATTCACCCACCCCCAGTGTGAAAAGCTGCCCTTCATCAAAATAATTTTTACAGGGGCTGTCCTGTGGATTATACACTGCCCTTCACCAAAATAATTTTTACAGGGGCTGTATTGTGGGTTGTACGCTGCTCTTCATCAAACTAATTTTTACAGGGACTAACCTGTGGGTTGTACGTTGCCCTTCATCAAACTCATTTTTACAGGGGCTGTCCTGTGTGTTGTACTGTGCCCTTCATCATAGTAATTTTTACAGGGGTGGTACGCTGCCCCTCATCAAACTAATTTTTACTGGGACCAACCTGTGGGTTGTACGCTGCCCTTCATCAAACTAATTTTTACAGGGACCAACCTGTGGGTTGTACGCTGCCCTTCATCAAACTCATTTTTACAAGGGCTGTCCTGTGAGTTGTATGCTGCCCTTCATCATCAAAATAATTTTTACAGGGGCAGTCCTGTGGGTTGTACGCTGCCCTTCATCGAAGTAATTTTTACAGGGGCTGTCCTGTGTGTTGGATGCTGCCCTTCATCAAAATAAGTTTTACAGGGGTTGTACACTGCCTTTCATCAAAGTAATTTTTACAGGGGCTGTCCTGTGGGTTGTACGCTGCCCTTCATGAAAGTAATTTTTACAGGGGTTATACGCTGCCCTTCATCAAACTAATTTTTACAGGGGCTGTCCTTGACAAAAGTCCATGAAAGATGATGTTTGTCCATGAAAGATGACGCTTTGCCTCTTCCTGAGAACCAATTTTTGTCGGGAGAAATCCAAACTTGGCGGGAAAAGCCTGCACATCCCTAGTCCCTGCTACTGTGGTAACTTTCCTTTTGATAAGAATGAGAGCTATAGCTTCTACCGGATCGGTGGCTGTAAGAGGAGTCATATCTGTGTGGGGGAGAATGATCGGATCCGTGACTTTACTGACTTTGTTGAGTTGGATAATGTGATGGAGAGTAACTGAGTTGGGCCATCATTGCTGTGCTGGATCCATGAGGGGTTTCCAACCTATAGAAGTTATTTATCATTGCTTGTCTTTGAAGATTGTCCAGAGAAGAGTAAGATCTCTGATAGTTTGGAACAGGAGGAGAGAGTTCAGAGTATTTTGTGAACTCCCCATTGCCATCATGCCTGCGGTCATGTGTTGATGGACTGTTTCCAGTAAAACTGCCATTTCCTTGTAGTGAGTAGGTTGCACTATTTGCTTCTCCGGAGCCATGGCTGCTTCTTGATCTGAATTGAATTTTCAGTGGCCTCCTAAAGAGTTTGATTCCATTTAACAAACTCATTCCATAGGGAACATACTCCTCTTGTTTGAAATTGACAAAAGCAAATTGTTTAAACTTTTTATCCTTGTCCTTTGGAATTTTAACGTTAATTGCAGGACCTGCCTGCAGCAACAGATTGAACAGGATCTCCCCCGTGGCCCTGGGATCTGAGTTCCCCATGAACAGCATCCTATCAGCCTCAGCACCTTTTGGGGCCTAGTTTTTCAAACTGCCATCCTGTCTGCCACTGCAGTGCCACTCCTAGATGGGCCACGTGACTCATGTCACTTAGCATAGTCATCCAGCTAGCTCGGTGCAACTTTTTGGCCTAAAAACAACAGTGTGAGGTGTTCAGAATGGATTGGGAAACAATAGTAATAATGAATGTTATTGATGTTAGTAATAGCATAGGAACAAAAAAAACAAATTCTGTGATTTTAGCTGTTTTTATGCTTTTTTCCCAAAAAATACAGATCCAAAACACAAAACCTGGAAGGGTGGTTTTGGCAAAACCAATCCAGATCCAAAACATGAAGAGAGATCCAAATCCAAAACCAAAACTCAAAAAGTGTCCGATGCACACCCCTAGTTTGCAAATGCATTGAGATCACTGCAATTTCTATTTTTAGTAATATCTTTCGTGGCCTATGGGCCTGATTCAGCTTAAGCCCTTGCAATTATGGTAATGCAGCAGGAGGCATCACGTCTCCTGCGTGCATTACTTATTCAAGCTGCATTGTACAGCGCATCATCAGATAATCTGCGAGAACATCGGCCAGCTAAGTGACCCATGCCATCACGCTAGCCAGCCACTGCAAATGAGAGAATGTGGCTAGGAAATCTTTGTTAGCCGACAGATATCCTGGCCTCATCCCTCCCCCCCAACGGTGGTGACACACTTACGTTTCAGTAAATGGAGGGTTATGCAGTATGGGCCAGGCTCCTGCGCAGATTCCCGGCCATTGAGAATCTGCGTTCAGCAGTGCACCAGCATGCATTGCTGAATCAGTCCCAGAGTGCTGGAGGAATATTCTGTCTTTGTTTCTTGCACAATACTTAGATCTGCTTAGCTGTAATGTTTTTCAACTAATAAAGACAGCTACAGTAGTTTCACATGGTTAGAACAACAAGGCTGCCTATAAAGGAGCAAATAGGTCCATGTGTTACTGTAGGTGTCTGCCTGTAGTGTATGAGGTTGTGAGGTATGACATGCTTATAATTGTCTATTTTGTTAAAAAGGGATATAACTAAAAGTTATGCTAAACATTTTTGGGCACCATAGTTTTTCCAAGAACTATTACTTTACCTGCGTTTTGGGTTTTCGAGAATGTAAACATTTTATACAGATTACATTTTCAACAATAAATACCTAAATGAGCTCATTGAAAAAAATGTTTTGAGTAAGTGTTCCTAAAGGAAGTTTTAGAAACAGTTGTGTTTGGGTAATTTTATGTTCTGAAGTCTCTTTTTCATCGACTTCAACTAAAATGTTTTTCTTGTAAGTTTTCTGAGAATCAAGAGCAGTAATTTGTGACAAGTGAGTCTTCATGGTAATAAATCCCTCTTAGTTGCAATGGTAACATCGATAGAAAATTGTAGGTTTGGACATAACTAGGATAAATGCCATAATTAGCAAGAAGAAACCATCAAGTAAAGAGCAAAATAAATGCCACCTTTTCAGTAAAAAATACACCATTTGGTGTTTCAAATTTTACAAAGCGGCAACAATATTTTTTTTTATTTTTGAATAATTTTGTATGGTAAATCACAAGTTAAAAAAATTACTTTATTTTGTAAACTATAATAATAGTATTGGTCATACTGTACAGTATATAGTGAATTTAATGCTGTTTGTTTTTAATAAGCTGTCATCTGTGAGATAATTTAGGGCCATATTCAATTTGAGATGAAAAGACCGAAGTCGGACTTTTCACCATCATCGCTGTTTTTTCTGGGATAAAGTATCGGGGCACGTGCCTGCTTTATCCCAGTATTCAATTAGGATGTGGCGAAAATGGGACCCGGCGGAAAGGTAAGTATCGAAAAGTCCTGGGAATTTTGGGGAAATCATCCTTCCCCCTCCTAAAAATTTCCTGACATGGGGGATCATTATGGGTGCCCCAGATTTGGTCTGCTGAAGGAAGTAGGGGATTTTAAATAGCCGCGGCAGGTGCATAAATGTGGCTTTGCTAAAATGGTGAAGAATAGCACTTTGTTTTTTTTGGGGGGAGGGGGAGACTAGTCCCATCAACTTTGGGGTTAATGAAAATGGGTACAAGCATATTATTAAGTCCCTAAAGTGATTTTTGAAAATTCTTCAAAAATGCACCTGCTGCTACTACCCGCATTCTGGAAAACACCTGGCGCATACATGAACCCCCCTGCCTGAATCATTTTCGCTATTTTAAAACTTTGTTCGATTATTTTTTTTTTTTTACTCCAAAAATGAAAGTACATTTTTTGGGGTGTCCTGAGGATTTTTTTTTATTTTTTTTTACACAGATTACTTTTAGGGAACATTAAAAAGGCTCCCTAAACCCCAATTTTGCACTTTTTTCCGCCATTTTTAACATAGTGAAAGCTTATCCCCGTTTTTTTACAAAGACTTTTCAAACCAGCAAAAAGTCTTTGAAATTGAATATGGGGATAATTGAAACAGACGAAAATGACTTTGGACTTTTCGCCCCATATTGAGTATGGCCCTTAGAGAGTATATTCATCTTTGTTTTATATAAAGATGTTTTATGTGACTCAACTAAAGAGTATCTTGTGATGCCCAGAATAATTTATCGCCCATTACATTATAACAGCCATTATCAATATTATATTGTAACTGCAGAGTTGGTTTCCAGCACTCTATTGCATCAGAGGTACCTTTATCATTATATCATTCGGGGGGCTGTAGATTTCCAAATCCTCCAACATGACCTCTTCCACCAGGTACAGAATTTCTTATAAAAGGCTTGTGCTTCTCAATTTCATAAAAATCCTGGACAAATACAAAATCATCTGAGAAGCATAAATAGTAGCAAGGGCGTTTCTAGAGAGGAGGGGGCCTTCCATCATGGGCCCCCTCCTCTTCGTCCTGGCAGCCGGCGGTGCACATCAAGCGCCGCACTTATAGACTCTGGGCACTAGAGTGTGCCCAGAGTCTATAGCGCATGCGCAGGTCACCGGGTAAATGGCACAGCGGCCATTTTCCCGATACTGTGTATGCGCAAAACAACGGGAAAGTGGCCATGGTACCATTTTCCAGCCATTTTTTACAGCGCAGACACCGGTGTTGACGTGGGACTCTGGAGACGTGAGTATAATATGGGTGCACCCATTATAAATACGCCCCTGAATAGGAGCCATAGTGTTTTCCACTACAGGAACAAACTTGCTTTGGCAGACAAAGGGGCTGATTCAGCGTTGCACGTACTGTACATGCAATGCTGAATGCAGATTCCCAATTATCGGGAATATGCACATGCGCATGATCCATTCTGCGAATGTGCAGAATGGGTACTGCGTAATTGCACGCAGCCTCTTCTATGCCTCTGCCTGATTGATAGGCAGAGGCATTTAAGGGGCAGAGTGGGGCCAGAGGCGGCTGGTGTTCCCAGAAAAGGGGGAATGACCGCCCCATTTTCCGGGATCCGCAAGGCCATGGCCTGCAAGCTGGCCAGGCTGAGTAAGCTAAGGCTGGGATAGCAAATACAGCTGGTGGTGTCAGCCACTTTGGGTGTCATGCATTTGCATATTACCAAGGACAAAATTGCAAAGCTGCCTGCGTGCAGCTGTGCAATTAAATTCTAAATTGAATAACCACCATAATCCAGTAATTTAGCATTGCATATAAACTGCAGGATTGCTGGATATTGCATTTCTTTTTCCTGTTTTACAGTATATATCACTTTGTGTATTTTTATGGCAATGTTGTATTTTACAGTATGTGTAAACTCTGTGCCCTACAAGCAATGTTATATTCTTATGTGTATTTATGTGTATAGGTTACATTGTACGTCTAAACATTGTATCCTTCAAGCAGTGTTGCATATGGTTAGCTTTAAATATGGATACAATTGTATCAACATAGGACAATATATGATATATCTGTATTATGAGGCACTGATAGAAATGTATAATCAGAAACAGTACCCATACTCATCACCACCTTTTTCTATCTACTATTTAATTGGTATTTCCAAAGGGGTGGGGACCCCTATATTAGAAAACAGCAGTAGAGTATTCTAAATAGGAAGTGCGATCAGTAACCTTCTTATTCTACCCATTAATTATCAACACCTAAGAAACAATTGAGTTGTCCCCATAGAGTCTGATTCTGAGTGGAAGGCATATCTTTCCACTGACCAATATACTGTATTGAGTTTTAGCACACAGCACATTTCTGCATATCTCTAGCCGATTCTGAGTGAGGCATGTTTTTGCAGGATCTCTCCTTGCATTAAATGGGCATTTTGGGTGAGAATTGGGTGGTAAATGCGATCACACAGATCTTTTTCAACTTGTGGCAGTGTCATTGTAGTGATGTGGGTGTGTATTTCGTGCTATTCCGAGACGTGCGTGCCAAGAAGGGAGGCCTGTTGCATTTTCTGATACTAATGATGAAGCTTGCAGCTGTAGTTGGAAAAACAGTGGCTTCCAATGGTGGATTTTACCTAGGGGCTGCGGGACTGCAGCCCCACCAGTAAAATCCACCACCCACAGGTACCGTCTAGGCAAGCAGCAGTGGCAGTGACTTCTTATTGGAAGCACTACCCTGCTGATCACAGTCAAACAGGCAGTCTCAAGGGGAGGTGTTTTCTTCACTTCGAACTGCCAGTCTTGACTGCAATAACAGAGAGAATGCTTCCCATGGGAAGCCGCTCCCCTGCTATAACAGCAGCCATATCTGGTTCATAGGGGCTGCAGCTAATGCAGCCTCTAAGCCAGTCTGTCTGCTAGCCTAGCAGCAGCTCCTGGATTAAGCCACACCCCTTTATTTAGGCCTCGCCCTGTGGTCACCAGATGTAAGCCCCGCCTCCTGGTGACATCAGCTGTCTATCACCGGGATGGAAAGGGAGGAGAGAGAGGATGTGCACTGCAGACCCCCGGCCAGGCAGGTAAAGAGCGGTCACTGGTGGCTTCCGACATGTTGCATGGATACTTTCATTAGACCTACACAGAAACTTGCAATAGCCTGAGGTAGTAAATGTGGCTCCTGCAGCATTGCACAAACATGGTCACATTGCATCTGACTCATAATCAGTCCAATAAAAGAAAAGTGAGGTTATTGGGAGGATGATTCTGAAAAGAGGTAAGTGATGGCTGGGGAGCCAAATAAATGGATTGGTTGGATGCAGGAGGATCAGATTAAGGTAGAGAAGTGGCTCTGGATCTGTAACCTGCCTAGGGAATGGTAATGAGGGACTGAGAACTGGAGGCAGAGCATTGGCTTGTGTGTTGGCAGACTGATGTATAAGGTATAAGGGGTAAAAGACAAAACACTAACAGATTGGATCATTATTGTCAGCAGGGCTGTCCTGATGACTGACAATAGCGAATGTAGATAGTACCTCTGCACTAACTAAATGATGTTCCTGATGTTATTGTGCTCCCAGCAAGAAAGACTGTTGTTGTGCTTAGCTCAATGCATGACTATGAACAGGCCCTTGTTTATTCTTGGTCTCAAAAATGCAGGGCAAATACTGTATAGGTTCACAATTGCAGTGTAAAGAAGTATTTTTATGAGTTGTGCATGTCTTAAGACACTTGCAGTATGTATTATGTTTATAGATATCGCTAACATGTGACCATCACCATCATCATTATCATCATCGTGGGAAGTTACCCAAAGGGGCATGCTAAGATTCACATAATAAAAGTTGTTGTATCTTAACTGACAATTTTTTTGCCCCAGAACTGCTCAGAAATTCATATTTTCAAAAATATATTTAAATATTTTATAATAAAGAAAAAAACCTAGGAGGTGTTTGAATCCCACATGTCCATAGGCCACAATTGTAATATTTCTTCCCAACCCCACCAGAGTTACCCCCCCCCGTGGCATAATATTCTTAGCATTATAAACCCCCAAGCTCCTAGTGGTAATAGATTATAATGGCAGAGTCTCCACCCTCACACCCAGTATCAATGGACCCCCACTGTTTAGTGCCCCCCACCCCATGTGTTACTGTATGTGTAATTCTCTATTTTTAATATAGCTCCCTGGACAACCCCCCCCCCCGCAATTCTTTCTTTTAAATGTATCCCCCCCTTGCCAAAAAAAAAGGTTTTATGGGACATAGCCCACCTCCATACCCCCCAGCGCCAAAAGATGACCACCATTACCACCGCAGTGTAAAAAGTTGACCCCCCCTCCCCCTGTGGCATAGCCCTGACCCCTCACCTTTTTGTAGAGCACAGCAGAGCATGGGGCAGGAGGGTCTGATCATCAGTCTCTCTTGCTGCAGCTGATCTCTGTACTCAGAGATCAGCATATCTGTGCTCGGAGGGGAACTACAGTATGTTCTCCTTCTCACATATCTAGTTTAGGCACATGACATTCTGGGACATGATTTTGGTAGTGATGTCAGCGTTCACAGACTGCAGTATCACTCCCAGGAGGCCATAGCAGCAGGAGGAGGAGATCCATTCTGCACATGTGCCAAATGCATTTCCTCCATTACAGAAGGGGGATCCGGAGAGCCGATGCCAACGCAGGAGATGCAACTTGGTCAGGTTAGGCACTCTTGGCTGCGGTCACATCAAATGCGTTAGTGCCAGGCAAGTAGTTAAGGAGTGTAAAGGTGAGGTGAGTGGTCTTGGAGCTTGATGATGTCATTCCCTTTGAATTGTGTCAGTGTGGCTCAGCCCACCACTGTACAATGTCACAAATTGCAGCTTTGTATACCATGACACCATGCTCCCTAGCAGCTCTCATATGATATTTGAAAGTGAGCTATTATGTTGTCATATACTATATTACCCTCCTTTATATGCTGTCACCTCACTGTATACGCTGTGTACTGCTACCCTGTCACACAGTGATATAGAGTATAACTCCCATTATATTTCATCCATTCACAGTATATACTGCCCTCATGTTACAAAGTATATGGTAACACAGAGAATAACCCCCATTATATGCTGTCCCTTTCACTGAACATTGCCCTGTCATGCAGTATATACTGAAAAAGAGTATAATCCCCATTACATACTGCCACCGGTCTCAGCCTCTCAGCCCCAGGTATGTGATTGTGTTATTAAATATGGAAAAAAGCATTATGCTCAATCACAGATCAATATATAGTACTTATATGTCAATATGTAATAAACAATGTTAATAATCACCATTTCACTTAATATAACAGGAAGTGTCCAATTAAAACTAGCATATGAATCAAATTTAATCTTAATTCATATGCTGGTTTTAATAGGACTCTTCCTGTTATATTAACACAAATGGTGATTATTAACATTGTTTATGGCATATTGACATATAAGTACTATGGGGTCTATTTACTAAGCAGTGTTAGGAGAGAGAGATCAGCATATCTGTGAACAGTGAACAGTGATAAGGTGCCAGCCAATCAGCTCCCAACTGTCATCTCACAGGCTGTGTTTGAAAAATGACAGTTGGGAGCTGATTGGCTGGCACCTTATCACTTTCTTATCACTTTTCACTCTGTCTCCTAACACTGCTTAGTAAATAGACCTCTATTTCTTGATCTGTGATTGAGCGCTTACTGGAAAAGCACTACATAGTTCCTTTTTCCCTATGTAACTATACTGAGGCTAGTGTTGGTCTCACCAGTCAGCTGCTCCCATTATTTCATTAGACCTTTGACTGAGCGCAACCACCTGTTTGCTTTTAATGTGATTGTGCTATGTATGTGTGTGCAATATAAATATAAACTGTATATGTATATATATATATGTATATATTGTGACACAGTTAGGTTAGGGGGTCCTTCTCCTGGGTAGCGGACTCCTTCCTTACACACACACAGCAGCAGGGAAGCAGCACACCAGTCTGGATGCAAGTACAAGCTGGTCGGCACCAGTCTTTATTGTACAATGACAGAAATATAAAGAAAACATAAATATAATTCCTAGCCCTGTCGGGGCACTAACTTCACAGGTAGTTCCCTCACTACCAGAACCTGGCAGGGCCTAATGCCCTCACCAGCAACAAAGCACAGCACAGTACTCACAAATAGGTTTTTCAAGTGTCTCTGAGCAAACTCATCTGTCTGCTCTCCCAGGTGAGACACTCAGCCCTAAACACACTAGGCTTATATTGGCCACTCTCAGGTGGAAAACTAACAATCCTGTTACCAGGCTGCGAGAACCAAAACCTGGAGTGGCTGTGGGTGGAGCCCTCCCTCTCCTCTCACCCACAACCCCCAGGTCCCAAACCATCTTTTCAAAAATCCGAAACTCAAGCCTGCTACACTGCAGACTTTCTCCTGGGGGTTTAAAACACAAAAGACAGGAATCTGGAACAAATGTACCTGCCACACACCACTTTACCAGTGATCCTATCACAATATATATTTATTATATACGGAACTACCCCCACATAAAATCATGCATGTGCCAATATACTGCCCCCTTTATTGTTTTTAGGCTGCCTCCCTGCCTGTATATAAGTGGTGTAATTAGGGAGGGTCGATCAGGGCACGTGCCCTGGGCCTGTGCCAGGCCAAGCAGAGGTGGGCTCTGCCAGCCAGGGAATTATACCCGCACCGCCCCTCCTCCACCACCACCATTGCACCCAGACCAATTTAAAGAGCAGGCAAGTGTGCCTGGTGGTGCCTGCTGGGCTGACTGTAGGGGGAGCTGCAGCAGAAGTGTGCAGCCCCTCCAAGGCAGTCTTTCCATATTGCATCCAGACAGCTGCCGCCAGGTGACTGATTCTTCCTTCGATAGGGTATGTTTCTCCTTCAGATTCTGTACCTGGAAGTGATGTAAGTGAGGGTGGAAGTGCAATTTTCTGCCAATACTGTCCACCAAAAGAAGAAAGTTGTCTGATCGCGGGCTTACTTCGCTCGCCATGCTTAGGGCTCGGTGGCCCGCTACGCTCACCACAAGATTATATTGCCTTTCTTTGCCCACGTGGATGGTAGGGAATGATGTTGGACAGTAACTGATGATGTCAGGGTCAATCTACGGAAGGGGATCTAGCTGTAATCTTCTTACTTCCCTGGCGCTCCGGAGCAGGTATGTATTAGTTTCTATTGCCCCTGCGGGAGGAGGGCCAGACTGCTGCAGGGGGGGCTGGTCTCTGTGTAGGCTTTGTTATTATGTGTGTGTCAGTGTGTGTGTGTGTGTTTATGTGCCAATGTGTGTACCTGTGTCAGTATGTGTGTGTATGTGTCTGTGTGTATCTGTGTCAGCATGTCAGTGTGTGTATCTATGTCAGCGTGTCAGCATGTGCATCTGTGTTAGTGTGTGTATGTGTCAGTGTGTGTATGTGTCAGTGTGTGTTTGTGCCAGTGTGTGTGTGTCAGTGTGTGTGTGTCAGTGTGTGTGTGTGTATGTGTCAGTGTGTGTGTGTGTGTGTGTGTATGTGTCAGTGTGTGTGTATGTGTCATTGTGTGTGTATCTGTCAGTTTGTGTGTGTATGGGTATGTGTCAGTGTGTGTGTATCTGTGTCAGTGTGTGTGTGTCTGTGTGTATCTGTGTCAGTGTGTGATGTTGTGGCTGAGAGACAACATGGGGGGAGGTGATGTGCCAAGTGAAGATGCAGTGGGCAAGTGATGGTGTGGCTGAGAAGACGTGGTGGGGAGGTGAAGGTGTGCTGAGAGACAACGCAGGGGGGAGTGATGGTGTGCTGAGAGATGATGCAGGGGGGAGGTGATGGTGTGCTGAGAGACAATGCAGTGGAGTGGTGATAGTGTGCTGAGAGGTGATGTGGGAGGGAGGTGATGGTGTGGCCGAGAAACAACATGATGGGGAGGTGATGGTGTGGCTGAGAGACAATGCAGGGGGAGGTGATGTGCCAAGAGAAGATGCAGTGGGGAAGTGATGGTGTGGCTGTGAAGACGTGGTGGGGAGGTGAAGGTGTGCTGAGAAACAATGCAGGGGGGAGTGATGGTGTGCTGAGAGATGATGCAGGGGGGAGGTGATGGTGTGCTGAGAGACAATGCAGTGGAGTGGTGATAGTGTGCCGAGAGGTGACGTGGGAGGGAGGTGAGGGTGTGGCTGAGAAACGACATGATTGGGAGGTGATGGTGTGGCTGAGAGACAATACAGGGGGAGGTGATGGTGTGGCTGAGAGACAATGCAGGAGGAGGTGATGGTGTTGCTGATAAACGACACAGGGGGGAGACAATGGTGTACTGAGAGATGATGTGGTAGGGAGATGATGTGCTGAGAGATGATGCAGGGGAAGTGATGGTGTGCTGAGAGATGATGCGGTGGGGAGGTGATCATGTGCTGAGAGACGATGCAGGGAGAGATTGTAGGGGGAGGAAGTTACACAGGGGGAACAAGTCTGGTTGATCCGCTGTTGTATGATGATGACCTTGTTAATATTTCTATTCAAACAGGCATCTTCCAGATGATGTGACCTACATGAATAGTAATACCACCGACTGAAGACACTGTCTTCCCATGGATGTTCCACATTGTGAGAAACCACCGTATAGGTAAGGTGCATATAGAATGGAAAGTAATGTTCCCATAGTGACGAGAAATGGGTGGCATGTCATATTGGAACACCCCATTTTCAGTGACAACACCCCTTAGATTTGTGACCATGTCCAGTTTTTGCCACTTGCCGCAGGTGCGCATATATATTTTACTTTGCTATTGTGGAGGTAGGGCACCGTTCTTCAACTTGCCCTGGGCTTCAAAGACCCTAGTTATCCCTCTGCTGTATATCTATTATCGATGCCTTTACTTTACTTTACCATGATCAACAATTACTGAGGGGTATATTGACTAAAGGTTGATTTGAAAATGTATGAAAATATATCAAAATCCATCAATAACGATGTTGTGTTTCTGAGGCTAAATCACACATTTACTAGTACTAACAATAACAAATAAAAAATTGTCACTAAATGTGTATTTAGCCTTAGAAATATAACATCAATGTTGATTAATTTTTCATCGACTTTCATCAATTTTAGATCAATTAAAATTGACCTTTAGTAAATATACCCTCAGTAATTAAATTCAGAGGAAATTCATACACATACGGCTACATTAAAAAGGGAACATTATTAAGTTAATTGTTTACTCCTGTCATCTGTATAAAAAAAAACACTTTTTTCACTTGGAATTTTTGAAATGTATATTTAGCGTAATATGAGTTATGAAAATGTCACTTGAATTACAAAGATGTGCCTACAGTTTACTTAAAAATAAATATGCATACATAAATATTCTAAAAGCCCACACATACAGTATGCCGATAGAAGATAATTTTTGCAAAAGGTGCTTAAATTCATATTAATTAAAATGCTGTACTATTATTACTTTAAGCAAATATCCTGTCTTAAGCCTAAACTACTGTATGAAATACATTAGAACTTAATTTCTCAATCAATCAAGAATTGTCTTCATAGTATTACTGCTAGGTCCTCCAAATGATGATAAATGGGCTGAGGTTTTTTCAGATGCCCTTTTGACTTTTAAACCTGCTCAGAGCATTAGGTAATAATGAATTCATATTAAGATGCTATGAAAAAAACACTGCATTATAGTAGCCACATGTCTGGGACAGAATAACAAACACATAAGCAATTCAATAAAACAACCAATAGAAAATTATTAGACCTTATTAGACCTTATTCTCTATTGCCACCTGTCACGCACAAATAGGAATAGTCATTTTGGAATAATTCAGCATAGAGTATAGGTCATTAACAAGCTAATCCGAGTAAGGCAATCAGGAGTATTGCATCCCGTTGTTTAATAATAGAGCTGTACAGAGTTGGTTTAATCACAATGTGAGGTAGAGCTAATAATGATAAGAAATGTCAGTCATTACTTTTCACTAGCACTTTAACCATTTCCTGCTGAAAGTCGTTTGTAATTCAAAGATCAGAATTATTTTAGTTTTTGGGGGGCATATTTATTCAAAAATATTTGTGCATATATTAAGGATCCCCTAGATTTAAGAAGGAGGGTTCTTCCGTTTCCGACCACAAAAGTAACCCCTCTAGGTGGTAATGTTTTATACTAAGCTCTCCGATTTCCTAAGCCTGGCCCCAGATATGTAGAGAGGGGCAGAGCAGGTACTAATTACTAATTTGTGCCGGGCTGAGGGGCTCACAGCACCCCCCTCCCCAGTGCTGCAAAAATATTATTTTATTTTATCCTGTGATTAGGCCACACCCCTTCTCCAGGTCCCGGCACAGCTCTATGCACCCCGGCCTGGCCCCAGCACGCTAACACCATCTGAAGTAGAATATGGGCTACTAGATATCACTGGAGAGGTATTCTCTGGATCCTTCTTCTTCAGTTCCCACTGATACATGTGCAGGCTGGCGGGCAAGCATGCACAGTATGCGTGCCAATGCCGAACCCAGATCAGAGCCGGGACGGTCTCTTATGGAAGCCCGTGTCCCTGCAAGAGAATAATAGTAAATTTGCTTCAAAATTCAAATTTTCACATTGCAAATTTAGCTGTTATTATCATATCCTATATGCATTTAAAATGTGGTATATGATAAATGGGCCCCATTGTGTGGCATTGGCTCTGCTGGTGATATCTTTCTCACTAAGAGGGTTAGGCTATCTTTTGGTAGCTAACAGCAGTTATTTTATAGTTCGTATATATAAAGAAAGATTAAGAATAAAAACAAAAACACTTTGCTATTGGTATGGGGCCCTTGAGGCTTAGGGAGCCAACCTCTGGTGCCACCCTCTCCTGCACCCAGCTCATGATTGCCTACGTTCCCTGAATGTCCCCTTCTAAAAATTCCAGATGTACTGTATGTTCACTATCTGGTTTGGGATACCATCATAGAGAAATGCTGTGGAATATACCCCCATCATATACATAACAGGCAGCAGTATGGGTGATTAGTGTGAATGCTACTGTATATTGTCTTTACTACAGACTTCAGGCCACACTCAGCTAATACATAGAGCAGTCATCTAATTACACTTGTCATATCATGAGACTCATTTTACAGATGGGATGCCTGCACTGATGTGATACTGGGAGCACTGAGGTATAATGGGCCTGATTCAGAGCCGGACGTTATTTGCGCTCGCTCGTCAAGAAAATAGGGGTGGCTATTCAAATGAACCGTTCGCTGTATGCGGTCTGTTCACGCCTCTAGGTCTGAACGAGCATACAAAACTTGCGGTCGTTTTTTGGGAAACTACGCCCCCTGGCCGCTCGCATCCTACGTCATGTCCGCTATTTATTAGATTAATCGAGTACATTGAAAAGGGTATGAGCTGCTCGCTATTCCTGTGGTTGGTTTTTGCTACCACAATTTTGCGAGCAGTTCTGGCAAAAAAAAACCCTGTGACGTTGTCAATGACGCTGAAGTTTTAATTATGCACACCCATAAAACGCCCGTTTTGACCTTTAAGCACGCCTGCGATCGGATCTCCACTCCCCGTTTTCAAGCACCTTCCCCTGTTACCACCCACATACGCCTCATTCTGTCACTCAAAATAGCAGGCATTCGCTATTTTGCGAGCACACGATTTTCAGCCGCACTGAGTGGTTCGTGCATGCGTATTACGATCCGTACGCATGCGCAGTTGGGCAAACATCGCTTGGAGCGAACGAGCAGCCACTTGCGTCCGGCTCTGAATCAGGGCCAATGTGTACTGTCTGGGGGCACTGTAACATAATGTGAACTGGGGAACTGTAATGAGGCATAATATAAATAGGGTCACTGTGTGACATAATGTGAATTGGGGCACTACAAGGTGGTATAATATAAACTAGAGAACTACTATGAATCATAGTATTAATTAGGACACTACTATGGATTATAGTATTAAACTAGGATGCTACTGTGGGTTATAAAATTAACTAGAACACTATTAAGGGGAATGGACAACTACTCCAGGGAGAGGTGTCCCTCTGACAGCATTGGAAAAGGGGTCTTTCAAAATGTTGGTCTAGGACCCTCAATGTTCTAGTTATGCCCCCATGAATGGTATTGTAAAATGGAAAATGTACATACAAATGTTGCAAATGTCATTTAGAAATTCATGAATCCGTGTGATATCACCAACGACCTAACATAAAAAATACAATACACTTGTGCAGTAGCCAAAATGATCAATGATGCATTCCAAAACCATATGCTTAGTGGTCAGTACTCATACAGTTACACTGTCTATGGGTCACTTAGTTCTATCTTGTCCTTATATGCAGTCCTTACCTTACTGAAGAGCCTCTCAAAATTCATGAACTCCTAACCTTTTCTATAGGTTTGGGATATTTTATCAACATTGATAATGTTGACATGAAAATGTCAACATGGTGGGAATGTACAACCGTACCATGTCAACACACTGATGAAATGTTTACTTGATTAGAATGTTGACAAAACTGTGTCCCAGTGCAGCGGCTTCAAATATCTGGTAGCGGCTATGGTGGGGTCTTCTGGGTTTGGGGGTCAGGTGAATGTGACTTCCAGTTCTGCTAGTAAGTAAAAGTCTACATTCTGCAGATGTCGGCTTGTTCTATGTTGACATTTCAACAATGTCGACATCATAACATTTTGAATTTCTGTTTGACTGCATCCCTTTTGTAACCCCTAATAAACGCCCAGGTGGTAGACGTCAACCTGTTACCCATGTAGTGAAGTATAATCAACATAACACAATATAAACTTATCCAAGAATGAAAACAAAGACAACTATATGTAGCATTCAAAAAGGTCAGATTTTAATTAAAATAACATAAAGTATAGTGACAAAGGAAAGGACAGACAGTCGATCAATGACCACCCGTCTTATGCAAATTGAAATGTTACAACAGCTTGCAAGGGCCTACTTCTCTTTCACATTGGCAAGCAAATAGGTTTCTGACTCCCATGCCAATACATTCCCAGGCCGACCAGAAAGACTCTGCTGCTGCCCCTAGTAGGGCAAAATCAGCCTACTCAGTATACTGAAGGGGAGAGCACCTAAATCATGCAGCAAGATGACTACTTGACTGCCGTATGTTCCCTGCCATAAAAAGCCAACAATGGGGATGGGAGGGAAGGGAAACTACCTGAACCAGAACTAACAGGAGCCAACTCCAACCCTATCAACAAAGAGCATGCACCCTATTGGCTGGCGCATCAGCTTAAATACAAGTACTAACACTGAACTGCCCTACGTGCTCCCAAACTGACCCTGCCTGGTGATTTAAAGTACTTAAATGCTTTATGTATTTATGAACTTGGTTACCCACTAACGAGCTACATTCACTTTAATTGCACGTTAGAATGATCTCTCCTACTAATTGTTTTAATAACACTTCAATCATTGCTCTGTGAGTGTGAAAAAACATATAGCATGAAAACAAAGCATGTTTTACATTGTGTTCCCATACACTGTGGCTTCAGTCGCCCCAAATAACCCCTCTCGGTGTGCAAACTCCTGGGGCAACTTGGCCATGCTGAGAGTAATTCTAGCTCAAAATGTGCATCTTATTTGCATAAATAAAACAACTGGGAGTGGCAAAATGACATAATGAGATTGCCCTGAGCAATTTGAAGTGAACATTTGTACATCTGTGTGTGACTGAGCCTGAATCTGTATATGACATACTGCGATGCAGTAGCTGCTGCTTTCTCTCACAAACATTTCCATTGTGACTTTGTACGAGTTTAAAACTAATTCCTGTGCCGCCAGTCCAACGTCTCTAGTACTCTAAGTGGTGGCTCACTGCATCTGCGATGAGAATAAGATACAAAATTTAAAGGATAGTATGGAGTATGGTACGCTGCTCCTCGCAAAGCATCTCAGTTACTCCCGGCATCTCGTGCCATATGGTGGATAGGCACTAGGGGGTCTATTTACTAAGCAGTGGTCGGAGACAGAGTGAAAAGTAATAAGGTGCTAGCCAATCCACACCTGTCATTTTTCAAACACAGCCTGTGAGATGGCAGTTAGGAGCTGATTGGCTGGCACCTTATCCCTTTTCACTCTGTCTCCTTACACTGCATAGTAAATAGACCCCTAGGTGTATAAGAACACATCTGTACAAAGAACAGGTGACATGCACTTTTACTTTTTTTTTTATTTATTCCATGCTTAGTATTAAGGATGAGTTGGGTACAAGATGCCAGCACTTGGGATCTCAGCGGTCAAAATGCCAGCAAGGTTAGCATACCGACACCTGTCAGTAAGTTTCCTAACCATTACCCTAACCCTAACATTAAACCTCCTTCCCTGAACCTTAATCCTAACCCTAGTGCCTAAACCTAACCCTCCCCCTAGTGCCAACCCCTAACCCTCCCTCCCTCGTGCCTAACCCTCCCTCAAACCCCATTACTTACCATCAGGATGCCAGTGGTCAGGATGCTGATGCCAGGATTCTGAATGGCGTTGGGATTCTGGTGCCTGCATTCTGAGCACAGGCATCCTGACAGCCAGTATTTCAACTGTATTCCTTATGGACAAGTGTTTTTTTTTTTTTATTGAAGCATCATGTGTCACATAGACAAACAGGGTAAGGCTTTTTAAATATGTCACATATGTGAATGTTTATATATATATATATATGTTTGATGTTATTGTTGATCTTATCTGCATAATTAAAATTAATTTGATACTGATTATATCAAAATACTTTTGTTCTAAGTTGTAAAAGATGAAGAATAGTATTCTGGAGGTTTTTTTTGCAGAAAATAACTTATCCCAGCAAATTTGGGGTACATGAAAATGGGGATCAGCATGTTTTAAAGTTGCTAAAGTTAAGTTTAAAAAATCATGAAAAATCCACCTGCCGTAAGCACCTGCAATGAAAAAACACTTGGGGCATACTTGGGGACCCCCCTGGAGTCAAGTTCGCTAGTTTTTAACTTTGTCCTGCTACATTTTTTTTTCGCCCAAAAATTCAAAGTGATTTTTTGGAGTGTTCTTAAGTCTTTTTAAAGAAAATTTGACATAGTTTGTCTTTGGGGGACTGTCTGAAGGCTGCGCCGGGGTTCCCACAACATTGCACCCCAAAACCCCAATTCTGCACTTTTTTCCGCCTGTTATTCATAGGCGAAACTTTTCCGCCTATTACATTGCATTGACTTTCCGCCTAGGCAAAAAGTCTTACAAATGTAATATGGAGTAAAGTCAAAACAGGCGAAAATGACGTCATCGGCGAAAAGTTTCTGCCAAAAACACGCAAAAACGGTTTTTCGCCTCAAATTAAATACGGCCATAGACGTATACCTCTACAGTATATGAATTTAGTTTTTTTTTAGAAATATTCTGTATTACATAAGCAATGTTCAGTTCCTCCACACTTCCCTGGCATTCTGGTCTGTACTAAATCTTTTAGCAGTGCTCTACAGAAAAAAACATACATTTATGGCTCATTGGACCTTTTCAATAAATTCTAAGTGTGTGTCTACATGTTGTTATAATACTGTCACCTTGTTTCTGTGTTTCTGCTTCATGGTCATTTTGTATAGTGCTGCATCGGATTTATGTCTTAATTTAAACAAGACTTTCTCTGATTCACATTCCTTAATTACAGCTCAAAAGAAACTTGTGGTATCATTTAATCTGTATAATTACAGTAAATATTTCCTGGCTATCACCTCTGTATTGTAATTAACAGTGTTCTTTACAATCCCGTGTCTGGATAAATTATGCTTTTGTTTACTACTTCAAGCTCCAGTACATCTTAATCCCATTCCTGTGTTGATTTACCACCCTCCCTTCTCCTTCTGCTTTTCTTCCCTTTTTTGCTTCTCTTTGCTTTTTTTTAAATTTATTTATATTTTTTTTCTACCTTTTGCTCAGGAAATGATTTTCAACTTAGCTGAGCAGCATCTCTGACATTCATTGGAAAATCAATATTTGTTTTCTGAGGCAGAGAGACTTGTTGGAAACACTATCAATATACAAACCGTCTAAGCACTTTCAAGTTTTACACTTAGAAAATAACCAGGTTGAATTTTTTTTCGGGCAGCGGCACAGTTATAAATAAGATAATATATTCATAGGCTGCGTTGGTAATTGTGTTATGCCTTGTAACATTAGGTTTGTGATTTCACTATTTGTTGATGCTGAGCATTTCAGTGATAGAATAGAACTGAATAAATTGTCTGCTAGAAATGAGAGTAAAACAAAAAAAACACATGGAATTAGGGGATCACATATAAAAACACATTGAAAATACTGCGCAAAATAAATAAAAATGTACATATTAAGGACTGTATAAATATGGAAGTTTATTTCCCATTTGTTTTCTTAGGCCTATAATACTTACTTGAAAGAGCACATGTTGTTAGCTCTCAGAACCATTACCATGGGCTTCAAACCTCCAGTCCATGATAAGTGGCTGACAACTAAAGATGTACGGGAACCAACAACAACCAAATTTAAGGGTTGCAAGTCAAACCGAGTTTGGAATCACTTTGGGGTACTGAGTCAAACCAAGTCACAGTTTAGATCTTCCAGCGATACAGAATTCGGATTTAAAAGCTGAACTTGGGTTTTGGATTCTATGCTGACAGGTCAAAATGACATTATTTTATCTGTATTTTTATTTGAGGGTGATTTTGCAAAACCAAAACACGAAGATGAATCTGGATCCAAAATCAAAACACAGAGGGTTGGTTACCAGCTTTACTGACAACTAGTTTGTGTGACAGTGTAGCCTCCCTTATTTTTAGCCACACTCTTTCCATTGTCAGGCACCAGTACTTTCACAGTCCTCATTTCCAAGAACAAGCACAATTCTCTATGGTTGAAAAGTGCTTTTGGGCAGATTGGGCAAAATTAAGGACAGTTGTGGGCCTAGTGTATCTCCATTTCCCAGTAAGGAATGTTGGTATGCTAAATGGGATGTAGTCGGCATCACAGGACTCTAATTGTCTGAATACCGGCACCAAAATCCTGATAGGTTAGGATCCCGGCACCAGTAGCTGGTTAAAGGGTTATGCATTAGGAGGAGGGTTAGGGAGTGTTAGGTTTAAGGTGCGGGGAGGGGGAGGTTAGGTTTAGGCACTAGCGGGGAGGTTAGGGCTAGGCACCAGGGAGGGAGGGTTAGGGTTAAAGTAGGAGTTAGGGTAAGGGTTAGAAAAATACTTCCCTGTCTGCCCTATGGGTGTAGGGATTCTGGCTGTCGGGAGGCCACTGTCGGTATTCTGACCAGCGGCATCCCAACAGCTGGGATTTCATTCCCTACTCATGCTAAATGTATGAGGAAGTGCACAGTGATTTTTTTGTGAGTATCACCATGAACTTGCTCTTGTAGTCATTATTTTAGTGCAGTGTCAACAGTCCATGGAGATACTGGGAGGAGAGGGGTGGGGGCTAGATAGGAAGGCAAGGTAGCCAAAGGGAGGACAAGGGAAGGGATGGTGGGGAAGGGAAGGAAGATGAAGCAATCTCAGTGCCAGAAACTAAGGTGGAACTACAGACTGAGTTGCTTACAGGTTGGCCACACTGCATGTGTAGAAATGAAAGGTCATATCTAACATGTGGCCACACCAACCCCATTCATCTGATTGCTGTTTCCCACATCACCATCAGTGTGCATTTTTACCATACCTACACCTAGTGCAAGAGACTATTATTATTATTATTATTATTACTATTGTCTTTTATTTTTATGGTGTCACAAAAAGTAAGAAGCGCTGTGCAGGGTAAACATTCAAAACATCCCACAATAAGCAGGGTATTAGATCTTAAATACAATGCACAAATTACTGGGGTTTGGATTGGGTCACTCACGCCACAAGGGATGTTGGGATTGATCCAATTGGATCCTTCTTTAGCACAATTCGAAAAAAGCCGAAAAGGCTTCTATTGGGCAATGCTATCTGTAGAGGCACCAAGCTTCAGAAAGAAATGCATTCCAGAGCTTTGTACATAAGCGAATGCAGCCAAAATTTACAAAAGAGCAGTTTTCTTAATTTTGACAGCATTTTCCCCTCATTATTTAAATTGCATGTACAATAGCAGGCAAACAATAGTGCCCCAGTATTTGTCTCACTTGTACTGAATTATATTATTTACTGGGAAGACATATGGAAGGGCACAAAAAGGTTTAGGGTGCGGGGAGGGGTAGGTTAGGTTTAGACACTAGGGTGGAGGTTAGGGTTAGGCACCGTGAAGTTAGGGTTAGGGTTAGAGTGGGGGTTAGTGTAGAGGTTAGAAAAATACTTACCTATCTTACCTATCGGTGTCGGGATTCTGGCTGTCAGGATATCACTGTTGGTATTCTGACCAGCAGCATCCTGACAGCCGGGATTTAATTCCCTACTCATGCTAAATGTACAGTATGAGGAAGTGCACAGTGATTTTATTTGTAAGTATCACCATGAACTTGTACAGTATGTCATTAGATATTGTACACTATCAGCACCCTGGACAGCTCAGATGGCCAAACATATGTTATGTAATCTAAAAGTTCAACATAGACAAAGGGAACTGTCTTCAAGAAGATCTATCTAAGCTTTGCAAGTTCCCTGACATGGGTGGGTTATGTAAATGATACAGTACAATAGACATCTTACATAAAACAGAAATAAAATGCAAGTGGCACCTCAGGTCACATATCTGACTGTCAAATCCTAAATATTTTCCCATGTGCTCCAGTTAGGCCAGTTCACAGCAGTGTGAAATTAAGGAGATATAGGGCCTGATTTAGATTTGTCTTTATGCTAAGACTGCAGATGATTGTCTTCCTATTGAGACACTGACCGGCTGCGACACTAATCTGCCACTTTGCGCTTTAAGACGTACTGTACCATCAGTCGCATGGATCGCACCATCAGACATTGTACCTGCCCTATGGAGGCACAGAATATCATCTGAAAATAGCTGCCGATGCCAGAGCAAATGCGGCAAAAATCACAGTCACTGGCCGAGACACACCTGCATCTGACTAGTCGCCATCCTGTTACCACCCAGCAAACGCCCACTGAAATTGCCTCTCTCTGCTTCCAAATTCATTCTGCATTTTTTGGTGGTAACCATCAGGTCCCACGCACTGTGTGGCTTAGACATGTGCTCAGACTTAAAACATCGGCCGCTTGCATCTGACGTTGCTACTGCTTCCACTTCAGAATTCGGCCCAAAATCTTTTAGTTCCAATTTTGCCTTGCCACTAAATTTAATGCAATTCAACACTGTACAGTCAAATTCAACATTTCACAGAATTTTTAGAGCTGGGACAACTACATCAATTCATTCTGCTTTGTGGCATGATTGGGGTTATACACTGATAATGCATGGAACACTTAATGACAAATTTCACTGTGGGAGGCATGCTGAATTCCATGCCCAAATAAAGAACACAGTAAATATTCAATTTAATAGCTCTGACAATATTCATTTATCTCTATCATGAACACTAAAACACATCCATCAAATGTCCTTTGGTATGTCTTAATATTCAATTATACGAACATATATAAAAAATATGAAGCACTATGTTACACTTCTGTATCTCAAATTAATGCTTCATAAATTCTGTGGATGAAAGAAATGCTGCGGAAATTCTATTGGTTTCCTTGCCCGCAGCAAGTATGATGATTAAGATATTATTGCCATTGTATGGCAATAAATCAAATGCCGCAATTCACCGATTCCATAACCAAACAGTAACTTGCACGGGCTGTTATAATGGCACAGTCTGATGCATAGTGAAAGATGCTGAGTTATGATATGTATGGATTTGGTTTATTGTAAGTTATCGTTATTTTATGTTTTCTTTATGGATAGGATTAAATTGAATCTACGTAATTCTTTTTTAAACAAAAAGTAAGATTTTATAACCTTAAGATCATTTTTATTTAATCAAACTGTGCATATAACTTACAGTATTAAAGATTAGAAGGGGTATATTTACTAAAATGTGCATTTGTAGAAGTGGAGGTAGGTGTTGCCCATAGCAACCAATAAGATTCTAGCTATTATCTTATAGAAGATGCTACATAATCATGTAGAATCTGATTGGTTTCTATGGGCAACATCTCCACTTCTATAAACTCGCATTTAATAGCAAATATATCCCTAGAAGAGTCAGAAGAACTTGTGCCCCAAACCTAAGCCAAAAAGGATATGTGGATTAAAAATTACGTGATTATTTTCAGTCAGATGCATCTCAGGATGCCTTTAGATGTACATTCCTAACAAATGTGATAGGTTTACATAAAGGAGTAAAGCTGTGTATCCATTTGCCGATTAAAATGAGCAATAGAACGATAACGATATCGCTATCATTTAATTGCTCATTAATCGTGCATGAATCAGGCATGAAACTGTCAATAACAACCAGCTATGCGTGCTCCCACTGGTTGTTTTCGACATCAGTCATTGCCTGAACATGCTGGCCAATATGCCGATAACGACAGATTGACCATGTTCAGGGATGAGGGAGGGTGACTACACTGAACGACATAGACAAGAGAAATTACTACACAAATACAGTGTTGTAATCGTACTGTTGTTCCACTATTTTCTAGTGGATAAGCAGCTTTACAATTGTGTACACTTACACCCCACTCTAGCATAGAAGGAACATAAATATATAGCTTAACAATATTTGTCACATTACCCTATTTGTACACAATATAATAATGCAAATAAATGTATTATAGAAAAGTGTCTTAATATTTATTAATAAATATAAAAGTTGCATTTGGAATATATATATATTTATATAATTAGACACAAATACAAAGTTTAAATGCAAATTTTATTTCATCAAACACAAACATCTGTTGTTGATTTTTAAACTAATGAGAGGCTTCTTCCTTGCCATAGTCCAAATGGAAGTACAGTACATTCTGTATGTGTCCTCATACATTGTTGCTCAAGTAGCAGCAAACATTCTCTTTCGAAATGCCAGGCCCTCGGCGACTCAGCCTAACTGAGCATCCTTCTTGCTTAAAATGTGCATCTTATTATCAAAAACAAAAAAAACTTTAAGCAAAAAAAACTACTTTGTTAGTTAACAACGATGAATATGATGTGTTACATTTGTACATCTGTGTGCAAATGAGTGTGAATCTGTATGCTACAGTAAGTGCTACGATGCAGTGGCCACGACTTTCCCATGCCAATTTTGGTTGTGTTTCATCTGTGATTTCAAACATATTTAAAACTAATTGCATCTGCAATGCGAATAAGATGCAAAATTTAAAGATCAATAAAATAGGCCACACCTCTCAGAGCGGTAGAGACCATTTGCCGTGATGCCGCCAGTCTCAATACCAACAGGGGAATCCTGACAAGGGATGTAAGATAGGCATCGAAATACCAAAGCCAAAGGATGCCAGCCCAAATGATGTAAGTCTGGGGTGCCCTAAGTGTTAGCCATGTGAGGGGGGAGAGGTTGGGTTTAGGGAGTGTAGTGGGGTTAGGGTAAGGTTTTTTGGGGGAGGTTAGGGTTAGGCACCCCTAGGAGGGAGGGTTAGGCACCACTGGGGAGGTTATGGTTAGGCACTAAGGGGGAAGGTTTAGGTTAGGCACAAAGGGGGGATACTTAGGTTTAGACACTAACGAGGAGGTTTAGGGTGCAGGGTGGAGAGGGTTAGGCTACAAAAAGGAATGGTTAGGGTTAGGGGAGAAAGGGGGAGGGTAAGTATACTTACCTGACCCCTGTCTGGCTACCAACCATCAGGATGCCGCTGTCGCTATTCTGACAGGAGGTATCCCGACATTACATACCACTTCCCTTAGAGCATCTCAGACACACCATGTCTCTTTCATATAGACTCTAGGGGATTTATATACAAACAGCATGGGGTCCCCCTGCCATTACATTTACCAGCCCCAAACTTATCAGCCCAGTGCTGGAATTCCTCAGGAAGTCAGAAACCCCCACCACAAAATGGGTTCTGCCTTCCGAGGAACATTCAGCTCTGGGCTAAAAACCCAGGTCTATTCCATGCACCACTGATGGTGGTGGGTGTGGGTGGTTAATGTTCAAAAAATAGATCATAATGTTGTTCTTTACAGGCTCACGACAGATACCATGAAGCCTGCTGTGGCCTGCCGGCAATTGTGGAACAATGTGTACAGGCAAGCATGGAGATTAAGAGTCCACTGGCACCTGCTGTCCATCTGTAAAGAAAATATTAAAAATAAAGACAATACTTGCACACCTTAGATTGGATTTTTTTATTTAAAAAAGCATACTCACCAAACCCTTTGATCAGCTCTTCTTCTGTTCATGTAATAGTCCAATGGTCTTCAGAAAAAAAGTCCATGTAGTAGTCCAATGGTCTTCAGAAAAAAAGTCCATGTAGTAGTCCAATGGTCTTCAGAAAAAAAGTCCATGTAGTAGTCCAATGGTCTTTCTGCTTTTTGATAAAGCCGCTATGTGCAGTGAAATATGTTAAGGATATGGAAGGTCATGGAGGTCTTACTCCTCAAGCCACCAATTGGCTATTAGTTGAAGTCCGGACTGCACTTTTCATTTGGATAAGCTGCATCTCTAGTCTTCCTGCTGAGCATCGGGGTTATCTCCAGGCTTCAGGCGTGGTTGTTGATTTTTATCATCCCACTGACGTGGCCACGGCATAGCTTCCATCTCAGTCTATGGAGTATCTTCCAGGGAGTTTGCTGAACTCAGCCACCAGCTCAGTGCCAGGAGCAGCAGGTCCCACTGCACTGCCAGTGCTTATCCCCATTGAGCTCTGGAGCTGATCACAGTACAGGACTTTCACAACTACAAGTGCCAGGTTAGACCTATGTTTGAGCACTATTGGAGCTAACATATTTGTGGAACACCATGCATTTAAGTGGGTGACACCCATGGGGGGTCTAGCATGGACTAACCCCCTTTATCTTTGCACCATTTAGTATTATTTTCACCAGGTGGTTGCTCTGTGCCCACTACTGTGTGTTGTTCATTCAAAGAATTTCTCATTTTCATCTAAATACTTTTTTGTATGAGAACAAACAGGTCTACGATCAGATATAATTTATCACATTCCTATTTATACAGTGTATCGAGTGGATTCCATTACTCACTTTTCAAGTGATTTTTGTATTTATCCACTTGATTAGTGGACTTGAAGTCATATATTTTTATGATGTAATGATATTTGTTTTTTATGCATGCATATTTTAATTGACTGTATGTGGTCACTCTATAGGGCCAGATGTAATAGGGTGAGAGTTTAGAAAATGTGAGAGTTTCCTCAAACTTTTTAAACTCGAACAGAGGAGTCCGAGAACAAAGCAACAGAGCAAACTCACATGTTTTTCAGACTCAAAAAACTCTCACGATTTATAATCTCATTCAGATGTTTTCCCATTTTGAAGATGAAACTCGACCAATGTGAGAGTTTACTGCTCACTACAAAAGGGGCGGCTGTCGATGTTGATCGACAGCTCACCCCGTTTTGTAGATGGGGAGGGTGGGGTGGCTGGACAAATAGAGGCATTCATGAAGGAACGCCTGCCACTTGTGGGCGGCCCTACTGACATCACTTATAGTGAGTCATCACAGTAGTAAGCTTCTTGCTCTATTTGAGCAGGAAGCTCACTGGGGCTTGTGGCGGATGAGTCCCTACCACAAGGGTCTCGTCGCAAGCCTGATGGTCGCGATAATCACGATCATCACCTGGCTGCTCGCAAAAGCTGTGGATGGTCACCCTCAGCTTAGCGAGTGGCCAGGAGGCCGGTTTAAAAAAATTAAGCGGCCGCCCTGATTCAGTGCGAGCGACTCTGAATGAGGTCCCTGTTACAGTGCTTATGCCCAATGTCAGTTCACTCATAGTCACAGACATAAGGCTGAAAAGGAAAGCACTGATTGTCCAAGAGCGTGGGTACACATTATTTAACATTGGGTTTCAATGGAAGCTGAAACCTGATGGATGATAAATAGCAGTTTTTTACACTTCGAAATTATGCCAATAACTGTCATCATCTGTCGGTTTTGGTTTACAACCAAAAATTACCTTTAGTAAATGTATCCCCTAGGTGTATAGTGACACATCTCTATCAAAGAACTAAAGCCAATGAATGTATTAAAGGCTATGAACTGGTGGGCTCAAGCTGCACTCGGCCAATCAAAAATACAGATTTTTTACTCAAATCTTCCTGCCAAGTTCAGGTCTCAGAATGAGGCAAAATTTTATCTTTCACGGACATCTAGGCACAATGGTCCATGAAAGATTACATGTTGCCTTTTCTGAGATCCAATCTTGGTTGCAAAATGATGATTCAAGCCAAAACCCAACTGCTTATCTCTAATCAAAAGTGGCTAGTTGATGCAGCTCATCTTCAACCTTGTCATTGTGGGTCTCATTGCTCTAGCCCTCCTGCACCAAGAAGAGTTACAGTTCCTGAAAGATCTCTAGGAGTCTGCGTCCAGGTCTACTACAATTGCAATTACTGTACACAAAATACTTTACTGTACTTGTCCTACATTTCCCTTCCATTCCCCTCTTCACGTCTCCAGGCATAAAAAGTTGTAAGAATAAGATGTGACAAAATCTTGATATAAAAATTATGCATATAAGATGGGAATATATTTAAACCAGTACCTGGGATACTTTGACATCTTAGCTGTCAAAGGGCCTGATTATCAGCCATACGCACTGCCGATTTTGGACACAGTGGAGCAATGCTTTTGTGTTGCGCATAAGTCTAAGTCACATTTTACATTTGTCCTAAGTGTCTACGCATAGAGGAGCTGATTCAGACCCGCTCGCTAGGATGCGTTCACTCGTAGCTGGCCGATTGTCGCTTTCTGCACAAGCGTAAGCATAGCAATGTGCGTGCGTAGACCACTGCGAGAGTTCAGGTAGCGTTTGCTCGCTGTGCATAGACAGCCCAGCAGAGTGAGTGATAGGAGAAGCCATTTGTGGGGGGTAACAGGAGCAGGCCACTAGAAATGGGGGAGTGGAGGTGTGAACTCAGGCATGCCTGAGTGTCTCGATGCCATTTGAGAGGCATGCATAATTAACAGGCAGCATCATTGTACACGTCACCTGGTTGTATTTCACACTGAAGTGATCGCAGTGCTTGCGGCAGGGTATCGTCAACTACAAGCACTGCAATCGCATCTGAAGGTGCTCAATGTACCAATGGTTTCATGAACTTCCAGGAGATGACGTGCGTAGGTGGGCATCTTATCAATGGCTGGTGGGCATCTGCATATACACAGTGATCATATGCCAAGACACAGTGGGCGTGCTAATGCCTTGCCTTGCTGGGCGTGCACTGGATTTGCATACGCAGGGTACGAGCCAACGCATCTAGCAAGCAGTTCTGAATGAGCTCCAGAGTTGCAGTACTGATTCTGCATTGCATATGAATTACGTGCACCTCTGAATCATGCCCTAGGTGGGTGTAGGTGTGACATAGTTACAGTATTATAGCAATGATTCAGCCAATCTGTACTTTGTGTGAAAATTTGGGTAATGAATCCTGTGTAAAGCCTTGCAGTAAACATCCACATCACGGATGCAGAGAGAGCATCATGCATGACCCACATCAGTTTAACTAAAATTAGCATATTTGTTTGGAAACGCTTGCTTGTTTCTGTTTGCTAAATTAAAAAACAGTAAATATATTTTCTGTGCAGTGAAAAAGCCACCTTTGAGCTGATATGTTTTATAGAGCAGAGATTGGTTTGGGTTCCGCATAGGACTACTATTAGTATTACATGTATATAAGGAGCCTTTTCACTAATTACATGTCGTACAAAATTGGGTGATTGGTTCTCCCCTGAGCAAAATCGTAAGTCAGTTGTCAAGGGTAGGGGGAAGTACTCAGATAAAAGGGGCACTTGGATTGTTTGATGCTGACATGTTAATCATAAAACATAACTTTTAATAACTCCACAGATATTAATAATTACAACACAGTGAAAACAAACCAAGGATATCAAAGAGCCCTGACATAACAAATAAAGAAGCAGAATAACAGAAATTGGATTGTGTACGATGAGCTAGAGATGTGCAGTTCGGTTTTCCTGAAAAACTAACACACCTGTACTTAGGGGCTCTGAGTCTAATCGAGTCCTGGCTTGGATCCCTTTTGGGGTTCCAAGTAGAACTGAGTCCCTGCTCAGGTCTGCTGTAAATTCAGAACTCAGATTGAAAAACCAATTCGCGATTTTGAATTGTATGTAAACAGTTCCAAATTACACGATTCTAGCTGTTTTTATTAATTTGAAAGAAGTCCAAAACCAAAACCGAATCCAAACCAAACATTTGAGGGTGTTTTTGCCAAAACCATAACATTTAAGGTTGTTTTGATAAAATCAAAACCAAAACCAATACACGGGAGGCCACGCACATCTCTACGATGAACAGGGAACAACAATTCCCAAGAACACAGGCAAACATGTTGACAAATACAGTGTATCAGAAGGGATTCTCACACAGATTAAAAACATACAATCATGGTTCCAGTAGGAGTATTATTAATCATACTGTGCACTGTCAAGAATCAATAATTTGCATTCCAGATAGGTATCCTTAAACATTCTTATAAATGCCACAATGAGCATGCCATCAATGTGAAGAAAAAAATTCTAAAATTTGCTGATCTGAAAGGCTCGGAGAAGAGATAACTCCAAAGAATATTTCTAATTAAAATTAGGTCTGCATCTGCTGTCCAATATGTGCAATACAGCAGTGCATACTGGATGAGAGTACACCATGTAGTCAGGATGTATAGAAATGATAGGCCATGCATCGAAGTCACACCACAAATGCATCTAGATTGTCTGCCCATAAAGTCACACTACTGAATCATTGTCTCTGAAATGTCTTAGAAATATATGTGACATTCCTGGGTGGTGACTGAGGGGGGTGGCTATTCAGACACATGAAGCTGCTGCATCTTATGGGAGTGTTATGGGAGTGTCACGGTTGTGTTACTGAAAGAGGTTGCAAACAGAGACGCATAGCTGCTCACATTGGAGACCATACTCAGATGAAGAACATGCACCCAGCATGGAGCTTGTACAAGTTATGATGGGGACAACATAAGATGCTCAAAATTGGTGTCACAGTCCTTGCACATTTGGATACACAGATATACACTGGGAAGGTGCTTTGAAGTGGCATTATCATTAAGTTACAGATGCTACAGTGCCAGAAAGTGCACAATTGAATCAGCCCTGAAGTGTACCTTTACAGGATCATTTGTATATCATTGTACTAAGGCAGGGGCATATCTAAAATGGATGCAAGTTGTGTGGTGCACAACGGTCTCTAGGTCCAGGGGGATCCACACACTGCACACCCTGCACCCTAATAAATATACCTTGCACACCCTGCACCCATATAAATATACTTGACATTCCATCAGCCCAGGGCTGGCTGCAGAGCTGCAGAAATACCTGGTAAAATGGCCAGCAGGGCCATTATCCAATGATTCATACATACACAGTAGAGATGTCCCTGGAACATGGCATGGGCACCATGTTCCCTGGTAACCTGTGCATGTGCACTAGTCTCTACTACATTGCCAGAGTCTATTTTACTGCTGGGGAAGAGGCTGCCAGATTGGAGCCAGCACACGGGCCCCCTCCTCTCTTAAACTGCCTCTGTATTAAGGATTACTGTATCTAAGTAGCACTGTACCCCTGTTCTACTTTTCTGATGGACTTTTATTGTCTATGGGCTTTGCAATTCCATCTGTGCTGATATGGTAATGCAGCAGGAGGCATCAAGCGTCCTGCTGCATTACTTATCCGAGCTGCGTTCTCCAATGCCACTTCAGATACTTTGCGGGACATCGGCCGGGCTAAGGTGATCCATGGGGTCACGCAGCCGGCCGCCGCAGTTGAGATGAAAGAGCCAGGAAATCTGTGTTGGCCGACGGAGATCCTGACTTCTCTCCCCCCAACGTCAGCGATATGCCTCCATTTCAGGGAACAGAGGGCATTGCAGCCCCCTCCCCACCCACAAACAGCAGCAGAATGTAAATAATGACAGTCTGTTGCCGGGCTACGAGCAGGATTGCAAACCCATTCTGCACATGCGGAGAACGGGTGATGCGCCTGCAGGCCTTATAATAATAATAAATTATTATTATTAATATTAATAATAATGATAAATTAATAATAATAATAATAATAATGATAATTTAATAATAATAATAATAATAATAATAATAATAATAATAATAACCAACAATCAGGTAAGCAAACATTTCCTTCAATTTTCGTAAGTGCTGCAAAACATAATAGTATATAAATTATACTCCAATGTCATTTTAAAGTACATCACAGTGTTTTTCCACTCCTTCTTATTTTCTTCTTTCTTTATAATGTAGAAAACCACATTCTAAACAATAATGTACCAAAGGGAGCAATTAAATGTCTGAGTAACTCATAAAATCTGTAAGTATACCGCATCTTTGAAGGAACATAGTCAAACTGTATAACTGCATTGCTCATCTTGTGGGTAAAGTCAGCAATAATCTATGGCGAGAAGAGTTTGCCAAAGCCAAAGTTGACAAGATGGATGGGTATCTGTTTTTCATTGGCCATTTATTTTGAAGATTGGTGTAAAAGGCTAAGATACCATGTAACTATCATTAAACTGTACAATTAATTCTAGAAAATAATAAATAATGATATTACAGTAATATTAACTTTTAAATAGAAGTTGCCACAAGATGTCTCAAGCACCATACAGTGATAAAAATACAATTACATGAATATTACATAAATATATGGGATAATCATAAACACAGTAATAAAATAAAAGACAGTGGAGGGGTAGGAGGAGTACAGAGACTCACTATGGCTAGTTGAAGCAGGTAATGATGGGTCACACAGGGGGAGAGTAGGGAGCTTTTACCCAATTTGTGAGCAGAGAGAAAAATGGAGATGGGAAGGGGTCCTGCATATGAGGGCTTATAGTCTAAGAGAGTGGTTCTCAACACCTTGTTCCAAACACCCCAACATATCATGTTTTCTGGATTCTTTAATTATGCACAAGTGAATTGATCTATTTTTCTGGATCAGTAGTTATCCTACTTTTTTCAAGCAGACAGACATTTTGAAAACATGACCTTTTGGGGTCATAGAGCGAATAGGGAAAGGTTGAGGACAAGGGATGAGAACCACTGGTCTAAGATATAGATAGCCAGCCTGTACAGATTAATCAATACTGACTGTAAAGGTATCAGTTAGTGGTAAGTTCATTGATACATTTTAGGAATACATTTGATTTTTTTACATTTAGTAAGATAACTCATTGATACAATGAGGTTCACTGAGTTTTCACAAGGGGTGTAGCAGCAACTATAAAAAACCATGTAACTTTCTCATACTCGATTGAAGAAGAGTGAAGCCGCTACAAGGTATATTTCAGCATCATTGTACACAGTATTTTTATTCTCTCCTTTAGATTATAAAGAAAAATAATGAGTGAATCTGTCTTGAATTACTGTAGATGTCTAATGAAGTAGTAAGCTAAAGATTGGGAGAGTAGTTATTTTAATAAAAAAACAAAATCTACAGTGTATTTTATTTTTTACAGTTTTTGCATGCCTAAGAGAGCCACACATGCTCCTCACAACTGAATCTGTGGATGTGTAAACCTATAATTTAGTCACAATTACATGAACACGCACCCTCGATCCACTATCCCCTCCCTCTAAGAGCATATGCATCTTTGGTGGGTATATAGAGTATAGAATGCAAGTTTTTTTTCCATCAAAAGTTTTTATTGAAAACTTAGTTTGTGAACCACAGAAGGGAGGGGATACAAAAAGGAAAAAAGGAGGATATGGTAGGAATCAAAGACAATAGCAATAATTCAAAACACTAAGTAAATACGAAAAAAAAAACCCAATACATAAAAACAAATACATTACATACTATAAATACAGATATTAATAGACATGGTAGCACAATGGCAGTGGGGAAGAACACCCTTCTTAGGAATTAAAGGATTTAGGAAGTTTCAAGAAGGAGTGTTGCGCCCTCCCCATCAGTAGTGAATTTGTGCCAACTAAACCATTTGATCAAGGGGGAAGAGGCTGTAGAGGAGTATGGTACACCCAATGTTTCCATTAAGAAAGCATACTGTATTTTACATATTATTTTTTGAAGGGGAGGGGAGAAGTACTTTTCCAATTCTGCACTATAGCCGCTCTGGTGGCGATAAATATATGGCCAAGAACATATCGATCATGACTAGACAAATCCAAAGGGTGGACATGAAGTAACGCCAAGGAAGGTGATCCATGAAAACATATATGTAGAACCTTAGAGGCTAATGTAAACAGTTCACTCCACAATGTTCGAATCTTGAGGCAACTACATAATATGTGAAAAATATCACCGATTTCCATACACTTCCCCCAGCAACATTTCGACTGGGTAGGCCAGATTTTGTGCCATTTGGCTGGTTTAAAATAAAGCTTCTGTAGCAATTGAAATTGCATTTCCAAGTGGCTATGGCACCTAGAAAAGCGATGAGCAGTTAGGTAGATTGACTCCTATTGGGGGTGAATGTAGTTTGCAAATCAGTTTCCCATTGTATTTGCACAAGGACTTATTCACATCCTAATGATCTCGATAGATGGCGTACCAGAACTGTATAGAACCTCTAAAATTGCCAGATAATAATCTAGACAAAATATTGTCTAGGTGGTGTAGAGAACTGGAAGTTCTGAATATACTAGAGATCCAATGATTAATATGAGTATATGTGAACAATTCTCTGGACAGCAAATTATAATGTGATTGCAGAGAAGAGAAAGATAGAGCTATTATTGATCACATCAGCAATGGTATTGAGGCCACATGTGTGCCACCTTGAGACATTAAGATCATGTTTCAAACAAGAAAGAGCAAATAGGGAAAGGTTGCAGGCTGGGAGGGATAGACCTTTAGTGGAAACTACAGTAAGATCCCATGCTTTTAAGGAATTAGAAATGGTCCAGGCAGTATCTGGCATCAGAGGGCACATTTTTTTTATGGGTCCAAATAATTTCCAAAAGAGGGAAGTATAGAAAAAGCATATACTCTAGATCTAGCCAGGGTTTAGTGCCTGGGGGCAAAGACCAATCACTGATCTGAGCAACCAAACAAGCATATTGATACACTATTAAATCAACCCACCCAAACTTCTAGCCTGAACCAAATGGCTTTAGGCAATCCTAGGAGTTTTATCTTTCCAAATATAGCGTAAAATTAGAGAATGGATCTGTCTAATAAATATAAGGGGGACCAAATTTGGGATCGTACGAAACAAGTACATTAGTTTCGGTAGAATTGACATCTTAAATGCCGCTAGTCTACCCAACCATGAAACTTCAAAGCCTATCAATTTCTTCAGTAGAACATCAACATGTTTCAGAAGGGGCTTAAAGTTAATTTCTGCTAGACTAGACAAATTGTTAGAAATGTGGATACCTAAATAAGAAATGGAGTCCTTCTTCCAAATATATTTATATTCAGTCTTAAGACTAATCAGAGTTTCAGGTAGCAAGTGGAATGGTAAGGCCTCAGTTTTAGCGATATTGAGTTTGTAAAAAGACGCTGCACTATATTGATCAATAATATTATGTGGGGTAGGAAGAGAAGAGATAGGGTCAGTGACGAAGAGAATCACATTGTCTACAAACAAACTCAATTTATGAGAAGATGTGCTGAACTGAATCCCAGGAAAAGATAAAGAGTTGTGAACAGTAGCAGCAAATGGTTCAATAGCAAGAACATACAGTACATAAACGGAGAAAGTGGACACCCTTGCCTAGTACTATTCAAGATGACAAAAGTTGGAGATACAAAGCCATTACTAAGTACGGAAGTGGTAGGACAGCTATAAAGTGCAGAAATAGAGGACGCTATCTCACCTCAAAATCCAAATCTCAATAAGACTGCATTGAGAAATTCCCAGTTGAGGTGATCAAACGCCTTTTAGGTGTCTAGGGGAAGGAGTATAGATTCACATTTCTCTCTAGTGAGTAGCTCAGCTAGGTCAAGAATGAAAGTTTTTAATACAGAAAAATGACATACAGATCCTTATTCACCTGGAGTCAGATAGCTCCTCTTGGAATGCCATGAAAAAAATACAATTAAGCTGCAATATGTCCTATCCCTCAGTATTTTTTTTTACTGAATTTGCTTTTTTTTCACACTGCTAATATGATAAAAGCAAAAGTATGTGTACCATGTACACCACTAGTGCATGTGTGCTATAACAATGCAATAAGGATGTCAATCTGAGAAAAAGGCAAGGAACCGGGGAACGATATGACTGAGTCTCTTCATACATCTCACCATGTAACATTGGACCTCATTCAGAGATGTACACAAACTTGATGGTTTGTGTACACCCCCGATGTCAGAATATTGGCGCATGCACAGGTTCTGTAGTACTCATTCACAGGTCTTCTACTGTGAGATCTCTTGCAGTTCACCAATGCCACAGCCAGATTGATAGTCTGTTGCTGTTTGGGGATGAGGAGTGAGTGGAGCCAGCCTTTGCTCCCGGAAATGGGGGCATGTTGCTCCCGTGTATTGGGAGTACCAATGCCAAAGTCTACGTCAGAAGATGCTCATTTCCTGGCCTTGGCTATGCAGGTAAGATGCTCATTCTGAGTAGTCTTTGGCTTTCTCAGATGGACGATCCTACAAGAAGCCAATGGTCGCAGTGGTGATCCGCTGCTATATCTTTGGTTGAAACAATCGGATATGTGATATTGTCAGGAGGCCTCTTTTCTTCTCAGATGCCTCCTGCTGCATTATCCTATTTTCACATCTCTGCTGTGTCCAAAGACGCACCAGCTATGTGAACTGTGCCCATCTCTGATCAGGCCCATAGTGCGAATTTACACTGTCACCATTGCAAGAAAAGTGCAAATTCTAAGCCCTCCATACACTACACTCCCTTCTGTGTTTGGCAGTGATGCAAAATAGAATCTAAGCTGTGCGCAAAACAAAATGCTAAAGTGCCAAAGTCCATAACTAGCTATCCATGGTGCAACAACTAAGTTGTGCCACTTGTCTAGCATCATATAGCGCAAAAACGATAAGAACACTTCTGTAGGTCAAACTTTACATGACTTGTTACAGTATGCCTCTAGTAAAAAATTTATAATTCCAAATAATGACTGGTGATCCTCTTTACCTAAATTGCCTGAAGCCTGATTTTTAAGATGGAGGTGACAAACTGATAAAGTTAAAGGCACAAAATTTGGTCAAGTGCTGGTCATATGGGAATATGTACTGTATGCGACAAGGTAAAGACCTTCATGTCCCTTTAAATATAAATCTTGTTTAGGGAATTTTAAGAGTTTTGCCATTATATGTCTAGTTCAGTATTATATTGTTAATTGTGAGTGAACCTGAATCTCTTCTCTCCAAGGCTTGAATTTGTATTAATGATAAATCTCCAGATAACTCATGTAAAAATATATGCAATGATACTTTAACACGCTGTCAGCAGATTACTAATGACCAAAAGTACTGTAAGGGCCGCTAGCATTCCCTCAGCATCTCTTCAAGCTGATAATTAACATACTAATAAAAGAAATTTAAATTCACACATTATATCTCACAGTTGGGCTGTGAAAATTTCAACTTCATTTTTTTTAACATATAAGAAGAAACCACAGAGGCCCAGAAAACTTATTTGGAATATCATTTAATTAGCTGAGGAAATATTAATGATTTTCTGATGAAGATAAAAATCACCCTGAATTAATGAGAAGATGAATTTTAAGTTAAAGTTATTAGAATATTGATGTCATCAGTTATCACCCAGACTACTGACCTGCTAATCTGGGAAGACACTAAAAATTAGAATCTTTAGTTGTCTAGGTGATGACAGTTAATGAAGGATTGTACCTGGGAGTGGGCATCACCTAGGTCCGGTAATCACAGACATGTAGTTTAACATTATTGAAAACTAGGATGAGTTAATAAGGAATGTATAAAGGTGGGGTACAGCACTCTAGGTTAATATACCAGTGTCCTTAGCAGGTCCTCATAGAGAGGTATCCCTGCCTCTGATTAGATACAGCTACTGTATATAAATATAATGTGGTGCGCTCTGGGGCACTAATATTGTCCCAGGATTAGTTGATATGTTGTGTCTATTATTGAGTTATCAATGTGTAGAGGTGCTAAAGTTCCACATTTGTCCACAAATAGACCACATATATTCCATAAAATGTCTGTAAAAGATAATTAGTCTTTAAATGTCCCTAAATATTCTTAAATAAGGCTGTAGGTAAGCTGTTCATATATAGTCCCAAAACAAGCTGTTGTAACTTCTGTCTTAGATTAACAAGGTCTGTTGGATGGGTGTCTCAGCCCTCTTCAACTTTTCTCTCCACCTCAAATAAAATATTATGCACAGTATCAGGAGCTTATTAGAGGTGGCATCTAGAGGGGATCGGGTCACACAGTGCTGACTCCTCCTCAGTAACAGGAGTTGGGTGCTACACTGTAGCATTATGTGCAGCACTCAACTCCTGACACAGTGATGGAGCCAGAACTTTGTAACAGGCATGTCCCTGGGGCATAGCTGCATCTACTGGACCCCCGGAGTGACTAAAATGGGTGTTTGGGCCACAAAGTCATGCTCCTACCCACAAAGCCATTGCCCCTGTCCAGAGAGTCCATGCCCCCTTTTTGCAGATGTATGCGCAACAACCGTCCCCACCCATGTCCATATCAGGTGTCACCTCAATGAGGGATGCCACTGCTTATTAGGACACTATTAATGCAGATTAGGTAAGGAAAAGTGTACTTACCCAGATATTGTGATGTTCCTCCTGCTGGTCCTCTCAGTACCGGTGTTTTAGGTGGTGGTGTGTGAGGTTATAAGACTATACCACAGTGTACAGTAGGGTACTACCATATATACCAAATACACTAGTATCTACTTCAACACTATTATTGGTACAAATGAAGAACAAATGACTCACTGAGTCCCAATTTACTTGTTCAATAAGTGACTTATAAACGTCTATGATAAAAAGTATATAGCCCAATAGTGTATATTTTTATAGACAACAAATTAACAAAATATCTACTACACCTTTTTTATGGCCTTCTGATAACCACTTTCAGTGAGTGATGTCACTTCCCATGGCCGCCACCGGCCAAACAACCTCCAGACAAGCCAAGAAGATACCGCCATGCTGAGCAAAATGGATTGCTCAGCCAAGAAGAGTCCAGGTAGAGTAATATAGGGATAGATAGTGTCCAATACTTGTGGACACCAATACCATCATGTTACCATAGCAGCCGGCTCTCTGCTTAGTTTTCAAAAGACTACTGTATAAACATTGTTGACTATAGTTTTTCGCAGTTCGTCTCAGAAGATGATCATCGGTTTTGGCATTATCATAAGACGCAGCCATGTCTTGCATGCACCTCTGAATCAGGCCCTAAGACACATAGAGAAACAAGTTTTTAGTATAGCGTTCAAACGCACTGACACATCTTTGTTTCGCCAACCACTCCCCGTCACCACCCACAAACGGCATTTCCTGTCAATCACTCTGCAATGGATCTGCGTAGTCATTTAGATCGCAGTGGCCGAATCGCGCACGCGCACTGCGATGCATACTCATGCGCAGAACGCAACAATCGGTGATTGTGTGCGTATTAGTAACTACGATCCTTGCTGAATTAGACCCAATGTCCCGCTTAATATTGCGACTATTTTTGCACTGCAGCGGAGTAAAACCACACCAGTTGAAGGTCTCAGTAGATAGCCCATCAGTTGCGCCATTAGCATAAAATCAGTCAGTACTGCAACTCTGTCCATCTCTGAATCAGGCTCTTGCTACTGTACCATGAAGCACTTGTTTCTATTTCCCCCCCGAGACAGTATTTATTATTTGTACAAGCTTAGATTTTGCTTTACTCAAATACTGATTGTTATTGTGGCGTTTAATTTACTAGATATCATCTGCATGTAAAGGAGTTATTAAAAGCAGTAATACAATTAGCGCGTTACATGCCTAAAACTAAAATATCAGCCAGGGTAGTGCCACTAATCACCTAGCTAATGTAAATGTTGTCAGGCATTTAGACATTACATATAAATATTACATTGGAGGTCTTTCGAGTTAATTCTTATGTGGTCTTGTTTTTTTGTTTTGAAAATAACTAAGTATTGAATTAAGAGTTATTGCTCTGACCGCACATTGTTTTCATATTCTAGTCAACACCTATATGAATTTCGAAGAATCTGACAGTTTTTCTTTGTTAAGAGTCACCAAAATATTTACCTCTGTCTCCGCGTTGCTGAATGATTATTAGCAAGGGAGCCATTTTTAATCAAATTGTCAGCATGTACAGACACAGATGGTTTTTCTTTGTATATTAAACTCTCTATTGTACAGTGGCTGCCAAACAATGCCTAATGTATCACTTTTATTATCGAATGCTTATTGTTGTCTCAAAGGCTTGCAGAGTTCATACAGATGGCAATGAGTGTGAACAAAGGGTGGCATTTCAATGGAATGGAAAAATGTTGTACCCCAGGAAACAAAATATCAATTTCTTTCACCATTGTACTTTAAAAAACGTCAAACTGGCATTAATTTGATATTAACTTTGTTATTTATCTTTAGGAAGAAATAAGCAGAGTGAAATATAATTGAACTTAAGTACTGGAAGTGATGAGTTAGACTGGGTGTAGTAGGTAATACCGCTGAGCGCACGGCCAGCGGTTCAAATCCAGACAGCAGGAGCCTGGCAAAGGTGAAGAACCTGATCGCTAATAAGGTAAGTATAACTAACCCAATTTTTCCCACTTATCCTAACCCTCCGCCCTATTGCCTAACCCTAACCTCCCCCCACAGTGCCTAACCCTAACCCCCCCCTTCCCCTAGCCTAACCCTAACCTCCTGGGGGGTGTCTAATCCTAAGTACCCACGGGAGCTCTAAAATCTGACCCTCCCTCCCCGCAGCTGTCCGCACCCCGGCGCCGGGCTTACCTTCGGTTGGTATGCCAGATGTCGGGCTCCTGGTGTAGGTCTAATAACAGGCATCGGGATTTCGATGCCTGTCACTAGTACCTTGCCAGGATTAGACAGTCGGGAAGCCGGTGGTCGGCATTTAGGCCATCGGCTTCCGGACTACATCCCCTTAGACTAACTACAAACCAGACATAGGGGCTGATTAAGAGATTTTTGGTGAATGGCGTTCACACAAATCTTTGTTTTTTTTAGCTCTGTACACACACAGGAGTCATTCTGCATTCTGCGCATGTGCAGATCTGGTCCTACGACGCCGGCCACAGCTCCCTGAAAGCCGCAGCATGATTGACAAGCTGCTGGCATTTGGGGATGGTGACTGGGAGTGTTCCAGAAAACAGACAGCATGTCGACCCCATTTTCTGGGCATGCCACAACTAGTGCTGGTGCCATGGCAGCATATTTTTGCCAAACATCCTAAGTAACCTGACAGTTACTCAGATGTCCGATGGCCCGGTGATGTTCACTCAACTGATCCAGTGCTGCGCCTTAATATGCAGCAGTGGATCAGAGAATCCGGCAGTGGGAGTCTTTTTACACAATATTCTATCCCATTTGCATATAATTTAACATATCTGCTGCGTATAAATTTGCAGTGGTGGTGCCTTTACCGTCCACTTCTACATCAGCCCAATAGACAACAGCAGCCCATGTTTGTTTACAGTGTATAAATTATTATCATCATCATCATCATTAATAAGCTTTATTTATACACATTTTCGGGCTGATTTAGTGTTGCACATAAGTTGGCTGTAATGCGGGTGCTTTGTGTGCTCGTAAATAAATTCTGTATTCAGTATGCATTTACAGCAGCTCTGTACCTGGTGCAAGAAATCTGACATCAAATGAATGTCTACGTTCACTTAGCTCTGAATATACCACAATTCCATTTATGCACCAATAACATCAGGGGCATTTTAGGAGACTCAGGGCCTCATTCAGTGGCGGTCGGAGGATGCAAGCGGTCGCTCAGAAACTGGGCGGCCGCTTGCATCCTGACCTCGACTCTGTTGCGGTCGTTAGGCTGTGGGTTAACACCCACAGCTCTAACGACCGCTCCGGTGATGGTCGTGATGGTCAGAGACCATCGCGACCATCGGGGCTTACAACGAGACCCTAGGGTAGGGTCTCCCTTGTCGTAAGCCCCGGAGAGTTTCTGGCTCTGTCTGAGCCGGAAGCTCCCCACTGACATCACTAGTGATGTCAGTGGGGCCTCCCCCAAATGGTAGGCGTTCCCATGGGAATGCCTCCGTTTGGGCTGCCACCCCCCGGCCCGCCTTCCAAATGGGGCGAGCTGTCAATCAACATCGGATTTGGGTCTCACGCATGCGCACGACGGCGCTGGCGCCGTCGTGCGCATGCTCTGTGGGGGGCCATCGACCCAGTCCGAGCGCATCGGCGCTAACGACCGGGTATGAATGACCCCCTCAGTGCAGGTCCCCTCCTCTCTGGCAGCATACTAATTTCTGGCTTGGTGCCAGAATCCACTGCGCATGTCTCTGGGAAAATGGTGCCCATGCCTTATTCTCAGGGACATCGCTACTGCGCATGCCCAAATGCTGGGCTGGTGCTGCGGAACAGTGCTCTGGAGATTTCAGATAGTTAAGTATATCTATATATGGGTTCAGGGTGTGCAGTGTGGGCCCCCTGGACCCAGGGGCCATGTGCACTGCAAACCCTGCACCCATTAAAGCTGCATAATGTGCACTCATCGCCTACCACAATCGACCACAATCGGCTGCAAGTGGAGATGCGGCTGACAGGTGTTCAACTCCAAATCACCAGTAGTTGCTCTAAGTGGCGTTTGCCTGGCTATGGAACATGAACAGTGCAAACAATCTGTCAGCACAAAGGAATTGCTTGCAACTCTTAATCGGACCTCGACATCTACATTTTGGGAATGGTATACTAGGTTGACATGCTAAGTTTGTCCACTTGACCATATCGACAATGCTGAAATGTCAACATGATATAATATTGACAAGCCATCCCTGGTGATACAGCAGTGTCTTGCCTATTCCCAATGGCAGAGTCTTCAGCGACAACTTCCAGGTCCCAGCGGTCATGTGAGGAGCAGTTTCGACAGAGGTCATCTTATACACCAACATTCAGGTGAGTACAGTGCCCCTATCCCTAATCCTTAACCCTACTTTTTAATCTGCCTAGTGCCTAATCCTAACCTCCCCCTAGTGTCAAACCCTAGTCCTCTCGTCTTTCACCATAACCCTAATGTCGGCATTTCACATGTTGACATTGTAGATGTTCTGAGGATGTTGACATGTTGCCTGTCAACATTTCAACAATAGAGATAACTGAATAGACAAAGGTGCACATATTTAGGTGCACTTGAGGAGTTTACAATAAATTATATGCTCAAGGAAAATGTATAACTGGTTAATTCATGTTTATTATTTCAAGAAAATCCCCCTTATTCATTAAAACATACCATTAATTCATATGCATCAAAATCGGTCCAAATCGGGATGCAGTTGGGATGCCGAGAGTCTAAACGCGACCGTCAGCATCCCGACTGTCTAATCCCGGCAAGTGTCTAATGACCAGTGTCGAAATCCTGATGCCTGTCATTAGACCTATGCTGGGAGCCGGACACCCAGCTTACCGATCGAAGGTAAGCCGGGCATTAGGTGCGGACAGCTGCGGGGGGAAGGATGGTTAGGTTAAGGGCTCCCAGGGGGGACTTAGGGTTAGGCACCCCCCCAGGAGGTTAGGGTCAGGCTACGGGAAGGGGAGGGGTTAGGGTTAGGCACCCCCAGAGGGACATTAGGGTTAGGCGCGGGGAAGGGGGGGTAAGGATTAGGCACTAAGAGGGGGGTTAGGGTTAGACACTTGGGGGGAGGTTATGGTTAGGCACCCCTAAGGGATGGTTAGGGTTAGGGGGGAAGGTTAGGTTAGTAAATAGAAAACATGTCAGGATCTTCACTGCCGGGCTTCCGCTGTCTGGATTTGATCCCTCCAAAACACATATTTATTTTGTAGCAAAATATTAAAAGAATCAGATAAGGCACTTATTGTTAATATGCAGAGGTCTAACACCTCAGGTTGGTGTGATTAACATTGTGACCACTATGAACATTCTTGCAAACTATAGACAAAGTTCTAATTATATGGATTAAGAGGGCTACAAGTTTGAAACATTTAGATCCAGTGAAACAATTATCTGGTTTCTCCACTCAATTGATAGAAGTCTCTCAGGGGGATTACACATATTAATAAATAATCACTCTCTCTGCATTCAGATATAATCATACTGGAATAGATAAGTGTAAATCAGATATTTTATGAAACACTTTCTAAAAATTCTATTGTTTGATTATTGGGGATGTATGATAATATACACTGTTTAGGTTATCTAATCCTACACGTTATTTAGGGAATAAACTTCTAAATTGGAGACTTTGGGCCTTCTAAAATACGGGTTGGGTACAGGATGCTGACACTCAAGACCCCGGCAGTCAGAATCTACACATCAGCATCCCAACAGGGTGAGGATACCCTAACCCTACCCCTAAACCTAATCATCCCTCTTTGCAGCATAAACCTAACATACGGGGAGTCCATAGCCTAAACCTAAACCCCCCTAGTGCCTAACCCTAATCCTTGACCCTAAATCTAACCCTCCCACTAACACCAATATTTACCATTGGGATGCTGGCGCCAGGATTCTGACTGGTGTCGGGATTCCGGTGCAGGCTTTCTAAGTGCCGGCATCCTGCACGCCGGGATATAAATTACATCCCAATATACACATACACTGTAATATATACAGTACTTTGCTTCAGATTTACTTAATCAAATACAGGTCTACTGTACTAACACCACTACACATAATGCACACACAGTGGACCTATTTTTTAAGTCACTATGCTATTATGTATGGTACACTAATAAAAAGGGTATTGTCTTCAAAAAATACATATTTTAGCCAATTATAAATTTTTCCTTAATTTATTATAAACTCCTTGGGCCAAATGTAATAGGGGAGAGTTTAGAAAATTTGAGAGTTTAGCAGTAAACTCTCACACTTTTTAAACTCGGTCAACGTAATAGAGTCCAAGAACAGGCAAACTCACAGGTTTTTAGACTAAAAAAACTTTTAGTTTATAACCAACTACAGCCTCCCTGTGCTGGACTACAAGGAACATATTTTCTAAAGTGAGAGTTTTTAGTAGTGGAGATGTTGTCCATAGCAACCAAACAGATTCTACTTAACATATAACTAGCAACTTCTTGAAGATAATAGCTAGATTCTTATTGGTTGCTATGGGAAACATCTCCACTTCTAAAAACTCTCACTTTAGTAAATTTACCCCTTAATATTTATTTAATGACATTTTAAGAAGTTGACATCATAACTGTCAACACTGTGGTTTCAACATTATGATTGTCAACATTTTGAATGTCAACCTTATAACTGCAACCCCTGCATGTTACATAGCATTTAACAGATCATATGTATTTAATCATAGACATCAATCCTTGCGCCAGTGGTGCTTACAGTTTATATTTGTTGCACATATGCATATCACATTAAGGGGTCTATTTACTAAGCAGTGATAGGAGACAGAGTGAAAAGTGATAAGAAAGTGATAAGGTGCCAGCCAATCAGCTCCCAACTGTCATCTCACAGTCTGTGTTTGAAAAATGACAGTTGGGAGCTGATTGGCTGGCACCTTATCACTTTCATATCACTTTTCACTCTGTCTCCTAACACTGCTTAGTAAATAGACCCCTTAAGCACAAGGAGAACACACAAATTCCATTATGGCAATGCGCTGTATATGCAGCCTAGAGTGCTGAGGCTTAGTCGGGCATGGTCTGGACCAAACAATGCCTGTAAAGTTAGGGAAGCAGTATGTGGCCATTTGAACAGGCTGCACTCCTTAATGTACACCTGTGCCTCCCCAAACCCTCCTGCACTTCAGAGATGTTGCCTCAGGTGAATGGGAAAAAATGATCTTCCTGTGACACACAACTAGGGGTATATTTTCTAAAGTGAGAGTTTTTAGAAGTGGAGATGTTGCCCATAGCAACCAATCACATTGTAATTAACATTTATCTAGCACCTTCTAGACGATAATAGCTAGAATCTGATTGGTTGTTATGGGCAACATCTTCACTTCTAGTAAATATACCTCCAAGTATAGAACAAAATTTGCCAAAGCTATAATCTAGAAAATGTTTTATTAAAATCAAGACCGGAAGGAAGTTATATATTTACTAAAGGTCTATTTTAATAGTTTGATTTATTTAAATTTTTTAAAATCACTCAACATCAATGTTGTGGTTCTGGGGCTTTATTAATTATCACTGTTATTGTGTAGGGACCTGTTTCACCAGTGTGAGAAGCTGGTGCTTTGCATAAGGCCTTTGTCTATGCGCCATTATTGCAACAATAATCATTATCAACAATTTTATAATCATATGACAATTTTCATGTATCTACGCACAATTCATTACTCCCTACATATTTTACATTTTTGGGCAATTAAGGGAACTACTAAAAGGCAGAGCAACCAAACAACCCAGGCAGGTAAAAAGCATATGAAGAGAAGGTTGAGAATATAAAAAAACTATATTAGTCTGTACATGAAGTACTCCACAAGTGTTCAAGATGTTTATAAATAAATCCACTATTATGCACATTATTTGCTCTCTTGATTGACAGATCCAGGTTTTATCTTGCTTTTAAAATATATTATCTGTGAAAAATCAAACCATTTATTTTTTTTATCCCTGCCATTATACAAACCCATTGTTGAAATTGTCTTTCATTTCCTAGAAGTGTCAGCTTGTTCTGCAATGTGAAAATTACACATACTTTATGTCGCTTAACATAATAGGAGTAATACCTATAATGGTTCCTCCGATCATTTTCTCTCATTGTGCCTCAAAAGTGAAATTATGAAACATTTGCACATATTTCAAATCCTATGCAATTAATAACCCAGTTGTTAGATTGATACTCTTGTGATCTTGTGATGAAGAAATTGAATGGAGAAGAGAAGATCCTGATGAAGTGACAACAATCGGATAATAAATTGAACTGCAATGAAATTATTATTGATAGATGATACTGACATTAATAAAGGGACAATTTTTTCTAATAAGTTTGTAGAAAAAAAAGTTTTACGCTGGCAAAAGTACATTAGAACTTAGGGCCTGTTTCAGGGATGTACGCAATGCCAATTTTTATCGAGCGATCATTTGCCATTGCATATGCGTGCAAGCTGCACTGTGCATGCGCAGTGATTGTTTTGCGAATACGCCCACACAGAGGATTCATTCATAAAGTAGATGACAGGGAGTCAGCGTTTTGGGGAGGTAATGGAGGGTGGCTAGGCAAACGCATACTTGACTACCCTCCCGAATCGTCCGGGAGCCTCCTGAAAATCGGGTGCCGCTCCCTTCTCCCCGGAAAGGCAGGCAAGCCACCTGGCCCCCGGCGATCCCCCCAACCCCCCCGGTTCCACGATAAACCCCAGCAGCAGGGGGGACTTGTGACGCGATTCACAATGAATTGCATCATCGTGGCCCTGCGCCCTGCTTCACATTGCCGCTAATCACGGCATTGTGAAATGGGGTGGGGCCATGATGATGTGATATTGTGGCCCTGCCCCATTTTGCTGTGGCACCCCCCCCGCACTGTGGAAGACTGACAGCTCCCTCCCGGAAGGAGGGAGCTAAAAGATGGTAAGTATGGGCAAACGCATGCGCACCGTTACATGTCAATGCATAAATTAGCCATGATGATGTCCTGCGCAACATGTGTCTGCAGAGATTCTGTATTTGAGGCTGGTCAGACCTGCTGCAAGGGCTTCATGGCTGTTTGATGTGTGTCGATAGTTACGCTGATGCTTGACATCGGACGGATATGAGAAGGCAGTGTTGGGTGTCCCTATGCCCGGGTAAGCTTTGGAACTATTAGCATATCTTTGCAGCTGCGGTCCATGTGAAATCGCAGCTGCTATTGCATTAGTGTCCATCTCTGCATCAGGAATACATCTTTAATTTTTGTAATAACGATATTCTGTACTCAGCTGTCAGTTGTCTGTAATTTCTCTGCTTCTGATAAAAGGATCACTGTGCGATGGATGTAACTTGGGTGGTAGCACAATTATGGCATCTGTATTTTGATATACTATTGCTGGTATACTGTAGCTGGCGTTCACCACCAAGTTATGTGTTAACAGATGCAGTAGGTGTGTTTAAATAGTGGCTCACATAAAGAAGGTTCAAGTGACCAGCAAATATATCACTAAGATAGATCAGTATGACACTTGTGTCCAAAAGGAGCCTCAAGCTGGTGTGGAGGGTGTCCTGACCTTTTAGTTTACATCTGATTCTATTACAACTTGAGTATGACAATCTAATCTGTGATATATTCTGTGTCATCTCAACTGCTGACACTGGGCCTGATTCAGAGCCGCTTGTAAGCGGCCGCTCTTTCATTCCGAGCGATGTTTGCCCAACTGCGCATGCGTACGGATCATAACACACATGCGCGAACCAGTCAGTGCGGCCGAAAATCGGTTGTTCGGTAAATAGCGAATGCCTGCTATTTTGAGTTACAGGATGAGGCGTATGTGGGTGGTAACAGGGGAAGGTGCTTAAATACGGGGAGTGGAGATCTGAACGCAGGCGTGATTAAAGGTCAAAACGGGCGTTTTAAGGGTGTGCATAATTAATACAGCAGCGTCATTGACCACGTCACTGGGTTATTTTATAGTCAGAACTGCTCGCAAGATTGCGCTAGGAAAAACCAACCACAAGAATAGCGAGCAGTTCATACGCTGGTCGATGTTCTCGATTAATCTAATAAATAGCGGACATGACGTAGGATGTGAGCGGCCAGGGGGCGTAGTTTTCCAAAAAACGACCGCATGTTTTGTTCGCTCGTTCAAACCTAGAGGCGTGAACAGACCGCAAAGAGCGAACGGTTCATTTGAATAGCCACCCCTTTTTTCTGAATGAGCGAGCGCAAATAGCGTCCGGCTCTGAATGAGGTCTACTGTCTGGTCTGTTTATGTTACTGGTAGAGTCAGTGGGTATGAACTCTGAGATAGAGGGGCCCATACATTGCTGGCAACCTATTTGCCCGTTAATTTTATCCAACTTTCCATTAGCTGCAGTGGCCGATACTGAACTACTGATGCAATTCAGTATTGCTCCATTGCAGGACAGCTGCTCTGGTTAGCAGTAGTCAACGCAATACCTAAGACTGCTACCGAAGTACCAGTATTACCCCTGCCAATTGGGCTGAGTGCGCATGCATAACCTGAGTTCATACATGCACACGACCACAGGGCTTGCAGTGCATAGGTTTATGAGGTATCCAGTTGGATCAGTCATTGCAAGCTGGCCATCCTTCCCACAGGAATGAACTGGGAACCAGGAACCTAACCCATCTGAAGATGGCTTTGGTTCCCATGGACAAACTCTGAAATATTTAGTTTTTTGGCATTTGCTGATAACTAGGCCACGACCAGAGTTTCTCGGCATGGTGATTGATGGGTATTACCTGTGAGGCCACTATGGTGGGGGGCATCTGGCGGTGGCTCTGGTGTTTGGTGAGGGGTGTTGGCTGTGTGTGGTTCTGTGCGGGCATGTTGTCACTTTGGGCTGGTGAGGCCTGGTGGCGCTTCCGTTCTGCTCCTACATGGGCGCCGCCATCTTGCCTCCGGTCACGTGACCTAATCGCCCAATCCTGGTTTGTCACACGCTTTCTCTGGCCAGTCACGGCACTTGGTATTTAGGGAGGTTCAGAGCCTCACTTCATTGCCAGTGCAACGTGTTTCTCAGCATAACTGAGAGAGAGTTCCCTGTGCTCACCACCTGTTTCTGTGAAATGCTACCTGCCTGCCTGCTTGTCTGCTCCAACCCTGCTGGACTACCCTGCATCCTCCATTATCTTCCCCTTGCCTGAGTACCTGAGTCTGCTGTTCACCCTGCACCTTGCCACCACTGACTCTCTGCTGGATGATTCTTCCTCAGCCTGCATTCTTCATTTCAACCACTACACCTGATTTTCCCTGCCTGTCATTAACTAGACATTTCCCTATTAACCAGAACCTCACACTGCTGGACAAGTCTTTTTTCACCACCCTCACAAGACCCGGATACTGGATTGCTCCTATCTGCCACTACCTGGACATTTTCTCTATTAACCAGTCATTTCCTGGACAGTTCCCATTGTCTGCCACTACCTGGACATTTTCTATTAACCAGTCACTACCTGGACATTTTCCATTGCCGGTCACTAACTGGACCTTCTCCCATTACTACTTCACCACTGCTCCCAAGTGCACTTAGTGCTATATCTGGACTTCAGTTTTTTGTCATATTCATGTCTACCAAACCACTCATTAAAAGTTCCATATTTTCATTTAAACCTGCTTCAGTGTCTGCTCCTATCACCACCCTGGGCCCACAACAAAACCAGAACCTAACAGTTTGCACTGGCCCCATGGACCCGGCCATGGAACAGGAGTCTTGAGTAGATTTATTCCGGTACATTGCTGGCTGTTTGGAAAACCTGGAAACCATGCAGCATCAAATGGCTCAGTTTTTACAGGAAACATCTAAAATACAGGATAATCTCCAAACCTCCTTATCCTCCCCTGGGGTAACAGTTCCTATGCTCTCTCCTGCACCTGGGAATACTGATAACAGGACATCTCCTCACTTACACCTTCCTATGCCCAGCAAATTTGACGGCAACCCTAAACTCTGCCGGGGGTTTCTGAATCAGTGCAATATACATTTCACCTTACAGCCTGATAACTTTCCCACTGCAAAAACTAAAGTGTCCTACATAGTGTCTCTGTTGTCCGGCTAAGCCTTGGATTGGGCTTCCCCACTCTGGGAGCATTCAGATTCTCTGCTGGATAACTATACAGCCTTTGTGTCATCATTCAGGAGGATCATTGATGAGCCCGGATGTACTGTATCAGCTTCATCTGGTATTATAACTCTGAGACAAGAAATTCATCCTGTCAGCTAGTATGCCATACAATTTCAGATTTTAGCATCAGAGCTTAAGTGGAATGATGAAGCCATTACCGCAGCCTTCTGGCATGGACTGTCTGACCAACTAAAGGATAATTTAGTCACCCGGGAGCTTCTCACCAATCTAAACTATATGATTTCACTCTGTAACAAGATTGACCAATGCTTCAGAGAACGTCCAGCTGAAAAGTACAGAACCGGCCGACAAAGGTCATCTACCCCTTCTTTACCCACCCATCCATCCCCTCCTCCTATGGAAGAAGAGATTATGCAGGTGAACCATACCCATCTCTCCAAAGAGGAATGTTAGAGGAGGATATTGAAAAACATCTGCCTATACTGTGGAGATTCGGGTCACCTGCTGGCCTCCTGTTCCTGTAAATCAGCAAATGCCTGATCCTAACTGCCACTGAGGACTGCAAGTTAGGAGTGATGAGCCCATCCTCAAACTCTAAAGATTTTGTATTAATCTTAGCCCTAGATCTCAAGCCTAATCGTATCCTTGCTTCTGCTCTATTGGATTCGGGAGCAGCCAGAAATTTCATGACTTCCAGTTTAATTAACAAATTTCAGATCCCATGCAAATCCCTCAATCATGCGATTTCCCTGTCAGCTATAGATGGTCGTCCTCTGGCTAACGAAATTGTCACCCACGAAACTCAACCAATACTAGTCTGTATTGGAGCACTCCATTCCGAGTCTCTGAAATTCCTGGTGATACCCGAGGCCTCCCAAGAAATAGACTGGTGCTCTATTCAAATCCTCTCATGGCGGGTTGATTGCCAGAAATCCTGTCTTCCCAAGATTCGACCTGTAAGGAAAACAGTTTCATTAGTTCCTCCAGCTATCCCTAGAGAGTACCAGGAGTACACTGATGTCTTTTCTGAGCAACAGGCTAATATCTTACCTCCTTACAGAGAATGGGATTGTCCAACTGATTTATTGCCCAACAAGATACCACCCCGGGGCCGCACCTATCCTCTTTCCGTGCCCGAGACCAAAGCAATGTCTGAATACATCCAGGAGAATTTAGAGAAAGGATTTATTTGCCCCTCCACCTCTCCTGCTGGAGCGGGGTTCTTTTTTGTGGCTAAAAAGGATGGTGGTCTAAGACCTTGTATTGATTATCGGGGCCTCAATGACATAAGGGTCAAAAATCGATATCTGCTTCCACTAATCACTGAGCTATTTGATAGAGTCAAGGGATCCATCATATTCTCTAAATTAGATCTGAGAGGGGTCTATAACCTCATTCGTATTCGCACAGGTGATGAGTGGAAGATTGCTTTTAATACCAGAGATGGACATTTTCAATATCTCATGATGCCTTTCGGATTGTGCAATGCCCCTGCTGTCTTTCAGGGTTTCAGGGTTTTGTTAATGAAATTTTCCGGGACTTACTTTACATATCAGTTGTTGTCTATTTGGACGACATATTAATTTTTTCATCTTTGGTAGAAGAACATAACAAGCATGTGAAGGAAGTACTGTCCCATCTGAGAAGGAATTGCCTGTATTGTAAATTGGAGAAATGCATTTTTGATGTACCCAGTGTGCCATTCCTTGGCTATGTCATTTCTGGCTCTTGTCTAGAAATGGAACCTAAAAAGGTGCAGGCAATCTTGGACTGGTCTCGACCTCAATAACTGAGCCATCCAGAGACTACTTGGATTTGCCAACTACCAGAGACGTTTTAGCAAGGTATTTTCTTCTTTGATGGCTGCAATTATGGCCCTGATCCATAAAGGTGCTAATCCAGCCCTATGGTCACCAGATGCAGAGACTACCTTCCAGCTTCTGAAACAAACATTTATTTCATCTCCGGTTCTAAGACAAGCAGATCTGGATAGGCCCTTCCTGTTGGAGGTAGATGCATCATATGAAGCTGTGGGAGCAGTTCTGTCCCAGCAGTATGAAGACAACCGAATCCACCCTTGTGGCTTTTTCTCCAAGAAGTTTACTCCCACTGAAAGAAACTATGCTGTAGGTGAACAAGAACTCCTGGCAGTAAAGCTGACATTAAAAAAGTGGAGATACCTGCTGGAAGGAGCCAAATTTCCCTTTAACATCTTCACAGACCATAGGAATCTCCTCTTACTTAAGAATATCCAGTGTGTGAGCCCCCATCTAGCCCAATGGGCAATCTTCTTCGCTCGATTCCAGTTTACCCTGACTTTCCGAGCTGGAGCTCTAAAGCAGAAAGCAGATGCTCTGTCCAGGTCCCTCCTCTGTAGCGACAATTCAGAGACCATATGTAGTGCCCCGGTACTGGAATCAAGAGTGTTTGCCAGCATACAATTACAACCTCCTACTGGTAAAACCTTTGTGGCCCCAGAGTTAAGGAAGCAGCTCCTCACTTGGGCTCACGGTATACAATCAGGAACGGCTGCCTTAATACCAGCAGCCGGCTTCCCGACTGTCATATCCCAACGTGGGTGAAATACCAGGTGTCTAGATGTAGATGCCTGACATTTCCCTGACACCGGGAGACCAGCGCCTAGCATCCCGATCGAAGGGATGCCGGGCGCCGCAAGCAGACAGCCGTGGGGGTGAGGGTTAGGTTTAGGGCACCCAGGGGGGACATAGGGTTAGGCACCCCCCCGGGAGGGCTAGAGTTAGGCTAGGGAGAGGGATGGTTAGGGTTAGGCACCCCCAGGGGGGACTTAGGGTTAGGTACCCCCTGGGGGACTTAGGTTTAGGCAGCGGGGAAGGGGGGGTTAGGGATAGGCACTTAGAGGGGGAATTAGGGTTAGTCACTTGGGGGGGTTAGGGTTAGGCACCCCTAAAGAGGTTTAGGGTTAGGGGGTTAGGGTAGTTAGTACTTACCTATCCATGATCAGGATTTCCAGTGCTGTCAGGCTTCCATGTGGCCAGCAGTATTTCATACTGATTCCGGGCTCAGTCCTCTCATTTTGCAGGTCACTCAGGTACTCAGAAGAATCTGGAACTTCTAAGAAGGGTGGCCATCTATGAAGTCTGTGATGGAGTTCATTTCTTCATGTACCTCTTGTGCTCAACATTAATCTTCATGACAAGCCCCAGCTGGTGAGTTGTTACCCCTGCCTGTTCCATCATGTCCTTGGACACATCTTTCCATGGATTTCATTACAGATTTACCAAATTCTCAGGGTTACACCACCATCTGGGTTGTGGTAGACCGATTCTCAAAAATGGTCCATTATGTACCTTTAAGAAAGCTGCTGACTGCTCCTGATTTGGCTCACTTGTTTGTCTAGCATATATTTTGTCTCCATGGACTTCCAGCCAAATTAGTCTCAGATCGTGGTGCTCAATTTGTGGCAAAATTCTGGAAGGGGCTATTTTCTGTTCACCAAATTAAACTAAACTTCTCTACAGCCTATTATCCACAAAGCAACCGATCTACAGAGAGGGTTAATCAGGACCTTGAGATCTTCCTAAGGATCTTCGTGACATTTTCTCAAGACAACTGGTCTGATTTAGTGCCCTGGGCTGAATTTGCACATAACGCCTCTTACCATTCTCCTACAAATCAAACTCCATTACAAGTAGTCTATGGTCTTCATCCTCGGGTTCCCAAGTTTCAAAGCCTGCCTGTTTTTGATGTGCCTGCCGTGGAAGACACTATATGGAGATTTGTATCTCTATGGACTCAAGTATATACTGACTTGGAGAAGGCGTCCTCTCGTTAAAAATTTCAGGCAGACAGGAAACGTAGGAAGGTACCACGCATGCAAATTGGAGACCAAGTCTGGCTATCCACTCGGAATCTACGTCTCAGAGTGCCTTAGATGACATTCGCCCCACGTTTCATCGGGCACTTCTCAATTATCGAAGTGATCAATCCTATGGCTTATCGCCTTCAGTTACCTCCTTACCTAAAAGTCCCCAATTCTTTTCATATTTCCCTGCTCAAACCCTTGATCCTGAACAAATTTCGTAAAGTTCTTCCTGTTCCTCCTCAGATTCAGACTGAAAGAGGTGTGGAATTTGAAGTCTCCCAGGTTCTGGACTCTCTTATCTGCAGGGGGGAGACTTCAATATCTTCTGTATTGGAAGGGTTATGGCCCAGAAGAATGCTGTTGGACCGATGCCCGAGATATCCATGCTCCCACCCTGGTAAGGAGATTCCATACTGCTCATCTGGAGATGCCTGGTGAGTGTCCTGAGGCCACCCATAAGGGGGGGTACTGTCACGACCACATTTTCTTGGCATGGTGGTCAACGGGTATTACCTGTGAGGTCACTATGGTGGGGGGCATCTGGCAGTGGCACTGGTGTTTGTCAAGGGGTGTTGGCTGTGTGTCATTCTGTGCGGGCATGTTGTCACTTTGGGCTGGTGAGGCCTGGTGGTGCTTCCGTTCCGCTCCGCATGGGCGCCGCCATCTTGCCTCTGGTCATGTGACTTAATTGCCCAATCATGGTTTGTCACATGCTCTCTCTGTCTAGTCACAGCACAGCACTTTGTATTTAGGGAGGTTCAGAGCCTCACTTCATTGCCAGTGCAACGTGTTTCTCAGCATAGCTGAGAGTTCCCTGTGCTCACCACCTGTTCCTGTGAAACGCTACCTGCCTGCCTGCTTGTCTGCTCCAACCCTGCTGGACTACCCTGCATCCTCTATTACATTCCCCTAGCCTGAGTACCTGAGTCTGCTGTTCACCCTGCACCTTGCCTCCACTGACACTCTGCTGGATGATTCTTCCTCAGCCTGCATTCTTCATTTCAACTACTACACCTGATTTTCCCTGCCTGTCATTAACTAGACATTTCCCTATTAACCAGAACCTCACACTGCTGGACAAGTCTTTTTTTCACCACCCTCACAAGACCCGGATACTGGATTGTTCCTATCTGCCATTACCATGACATTTTCTCTATTAACCAGTCACTACCTGGACATTTTCCATTGCCGGTCACTAACTGGACCTTCTCCCATTACTACTTCACCACTGCTCCCAAGTGCACTTAGTGCTATATCTGGACTTCAGTTTTTTGTCATATTCATGTCTACCAAACCACTCATTAAAAGTTCCACATTTTCATTTAAACCTGCTTCAGTGTCTGCTCCCATCACCACTCCGGGCCCACAACAAAACCAGAACCTCACAGGGGACACCATAACACCCCTAATAAAGCAAATATAAAAAAATAGCATTCTTGCATGGTTATTGGGCCCAAAAGGGATCATGAATAGGCCCCAGGATGGAGAGTTAGCCTGGGCAGGAATCCACTAACCTTGCCAAATGGTGATCATAGTTCTTCAGTCTGAATGTAAGTACCCTGAGGGCTTTGAGGTTTGCATTTATATGTGTCCTAAAGCTGGGTACACACCAGAAAGATATATCTGCAGATGATGGTTGTTCAATCACACTGAAAAACCATCAGTGTACGGCTGGGGATCCTGCTGGTTGGGGGTCGTGTCTCGCCCCCTCCCTGGCATTCTGTGCAGCAAGTGTATGGCTGGTCAGCTGACCACCTGTAGACACAGCACGATGTGCAGATACATCTGCTGACATATCTGTCATCAGATGTGCAGCACAACCAATGTGATATGTCTGTGAATGAAGTCGTTCACAGACATATCGCTGGTACACACTGCCGACGCACACGTGATATATTGTCCGATCAATTGATCAGCCAATTTTCTGACAGTGTGTATCTAGCATAAGTGTAGTCAGGAATGATGTTAGAGGAATAGAGAGTGTATGTAAAAAATATTAAGTACAGCAGCAATTTAGAGGTGTCATAGTGTGAGAGAGTGACACCATAGTGAAAACCTCAGCTCTTAAGCTCTTAAGACATGCAATGTGTAACCAGTATGCAGTCAGGAAGCTGGCGGACCTAATCCCGACAACCTGATTCCCAACTGTCATATCCTGGCAAGTGTCCAAAGACGGGCGTCAATATGCCAACGCCTGTAATTAGAAATACGCCGGGAGACCGACGCCCGGCATCCCAATCCAAGGGACACTGGGCGCTGAGCGTGGATAGTGGTGGGGGGGAGGGTTAGATTTAGGCTAGGGGAAGGGGAGGTTAGGGTTAGGCACCCCTGGGGGACCTCGGTTTAGGCGGTGGGGAAGGGGGGTTAGGTTTAGGCACTTAGTGGGGGGATTAGGGTTAGGTACTGGGGGGGAGAAGGTTAGAGTTAGGCACCCCTAAAGGAAAGTTAGGGGAGGGTATTAGGTTAGTCTATACTTACCTTAGGGACGATCAGGATTTTCACCCATATCAGGCAGCCGAAGTCGGGATTCCAACCACATGTCGATTCCGATTCCGTATAACCAACATGTTTTTAAATCTACATTGGACAATGTGACTATTATTGCATGTAATGTCATGATACAACTTGATTTATAATACAAAATAACTTATAGCAGCTAAGTTATTACATTTCCAAGGACTGGAAATAAATTAATCTGATCTCATTAATTTTATTGAAACAAGATTGACTGTGCCCAATAATTTTGTGATTCTCAATGACCTCTGCTATAGTTGCTCCATCTACATTACATATACTCTACAAGGCATTTAATTTGCATGCTGATACATATTTATTGTAACACTGATGTACTCAGAAGTCCAATAACTGTAGCTTGATTGTTTCCAAAATCTAAATAAAGAACCCACATGCTGTTAGAGGCTAGGTATCACAGTCCAGCAATAAAAAAATCACTGATGTGCTTGACAGGATTTGAACTTAGAACCTTGTTGACCAGTGCTACAGCCAATTGAGCCACAGTAGGCATTGTTTCTGGTGTATTTGATCTTTATCAACAGTCCTTGCTCTCTGCCCACTTCCTGGCCACAGCCAATCTCCTGCAATCTCCTGCAGGCTGTGAGTATATAAGGCAGGAAGAGAACACTTCCAGTGATGGAGATATTTACTGTTTCCTAGAACATACTTGCCCCGCACACCTTGCTTCGGTCTGATACATTTATTGACCTAGAGCACAGGTTCTCAAACTCGGTCCTCAGGACTCCAAACAGTGCATGTTTTCCAGGTCTCCTCACAGAATCACAAGTGATATAATTAGCTCCACTTGTGGATCTTTTAAAATGTGTCAGTGAGTAATGAATACACCTGTGTGGCTGCTGGGTGACCAGGAAAATATGAACTGTGTGGGGTCCTGAGGACCGAGTTTGAGAACCACTGACCTAGAGTGTTTGACCAAATTTGTTTGGCTGTTGCGCTTTGACTGGATACACTCTTGCCTGCCCAGAATTTAAACAGTTTACTGTTAATCTGCTTGCCTCCAGCCCCAACCTCTTGACTGTCCCTGGACTATGCTTCTACATCACTCCTGTTGTCTTTCATATGTTGAATCCTCTTCATCTGCCAGTGTCCTACCCAATCCTAAATAGTCGCATCTAGTGCTTCCTGGGGAAACTGTGACCTGCAGGAATTCTGCTACAGAGCCTGAACCTCCTTGCAGGGGTCCCTGGTGAAAAGCAGACCCCCGTTTAAACATTATGCCCCCAGGCTTAGTGTGAAACAGGACTGGCTCTGACAGAAGCTCATCTGTTTGGTGAGTATCCTTACAAAACCATTATAGTTGGTTGTATATTACTCTGATGATTTCTTCTGTCTGGAATGACAGAACAGGAGAAGGAAGAGGCAGACTCAGGAAGGGAAAGGATGGGCAAAAAGACTGGGTAAGGGCATGTTCATATATTTGTGACTTCAGAAGACCTAGATACAGATGCAGATACACCAGTTTAATCAAATGAAAGCTGCAATGTTTGCATTTATTAATAACAATTCCAAGGCTCAATTCTCTCTTGTATACATGACTTTCATTACATTATTATATTGTGTACAAATAGGTTAATGTGACTTTAGCATTTATTACAAACACTCTGAAGCAGCATCTCTACGTTCTCTGTTTTGTAGTTTTCTAGAATAGCGACTATTTTCTAGGATAGTGCCTTTTTTCTAGGATAGAGCCTTCTTTCTAGGATAGTGCATTTTTTCTAGTATAGACCCTTTTTTCAAGGATAGAGCCTATTTTCTAGGATAGTGCCTTTTTCTAGGATAGTGCCTATTTTCTAGGATAGAGCTTTTTTCTAGGATAGTTCCTATTTTCTAGGATAGAGCTTTTTTCTAGAATAGCACCTATTTTTTAGGATAGTGCCTATTTTCTAGGATAGAGCCTATTTTCTAGGATAGTGCCTATTTTCTAGGATAGAGCCTGTTTTCTAGGAAAGTGCCTTATTTCTAGGAGAGTGCCTATTTCCTAGGATAATGCCTTATTTCTAGGATAGAGCCTATTTTCTAGTATAGTGCCTATTTTCTAGGATAGAGACTTTTTTCTAGGATAGAGCCTATTTTCTAGGATAGAGCCTATTTTCTAGGATAGAGCTTTTTTCTAGAATAGTGCCTATTTTCTAGGATACAGCCTATTTTCTAGGAAAGTGCCTTATTTCTAGTATAGTGCATATTTTCTAGGATAGAGCTTTTTTTCTAGGATAGCGCCTATTTTCTAGGATAGAGCTTTTTTTCTAGAATAGCGCCTATTTTCTAGGATAGTGCCTATTTTCTAGGATAGAGCCTATTTTCTAGGATAGCGCCTATTTTCTAGGATAGCGCCATTTTTCTAGGATAGTGCCTTTTTTTCCCATTCCAAATTATTTAACTCACAATGCCTATTTTCTGTCATCTCAACTCCTTATTCCTCTAAATGAATAGAATCACAGGCAGCATTTGTGATGTCACACTTTGTAAAAAAAGAAGTATATTAGCTTGCATTCAGTAATGATGTGGGTAAGGGGTTTATGGTTTGCTGCTGCTCCAATATTGCACAGACTTGGGGCTTCTTCTCAGTCGTATGCTGTTGCGCCCACCTAAGCATATTTTGCTGTAGTCTCATCTGTTACAGTACTTTATGCTAATGCTAGAATCAGCCCTTCCCCTGGTGTACAAGGCTGCCTCTGAAAGTACAAAGACTGAGAGGCCTGCTTTGTGCATCTTTAGATACAAGAATCCCGCTTGGCCCATCTTACCGTGCATCCCCATGCATCTAAATATCCACCTCCCAGTCACCGCCCAGGAATGTTCAATGTATTTCGGAGACCATGCCTCTCAATCGCTACTGCGACTCTTGGTCTGATTCAGAGATGGGCGCTAATGCGATTTTTACGCTGATCAAGCGATTGTTTGTAATTGTGCTTGTGTGTATTGTAAGCCGCATTGCACACACACTGTGATTGGTTTGCGATCACACATGCACAGAGGATCCATTTGCAGTATGAGTGACAGGTAGTCAGCGTTTGTGGAGGTAATGGGGGCGCATGCAGAGTAGCATAAAATCACGCCACTGTGTCCAACATTAATATTTTGTGAAAATCTGAATCAGGACCTATGTTTGGAAAGATGCTAAATAATTAATAACAATTAAAGGCTATCAATATGTCATGATTTACAGAAAACGCATAGTTCAATCTAAAAACTATAATAATCAATTGAATGAATGTATAAGGACTTGTAATGTATTGAAATGCTCAATGAATTGCTACACTTGGTATAATGTTCAGTATAATTATACATAAACAACCAATCACAGTTCATTTGTCCTATTTGTAATATTACAGATTTTCATTCTTTCCTTCAAGAATCATATAAATCAACACTTGAGTATCAACATTAATTAACGGTTACTCAACCACAAAAGTGAATATTCGGATATGGTTGGCGTTTCCAAGGTAATCATTAATGCAGAATATTAGCTACCTAGGACCAGCATTGCTGTGGTCAGACAGTGTTAATTTCTTTAATAATTACTCTTGGTGCAGTTAACCTTAAATAAGAGGTTTGAAGACATTAATTTAAAAAAGCAGAACCAAACTATAATTGGTACTTCTGTGCCAATAGTGTGGATGATGTTAGTGTATTACCCTGCCAGGAGATCAAAGATTATTTATTTGGGGTAAATGTACTAAACTTAGGAGAGAAATATAGTGGATGGAGTTAAAGTACCAACCAATCAGCTCATAATTGTCATTTTTTAAACAAACTCTTTCAATTGACAGGAGCTGATTGGATGGTACTCTATCTCCCTTCACTTTATCTCTCCCCAAGGCTTTGTACATCTCCAATCATCTGCAGCTACCTCTAAACAGAAATGCCAATATGTAGTATCATTTATTAATACACCAGAAATCACCATATACTGTAACTGGATTCATTTAAAATTCTTAGTACTTAAACATCTCAAGCTCTTAAGGGAACTCTATTTCTGTGGATAATGTCTTAAAATTCTTTTTCGTATGATATCCCTCACTTAAATGATCAAATTACTACACTACACACTACTAATTGGCTAAGGGCAGTGATTTAGAACTAGTGTCTTGGGAGACATTTGTGTATTACAATATAAGACTGAATAAATTATAGCGATTATATGTAAACTGTATCTTTACTGTAAATGCTTTTTATATTTGGAGCTGTAGAACTGTTATGCTACATTGATTTAACAATATTGTGTTACAAATATATGTACAGTATCATGTGACAGGTGTTGCGGTAGGTGACATAAAGGGGTAGATGTATGAAAGCGGCACGTTAAGTGCCGCTATAACGCTTCCTGCTTCGCCTCTTTACCGAGGCGCAGCAGGAAGCACTACTGATGAGATGTAAGAACATCTGATCGGCCGGAGAGGGGGAGCAATAACTCCCCCCTCCGGCGCTACCCGCTAGAGACAGCAGCGCATCAGCCTAGTGCTGATGCCCTGTGGCTCTGTCCCGGCCGGCTCCACTGAGCATGCGTGGGATCTCACAAATATCGCAAGATCCCCGCGTGCAGCCTGGAGCCAGCAGCAGGGATAGCGCTGTCCCTGCTGTGGGGATAGGCTAGCGCCAGGCTGTAGCTGTCGATGACGACAGCTACAGCTGGCCGAACGGTCATGCGGTATGACCGTTCATACATGGCCCTGCCACTCGGCGCTGCTGTCTACAGCAGCGCCGATAATGACAGGGGCGCATAGTGCCCCTGTCATTTACCACCCAGACCCCCGATCATACATTGGGGAGAAGCGGTATCAGTGCACATAACATGCTCTGATACCGCTTCTGGACTTCATATATCTACCCCCATGTCTGTAAAGTTTTTATCTAATCTCAAAGTTTTCCAGGTTGTGTTCATTATATAGACAGGTACCATCTCCTGGTGTAGACGGTAGTGAACAGCAGCAAAGAGATCACACATATTTTATGAAGCTGAGAAATAAAATAAAACATTAAAATAGTCACCTTACCTGTTTGTCGCTCACTAAACATAACTAAACATAAATCTTTCCTGACTGTGAACTACAAAAACATTGGAAGATACAGCAAATATTGCTTAGTCCCTTTCCTCAGGTAGTGAGTGACTGGATGTCCAGCCTGACAGATTTTCCACATACTCATACAGGTGCAAGTACTAATTAGTCTACTCTTAAGATGGGTACACACTGACAGATATATTGGCTGATCAATTGATCAGCCAATATATCTGCTCCCCTTTGGCCAGTGTGTACCAGCGATATGTCTGTGAACATCCTTGTTCATTGACATATCGCATTGTCTGTGCTGCACAGACCGGGTCCGGCAGTGCTAGTCGGCAGTGGGGCAGCAGATGGGGAGTCCCCGGTGTCCACTGCTAGATGCTGCTGCTTCCTCTCTCCCCTGATGCTGCGAATCCCTACTGGTGCACACGCCGACCAGTAAAATGATTTACAGGCCCATACATGCGACCCTGGTGACATCATAGGAGGCGCCTAGTTTGAGCCCAGCTTATATAAATATGTCCCAGGGAGCACTCCAGTGCCAGAGTATAGGCTCCATTACCTTACTCCAGCGTTTCTGTGCAAATCTTATTACCTATTCCTGACCTTGGCTTGTTTGTGACTCTTTTTCCATCTGATCCCTGGTACTCTGTTGACAATCTGGTTTTGAACTTGGCTATCCTCTGTGACCTGCATATGTCTGCTCCCTGGTACTGTCTTGACCATTTGGTTCTAATCCGGCTTGTTGACTACACTGAAAGTCTTACCCGTTCCATCCAGAGTTCACCAGCACCTGTGTAGGGGAACCTATTTTGAGGGCCGCGACTTGTGTGTCAGACGCAGCCTAGTCCAAACCTTCTTGCGAGGGCCCCTGGTGAAAACTGCCAACACATTAGACTTCGCACCTCAGAAATGGGTCTTGCCAATTCCCAAGATACGGGTTGCATCCATTATCTACCCGAGAGTTGCAACAATAACAGCCAGAATGGAGAGTGTAAATGAGTGAGAGAGCAGAGATAAAGGTGAAGAGGCATGTGTAGACATGCCTCTCAAGAGTTTTAGAGGCAAAGGGAGGGAGATAGATTGTAGATTGGCAGACATGTGGGGTCAAGAATATTTAAGAGAATAAGTAAAAATAACATATTTTCAGGTAACAGTAAGCCTTATGGTGATCTGCAATGAGTAACACAATAACACAATTTATGCAAGCTTTTGGGCATGCTCAAAAACACAGCATTATAGAAACAGAAAGCAAATAATACATGACACCTAGAAATCAACAATAGTTACTTATAAATGTGATTCTATACTGCAAGAAAAAAAAATCAGTATCGGGTTTAATTATCTACTTCCCATTTGACCTCGGACATATGGCAAGGATCACTATTTCCCATATTTTAATAACTGGTCTTACATAACTGCTACAGTACCTCTTCCTCATATATTGGCCTACCACACTGCCCAGAAGTGTAAATAATGCTATTGCCCGGCATTTAATTTTATCAAGTATAGGCTGGGGCAATTCTTTTCTGTCTATTATAATTCACCTCATTGCAAAAAAATACCTTGCAATGATTCTTTTCTAACATGCACATTTTGTAAGATTTACTGCATATATAAAAAGTAAAATATAATGACCTTGCCTGTTACCTCTAAGACATTATCTGTTCCGCAGTCAATTATTTGAATGTTTCTTACAGCTCTTGAATAATTCCTATAAAACTCTTGAGAAAAGTTACCAAATTTGTCTTTTAGGAATAACGAGATTCCTGAATTTGCTTTACATCCGCCGACAGAACAAGCAAGAATCAGGCATTTAAAGAAATTGACCATAGGAATGAAAACTTGTGTTTTGAAAGTATAATAGGGCTTCAACTCTTAATGATGAATATTTAAACACATGTACAAATCCAATTATATTCATGGAAGCCACATTTTCTGAGACGCTTGCCATGATGGGATACAATAGGAAATTAAGATTAACACAGTAGGGACATTTCTTTCTCCTGTGACCAAGTAAAAAAGGAAAATTATCCTTAAGTATTTAAAAGCACATTTAAAAGGACAATTTAATAAAATGTATATTTATATATGATTTGCATAGCTGTTCCTAATCATTAATAGTATTGCTAAATTTAATCATGTTTTTTTAAAAATACTTTCACAGTTTTAATTTTTGGCCTACAGAGGGCACTGTTCAATTCTGTTCAATTGATGCACTTTGAAGCTATCTCGGAAGAAAGAAAAGTGCAGATACAGATACGCCCAGTGACCTTACTGCTGTATCTGTACTTCTCTTTCTTCCAAGATCGCTTCAAAGTGCATCAATGATGATCTAATTAAGCAATACTCTTTATGATTATGATGTCGATGTGCTAAAATATCAACATATACTGTATAATATGCCGACATCTGGAAAAATCTAAATGAACAAAATGTCGACATATTACATGTGCAAATGTGGTTAGAGTTAGGCTTAGGTTTAGGGGTTAGGACTAGGGGTTAAAGTTAGGAATACATTAGAAATGCATTTTCAACATTTCAACAGTGTCGCCATGCTGAATGCCAATATGGTGATTGTCAATCTGATGAACATGTAAACATCCCTGTTGGCATTATCACCATGTTGCCATTCATATGTCAACATTATGAATTTCTACATCAACATAATATAGCAAACCTCTCCTTTCAGTTATATTTATACCAAATAGATAGTAAGAAGCATGTGTCCAGGGGCACTGGTGGAGGAGGTACAAATTTTGTGGGCCCAGGCTGGGTTGGTGGCCCAATAGTGTTGGCTTATAATGAGGGAAAAATGGAATCAGTCAAGGGCACATGAGAGTCCATGGCTCCAGCTTAATCTGCCATAGAGATGTGCAAATCTGGCAGCACAGACTGTGTAATGGTTAGCATTACTGCCTCACAGCACAGAGGTTGTGGGTTTGATTCCCACTACAGCCCTAACTGTGTGGAGTTTGTATATTCTCCCTCTGCTTCCATGGGTTTCCTCCGGGTGCTCCAGTTTCACACCACATTTCCAAAAATATATTGGTAGGTTAATTGGGTGTCAACAAAAGTTAACCCTAGTGTGTATGTGTGTGAGCATGTGAAAGGGAATATAGATCGTAAGCTCCACTGGGGCATAGACTGATGTGAATGGCAAAATACTCTCTATAAACCACAGCGGAATATGTCTGCGCTATATAAATAACTGGTAATAAATAAAATAAATAAATCTAGATCATAGGGTAAATTGGTTTGTGTTAAAAGCCGAGATTGCCAATAGATTCTTGTTGGTTTTCTCAGCCCCCAAGGCTATGTGCCCAGCACTGCTATTTGCCAGAGCTGTAAACACAACCTACTTAGAAACCCAGATGCCAGTCCACCGGCCCCAAAAATCCTCTTTGCATATATATCGTATATCCTCATTATTGAAATCAAACAAACTCCATGACATTAACAAATAAGTGATTATAAATTAAAAATCAACACTGCAATTGGCATGTTATTTTCATTGTACATTTAAACATTTTACAATGTGATGTACTGAAAGGATATTAGTTTGATAGTCTCTCCTCAACTGTTTATTTTTTTGACAAAACATACAAAATGAACTGGTCCAGTCAATAAAGACAGCCTTTTCGGACAGAATATTTGTATTCTGTATAAACTAATTTGCTCTTTTAAACTATGATTTCCTCTCCCACATTTGATTGTAACCGTTACTAGTAAATGCAGTTCTAGCAGTTAATAAAACTAGGAGAGTAGTCGTGGGATCAGTGTGTTAAAAATAGACATGACCAGTGCATGCCATGTGTGTTATTTGTTTTATCAAATCTCCTTTATCTAATGTTAGGGTATACGTTTAGGAAGCTGGCGGACAGAATGCCGACCGCCGGCTTCCTGACAATTTAATCCCGATGAGGGACAAATGACAGGCATCTAAATGTAGATACCTGTCATTTTACAGATGCTGGGAGACTGGCGCCCGGCATCCCGGTCGAGCAGATGCCGGGCACCGCAGCTAACAGCTGCGGGGGAGGGTTAGGTTTTGGGCTGCCGGGGGGATTTAGGATTAGGCACCCCCCGGGAGGTTAGGGTTAGGTTAGGGGGAGGAAGGTTAGGGATAGACAACCCCTGGGGGGAGGTTAGGGTTAGGCACCCCCCGGGTGACTTAGGTTTAGGCGGTGGGGAAGGGGGGGTTTAGGTTTAAGTACTTAGAGGGGGGATTAGGGTTAGGCACAGGGGGGGAGGTTTGGGTTAGGCACCCCTAAGGAGGGTTAGGGTTAGAGGGAAAAATAGGTTAGTTTATACTTACCTAGGGACGATCGGGATTTCCTCTTCTGTTGTTCAGTCACTGTCGGAATTTGAACCGCCGGCGAGGGGTCCAGCGGTAATTCATGTCGATTCCAATGTTAGAACTTGATAAGGATTACATCACATTTTTATATCAAATTAATCCAAAAAGCAGCAAATTCCATATGCATATGCACTTTCAGCTCCTCACATTTCAGAGACGCCGGCCTCACTGTGCGGACAGAGCTTGAGCGAGGTCATCGTGGCTGGAAGCCGAAGTTATGAGGACCTAAAACTGGACATTGTCAGATTTTCAAAGTGACTAACTAGGTGCTGCCAAACCCCCCTGCACTTGCTGTCTCACACACGGTAGACACGTCAGTCTCACTGTGCGCACACAGCATGAGCGCAGGGACTGCTGTTGGAAGCCGAGGGTCCAGTGACCTATATCGGACACTACCATCCGGATAAGCTGCCTTGCCTGCATGTCCCATCTCCATTGGGCTGCCAAAGGAATACACCGGAATTACTTTGCAGACATCAGGGTGAGAAACTGTATCTCTTTTTTACACTTATAACACGGACATTGCTACAATTCATGAGCAGACTGTTACATCATTATAAGTTGGAATAAGAGCTGTGTTTTCAGCAGAGATTTGGATATTTCAAGGTTACATTTTATTGTTGCTGCCATTGAAAAATATTTACTCTCTTCTAATTGTGTATTATTCTTTTTTTTTTTTTTGCTGGGACTCATGCAATATTATATGTGTATATCTTAATAAATTATGTCAATTGTTATTTAAATTGTCTGTGTATGGGAAGATTTAATTATTCACTAATTGGTTAAGCGCAGTTCCTATATACAGTAAATCCTTTCAAAATTACACATGGGTTCATAAACCCTCTATCACTACACCAATCGTGTGAGAAATGCTTTGGTCACCTAATAGATATGTCATGCTTAAGGGGCATATCCACTACATGAGTATAGAATGGCCGTATGACTACAACATCATAATTGTTCAATCGTTCATATTGTGCAGTGGATATTGTGCCCACACTGAACGATATGTCATTCAGTGTAGGCACCCTCCCTCATCCCTGAACATGAACAACCTGTCGATATCGGCAGGTTGGCCTGCATCTTCAGGAGATGACCGATGCCGACAACGAACATCGGGAGCACGCATCGCTGTTCATTGCCGGCATATTCACTGCACGATTAATGAACGATTGAACCATAATGATGTCATAATCGTTCAATCGCTCATTATAGTCGAGAATTATTTTCTCTTATAAACAGTTAACATACTGTAAGAACATGTTGTTGTGTAACAAGAATACAAATAGACTAAAAGATCTGAGCTAAAGCTTGTCCTTGTAAAAATATATTCCTCATCAGTTTCACAGGGTGATAACTAGGGGTGGGTGAGCAGTACTGCCCTGTGGAACCTTAATTTGGCTTGCAGAGGTGCTTGGAATGGCCCCTCGGTGTAATGTCATGATGTCATATGTTCAGGGGCAGGGTCAGATACAGAACCTAAGCCAGTGTGATTTAAGAGAGGAATGGGTTGAAATGTGCCGGTCCAGTTCTCAGACAACCAACAACAACTATTTAGGGGTTCTGAGTTGCTACAGAGTCTGAGTTCAGTATAACTTTGGGGTACCGAGTTTAACTGAGTCCTAGTTCGGATCTTCCCATGGTTTGGAACTCAGGTTTAAATACCAAACTCTGGATTTGGATTCCATGCTAACAGGTCAAAATGATGTAATTTTAGCTTTTTTAATGAATTTAATTTTTAAAGAAATACAGATCCAAAACCGAAACACTTGAGGGTGGTTTTTGCAAAACCAAAACACGAAGATGAATCCGAATCCGAATCCAAAACACAGGGGTCGGCGACACTTCGCTAAAAATAGGTCTACAGTATTTATCCAGCACTGGATATTCACTATAAAAAGTATAACTGAGACTGTGGAGAAAACTAATCCTAAACTTGTGAACCCTGAGACAATTCTGGTTTCTAATTCAAGTTACTATATAGGAAAATAAACTAAATACAATAATTATATCTTTCTTACTCACTAATAGTAGCAGTGCATACACATGGAAGATATACAAATAAAGTATATAAACCAATGGATTTATTGAGAAATAAGTTGTTACAAAATAACTGTGTTCATTTCAACACTCCTGGCAACAGTATAAAAATGTAACAAATGCAAAATAAATTCAATACTATGGATATGCAAGAATATGGTAATACAGCAGTAATCGGTATTTGCATTAAGATTCCCACTTGAGCCATCGCAACTGTCCTCAACTGTTACACATACACAGCATCAGACACAGGTCCTGATTCATTAAGGATCGCTATTACAACAGCATATGCAGTTGGCCGATTGCTGCATGCTGAACCCACGCGATTGCACTGAGATCATACAGGCTGTAGAGCCATCGCAGAGTGGTTGACAGGCATTGAGAATTTGGGGGTGGTGATGGGGGAGTGGTCAGTGAGACGCAGGTGTGCCTGTCCATTTGAACGCCGTTGCATGGGCGTGCATAAATTAGCCATTGCGATTGCATACACAGCTTGAATACTTACTGCGTGCAACGAGGTTAGCAATTTCTAAGCAAGGCTGCTGTAATTAGGCATGAGGGGCTGATGTTACTCGATGGTACTGATGTATATGCAGAACTGCAAGGTATTACGGATGTGAGATAGCAGTAGTGGGAGGCATCAGGCATCTCTATGCTGGCAGTGTGACGGCATTGCGATTACATTCATTAGCATATTTTCGCAGCAGAGCTGCGTGCGATTACAGAGCTGCAATCGCAATAGTGATCCTTAATGAATCAGGCCCACAGATCATGTAAACATCAACTTCGTGAGTGAGTCTAGCCACTCAGATTGGCCACCATAACTGAAATCTGCGCAGCCATGTTTTCTGCATACAGGATTGCAGTGGGCAACTAGTACATGCTCCAAAAATGGTTGCAACACACCTGAGTTTTTCTCCCAACTCCCTGTTACCTCCCACAAAATGGCCCCTGCCTTTCAATGCCTTTCTAATAAATTCTCTGGGCTAGTATATTCGCAATTCAATCGGCACACATGCACATTGTGGCTGTGATGCATGTGATAAATGCCCAACTGCGTTAACATCGATATAACGTAAAACTCTGAAACAGACCCTATGTATAATAAATAAATGTTTATTAACTAATATAAGTCTCTGAGCCTAAAAACAAAGTAATACTAAAATGTACACATAAAACACATCATAGACATTACATTTTTTAAAGGAAGGATAAAAATTTAATGAAAAAGTATTTCTCACTTATCCAAAGTTAGTATAGTGCGATGCGTTTTGCCAGTCACAGTCTACTTCCTCAAGCAGTAGTGTAGTGATAGGGGACTGGGATCCTTTTGGACCGCAATCAATTGGAGTCATCAGGAAAAAATAATCAGTAACGAAGAAAAGTTGCAGGAAAAAAAGGAAGAAAATGAAGGAAAAAATTAGATATACTGTAGTAGTCTAAATTGATGTTCAAATTGGGTGATGGATATATGCTTGCAAATATGTCTAATAATATTTTTTGTGGGAAAAATGATTATAATATTAGTATATCAGTACAATATTAGTAATTGTTAGTAATATTAGTACAACTAAAAATATTGTTTTTAAATATAGGGGATTTGTCAATCCAAATTTATTTACTAGCATGTTTAAAAAGAAAATGAAAGTATTCATACCAATAGTGGCGATGTATATGTGAAAGTATACTGGGCATAAATTGTGGTGATCTGGTTTTGATAAGACTGCCGACAAGTGTTTACATAAATCAGTGTGACTGGACCAAAGCTTTGCCAGGTTTCTAGGTAATTACTGTTATAAACTAGGGCTTTGAGTTTTGCCAGACTTGATGTTGTGTTACGCTATGTTGCAGATTTACTATGGTGATAATAGAATGAGGTATAAAGTGTGAGGAAAAAAATATTTCAAAAATAAATAAGATCACAATAAATTGGTGGCATGTTTGCATTAATGTGATAATAGTGCGGGTGTGTTGTGGCATGTAACAGTGAGTGTATGTGGTATGTGTCGGTGTCAGAAATATGTATTTGAAACATCAGTGTGTCAATGTGTGGGAGAGGCAGTTCTAGGTGAATGTGTGTTAGAATGAAGCGATTAGAATATCAGTGTTTTAAAAAATATATAAATTACTGTGTGCTATATTATAGATAGATAATAAAATCAGAGATACAACAAATGTTAGTACATAACAAACATAAAAAAAGATACTCTTTAAACAAAAATCCTTCATATATACAGTGAAGGTGTTGAAGAAGCAGATGGTAGACAAATGGGCTCTAAAAATGCAATGAGAGATGAAGAATCTATGGAATATGGGACTAGGGGCCTGATTAAGCAAGGATCGCGGTAACAACTGCACTCGCAGTTCTGCTGCAAAAGTATGCTAATAATTGCTATTGCAAAGCACTCTCACTGACAACCCACTTCCCCTCTCGCACATCCGTAATACCTTGTAATCCAACCAAAACATCAGTAACATCAAAGTACATCGGAGCCACTCGCACATTTAAGGCATGTCTGAAATTTCCACTAAATTGCTCATTTTCCTGCAGGCAGTGAGTACACAAGCTGTGTATGCCATCGCAGTGGCTAATGTATGCAAGCCCCTGAAACGGCGTTTATATACACTGGTACACCTGCATTTCTCCGACCCCTCCCCCATCACCACCCTCAAATGATACTTCCTGTCAATCACTCTGCGATGGGTCAGCATAGTCACTCTGATTGCAGACCCGATCGCAGAGGTGCCTTTGTGCCGTGCACTGTGATGCATTCACATGCTCTGTACGCCACAATCAGCCATCTGCATATGTTTTAGCAGTTGCAATCCTTACTGAATCAGGCCCTATATCATAAGTTTATATGCCACCATAAGTACAGTAGTTGCTTATGTCAAAATGAAGGACACATTCAATTATAATCTTAAAGTTGAAACAGATAAAACATAGATGATAAAGCACAAACGAACAGATGCATTATAATAGTTGGTATAAAAGCAGACTGTTAATAGGGAGATGGATAACAGACCATAAAAAGGATGCTAAATCTATTTCAGTATTAGGAACTGCTGGACATAACATTTTAAGTTTTGTCTCTGTGGGCTAATTTTCCTTTTCAGTCTCCACCTCTTAGTTCTTTAAAAGTCCAGTTGATTCCTTATACAGTTAATCTACTTGTGTCTCTATCGTGTGCTTCAAAGAAATGTTTAGACGTCGTGTGTAGTCACTTATCTTGGTTTTAAGAGGCCTGGTTGTCTTTCCCACATGTTAGAGGCCGCATGTGATTTTGGTGATGATGGGGTATTCCTAGTGGTGCACACTGAATTTGAAATTTGAAATTCTTGCTCTTACTCCCAAATTTGCAGGATTTGCCAAAATTACAGAGAAAGAAGTATTTTGTGTTGAGATTTAGCTAAATGTCACTTCCCTTGTTTCATTTTACTGGTACAGTTGGAGTAAGGCTTTGTTTCTGTAAGATCTTGTTGGCATATATTCCAATGTTTTGAACATTATCTTATTCATTTGTTGTACTTGATCCTCGTATTCCTTGACGATGGGTAAAGCAGGTCTGTCAAAAAAGTGGTCTTTCTTTCTTTTGTTGTTGAAGTTCCTATGTTAAAGTTTATACTTCTTCAATTGACTTATTTAGAATTTCTGGTGAAGTTTAGACATAAAATCAGTTTGGTTTGTAAAAATTTTGTAATTTGTGCAGTTTTTTCTGACTTTTTTAAATTGCCCTTTGTGAATGTTTTTAGTCCAAGCAGGGTCGTGAGAGCACGAGCATTTAAGATAATTGTTGACATCCACTTAAAATATATGTACAAGTTTCAATTCTATTTTCAATGGTATATTTTTCAAGAGTAAAAAGCAATCATTTCCATATTGTTTGTAGAATGAAAGCAGAGATAAAGATCATTCTTTATTAAAAATTATAAAAATTATAAAAAGCTTGTTTCATCTCCTTCCCGTATAAAAATAATGTAATTTATATTTTTTTTTTACATATAATGTTTGCCTTATGGTGATTTTTTCTCAAGAACACATATCAAAATTAGCATAAATGGGTGTGAAGTGGGTACCCAATCCAGTACCTTGGGTTTTTAAAAATAATTTATCCTTCAATTCCAAATAATTATGTGTTAGGATAAAGCCTATGCTACATGGAATAATTTACACTTGTGCCATTATTATTATTATTATTATTATTATTATTATTATTATTATTATTATTATTAGCATTTATTTATATGGTACCACAAGTGTTCCAGAGCACCTTACAAAGTACATAAACAAGGAAGTGACCAGTGACTTACAGTGCAATACAATACGATGCAGGAAAAGAATATACCTGTACACATTGCTACATTAGCGACCATAGCACTCACATAAGCAGCAGAGCATAAGCAGCCAATTGTTAGGTGCCCTAGTGGGGAGTAAGAAGTAGATGAAAGTAAAGTAGGGAGAAGCACAGGAGGGTAGAGGGCCCTGCTTGTAAGAACATACACTCTAAAGGGGAGGGGCAGCAACTACAATACTTAGTGGTGTCATCTAGACATGTTAAAACAGTGCAGAATATATAGTTCTCTTTTCAGGTTATATTTCTCAGAATCTTGATGGTTTATGTAGAGTGTCTTAAATTTGATGGTAATGAGGATACTTATTTGTGCAGACATAACTCATATGTCTACACTGCACACGTACTTTTGAATAACTGAATAATAAAACAGATTAACTTCTGGATACAAATCTAACGCTTGATACTCTGAGAACATAACATTGTATCATCTTAGTTATGTCTATGGTTTTTGATGATAATAATAGCATGAACACTCTGATCTAAAGATTGTGACCATACTAATTAGATCTGAGGTCTAGGATATATTTTATATTATATCATAACTATCTATAATATAACAAATCTTCCTGAATATAACACAGTCAACCCCTGCAATATTTAATTGCTGGATTATTGGGCTCCTGAAACAGCAGCAATCTAGCAGTCATTTATTAATAGATAACATAACAATGTATGAGAATTACTCCATTCTGGAATTTAAAGTGTTGGCTATTTAGAATATAATGCCATACATTGTTAAGAACTGCTAGTGTGAGATCTATTGAGCAGACAATTAACATCTTATTGTCATTAGTATATGTGGAGCATTGGATCCTCAGACTAACTAAAGTATCATTTAAACACTAAATTCAACACAGAATATTTTGATACAGTTAGTTTGTAAATCAATATTTGACAAAATATCAGACAGTTCAGTGTAAATTAGAGGACATCATAAATTAAATTGGACTGTTTCCACAGTTATAATATGGAATGCGGATATGTGGAATTGAATGAATCAAGAATTGTGGAGACACAAAGTTTTAATTCATGAACACATATTTTATTAAAATAACCAAAACATAAATAAATATTCAGAATAAATAAGTAATTACACGCACTGGTTTAAAATTTATGAATTTTAATATTTTGCCGACCTTATTTTAAGGATTCATCAAACGCTATGTTTTAACAATGAATATGGGTCACTTATGATATATCTCTTAGCTTTATTAATCCGTGAGTGCCCCATTACAGGAATACTTGGTCTTTTTCTTTTCTCAACTGTGTCTATGTTATTATTTTTGGGTGCACCTCCCCCTATTATTATGGTGTATGTTTTTATGAATTAATTATTGGGGAAGGATAATCTATACATAAGGGTCTGTGTGGATCTTTTTTTCTGGTTTTCTGATATCTTATGTGTCGAAATATCTTAAAAGTGATGATACGAGGGAAGTGATGCCCGTAATTATGGTACTGCCTGGTGGTATTTTATTGGTTCTTGTTGAGTGTCTAAACTACAACATGTGGCCTAGGTTGGGTAATATATAAAAATGTAATTTAGATTTTTTATTTTTTTTTAAATGTAAAATCAAGCAACATTAATAGGTATTGGTGGGATCCATATCCAAGAGCTTGTAGTAGTCTTTATCTTGGAGTAGTCTTTTGACTTCATTATAGTATTTGTCTTTGAACAAGATAACTACACTGTTATAAGTGCGGTGATGAGGACTAGAGCAGAGTGGGGTGTGGTAAGTTCTTCTGCCTCCTCACTCCCCTGTAATTCTTTTTGTTAGTAATAGGGGAATATTACATAAAACTGCATTTTAAGTGGATTTATCCTTTAACTGTATTCATCTCTATGCCAGCCTGTGGAGCTACCTGGAGCATCCCTTGCTTTTTCCAGATCCCAGCAGCCCCACTCCATCACTGTGACATCACTACATCACATGTTTATAGAGGCCAGGCCATCATAGGGAGGATAATAACCCTGCTATGGTATTACATTTTCACAAACAAAGAGGTTGTAAGTGCAGTAATGGACCATACAGTTGTGTCCTAAAACACTGTTGCTCTTTTCATGCCAGGTCCCTTGTGATTGGCCACTCTGAGCACCTTTTTCACTCAAAATGTGCATCCTATATGCATAAATGAAACAATGGAAAACAACAAAACTGTATTGCTAGTGTACACTGACCAGTGTCTATTCACTGCATCTGCAAATTTTCTAAGATGCAAAATTCAAAGAAAAAGTCAATACGCTATTCGACTTGGAGCATCTCAGATGCATCAGATGTCTCACACCATACTGTATTGAGCAAAGATGCTAGCTGTATGAGGGCACCTCTGTAGAAATACTGCATTGTTTCTCTCCTGCAATCAATGATTGAGTACTGCAATCAGTGGTGGAGGTTCTTGGTGATGGTTGAGGGAAATTACATATTGGAAGTGCGGCCAGATGTCACAGTTTGTTTGGAGGCCACATCATCAAAAATAATTAATAATAATAAATATTAAGTGTGGTGGGTCCAAAACTCAGTCCTCAAGGCACTCTGATACAGTAGATCAGGTTTTAAGAACATCCATGATGAAGCACATGTGACTTAACTAGTACCTCAATCCTTTTGATTTAGCTATTTGTGCTCAAACATGGATAGCATTAAAACATGGACTTTTAGGAAGTATTGAGGACTGAGTTTGGGAACCTCTGATTTAGTGTAAACAGTGTAAATCAGAAGAAGAACTACAATGGGAGCAGCGAGTTTGGCAACTACAAGACACCATCAAAAAGCACCAGCCTAACATGCTCAGGAATGGCCCACACATTTGAGGCCCAAGAGGCTAGAGCAACTTTACTGGGCCCTCCCCACAACAATTTTACTGTAGGAGCCAGGTGATGCACAATTCCGTCCCTGGTGTAAATGTTGTCATTTTTTCCTGTGAAAGTGACAATATGAATTTAAATAGAATTTGATTTAATATTACTTTGTATTTGGAGAAAAAATTCCGTACTGTATTTTAATCCTAAAATGAAAAAACACAAACAAATATTTTACAATGTTACGCCTGTATGTATGCATTTACAGTACATAACAGTACACGGTTTTACTTGCAACTGTAATCTTATGTCTTTTATATAACTTTATACTCAACAGTGTGATACATGACATTATTTTGTATCAGATGTTATTTATTAAAAGCACACAAGAACAGTTTGTCTTCCTCACAGTCCCAACTGAACACACTGGTGAGTTCTTTGAGTAATTTTTTATACTGTGGATGTATATACAAGAATGATAAATCCAGAGGGAAGCTAGGTGTATCACAGAAATGCCAATAAAAGCTTGTGTAATTATATTCCTGTTGTGTTTTTATTTTCAGACAATAGGTTAATCAGCGAATTGCCTTGTTTGTTTTTATGGGAATGCAGTGAGAGAATACAAATGCTGTGAATCAGGCATGTCTTTAATCTGTAATGACAAAGGCATGTAATTGTCTATTTGGTTGAATGATATTCTAGTTATTGGTTGTAGAATTTGCATATTAAAATTCTGCAGAATAAATATAGATATGAAGTTGAGTGCAGACAGACAATGGTGAAAAACAAGGGAGTAATGTAGTATGGAATCTTTAATCCATCAATGTGTGTTTCTATAAAATAAATTTATTTTAAAATGTAATTAAAATTATTCTGAACACAAATGGTAGCAAAAGAATTATACGGTTAAAGGCAAGCGCGCCAAATGGCAGGCACTTCATCTTCCTGGTTGTATTATACAACCAAGCTCCATTTGCAAGAAATATTAGGACTTAAAAACATTGCACAGAAACACCATAAAATATAAAAAAATTACTAGTTTTGCATAGGAAACCAGCCTCTTTAGTCATTTCATGAAAAGTGCGGTCTGTCATCAGACAGATCAATCCGTTTGCCGGAGCGATCTCCAAAACTTAGTTTAAGTTTGATCCACTGCATGTGCAGTCACCAATTCAATCATGCATGTGCATTATGCTGAAATCCTCAATAATCTTCCATTTTCCCACTTGCAACTAACTCAGAATCAGGCCCCGTGTTTTCTATAAAAGCTAATTTTTTATTGTAATATAAACTAAAATGCACTTTCTCTTTTTTCATTAGCTTCAGAATAGTTGATATAATTTTACAGAATATGCTGCTGTTATCTGTTCCATAGTGTTTCCATATTGGTCAAGTGGTCCACGTCTGAGTATTTAGATAAGCATTTTATTAATATTGTATTTGATGCTGTTTTTTTAAAGAGTTGCTTATGATTTGCCGGTGGTTGGGATGCCAACTCATCACTGAACCCCACCCACCTGCCCGGGATCTTAACAGAGCAGCATTGTGACTACTCAATAAAAGATTTTGCTCAAAATTACTGTGTCTCGCTGGCCTCATTTTGATCCTATTCTATTCCCCTTTTCACATTACTCCAAACTACACTCCATACCCAATCACACCCTCCTCACTCCCAAAACATCACCACCACCAGAAGAAACATTCTAATTAACACCACTAACAAACACACACAAGTCATCACCATCACCATTACTAGCAGGAAGAGCGCACCTTACCCCCCCTACCCCCATGATTTGCCGGTGGTTGGGATGCCGCTGGTCAGAATTCCGACAGCAGCATCCTGACTGTAAAAGGTAAATGTCCTAACGCTAACCCTTACCCCTACCCCGAACCCTCCTTCCTCGGTGCCTAACCCTAACCTCCCCCTAGTGCCTAAACCTAACCTCCCCCTCCCTGGTGCCTAACCCTAACCCTCCCCCTTTAGTGCCTAAACCTAAGCTCCCCCTGCCTGGTGTCTAACCCTAACCCTCTCTCTGAGTGCCTAACCCAAACCTCCCCCTTGCCCGATGCTAATCCCTGATACTTACCTTCAGAATGCCACCAGTCAGGATACAGGTAACGACAACCCAAGAGTCCAATGTGTGCCTAGGACCTCTTCTTTAGAAATGTTCAGCATGACCTTTTTTGGTTCTATGGGCCTGACTAAAACTGTGGCTGGTGGAAAGAGTAGCATCGTCACTGCAAAGCACATCCTAATGCCATTTTAAAAATGTCCTCTTCATTGATTTAACTTTTTCTTTAACTGCACCACCCAGTAAAATGTATTGATGATCATTATCACCGTGACGTATTGTAATTCAAATATGAAACTCAAATATTGTATCAATAGAATATCACATCTCTAGGAAATGCACTGCTCCATCATTCAACTCAATTTCTGCCAAATTTTAGCGATGCATAAATTATAGTAATCTGCCCTTACTATTATATATAATATAAGAACTCACATGACAGGTCAATGCTTTGCATGGCTTCAATGGTGATGGGGTATGCAGTCAGGAAACCAACGGTCAAAATGCCGACCGCTGGCTTCCCGACTGTGTAATGCCGACAGGGGACTAATGAAAGGCATCAAAATCTCAATGCCTATCATTATCCCTACACTGGGAGCCCGGCACCTGGCATAACGAATGAAGGTAAGCCAGGCAGCGGGTGCAGGCAGCCGGAGGGGGGAGGGTTAGGTTAGAAATCCCGGGGGAACTTAGGGTTAGCCACCCTCTGGGAGGGTTAGGATTAGGCTAGGGGAAGTGGGGGTTAGGATTAGGTACTCCCAGGGGGGGGGGGTTATGGGTAGACACCCCCCCGGGAGGGTTAGGTTTAGGCTGCAGGGATGGTGGGGTTAGATTAATGCACTTACGGGGGGGTTAGGGTTAGGCACTAGGGGGTTAGGGTTAGGCACCCCTAAGGGAGGGTTAGGGTTAGAGCGGGGGAGGGTTAGGGATAGATAGTTTACTCACCTGTCGGGATCTTCACTGCTGACGGTCTTCCGGCGTTGGGATTTCAACCTCTGTACATAGGTACGGCGGTCATTCATACCGATCACAGTGACGGAACTGCTTGTTAGTTTCTAGCAACCATCTATTTTACAATACAAGGTATGTTTCTCCCATTGTATTATTAATAGCTCCTCAGAAATCATGCACGTTCTTATGCTCACAATCACACGTTAGTATGTTGGTCAGCTGCTACAGAAAAAAAGACAGCTCCTTGGCTGATTGCAGAGCAAACACCACGGAATTATTTCTAAGCTGAATATATTTTCTATTCAAAGGAAATATAAAAAATGTGAGGGAGAAGCATTATTTTCACCCAACCATGAAATTAACATTTAATTAGGCCAAAATGGAATCTGAATTTCATTTTATTCCTATTAACTGAATAGGGTGCTTCATTATTCTTGTATGCATCTACAAAAGAGTAGTTGAACCAGGTTCATAAATCCTGCTATAAGGGCATAATTATTTAGTTTCCCAACTCAATATGACCATTTCTCAAATAGATAATTCTTGAAGCATGAATTGATGGGCTCCCACTTATCATAGCAATTATAACTTGGTGCCAACTCATGGTCTCTGCCAAAATGGATCTTTAAGTACACAGCAGTAGAATAGGTTTATAGCAATAAGACATATCTTCATTGCTTAATGGAATTTAATTGCATTAATCATTGTAAAGAAAGTAAAACGACTGTCTCACTGTTATATATCTTATGAATGTTACCTGAAGGCCAAATTTTCAATGTAAGCCACAGCAACAATGATAGTCCTTTATACCTGTATCTCAATTATGTGCAAGTACAGTATATACACAGATGTGTCCTTATATAATATTGCCTCAGTCTAGCTAAACAGCTCTTCCTGGAGCATCAGGTCCTGTGCGACTCGGTTTGTGCTGAGCGTCTTATGTGCTTGTATATGTGTCTTATTCACAATGCATTGTAACAAAACCGCTTAACAAGACTGCACTGAGTCATGTGACATGCGACATTGTAATCTGTGTGTGAAAGAGGCGCATCTGTATATGAAGTGCCACAATGCAGAGTCTACATTGTGCTTCATCTGTGACATTGAACATATTGAAAACTAATAACTGTGTGGTTAAAGTCACAGCCTGGTGTCTCTGGCACAGATCGAGTGGTGTTTTACTGCATCTGTGGTGTGAATAAGATACAAATGGCATATTGAGTCTTGGTTTATTAAGACAACTCTGTACAGTAAAAAGTTACATTTGTGCTTAAATTTTTTCTGAACTTTTTAGGGATGATGTAGAGGTAGTTGGAATATGCACTTAAATTGTGAAAAAAAGACCACAAAAATAGCACATTTATGTATTTATGTAGGCACATATATCAAGATGTTCAACACCTCTGCATTGGTACTGTAGCTTATGTGCCTGGTTTACCACAATGCATCATCAACAGTGTGTACTACTCTGTAGCTGGTGCAAAAGATATACCTCCAGTCATAACAATATGTGCCTACTTGTTGGTCTGTCAGGGCTGCATTTATTGTCATACATACACACAGAACACCCCCCCCCCCCCGCCTGATGATCAGTGGTGCAGTGCCGTCGGTTTCAGTAATTGTAGTGCGGACTGCAGTGAGTGTGGTCCGCACTACACAATAACAAACACTCCGCCGCCAGCGCCAAGTAGTACACTGGTACTACCCAGCAGCGGTGTGTTTGTTTTAGCAGCCTATGAGAGTCAGAAAGACTCATTGGCTGCTGCATCCACAGAGGGAGCCGGGCTGGAGCACACTCATGAGCTCCACCTTCCTGCTCCCGAAGTGGGTGATGGGAGAGATGTCATAACGTCTCTCCCATAGTGCAGAGCAGGAGTACAGAGGAGTGGATGGCAGCAGGCGCAGGAGTGGGGATTCAGGTAAGTATATTGTATGTGTCTTGTGTTACAGTATGTATGTAAGGGGCACTGAATAGGGTGGACAACTACTGGGGACACTGTATAAGGGGCACAGCTGGGGGCACTGCACAGGGGGACAACTACTGGGGGCACTACAGGGGGCACTGTATAAGGGGAACTAATGGGGGAACAGCATGGGGGACCAATACTGGGGGCACTGTATAGGGGGGACCCCTACTGGGGGCAATGTATAAGGGGCACTGCATAGGGGACAACTACTTGGGGCACTGTATAAGGAGCAATACTGTGGCACTGCATAGGGTGGACCTCTACTGGAGGCAATGTATAAGGGGGCACTGCATAGAGGGACAGCTACTGGGGGCACTGTATAAGGGGAACTACTGGGGTAACTGCATGGGGGACCATTACTGGGGGGACTGTATAAGGGGCACTACATAGGGGGGACCACTACCGTGGGTGCTGTATAATGGGCGCTGCATAGGGGGAAACACTACACAGGGCACTGTATAAGGGATACTAAAGGGAGCACTGCATAGGGGGGCACTGTATATGGGGCAATACTGGGGGCTCTTCTCTGCAATTGACAGGACCCCTAAGGTTCCTTGCACTCGTAGGGCTTCCAACCAATCAGTGGCTGCTGCTACAGTTACCAGACGCTAGTTGGCTGTGAGTGACCTGGCTGATTGGAATTTCTGTTAGCTAGTAAGCACATAGTGTTAGTTGTTGAAAATATGGAAAAAACCTATGTCTTTTTCCCCCATATTTTCACAACTAGGACCAGCTCATGAGCCGGGTGCTGTTTTTTTTTTAAATACAGGGGGCCACTACGTCATTCCCCCCCCTCATATTTTCACAACCAGAACCAGCTCACATAAGCCAGTGCTGGATTTATTCTTTTTTTTTTGGGGGGGGGGGACTCCACGTCATTTATTTTCTTTAATTAAACACTTTCATGCACATAACACACAAAAAGCCTGCTAAAATCACCAGATTGAAGCAGGTCTATTTTAGGGATTTTGAGTTCGATTTTGTGTTTGATTCTATAGGTGAATTTATGTTTGATTTTGAAATGGACATCCGAAACCGAACAAGAAATCATTAGTCAAAATTGAACAACATTGAATTTGATTTTGTTTGTTTTAGCAGCCAATGAGAGTCAGAAAGACTCATTGGCTGCTGCATCCACAGAGGGAGCCGGGCTGGAGCTCACTCATGATCTCCACCTTCCAGCTCCCGAAGTTGGTGATGGGAGAGATGTCATAATGTCTCTCCCATAGTGCTGAGCAGGAGTACAGAGGAGTGGATGGCAGCAGGCGCAGGAGTGGGGATTCAATGAATAAAATGAGCATCTCCACACATATCCAGTAGGTGGAAAGTTCTACAGTATAAATCTTGTGTTGATTTACAGATTTTTGGTTATACCTTGGTGCTCAAACCTATATATAATATAAATAAAATAATGCTGTCTGAATGCCTTAATGAAGTTATCTATTTATTATAATCTCAGTTTCATCATGAAACATAAAAGTGATAATGGTACAGTGTAACTGATACTATTAAATTTAAATTCATGTATTAATTTTCCCTGAGTAGCAGCCGGCTTGCAGTGTGTTAAGCTGCATAACCACACAATGATTTTTTGAATGATTATGGTTGAACGATATCGTTTATCGATAATCATTTGAAAAAATTGTTCATTTTCTAGTCAAACGATGAGAGATTATCGTTCATGCGCCTTCACGTTTGTAGTTTGTAGTGTGTAGTTCAGTCAGACTTGTCAACTTAACGATTTTCATTAAGGAAATATGCAAAAATCGTTTGTAGTTCAAAAAAATCGTTCATTACACTTTAAAAAATTTGACAGAAAATCGTTCATAAAATCGTTATAAAATCGTTCATAAAATCTTTGGTAACAAAATCGTTGTGTGTGTATGCAGCTTAAGTGATAGACATCACATGTAACAGGACAAAACGTTTGGATAGTGTATAACAGAGGATGGGGGTGGATGTGTGGGAATGTGAAGGAATTACAGGGACAACTGTGATTAGTATTGGGGTATGCAGGGATGGGGGGGATAGGGGCATGGTTGATGTAATTATTCCCGGTATATTCAATATTATATTATATTGTAGTCCTTCAAAGATGTAGTGAGGAGCTCTCTGTAGATTGATAACTTTATGGCTGCTTACCCGTCACGAGTTCTGGCCACTTGTTGACCCCTAGGTATTTACTCTTCCTGGCTGGGTGAGACGCCGGTCTCTCTGTCCCAGATTCATGCAGCGGTTCCTTCCCGGTATCTTACGTAGGTTAACTAACACTAACACACTGCAAGCCGGCTGCTACTCAGGCAAAATTAATACATTAATTTAAATGTATTACTACTAGGGGTGTGCACCGGCCACTTTTCGTGTTTTGTGTTTTGGTTTTGGATCTGGATCTTTCTTCGTGTTTTGGATATGGATTGGTTTTGCCAAAACCACCCTTCCGTGTTTTGGGTTCTGGGTTTTGTGTTTTGGATCTGCATTTTTTTTTTAAAAAGCATAAAAACAGCTAAAATCACAGAATTTGTTGGTTTCTCTGCTCCTATGCTATTATTAACCTCAATAACCTTAATTTCCACTCATTTCCAGTCTATTCTGAACACCTCACACCTCACAATAGTGTTTTCATGTCCAAAAGGTTGCACCGAGGTAGCTGGATGACTATGCTAAGCGACACGAGTGGGCGGCACAAACACGTGACCCATCTAGGAGTGACACTGCAGTGGCAGACAGGATGGCAGTTAGAAAAACTAGGCCCCAAACTGTACATAATGCAAAGAAAAAAAAGAAGTGCAAGATGGAATTGTCCTTGGGCCCTCCCACCCACCCTTATGTTGTATAAACAGGACATGCACACTTTAACAAATCAATCATTTCAGCGCCAGGGTCTGCCACACAACTGTGGCTGAAATGATTGGTTCGTTTGGGCCCCCACAAAACAAGCTGGCAATTAATGTGTCCCTGCACAAACTGGCTCTACGGAGGCAAGATGTCATCCTCATCCTCCTCATCCACCGATTCCTCACCCTCTTCAGTGTGTACATCCTCATCCTCACAAAGTATTAACTCGTCCCCACTTGAATCCACCACCACAGGTCCCTCTGTACCTTCTGGAGGCTGGTCTCCCTGGAAGAGCTGATAATTCATTTTGATGAACATCATCTTCTCCACATTCTGTGGAAGCAACCTCCTACGCCTTTCGCTGACAAGGTTCCCGGCTGCACTAAACACTCTTTCGGAGTACACACTGGAGGGGGGGCAACTCAGGTAAAATAGAGCCAGCTTGTACAGGGGCCTCCAAATTGCCTCTTTTTCCTGCCAGTACAGGTATGGACTGTCTGACATGCCTACTTGGATGCTGTCACCGATGTAATCCTCCACCATTCTGTCAATGGTGACAGTATCATATGCAGTGACAGTAGACATGTCAGAAATTGTTGCCAGGTCCTTCAGTCCGGACCAGATGTCCAAACTTGGTCCTGCCTGCCCTGCATCACCGCCAGCGGGTTGCTTAGGATACCTAAGTTTTTTCCTGGCAGCCCCAGTTGCGGGAGAAAATGAAGAAGGAGCCGTTGACGTGTCACGTTCCGCTTCAGCTGACAGTGTGTTCACCAGCAGGTCTTTGCACCTCTGCAGGCTTGTGTCGGCCGGAAAGAGAGACACCACATAGGCTTTAAACCTAGGATCAAGCACGGTGGCCAAAATGTAGTGGTCTGATTTCAACAGATTGACCACCCTGGAATCCTGGCAAAGCGAATGAAGGGCTTCATCCACAAGTCCCACATGCCGAGCGGAATCGCTCTGTCTTAGCTCCTCCTTCACTTTCTCCAGCTGCTTCTGCAAAAGCCTGATGAGGGGAATGACCTGACTCAAGCTGGCTGTGTCTGAACTGACTTCACGTGTGGCAAGTTCGAAGGGCTGGAGAACCTTGCACAACACGGAAATCATTATCCACTGCGCTTGAGTCAGGTGCATACCCCCTCCTTTGCCTATGTCATAGGTGGATGTATAGGCTTGTATGGCCTTTTGCTGCTCCTCCATCCTCTGAAGCATCTAGAGGGTTGAGTTCCACCGCGTCACAACCTCTTGCTTCAGGTGATGGCGGGCAGGTTCAAGAGTGTTTGCTGGCGCTCCAGTCTTCGGCACGCAGTCGCTGAATGGCGAAAGTGGCCAGAAATTTTTTGGGCCACCCAAAGCGTCTCCTGCACGCCCCTGTCGCTTTTCAGAAAATTCTGCACCACCAAGTTTATTGTGTGAGCAAAACATGGGACGTGCTGGAATTTGCCCAGATGTAATGCCCGCACAATATTGGTGGCGTTGTCAGATATCACAAATCCCCAGGAGAGTCTAAGTGGGGTAAGCCACTGGGCGATGATTTCCCTCAGTTTCTCTAAGAGGTTGTCGGCGGTGTGCCTCTTACTGAAACCGGTGATACACAGCGTAGCCTGCCTTGTAACAAGCTGGTGTTTCTGAGATGCTGCTACTGGTGACGCTGCTGCTGTTGCTACGTAAGGTGATACATCTACCCAGTGGGCTGTCACAGTCATATAGTCCTTAGTCTGCCCTGTTCCACTTGTCCACATGTCCGTGGTTAAGTGGACATTGTGTACAACGGCATTTTTCAGGACACTGAGGACACTTTTTCTGATGTTTCTGTACAGTCTCGGTATCGCCTGCCTAGTGAAGTGGAATCTAGACGGGATTTGGAACCGGGGACACACTACCTCCATCAATTGTCTAAATCCCACTGCACTAATGGCGGATACCGGACGCACGTCTAACACCAACATAGCAGTCAAGGCCTCAGTTATACGTTTTGCTTCAGGATGACTGCTGTCGTACTTCATCCTCCTCGCTAAGGACTGTTGGAGGGTCAATTGTTTAGTAAAAGTAGTGGTGTTCCTACTTCCTCTCTGGGATGATGAACGACTCCCAGCAGCAGCAACAGCAGCAGCGGCAGCAGTAGGCGTAGCAATGCAGGATCCTCCAGAGGAATCCCGGATAGGAGAGTCAGTCATGCCAGTGACATGGCCTGCAGGACTACTTCCGATCCTGACTAAGGAGGAAATTGACGAGGAGGGAGTTGACGGTGTGGTTTGCAGGCGCTTGGATACAACAGGACAACGGGATTTAGGTGTCCCTGGACTGCTTACGGTCTTAGCCAAAGTTTCTGAACTTGACAGTAACTTTTTATGAACGCGCTGCAGGTGCCGTATAAGGGAGGATGTTCCTAGGTGGTTGACGTCACTACCCCTACTTATTTTACCTTTACATATGGTACATATGGCAAGACAGTTGTTGTCCGGATTTGGATAGAAATATTGCCAGACCAAAGAGGTGGAATGTTTGGTCTTCTGCCCAGGCATGACCGTGATGGGCTTTTTCATCCCACGGACAACAACTGTCTCCCCCGGAGCCTGATTTAAACAAACCACATCACCATCAGAATCCTCCTCGCCAACTTCCTCCTCAGCGCCAGCTACACCAGTATCCTCATCCTGTTGTACTTCAACAGTGACATCTTCAATTTGCATATCAGCAAGTGGACTGTGGGTGCTCCTTTCAGCACTTGCAGGGGGCGTGCAAATGGTGGAAAGTGCCACCTCTTCCCGTCCAGTGCTGGGAAGATCAGGCATCGCAACCACCACCACACTTGGACTCTCCTTGGGGATTTGTGATATCTTCTTAGAAAGCACAGTTCTTCGCTGTGCTTTTGCCAGCTTAACTCTTTTGATTTTTTTAGTGGGAGGAGGGCTTCCATCGTCATGTGAAGCTGAACCACTAGTCATGAACATACTAGGGATCGACCTTAGCCGTTCCTTGCCACTCCGTGTCGTAAATGGCATATTGGCAAGTTTACGTTTCTCTTCAGCTGATTTAAATGTCTTTTTCAAGGTCATTTTCCTGAACTTTGCCATTTGGGATTGTATGTGCCCTCTACTATGACATTGGGCATCGGCCTTGGCAGACGACGTTGATGGCATGTTATCGTCTATGTCATGACTAGTGGCTGCAGCTTCAGCACTAGGAGGAAGTGGTTCTTGATCTTTCTCTATTTTATTTTTATCGGAGAAAGTTTGGTCCTCCATTTATGTTATATCGATTTGATATATACGTGCGGCTAAACCCAGAAAATAATTTTTTTTTTGGTTTGGACTGGAGTGTACTTTGGGGGTTACAGCACCCTTTAACGGTCAAGCCAGCCGGCCCTTTACTTATGACACAGGCGCACTCTTGGCACTACTTTGTTGATGCACGTGCGGCTACTGCGCACACAATTCACAAACACAGAAAATAATTTTTTTTTTGGTTTGGACTGGAGTGTACTTTCGGGGGTTACAGCACCCTTAACGGTCAAGCCAGCCGGCCCTTTACTTATGACACAGGCGCACGCTTGGCACTACTTTGTTGATGCACGTGCGGCTACTGCGCACACAATTCACAAACACAGAAAATTATTTTTTTTTTGGTTTGGACTGGAGTGTACTTTGGGGGTTACAGCACCCTTTAACGGTCAAGCCAGCCGGCCCTTTACTTATGACACAGGCGCACACTTGGCACTACTTTGTTGATGCACGTGCGGCTACTGCGCACACAATTCACAAACACAGAAAATAATTTTTTTTTTGGTTTGGACTGGAGTGTACTTTCGGGGGTTACAGCACCCTTAACGGTCAAGCCAGCCGGCCCTTTACTTATGACACAGGCGCACGCTTGGCACTACTTTGTTGATGCACGTGCGGCTACTGCGCACACAATTCACAAACACAGAAAATAATTTTTTTTTTGGTTTGGACTGGAGTGTACTTTCGGGGGTTACAGCACCCTTAACGGTCAAGCCAGCCGGCCCTTTACTTATGACACAGGCGCACGCTTGGCACTACTTTGTTGATGCACGTGCGGCTACTGCGCACACAATTCACAAACACAGAAAATAATTTTTTTTTTGGTTTGGACTGGAGTGTACTTTCGGGGGTTACAGCACCCTTAACGGTCAAGCCAGCCGGCCCTTTACTTATGACACAGGCGCACGCTTGGCACTACTTTGTTGATGCACGTGCGGCTACTGCGCACACAATTCACAAACACAGAAAATAATTTTTTTTTTGGTTTGGACTGGAGTGTACTTTCGGGGGTTACAGCACCCTTAACGGTCAAGCCAGCCGGCCCTTTACTTATGACACAGGCGCACGCTTGGCACTACTTTGTTGATGCACGTGCGGCTACTGCGCACACAATTCACAAACACAGAAAATAATTTTTTTTTGGTTTGGACTGGAGTGTACTTTCGGGGGTTACAGCACCCTTAACGGTCAAGCCAGCCGGCCCTTTACTTATGACACAGGCGCACGCTTGGCACTACTTTGTTGATGCACGTGCGGCTACTGCGCACACAATTCACAAACACAGAAAATAATTTTTTTTTTGGTTTGGACTGGAGTGTACTTTCGGGGGTTACAGCACCCTTAACGGTCAAGCCAGCCGGCCCTTTACTTATGACACAGGCGCACGCTTGGCACTACTTTGTTGATGCACGTGCGGCTACTGCGCACACAATTCACAAACACAGAAAATAATTTTTTTTTTGGTTTGGACTGGAGTGTACTTTCGGGGGTTACAGCACCCTTAACGGTCAAGCCAGCCGGCCCTTTACTTATGACACAGGCGCACGCTTGGCACTACTTTGTTGATGCACGTGCGGCTACTGCGCACACAATTCACAAACACAGAAAATAATTTTTTTTTTGGTTTGGACTGGAGTGTACTTTCGGGGGTTACAGCACCCTTAACGGTCAAGCCAGCCGGCCCTTTACTTATGACACAGGCGCACGCTTGGCACTACTTTGTTGATGCACGTGCGGCTACTGCGCACACAATTCACAAACACAGAAAATAATTTTTTTTTTGGTTTGGACTGGAGTGTACTTTCGGGGGTTACAGCACCCTTAACGGTCAAGCCAGCCGGCCCTTTACTTATGACACAGGCGCACGCTTGGCACTACTTTGTTGATGCACGTGCGGCTACTGCGCACACAATTCACAAACACAGAAAATAATTTTTTTTTTGGTTTGGACTGGAGTGTACTTTCGGGGGTTACAGCACCCTTAACGGTCAAGCCAGCCGGCCCTTTACTTATGACACAGGCGCACGCTTGGCACTACTTTGTTGATGCACGTGCGGCTACTGCGCACACAATTCACAAACACAGAAAATAATTTTTTTTTTGGTTTGGACTGGAGTGTACTTTCGGGGGTTACAGCACCCTTAACGGTCAAGCCAGCCGGCCCTTTACTTATGACACAGGCGCACGCTTGGCACTACTTTGTTGATGCACGTGCGGCTACTGCGCACACAATTCACAAACACAGAAAATATATTATTTTTTTAGCACTTGGGGGGAGCACCCCTGATGGACAGAGCACCCCCTGGACAACACTGCAGCACTCCTTTAGGACTGGGACACTGCACAGGACTTTGGAGTGGACACAGCCCCTATGGAGAACTGACTGCACAACACAGTCCAGCCAGCCCCTATGGACTTTGAAGTAGTGGACACAGCCCCTATTAACAACAGCAGCACAGCACAACACAGCCAGCCCCTATGGACTTTGAAGTAGTGGACAACAGCAGCACTACACTACACTACACTACACAGCCCTAACTCCCACCCTCCCTCTTCACTGTCCACAGCCGAGTGAGAAAATGGCGCCGACGTGGGTACCTTATATAGGATCCAAAACCCGCGAGACTCGGAAGGCGGGATGATGACGTTTTGCCTCGATTTCAGATCCGAGTCAGGCGGGAAAAGTCGAGCCTGATTCGGATCGGACTCGGATCGGGGGGGCTCGGGGGGGTTCGGATTTCAGAAATCCGAACCCGCTCACCCCTAATTACTACCAGATTATACTGTACCATTATCAATTTTATGTTTCATGATAAAACTGAGATTTTAATAAATAGATAACTACATTAAGGCATTCAGACTGCATTATTTTATTTTATTTATATTATATATAGGTTTGTGAGCGAAGGTATAACCAAAAATCTATAAATCAACACTTGAATCAAGGGTGGTCACCTCTTATACCTATAGCTGCTCCCACCACAAGAATAATTTATTTTAGAGCCCATGGGCATACAAATACATTTGACTTGAGTATAAATCTTGTATTTATTATTCTTTTATATTAGGATATGGGTCCAGCAATTCCAGAAAGTGCAGCAACCAATGAATGGCTATTTATTGTTAGGTCCATTGTTAATCTAATGCTATTTAAAGTATAAATACTATATTAAGTATTATGTATTATTATTATTTCTGTATGAGGTAAATGTGAATGGAAAGGGAGTAGGGTTACTGGTACTAGGGCTTGGCAATAAGAGTTTATACTCCATTCATTGGTAAGGGAATAAGGGAAGGGAATTTGGGATTTGGGTATTGGTGATTTGAGGTTTTATGTTACATTTTAACAGTAATTTAGAGGTTAGTTAAAGAAGGGTGGATTTGGAAATTAATTTTAAGCATAGCTGTTGATAAAGTATTACAAGGGTGGGAGGTTGATGACATTGTTTAAGGGAGTTTGGAATTGATATATTTGGGTCTGTAAAATGACAACTGTAAGTAAGCAAAATCTGCATGCACATAATTGTGACAGTTTACAATATCACCTGCTGTCACCACATCTCTGCTAAATGTATGATATTGCATTCTATTTGAAATGGCTATACTTCTATTTTATATACAATGAACACCACCAGTTTTAGTTATTTGATTTTCTCATGACTGTCTTTGACTCTTATGTGTGAAATTACCGGAAGAGAGAAGGTACAGTACTAGGTTTGGCGCACTTTCAATATAGGCCAAATGATGTTCTCAGGAGCTGACCATTGGTGAACCCACTTACTGTACTTTGGAAAACAGAAGACAGCTCAGGTGGAGGCACCTTCAACCCAAAAAGACTATAATTAGAATTTGTGACCCTCTCACTCATCAACCAGAGACAGAAGCAGGTGAGCAGGTGATACATTTGAGAAAACTAAAACATTGTTCACAAAAGAGTACTTGACATATCCTTTAAAATGAACCATAACAAAAGGAAAAACTTTGACCGGACAACTTTCAAAAAGAATGGACAATGTTAACAGCACATAGATAACAAGCATAAAGTAAGTGGCTTAAACTCCACACAATAAATTCTATTGACTGGAATGTCAGTAATTGTAATTGGAGTTGGTTATTGAATTGTGTTTAAGTGAGTCAACTTTGTATAAAAAAATTAAAGACACATTCATGAAATTCCTATGATGGGGTTGCTAGGAAATGCAAGTGCAAATATCAGTATGCAAGTAAATAGCAATATCTAACAATTTTCAGATTTATATTACTTCCAGATGAATTTTAAAGAAAAATGTGTGCACATATGTCATGTAAATACGCTTTCAAAGCAGAATTACAATTGTACATATAACTTTTTTTGGCATTCAAAAATGCTTACACCATGTGCAGAGTATGACTCTAATCACTGTCACTAATATTATGTGGCCGGTTATACTGTAGATGTCATCCTTTCCCTGCATATCACCTGCACTTATACCCTTTCTTTAATCTCTGCGCTTGATTTACAGACCATCGCTTCACATCCCTAGATGAAGAACCAGCATGGTTGTATGACCTTCTCATAAATTGCTTCTAAATATTGGAATGCTCTACTCAACTTTAAAAAGAAATGTCACTGTGATTATCTTCCTACTTTCACCCATTTCAACTGCTCTAATTAGCAATAAACTATTGGTTTCTCTCCCCTCATTATAGAAAACCGACTCTTCTGACACCTGCTCACACCTGTGCTAAACTTCCCCCATTCCCATTGATCTTTCCCTTCCCTCATTTTAGAATTTATTTTTGTTGTTTCTACCTATGTTTCCTTTTTTCTTCATTCTCTCCAATGGCTGCCTAATGACGCTTAGCCCTGTAGACTCAATTTTGCTCACAATGCTGTTTTTATGTTTTGTTTTAATTTTGACTATATTTTATTTACATTTTATAAGTTATGAATAGCTGTTTTTATTTTTTATTACTATATTTAAAACATTTTTATGATCTCTGATTAAATTACTGAGGTGGCAAATATTACCATAATAGTGCCACAAACTTGTTATTTGCGCCCACACCCATAGCAATGGGTGGATGAATGACCCCCCAGTACTTCCCAGCCTGTGCTGGAAGCCTTTTGTAGAAGGAATATGCAGTTATGATGTGCTTACTTGAGAAGCACCCTCCTGGAGCTTTCCTTTTCACAATGGATGGGGGAAATAATGCTCTTCGTACCCCTCTTATTATAGAAACCAGTCCAGGATTGTAAGTACAGTAGTATACAGATCATGTGCCATAAAACTTTTTTTTACAGGAGGAAATACCCTTTAGATTTCTGTAGGACACCTCTTCCATATCTCCTTGATATGTTGTTATATGTTTTGATTGTACATTTTTATTTGTCATCTTATTAAGATGAAGGTCATTGCATTGTGCAGCACTGTGCCTTAGCAATCAAAATTCCTCTTACAAATTGCAGAGATTATTTGAAACTAAAATTTTATCAACTACACAGAATCAACACATTGTGCAGAGATTATTTTATGAATTGTGTTCTTAAGAAAAAACTATAAATTCCACGATGGCAAATTCCTTGCCCTAAACAAAATGCAGCGATTATTTGAATCTACAATTTAAAAGGGTTGTCTGGGTTGAAGATGGGCAATGCAATCAGCTGCTAATCAAAGATTAGCTATAATTTTATATAGAGATGAGTGTATTCGGTCTCCTGAAAACTGAACCCACCTGAATTTCACATATCCTAGTACTTCTAAGTCCGGGCTTGGGTTTTCCGTCAGACTCATAATCCAAAAGTAGGCTACACATCATCTTCCCAGCATAGGATCTCGCTTATTTTGAATTCCATAAAAGTTGCTCTCTCATGATCATGTGATCATGGGCTGCTGGAGGGTTAGGGTGGGCTGTTTGGTGCACCACTAAGTCAGTGTCAGAGAAGGACTGTGGGTTGGCTGCAACTCAAATAAGACTGTTAGTGAAGGCTATGGTTTGCAAGCACTACTGTGGCACTACTGCTGTGTCTATCTCAGACTGTTAAGGTTTGTGGGGTGCAGCATTAAGTATATTGTCAGTGAAAGGCTCTGGGTGCAAGCACTGCTGTGGTTGTGTTAGACTTTGAAGGGCTGTGGGGTGCAGCTCTGTGTTCAATGCAGGCACCATGTTAAAAAAAAATAAATAATAATATTCTCAAATAATATTGTTCATTAGGTTCCAGTGTGCCACCATTACTGTAAGTGCAGTGAGTAACAGCAGTATGTAAAAAAGAAGAATAATAAAAAATCTGTAAGTTCAGGCCAGGTATTATGTTGTAAAATAATAACATTTAGTAGGCGCTATGCCACTGCTAATATAAGCGTTGTGAGGTTCAATGTGAACTTAAACTTTTTTTGACTAAAACTTGTGTGTTTTCAGGCAGTGTTAAAAAATAATGTTCAGTAGGTGCTGTGCCACCATTAATATAAGTGCTGTGAGTCACAGCATGAACTTGTGTCATTTGTTAATATCAAAAAACTTTTTCTGTGTTCCAAAAATTGTGTGTGATTAGGCATTGCACTGTTTTAAGTTCAGTAGGTGCCATGCCACCATTAATATAAACACTGTGAGTTGATATGGAACATGATCAGTTGATATAAAATTAGAAGTAGCAACCAAGTACTAGTGCTGCAGTTGCTGTCCATCCGGATGATATTAGTACTTTAACATCTACTAAATCTAGTGCCTAAGGGCATAAGAAAGGCTATCTGAAATCAAAACAATATTTCACAATGCTAAAGAAAAAAACATCACCGCTAATAATAACGGGAAAGTATACTGCCAAAAAGCCCCATAAAATTGCCACCATGCCATACACAACATGCAGTGGCAAGGAAAGGGTCAGGCCTTGGCCTTTATTTTTGAGTGATGGTTCCAGAACTCCTGTCAGTCAGCCATCTTCTTCTGTAACCTCACATGATGATGATGCAATACCTTCTGTTAAGTTAAATCTGATTGTTTGATATGGGCAACATCTCCAATTCTAAAAACCTGCACTTTAGTAAATATACCAGTAAGGCTGAACAACAAACTGTGTGTTCAGAAACATCACAAATCCCTGAAAATAGTCTAAGGGTGTCTGTAATTTCTATGTGTGAGTCTGGCATTTCTAATATTGTACTCATGATGAAGCCTGCTTCCACCATTTCTGCACCATCTGCAAATGTGGAAATGAGCAGAACAAGTAAAGATGGTGTCATAGTAGAAATTAAAAATGCTAGTGTGGAAGTGCAACAGGAGGATGAGGGCGATATTTTTATGTTATCTTAAGCTAATGAGGATTTTGATTATGAGGATGTTGTTTGTGTCAGCCACCTCTTGCAGCAGTTCTTGCTCATTATAAAAAGAAAGCTATTGTCATGCCTAGGCATAAGACCAGAAAAGCCTGGGCAGCACATACGGTGTAATGGTTAACATTACTACCTCACAGCACTGAGGTCATGGGTTCAATTCCCACCATGGCCCTACCTGTGCAGAGTTTGTATATTCTCCCTGCGCTTGCATAGATTTCCTCCGGGTGCTTCCGTTTCCTCCCAAACTCCAAAAATATACTGGTAGGATAATTGGCTCCCACCAAAAAAAAAAAATTAACCCTAGTGTGTATGTGTGTGCGTGAACATGTGGTAGGGAATATAGATTGTAAGCTCCACTGGGGCATGGACTGATGTGAATGTCCAGATCTTCTCTGTAAAGCACTGCGGAATATGTGTGCGCTATATTAATAACTGGTAATAATAATAAAAGATACCTTTTGGGCGTGGAATTATTTTTACCCAAATCCTGACAACAATTATGAAGGCATCTTTACCATTTGTGAGGCCAAAGTTAGTAGAGGTAGGGACATTAACTATCTAGGCACCTTCTCCCTGTTACATAATTTGCAGTAAGCTCATGCAACTTGTTTAAAATTAAGATAATTTGTAAAATCATAACAAGCATACATACTCCACCTCCATTTCCCTGTACTGCCCTGGGGTCTCTGATATAGTTCTTGATTATTGATACCATTCTTGGTTTCTATGGGTTCATATAAGTTATTAAACTGCCACCCTGATGGATGGAGATGGAGCGGCTCCTGCAGTGGGCGCAGCAGCAGCTAATGAGAGTCTGTCAGACTCTCATTGGCTGCTGATCAAAAGAAACACAGAGCTGCCAGAGCCGGTGGCTGTGTGTTAGTTAGTGTAGCGCTGACCAAACTCCATACGGTCAGCGCTACACATGTGGTGCAGCTGTGTCACAGAGACACAGACTGCCCGCTGCCTGCGGCCCGCATGGCGCTGCGGCCCAGGGGGCACATGGCACCCTGCCCCCCAGCCCAGCCTGCCACTGAAAATGAAAACACGTGAGGGTGGTTTTACAAAACCAAAACATAATGATGAATCCAGGACCAAGACCACAACATGTGGGTCTGTGCTCATCTTTACTTTTATAACTCACTGATGATTGTTCATGGATAGAACATAGGATCTCATTCAGACCCACTCACTAGATGCATTCGCTTGCACCCTGCATATGCAAATCCAGCGCACGCCCAGCAAGGTAGGCGATCGCGCGGCAACGCATTAGCATGCCCACTATGTCTTGCGATTGCAACGCTTGAGGTTGACTATACTCTGCCGCAAGCACTGTGATCACTTCAGAGTGAAATCCCACCTAGTGACGGGTACTATAACACGGGCTTTTAATTATGCACACATCTGAAATGGCATTGAGACACTCAGGCACGCCTGCGTTCGCACCTCCACTCCCTTGTTTCCAGTGGCCAGTCCCTGTCACCACCCACAAATGGCTTCTCCTGTCACTCACTCCGCTGGGCAGTCTATGCGCAGCAAGCGAATGCATCCTGATCTCTCGCACTGGTTTGCGCACGTGCATTGCGATGGATACGCATCTGCAGATTGCCAATATCGGTCAGCTACAAGCGTTCGCATCATAGTGAGTGGGTCTGAATCAGCTCCATAGTCATATCTTTTAATTCACATTTCTTGATTTTCTTAATCTCTAACTACATTCCTAAACTACTGTATATTTAGCTTAAAATAATGGTCGTATTAGTGAGATATATGTAAGTTTTTATAAATAGAGTTAAAAATTAATAAAGCATAGTATTTTAACAGTGACTTCAATCCCTAGTGTAGTGCCATAAAGACTTATTTTTCTTTTTATCTGGTTCAAGTAATTCAACATTGCCTGTCTGATTTATATTTCCAGGTTTTCTTTTTACATAATTTATAATGTCACTACAACACAATGACTACTGCAAAATACATTTGTTTACAGTTATCAGATCCATTTCCTTATCTATGTGTAGATATACAGAGTCAATTCAATGTGGAAGTTGCTACATTATAAATTTTGTGTTTATTATTCTTTTATATTAGGATATGGTTCCAGAATTTCCAGAAAGTGTACCAACCAATGAATGGCTATATATTGTTAGGTCCATTGTTAAACTAATGCTATTTAAAGTATAAATCCTATATTAAGTATTATGTATTATTATCTTTTGTATGAAGTAACAGTGAATGGAAAGGGAGTAGGGTTACTGGTACTAGGGCTTGGCAATAAGAGTTTATACTCCATTCATTGGTAAGGGAATAAGGGAAGGGAATTTGGGATTTGGATATAGGTGATTTGATGTTTTATGTTTAATTTTATCAGTAATTTAGAGGTTAGTTAAGGGAGGGTGGATTTGGGAATTACTTTTTAGCGTAGCTGTTGATAAAGTATTACAAGGGTGGGATGTTGGTGACATTATTTAAGAGAGTTTGGAATTGATATATTAGGGTCTGTAACTGATATATTTGGGTCTGTAAAATAACAACTGTAAGTAATCAAATTCTGCATGCACATAATTGTGACAGTTTACACTATCACCTGCTGTCACTACATCTCTGCTAATTGTATGATATTCAGTGGTGGCTCCAGAGGTGAGACTGCAGCACAGTCCAAGATTTAAATAGGGGAGCTACACCAACTGCCACTCCAAACACTGTCAAACATCGCCGGCTGGGACTCACTGGCAGTTGGTGTGACTCCCCTATTTGAATCTTGTAGTGCGCTTCAGCCCCACCCCTGGAGACAGCACTGATGATATTGCATTTTATTTGAAATGGCTATACTCTACTTTATATATAATCAACACCACCATTTTTAGTTATTTGATTTTCTCATGACTGTCCTTGATTCTTGTGTGTAAAATTACCGGAAGAGAGAAGGTACTGTACTAGGTTTGGCGCACTTTCACAATAGGCCAAAGAAGTTACTCTGGAGCTGACCACTGGTGAACCCACTTACTGTTCTTTGGAAAACAGAAGACAGCTCAGTTGGAGGCACCTTCAACCCAAAAAGTCTATAATTAGAATTTGTGACCCTCTCACTCATCAACCAGAGACAGAAGCAGGTGATACATTTGAGAAAACTAAAACATTGGTCACAAAAGTGTACTTGACAGATCCTTTCAAATAAACCATAACAAAAGGAAAAACTTTGACAGAACAACTTTCAAAAAGAATGGACAAAGGCCCTCATTCAGAGCCACTCGCTAGCGGCAGTACGCTCGTTCCGAGCGATGTTCGCACATCTGCGCATGCGTACGGATCGTTATACGCATGCGCGAACCAGTCAGTGCGGCCGAAATTCATGTGCTCGCATTATAGCGAATGCCTGCTATTTTGAGTGACAGAATGAGGCGTATGTGGGTGGTAACAGGGGAAGGTGCTTGAAAACGGGGAGTGGAGATCCGAACGCAGGCGTGCTTAAAGGTCAAAACGGCGTTTTATGGGTGTGCATAATTAATACAGCAGCGTCATTGACCACGTCATTGGGTTATTTTATAGCCAGAACTGCTCGCAATATTGTGGTAGCAAAAACCAACCACAAGAATAGCGAGCAGTTCATACGCTGGTCGATGTACTCGATTAATCCAATAAATAGCGGACATGACGTATGGTGCGAGCGGCCAGGGGGCGTTTTTAACAAATAAACGAGCGTATGTTTTGCTCGCTCGTTCAGACTTAGAGGTGTGAACAGACTGCAATTTGCGAACGGATCATTTGAATAGCCACCCCTTGTTTTTGAACGAACGACCGCAAATAGCGAACGGCTCTGAATCAGGCCCAATGTTAGCAGCACATAAATAAAAAGCATAAAAGTAAGTGGCTTAAACTCCACATAATAAATTCTATTGACTGGAATGTCTGTAATTGTAATTGAAGTTGGTTATTGAATTGTGTATAAGTGAATCAACTTTGCATTAAAAAATTCAACATAAATTCATGAAATTCCTATGATGGGGTTGCTAGGAAATGCAAGTGTAAATATCAGTATGCAAGTAAACATCAATATTAAATGATTTTTAGATTTATATTACTTCCAGATCAATTTTAAAGAAAAATGTGTCCACATATGTCATGTAAATACTCTTTCGAAGGAGATTTAGAATTGTACATATAACTTTTTTTGGCATTCAAAAATGCTTACACCATGTGCAGAGTATGACTCTAATCACTGTCACTAACATTATGTGGCCAGTTATACTGTAGATGTCATCCTTTTCCTGCATATCACCTACAGTTATAGCCTTTCTTTCCTCTCTGAACTCGATCTACAGACCATCACTTCACATCCCTAGATGAAGAACCAGCATGGTTGTATGGACCTTCTCATAAATGGCTTCTAAATATTGGAATGCTCTACTCAACTTTAAAAAGAAATGTCACTGTGATTATCTTCCTACTTTCACCCATTTCAACTGCTCTAATTAGCAATAAACTATTGGTTTCTCTCCCCTCATTATAGAAAACCGACTCTTCTAACACCTGCTCACACCTGTGCTAAACTTCCCCCATTCCCATTAATCTCTCCCTTCCCTCATTTAAGAATTTATTTTTGTTGTTTCTACCCATGTTTCCTTTTTTCTTCATTCTCTCCAACGTCTGTCTAATGACACTTAGCCCTGTAGACTCAATTTTGCTCACAATGCTGTTTTTATGTTTTGTTTTAATTTTGACTATATTTTATTTACATTTTATAAGTTATGAATAGCTGTTTTTATTTTTTATTACTATATTTAAAACATTTTTATGATCTCTGATTAAATTACTGAATTTCTGTAATAGCACCACAAACTTGTTATTTCCCCAACACCCATAGCAATGGGTGGATGAATGACCCCCAGTACTTTCCAGCCTGTGCTGGAAGCCTTTTGGAGAAGGAATATGCAGTTATTGTGTGCTTCCATGAGAAGCACCCTCCTGGAGCTTTCCTTTTCACTATGGAAGGGGGAAATAATGCTCTTTGTACCCCTGTTATAAGAAAAATCAGCCCAGGCTGTGTAAGAACAGTAGTATATAGAACATATGCAATAAAACTTTTTTTACAGGTGGAAATACCCTTTTGATTTCTGTAGGACACCTCTTCTATATCTCCTTGAAATGTTATTATATGTTTTGATTGTACATTTTTATTTGTCATCTTATTAAGATGAAGGTCATTGCATTGTGCAGCACTGTGCTTTAGCAATCAAAATTCCTCTTACAAATTGCAGAGATTATTTGAAACTAAAATTTTATCAACTACACAGAATCAACACATTGTGCAGAGATTATTTTATGAATTATGTTCTTAAGAAAAAACTATAAATTCCACAATGGTAAATGAATTGTCCTAAACAAAATGCAGCGATTATTTGAATCTACAATTTAAAAGGGTTGTCTGGGTTGAAGATGGGCAATGCAATCAGCTGTTAATCAGAGATTAGCTATAATTTTATATAGAGATGAGTGTATTTGGTCTCCTGAAAACTGAACCCACCTGAATTTTACATATCCTAGTACTTCTAAGCCCGGGTTTGGGTTTTCCGTCAGATTCATAATCCAAAAGTAGGCTACACATCATCTTCCCAGCATAGGATCTCGCTTATTTTGAATTCCATAAAAGTTGCTCTCTCATGATCATGTGATCATGGGCTGCTGGAGGGTTAGGGTGGGCTGTTTGGTGCACCACTAAGTCAGTGTCAGAGAAGGACTGTGGGTTGGCTGCAACTCAAATAAGACTGTTAGTGAAGGGCTATGGTTTGCAAGCACTACTGTGGCACTACTGCTGTGTCTGTGTCAGACTGTTAAGGTTTGTGGGGTGCAGCACTAAGGATTTTGTCAGTGAAAGACTCTGGGTGCAAGCATTGCTGTGGCTGTGTTAGACTTTGAAAGGCTGTGGGGTGCAGCACTGTGTTCAGTGCAGGCACCATGTTAAAAAAAAACCTAAAATAATATTCTCAAATAATATTGTTCATTAGGTTCCATTGTGCCACCATTACTGTAAGTGTAGTGAGTAACAGCAGTATGTAAAAAAAAAGAATAATAAAAAATCTGTAAGTTCAGGCCAGGTATTGTGTTGTAAAATAATAACATTTAGTAGGTGCTATGCCACTGCTAATATAAGCGTTGTGAGGTACAATGTGAACTTAAACTTTTTTTGTTCTAAAACTTGTGTGTTTTCAGGCAGTGTTAAAAAATAATGTTCAGTAGGTGCTGTGCCACCATTAATATAAGTGCTGTGAGTCACAGCATGAACTTGTGTCATTTGTAAATATAAAAATAACTTTTTCTGTGTTCCAAAACTTGTGTGTGTTTAGGCAGTGCACTGTGTTAAGTTCAGTAGGTGCCATGCCACCATTAATATAAACACTGTGAATTGATATGGAACATGATCAGTTGATATAAAATTGGAAGTAGCAACCAAGTACTAGTGTTGCAGTTGCTGTCCATCCAGTAGATATTAATACTTTAACATCTACTAAATCTAGTGCTTAAGGGCATAAGAAAGGCTATCTCAAATCAAAACAATATTTCACAATGCTAAAGAAAAAAACATCACTGCTAATAATAACGGGAAAGTTTACTGCCAAAAAACTCCATAAAATTGCCAACATGCCATACACACCATGCAGTGGCAAGGAAAGGCTCAAGCCTTGGCCTTTATTTTTGAGTGATGGTTCCAGAACTCCTGTCAGTCAGCCATCTTCTTCTGTAACCTCACATGATGATGATGCAATACCCTTTGTTAAGTTTAATCTGATTGTTTGATATGGGCAACATCTCCAATTCTAAAAACCTGCACTTTAGTAAATATACCAGTAAGACTGAACAACAAACTGTGTGTTCAGAAACATCAGAAATCCCTGAGGATAGTCTAAGGGTGTCTGCAATTTCTATGTGTGTCTGGCATTTCTGATATTGTACTCATGATGAAGCCTCCTTCCACCATTTCTGCACCATCTGCAAATGTGGAAATGAGCAGTACAAGTAAAGATGTTGTCATAGTAGAAATTAAAAAAGCTAGTGTGGAAGTGCAACAGGAGGATGAGGGCGATATTTTTATGTTATCTTAAGCTAATGAGGATTTTGATGATGAGGATGTTGTTTGTGTCAGCCACCTGTGGCAGCAGTTCTTGCTCATGATAAAAAGAAAGCTATTGTCATGCCTAGGCATAAGACCAGAAAAGCCTGGGCAGCACAGACGGTGTAATGGTTAGTGTTACTGCCTCACAGCACTGAAGTCATGGGTTCAATTCCCACCATGGCCCTACCTGTGCAGAGTTTGTATATTCTCCCTGTGCTTGCATAGATTTCCTCTGGGTGCTCCCGTTTCCTCCCATACTCCAAAAATATACTGGTAGGTTAATTGGCTCCCACCAAAAAAAAAATTAACCCTTGTGTGTATGTGTGTGCGTGTACATGTGGTAGGGAATATAGATTGTAAGCTCCACTGGGGCATGGATTGATGTGAATGTCCAGATCTTCTCTGTAAAGCACTGCGGAAATATGTGTGCGCTATATAAATAACTGGTAATAATAATAAAAGCTACCTTTTGGGTGTGGAATTATTTTTACCCAAATCCTGACAACAATTATGAAGGCATCTGTGAGGCCAAAGTTAGTTGAGGTAGGGAGGTTAACTATCTAGGCACCTTCTCCCTGTTACATAATTTGCAGTAAGTTCATGCAACTTATTTAAAATTAATATAATTTGTAAAATCCTAACAAGCATACATACTCCACCTCCATTTCCCTGTACTGCCCTGGGGTCTCTGATATAGTTCTTGATTATTGATACCATTCTTGGTTTCTATGGTTTCATATAAGTTATTAAACTGCCACCCTGTGTGCAACTACATTATAGCAAATTTTCATACCGTAGATGTTCTATAGTCTTTTAAACTGAAGTGTTTGTGCAGCTGCTCTTTAGCTTAGGCTAGCCAACTTTTGGGCAATATTGATGAACAATATTGTGAACTGTGAGGTGGTCAAAATTGACCGTAAATGACTGGAATTATTGTTATTGAGTTTAATTATGCTGTAGGAACAAAAACATGACCAAATTACCTTATCTTAGCTGATTTTAAAACACATTTAAAAAAAAAAAAAACAGATCCAAAACACTCAGGGGCTGGCAGCCAACTTTTGGCCTGGGGGCAAATGCATGCAGGTGGCCCTGGCAGAGGAGTAGCATGTAGCCAGGGTGCTCGAAGAACGTGAGTGCTACGGCGACCCCCACCCCCTCAAGTGTTCCACGGAGGAGGCAGATCCATATGGGATTAATGTAAAGTAAAAATAAAGATTAGGGGCAGCCCCCTGTCATAGTGCCCATATGCAGTGCCCCCCTGTGCCTCAGGAGAGGACCCCCTTATACAGGCCTTCAGTAGTGCCCCCAGTAGTAATCCCCCTATGCATTGCCCCTTATACAGTGCCCCCTGTAGTGGTCCCCCCTGTGCCCCCAGTAGTAAGCCCCTTATATATTGCTCCCAATAGTGGTACTCCCTATGCAGTGCCACTTATATAGTGCCCCCAGTAGCAGTCCACCCCCCATGCAGTGCCCCCAATAGTGGTAACCCCTATGCAGTGCCCCTTAAATAGTGGCACCAGTTGTAGTCTCCCCCTATGCTGTACCCCCAGTATTGCCCTTTATATAGAGCCCCCAGCAATGGTCCCTCGATGCAGTGCCCCCAGTGGCAGTCCCCTCCTCCATATGTAGAGCCCCTAGTAGTAGTCCCCTCCCCCCTATGCAGTGACCCTAGTAGTAGCCCCCTCTTGTAGTGCACCCATTAGTAGTAGTCCCCCCCTTGTAGTGTCCCAAGTAGTAGTAGTCCCCCCCTTGTAGTGCACCCAGTAGCAGTCCCCCCCGTGTAGTGCCCCCAGTAGTAGTAGCCCCCCCATTTATAGTGCCCCCAGTAGTGGTCTCCCTCCTTGTAGTGCCAGCTACCCCAGATCTGCTCCTCCATCTGTCCTCCCAGGCCGGGCCACTCTGCATTATGGGAGAGATGTCATATGATGTCATGATGCTTCTCCCATTGCCCACTGTGGGAGCCATAAGATGGAGCGGCTCCTGCAGGGGGCGCAGCAGCAGCTACTGAGAGTCTGTCAGACTCTCATTGGCTGCTGATCAAAAGAAACACTGCTGCCGGAGCCGGCGGCTGTGTGTTAGTTAGTGTAGTGCTGACCGAACTCCGTCCAGTCAGCGCTACAAATGTACTGCAGCTGTGTCACAGAGACACAGCCTGCCTGCTGCCCGTGGCCCGCATGGCGCTGTGGCCCAGGGGGCACATGGCACCCTGCCCCCCGGCCCAGCCTGCCGCTGAAAATGAAAACACGAGAGGGAGTTTTTACAAAACCAAAACATTATGATGAATCCAGGACCAAGACCACAACATGTGGGTCTGTGCTCATCTTTACTTTTATAAATCACTGATGATTGTTCATGGATAGAACGTAGGAGCTCATTCAGACCCACTCACTAGATGCATTCGCTTGCACCCTGCATATGCAAATCCAGCCCACGCCCAGCAAGGCAGGCAATCGCGAGGTAACGCATTAGCATGCCCACTATGTCTTGGCATGCGATCATTTAGTGTATGCGACATCCACCAGCCATTCTTAAGATGCCCACTTGCGCACGTCATCTCCTGAAGTGCATGAAAACATCAGTACATCGAGCACCATCAGATGCGATTGCAGCGCTTGAGGTTGACTATACCCTGCCGCAAGCACTGTGATCACTTCAGAGTGAAATTCCACCTAGTGACAGGTACTATAACACTGGCTTTTAATTAAGCACACAACTGGAATGGCATTGAGACACTCAGGGGCGCCTGTGTTCGCACCTTCACTCCCCTGTTTCCAGTGGCCAGCCCCTGTCACCACCCACAAATGGCTTCTCCTGTCACTCACTCCGCTGGGCAGTCTATGCGCAGCAAGCGAACGCATCCTGATCTCTCGCACTGGTTTACGCACGTGCATTGCGATGGATACATTATTTAAGAGAGTTTGGAGTTGATATATTAGGGTCTGTAACTGATATATTTGGGTCTGTAAAATAACAACTGTAAATAATCAAATTCTGCATGCACATAATTGTGACAGTTTACACTATCACCTGCTGTCACCACATCTCTGCTAATTGTATGATATTCAGTGGTGGCTCCAGAGGTGAGGCTGCAGCACAGTCCAAGATTTAAATAGGGGAGCTACACCAACTGCCACTCCAAACACTGCCAAACATCGCCGGCTGAAACTCACTGGCAGTTGGTGTTACTCCCCTATTTGAATCTTGTAGTGCACTTCAGCCCCACCCCTGGAGCCGGCCCTGATGATATTGCATTTTATTTGAAATGGCTATACTCTATTTTAAAAATAATCAACACTACCATTTTTAGTTATTTGATTTTCTCATGACTGTCCTTGATTCTTGTGTGTAAAATTACCGGAAGAGAGAAGGTACTGTACTAGGTTTTGCACACTTTCACTATATTCCAAAGAAGTTACTCTGGAGCTGACCACTGGTGAACCCACTTAGTGTACTTTGGACAACAGAAGACAGCTCAAGTGGAGGCATCTTCAACCCAAAAAGTCTATAATTAGAATTTGTGACCCTCTCACTCATCAACCAGAGACAGAAGCAGGTGAGCAGGTGATACATTTGAGCAAACTAAACATTGTTCACAAAAGTGTACTTGACATATCCTTTAAAATGAACCATAACAAAAGGAAAAACTTTGACAGAGCAACTTTCAAAAAGAATGAACAATGGCCCTCATTCAGAGCCGTACGCTCTGAGCAGAGCGCACGCTCTGAATGAGGGCCGCCCTCCTTAAAAATGGAGCATCCTCCTGGACGCTTGTATAGCTGTGGGTCACCACCCACAGCCTATACGAGCGTGCAGTTTGATGGCCGCGATGGTCGTGACCATCGCGACCATCGAAACTGCGAGCCGGAGCCTGCGGTTGAGGTTTTCAACCGCAAGCCCCGGAGTGATTTTGGCTCTATCAGAGCCAAAATCTCTCCCACTGACATCACTAGTGATGTCAGTGGGCCGGCTTCTGACGTGAGGCGTTGCCGTGGGAACGCCCCCGTCAGGGAGGCACGCCCCAGCACGCCCACCAAAGGGGGAGTGCTGTCAATCAACATCGACAGCACGCCCCCTTTGATCAGACACAACGAGCGAAGGAAAGTCCTTCGCTCGTCGCGTCTGGCGCATGCGCACGACGGAGCTCCCGCCGTCATGCGCATGCGCAGAGCATAACATCGACCCACTTGCGAGAGGACAGCCGCTTGCGAGTGGGTCTGAATCAGGCCCAATGTTAGCAGCACATAAATAAAAAGTATAAAAGTAAGTGGCTTAAACTTCACACAATAAATTCTTTTGACTGGAATGTCTGTAATAGTAATTGAAGTTGGTTATTGAATTGTGTTTAAGTGAATCAACTTTGTATAAAAAATTAAACAAATTCATGAAATTCCTATGATGGGGTTGCTAGGAAATGCAAGTTCAAATATCAGTATGCAAGTAAATAGCAAAATCCAACGACTTTTAGATTTATATTACTTCCAGATCAATTTTGAAGAAAAATGTGTGCACATATGTCATGTAAATTCCCTTTCAAAGCAGATTTAGAATTGTATATATAACTTTTTTTGGCATGCAAAAATGCTTACACCATGTGCAGAGTATGACTCTAATCACTGCTACTAAAATTATGTGGCCGGTTATACTGTAGATGTCATCCTTTCCCTGCATATCACCTACAGTTATAGCCTTTCTTTCCTCTATGAGCTCGATCTACAGACCATCACTTCACATCCCTAGATGAAGAACCAGCATGGTTGTATGGACCTTCTCATAAGTGGCTTCTAAATATTGGAATTCTCTACTCAACTTTAAAAAGAAATGTCACTGTGATAATCTTCCTACTTTTACCCGTTTCAACTGCTCTAATTAACAATAAACTATTGGTTTCTTTCCCCTCATTTTATAGAAAACCCACTCTTCTAACACCTGCTTACACCTGGGCTAAACTTCCCCCATTCCCATTATTCTCTCCCTTCCCTCATTTCAGAATTAATTTTTGTTTGTTTCTACCTATGTTTCCTTTTTTCTTCATTCTCTCCAATGGCTGGCTAATGACGCTTAGTCCTGTAAACTCAATTTTGCTCACAATGCTGTTTTTATATTTTGCTTTAATTTTGACTATATTTTATTTACATTTTAGTAGTGATGAATAGCTGTTTTTATTTTTTATTACTGTATTTAAAATTTTTTAAAGATCTCTGAATAAATTACTGTGGTGCCAAAAATTCCACTAATAGTGTGACAAATTTGTTATTTGCCCCCACACCCATAGCAATGGGTGGTTGAATGACCCCCAGTACTTCCCAGCCTGTGCTGGTAGCCTTTTGGAGAAGGAATATTCAGTTATGTTGTGCTTACTTGAGAATCACCCTCCTGGAGCTTACCTTTTCACAATGGATGGGGGAAATAATGTTCTTCGTACCCCTGTTATAATAGAAACCAGTCCAGGATTGTAAGTACAGTAGTATACAGATCATGTGCCATAAAACTATTTTTACAGGTGGAAATACCCTTTTGATTTCTGTAGCACACCTCTTCCATATCTCCTTGATATGTTGTTATATGTTTTGATTGTACATTTTTATTCATCATCTTATTAAGATGAAGGTCAATGCATTGTGCAGCACTGTGCCTTAGCAATCAAAATTCCTCTTACAAAAATGCAGAGATTATTTGAAACAAATTTTTTTTCAACTACACAGAATCAACACATTGTGCAGAGATTATTTTATGAATTGTGTTCTTAAGAATAAACTATACATTCCACAATGGTAAATTCCTTTCACTAAACAAAATGCAGCGATTATTTGAATCTACATTTTAAAAGGGTCATCTGTGTTGAAGATGGGCAATGCTATCCGCTGCTAATTGGAGATTAGCTATAATTTTTGGATTTTTTGGTCTTCTGATAACCGAAACCACCTGAATTTTGCATATCCTAGTACTTCTAAGCCCGGGCTTGGGTTCTCTGTCAGACTCATAATTCAAAATGAGGCAACACATCATCTTACCAGCATCGGATCTCGCTTATTTTGAATTCCATAAGTTGTTCCCTCATGATCACGGGCTGCTGGAGTGTTAGGGTGGGCTGTTGGGTGCACCACTAAGTCAGTGTCAGAGAAGGACTGTGGGTTGGTTGCAACTCAAAGAAGACTGTTAGTGAAGGGCTATGCTTTACAAGCACTACTGTGGCACTACTGCTGTGTCTGTGTCAGACTGTTAAGGTTTGTGGGGTGCAGCACTAAGGATTTTGTCAGTGAAGGGCTCTGGGTGCAAGCACTGCTGTGGCTGTGTTAGACTTTGAAGGGCTGTGGGGTGCAGCACGGTGTTCAATGCTGGCACCATGTTAACAAAAAACTAAAATAATACTCTAAAATAATAACGTCCATTAGGTTCCAGTGTGCAACCATTACTGTAAGTGCAGTGAGTAATAGCAGTATGTAAAAAAAAGTATAATAAAAAAATCTGTAGGTTCCGGCGAGGTATTGAGTTGTAAAATAATAACATTTTGTAGGTGCTATGCCACTGCTAATACAAGCATTTTGAGGTACAATGTGAACTTAAACTGTTTTTGTTCTAAAACTTGTGTGTTTTCAGGCAGTATTAAAAAATAATGGTCAGTAGGTGCTGTGCCAACAAATGACACATCATGAACTTGTGTCATTTATTAAAATTAAGAAAACTTTTTCTGTGTTCCAAAACTTGATTGTGTTTAGGCAGTGCACTGTGTTAAGTTCAGTAGGTGCCATGCCACCATTAATATAAGCACTGTGAGTTGATATGGAGCACGATCAGTCGATAGAAAATTAGAAGCAGCAACCAAGTACTAGTGCTGCAGTTGTTGTCCATCAGGATAATATTAGTACTTTAACATCTAATAAATCTATTGCTTAAGGGCATAAGAAATGGTATCTGAAATCAAGACAATATTTCACAATGCTAAAGAAAAAAACATCACTGCTAATAATAATGGGAATGTTTACTGCCAAAAAAAACCATAAAATTGCCAACATGCCATACACACCATGCAGTGGCAAGGAAAGGGTCAGGCCTTGGCCTTTATTTTTGAGTGATGGTTCCAGAACTCCAGTCAGTCAGGCATTTTCTTCTGTAACCACATTTGATGATGATGCATTACCTTCTGTTAAGTTTAATCTGATTGTTTGAAATGGGCAACATCTCCACTTCTAAAAACCTGCACTTTAGTAAATATACCAGTACGGATGAAGAACACACTGTGTGTTCAGAAACATCACAAATCCCTGAGGATAGTCTAAAGGTGTCTGTAATTTCTATGTGTGAGTTTGGCATTTCTGTTATTGTACTCATGATGAAGCCTCCTTCCACCATTTCTGCACCATCTGCAAATGTGAAATGAGCAGCACAAGTAAAGATGGTGTCATAGTGGAAATTGAGGATGCTAGTGTGGATGTGCAACAGGAGGATGAGGGGGATATTTTTATGCTATCTGATGCTAATGAGAATTTTGATGATGAGGATGTTGTTTGTGTCAGCTACCAGTGGCAGCAGTTCTTGCTCATAATAAAAATAAAGCTTTTTGTCATGCCTAGGCATAAGACCAGAAAAGCCATCTCTTGGACATTGAATTTTTTTTGCCCAAATCCAGACAACAATTGTGAAGGCATTTTTACCATTTGTGAGGCCAAAGTAAGTAGAGGTAGGGACATTTACTATCTAGGCACCTTCTCCCTGTTACATAATTTGCAGCAATCTCATGCAACTTATTTAAAATTAAGATAATTTGTAAAATCATAACAAGCATACATACTCCACCTCCATTTCCCTGTACTACCCTGGGGTCTCTGATCTAATTCTTGATTATTGATACCATTCTTGTTTTCTATGGGTTCATATATTTTATTAAACTGCCACCCTGTGTGCAACTACATTATAGCAAATTTTCATACCGTAGATGTTCTATAGTCTTTTAAACTGAAGTTTTTGTGCAGCTGCTCTTTAGCTTAGGGTAGCCAGCCTTTGGACAATATTGATGAACAATATTGTGAACTGTGAGGCAGTCAAAATTGACTGTAAATGACTGGAATTTTTGTTATTGAGTTTAATTATACTGTAAGAACAAAAACATGACCACATGACATTATCTTTGCTGATTTTAAAACACATTTAAAAAAAAAAATACAGATCCAAAATCAAAACACATGAGGGTGGTTTTACAAAACCAAAACAAAAACATAATGATGAATCCAGAACCAAAACCTCAACATGTGGGTCTGTGCTCATCTTTACTTGTATAACTCATTGATGATTGTTCTTGGATGGAACATAGGAGCTCATTCATACTCACTGACTAGATGCGTTCGCTTGCACCCTGCATATGCAAATCCAGCGCATGCCCAGCAAGGCAGGCGATCGCGCGTCAAGGCATTAGCATACCCACTATGTCTTGGAATGCAATCACTTAGTGTATGCGATGTCCACCAGCCATTTTTAAGATGCCCACTTGCGCATGTCATCTCCTGGAAGTGCATGAAAACATTGGTACATCGAGCACCATTGGATGCTATCGAAGTGCTTGAGGTTGACTATACCTTGCCGCAAGCACTGCGATCAATTCATACCCCTTTTACACCGGAGCAAAAACCCGGGTTTTTGAAGGGTTAACCAGGGCAGCTCCCTGGTGTAAAAGGGCAGAGGGTTGGATCGCCGGGTTGAGTGACCCGGCAATCCAACCCAGGTAACTAGCATGGTTTAACACGGGCGTAGCCCGCGAAACCCTTCTATGAGAACAGCGCACTCTGGGTCATGATGACCTGGAGTGCACTGCTAGCCGGCTGATTTGTCCGGCTTCAGTGGCGCTTGGAGATGACGTCATCTCCAAGCATCCACTTTCACTCCGCAAAAGCCGGGTCTATGCAGACCCGACTGCGGTGTGAGCGGCGATGATTTGGGAATATCCCGAGTCAGCGCCTGAAAAATTCCGGGTCTGATCCGGATAGGAACTTTGTTCCAACTCCGGGTCAGACCCGGAATTTAGGTAGAAAAGGGGTATCAGAGTGAAATCCCACCTAGTGACGTTTACTATGATGCTGCCTGACACTCATGAACACCTGAATTCGCACCTCCACTCCCCTGTTTCCAGTGGCCAGCCCCTGTCACCATCCACATACGGCTTCTCCTGTCACTCACTCTGCTGGGCAGTCTATGCGCAGCAAGCGAACGCATCCTGATCTCTCGCACTGGTTTGCGCACGTGCATTGTGATGCATACGCATACACAGATTGCCAATTTTGGTCAGCTACAAGCGTTAGCATTATAACGAGTGGGACTGAATCAGCTCCATAGTAATATCTTTTTAATTCACATTTCTTGATTTTCTTAATCACTAACTACATTCCTAAATTACTGTATATTTTGCTTAAAATAATGATCGTATCAGTGAGATATATGTAAGGTTTTTTTAAATAAAGTAAAAAATTAATAAAGCATAGTACTTTAACAGTGACTACAATCCCTAGTGTAGTGCCATAAAGACTTATTTTTCTTTTTATCTGGTTCGAATAATGCAACATTGCCTGTCTGATTTATATTTCCAGGTTTTCTTTTTTAAATAATTTATAATGTCACTGCAACACAATGACTACTGCAAAATACATTTGTTTACAGTTATCAGATCCATTTCCTTATCTATGTGTAGATATACAGAGCTAATTCAATGTGGAAGTTGCTACAGTATAAATCTTGTGTTTATTATGTTTTTTTATATTAGGATATGGGTCTAGCAATTCCAGAAAGTGCACCAACCATTGAATGGCTATATATTGTTAGGTCCATTGTTAATCTAATGCTATTTAAATTATAAATCCTATATTAAGTATTATGTATTATTATCTTTTGTATGAGGTAACAGTGAATGGAAAGGGAGTAGTGTTACTGGTACTAGGGTTTGGCAATAAGAATTTATACTCCATTCATTGGTAAGGGAATAGGGGAAGGGAATTTGGGATTTGGGTATAGGTGATTTGAGGTTTTATATTCAATCTTATCAGTAATTTAGAGGTTAATTAAGGGAGGGTGGATTTGGGAATTCATTTTTAGCATAACTGTTGATAAAGTATTACAAGAGTGGGATGTTGGTGACATTATTTAAGAGAGTTTGGAGTTGATATATTAGGGTCTGTAACTGATATATTTGGGTCTGTAAAATGACAACTGTAAGTAAGCAAAATGTGCATGCACATAATTGTGACAGTTTACACTATCACCTGCTGTCACTACATCTCTGCTAATTGTATGATATTTATTGGCGGCTCCAGGGGTGGGGCTGCTGCACAGTCCAAGATTCAAATAGGGGAACCACACCAACTGCCATTTCAATAACTGCCAAACATCGCCGGCCGGGACTCACTGGCAGTTGGTGTGACTCCCCTATTTGAATCTTGGCCTGCGCTGTAGCCCCACCCCTGGAGCCGCCACTGATGATATTGCATTTTATTTGAAATGGCTATACCTCTATTAGATATATAATCAACACCACCATTTTTAGTTATTTGATTTTCTCATGACTGTCCTTGATTCTTGTGTGTGAAATGACCGGAACAGAGAAGGTACAGATGTGTCCTGCTACAGCTTTGGTGCGAGGCAGTTGCCTGCAAGTGAAAACATGCACTGGGTTCACCCCTGTTTCACCATAGGAATACATTGTGCAATCACAGTGCATGCCGTAGCATAGCATATGCTGCTGCGGGTAATCCCATGGAACGATGTATGAGCACATTAGTAGCACAGAATAAAGTATGTGTGTGCTTTGCGCTTGAAATTCTATATATAAAAGCTGCTCAATATGATATAATCAAATATAAAAAATTAAAAGTCAAGCGCTTCTGGATAAACTATAGAAAAGACAGACTTTCCAAAATCGCCAAACATAGGTCTATGTTTAGTATAACAGTGACTCTACCATAGTAATATAGATGGATATGAGCGCTGTAAAATAATATTTATGCATATGATGATTATTGTCTTTACATACTAATTGGAGGAGTGGGTGATTATAGCAACAATGTCCCAATGGTAATAGTCTGTGTGAACAGCCCTAAACTGCTACTACATTACTGCCAGTACTTGGCTTCTCCCTCCAGGGTTTTCCTCTTCCTCACCGGCTGTGTATGCGGTGACCGCGACGTGTGATGTAGATAACAGCCATCATGCGGCTGAACCCTCGCAGGGGATCGCTGACTGTTTTCTCCATCTGGGGATTCCTCTTCCCAGCACGGCTCTTGTTGTATATGGAGCCCACGGTGCTGGGAGATGACGTCAGATACTAACGAAACTTTCCGGACCTAGTGACAAACGTGCTGTAAATGTTCCATTTGTCCTCTTTAACTCTCCATCGCGTTTCGAACCTGATGTGCTTCTTTTTCAAGGATGAGTCTGGAAGTTATTTAACTGCCTTTAAATACTAAATTTTATTCTCCAAAACAGGAAGGGGTAAAACCGGAAATCCTCCAAAAATAGCGGTAACCGCATGTTTTTGGAAATCCATTAAAAATCTTTTAAAAATCTTTAAAACTTATTTATGGTCTGTCTTTTCTAATAATAGAGTAAAATATAAATAAATCAGTATGTTAAAAAATGTATTGGAGGGATATTCTAACAATAATATTTTATAAAAAGGCTTTCAATTCTATATCTATATTTAACCCATTGGGTTCCAACGTATTTAGAGTGAAGAGCCATTTAGTTTCTGCTTTTTTTAACTAGTTTACTAGATCTTCCCCTTTCCAATTGGTTGTTATTTTTTGGAAACCAAGGAATTTTAATCCTTTTGGGTTCTTGTCATGGTATTTAAAAAAGTGGGCTGAGACACTATGCGTACTTAATCCTCTCTTGATATTATAAATGTGCTCTGAGATTCTAGTTTTAATTTTTCGTTTAGTTTGCCCAATATATTGAAAACCACATGGGCACTCAAGCATGAAAAAAAAGAATAATAAAAATCTGTATGTTCAGGCCAGGTATTGTGTTGTAAAATAATAACATTTTGTAGGTGCTATTCCACTGCTAATATAAGCGCTGTGAGCTACAATGTGAACTTTAACTTGTTTTGTTCTTAAACTTGTGTGTTTTCAGGCAGTGTTAAAAAATAATGTTCAGTAGGTGCTGTGCCACCATTAATATAAGTGCTACGAATCACAGCATGAACTTGTGTCATTTGATATAATAAAGAAAATGTTTTCTGTATTCCAAACCTTGTGTGTGTTTAGGCAGTGCACAGTGTTAAGTTCAGTAGGTGCCATGCCACTATTAATATCAGCACTGTGAGTTGATGTGGAGCACGATCAGTCGATAGAAGATTATAAGCAGCAACCAAGTACTAGTGCTGCAGTTGCTGTCCATCAGGATGATATTAGTACTTTAACATCTACTAAATCTATTGCTTAAGGGCATTAGACAGGGCACCTGATATCAAAACAATATTTCACAATGCTAAAGAAAAAAACATCACCACTAATAATAAAGGGAAAGTTTACTACCAAAAAACCCCATAAAATTGCCAACATGCCATATACAACATGCAGTGGCAAGGAAAGGGCCATCTTCTTCTGTAACCTCACATGATGATGACAAAACACCTACTCACTCAGATTTTAGAAGGGGTGTCAAATGTAAAACAGGCAAATCTGTGCAGAGATGTAAGGTATATCTACTAAAGTCTGTTTTTTTGAAGTGGAGATGTTACCCATAGCAACCACTCAGATGCTAGCTATTATATTCTAGAATGTGCTAGATAAATGTTAAGTTTAATCTGATTGGTTGATATGGGCAACATCTCCACTTCTAAAAAGCTGCATGCTAGTAAATATACTAGTAAGGCTGAAGATCAAACTGTGTGTTCAGAAACATCACAAATCCCTGAGAATAGTCTAAGGGTGTCCATAATTTCTATCTGTGAGGCTGGCATTTCTGTTATTGTACTCATGATGAAGCCTCCTTCCACCATTTCTGAACCATCTGCAAACTTGGAAATGAACAGCACAAGTAAAGATTGTGACATAACCAAAATTGAGGATGCTAGTGTGGAAGTGCAAGAGGAGGATGAGGGGGATATTTTTATGGTATCTGATGCTAATGAGGATTTTGATGATGAGAATGTTGTTTGTGTCAGCCACCAGTGGCAGCAGTTCTTGCTCAAGATAAAAAGAAAGCTATTGTCATGCTTGGGCATAAGACCAGAAAAGACACCTCTCGGTCGTGGCATGATTATTACCCTAATACTCACAACATTTGTGAAGACTCTTTACCATTTGTGAGGCCAAAGTTAGTAGAGGTAACCATCTACGCACCTTCTCCCTGTTACATCATTTGCAGCAAGCTCATGCAACTTTTTAAAAATTATGATAGTTTGTAAAATAACAAGCATACATATTCCACCTCCATTTCACTGTATTGTCCTCAGGTCTCTGATCTAATTCTTGATTAATGACAAAATTCTTGGTTTCTATGGTGTCATATAGTTTATTAAACTGCCACCCTGTGTGCGACTACATTAGGGCAAATTTTCATACCATAGATGATCTATAGTCTTTAAAACTGACATTTGTTTGTGCAGCTGCTCTTTAGCTTAGTTTAGCCAGCCAGCCTTTATGCAATATTGGTGAACAATATTGTGAACTGTGAGGTGGTCAAAATTAACTGTAAATGACAGGAATTAATGTTATTGAGTTTAATTATACTGTAGGAACAAAAATATGACCAAATTACATTATCTTAGCTGATTTTAATACATATTTAAAAAAAACACAGATCCAAAAACCAAAACACATGAGGGTGGTTTTACAAAACCATAACCAAAACACAAAGATGAGTCCAGAACCAAAACCAAAACCACAAAATATGAGACTGTACTCATCTTTACTTTTATAACTCACTGATGATTGTTCATGGATGGAACATAGGGCCTGATTCAGAGCCGGACGCTCTGAATCAGGGCCCTCCTCCATTAAAATGGAGCGTCCTCCTGGACGCTCGTATAGCTGTGGGTCACCACCCACAGCATATACGAGCGTCCAAAAAGATGGTCGCGATGGTCTTGACCATCGCGACCATCGAACTTGCGATGGAGACCCTGCGGTTTGGTCTCCCTGCCACAAGCCCAGGAGTGATTTTGGCTCTATCAGAGCCAAAATCACTCCCACTGACATGACTAGTGATGTCAGTGGGGCTGGCTTCAGATGGTAGGCATTCCCATGGGAACACCTCCGTCTGGCAGGCACGCCCCCGGCACGCCCACCAAAGGGGGCGTGCTGTCAGTCACCATCGACACCACGCCCCCTTTGGTGCGAGACCCGGAGCGACAGCTTGGCTGTTGCAGTCTGGGTCTTGCGCATGCGCTCAACGGAGCTCCCTCCATCGTGCGCATGCGCAGTGGGGAACATCGACCCACTTGCAAGCGTACTGCTGCTTGCGAGTGGGTCTGAATGACCCCCATAGTCAAGTCTGATTAATTCACATTTCTTGATTTTCTTAATCTCTAACTATATTCCTTAACTATAGTTTGCTTAAAATAGTGGTCGTATCATTGAGATATATGTAAGTTTTTTTTTAAATAGAGTTAAAAATTAATAAAGCATAGCACTTTTGCAGTGACCACAATCTCTAGTGTAGTGCCATAAAGACTTATTTTTCTTTTTATCTAGTTCGAGTAATGCAACATTGCCTGTCTGATTAATATTTCCAGGTTGTTTTTTTTTACATAATTTATGTCACTACAACACAATGACTACTGCAAAATACATTTGTTTACAGTTATCAGATCCATTTTCTTATCTAGATGTAGATATGCACAGTCAATTCAATGTGGTCTCAACCGCTGTATTTGTAAAAGTGATAAAAACATAAAATAAAGGGAGAAAAAGCATAAGAAAACTTTTTAGTCATTCATACAGTAATAAACATGTTAGAGTATAAATTGTATTAGTGTGTTCATAGCAACCACATGTAAGTGGTAACACTACAGTGAAATCTGAAATCCACCAAAATGTCACTGAAAATACAAAATAATAATAATAATAATAATAATAATAATAATAATACATTCTTCAAAAACAAAGCTGTAGAGCCATCCAATTTTGCTAATTATTTCAAAACATGGTAAATGCATACCTATATTACCCTATAGAACTCTCCCTGAATGTGATAGATATCCTTAAAACCTGGACTTTGAGGATACCTTGATGGACGACTTTGGGAAAGACTTCCATAGAAATTTGGGCAGCACAGATGATGTAATGGTTAGCATTACTCCCTCATAGCACTGAAGTTGTGGGTTCAATTCTCACTGTGGCCCCAACTGTGTTGAGTTTGTATATTCTCCCTGTGCTTGCGTGAATTTTCTCCGGATACTCTGGTTTCCTCCCACACTACAAAAATATACTGGTAGGTTAATTGTCTCCCAAAAACATGTTACCCTATGTGTGTCTGTGTGTGTACATGTGGTAGGGAATATAGATTGTAATCTCCATTGGAGCTGGGACTGTTGTGAATGGGCAGATATTAAAGTGCTGCTGAATATGTGTGCACAATATAAATAACTAGAAATAAATAAATAAATAATAGAAATATGTTGACCTGAACAATTCTGTGGTTTTATAATGAAAAAAAAAATACCAACTCACAATACAAAATCCTCTTTAATGACATTATTGAGCTTGAATTGCTCTGGAGTGTTGAATTCTTCACTAAAGTGCATCAGTTTGAGGTGGAATTCAGGAGGAGCAAGGAGGATGCTGCAGGTTTAGTTGACCTGTGGATAAACTAGTTTTATTTAGCAGAGGAAGACTATTAAATTGATATAAATGACTGAGGGCAATTATTGGGCATTTCTTGCTTTTGGAAGGTCCAACAGCAATTTTCATTCCACAAAATACAATATATTTTTGAAAACTGTGTGAGGAGTATCATATCATTACTGATAAAGACTGGAGAATCAGAACAAAATGTTGATTCATTGAGCCTCAAACCAGGGGTGTAACTAGGTATTTGAAGGCTTCATAGTGAAAGTGTGTAAGGACCCCTATGTACCACCCAATGGTGAGAAATATACAGTATATAACACATGTAACTTTGTCAAGGAAGATGGAACCCCCTCAGCTGTGGGCCCCTTAGCAGCTGCACCCCTTGCACCTATGGTAGTTACGCTCATGCCTCAAACTTTTATTCAGAATTACAAATGGATAAAAAAAATGCTGGCTAGCATGGTTTTATGGATACAAGTAGCATTGAAGCATTGATAATCATGGTAACAAAATCCAAAGCATATTTAATATTATTAATATGGTGTGCAGTGGAGGCTTTTATTAAATAATGGGTATAATGATTTTTTTTATCCCCATATATTAAAAGATAAGCAAATGAAGCAACAAAAATTATAGGGTTCTCTGACTGATAGTCCATATTTGACACCTGTGCTGCTACGAAGATATTGTGAAGATCTGTTACATAGATTGTTCCCTAATCAAAGTGGCCAGGCTTACCAACAATTAGTTCAGTGTTTTCACTAGACAGAGTCAGGAAACATAGAGGTTATGCACCTATACAAACCAACCCCAACTCTGAAATATGAATCCCAAAGCTTGTTACATGTGAACCCACTAGAACCCAGGCTAGAGAGGTCTTCCGCCACTAACAGCCACCCATTGTTCCCTTAGATCTATAAACTATCACCGGTACATAGGTGGCCACCTAGTCTTAATACTTGGGGCAATAGTGGTTCACAAGAATAAACTATGGTATCCGATGGTGAGAGGAACAGCAGGAATAGGTACAATCAGTGTTTTGGCTTAGAATGTAAGCTCTCATGAGCAGGGACCTCTTCCCTCATGTGCTTCTCTTTACATTTTATTCTACTCTCTACTCCCCATTAGGGCACCTAACACGGGACTGCCAACTCCCAGCAGCTTATTGTGAGTGCTTTAGTCACTATTTCAGCAATGTATATAAGTTGTGTACTTGTCCTGCACTGTAATGTACTGTAAGTTACTTGTTTCTTGTTCACCTATTAGTTCTATGTACTATGTAAGGTGCTGCAGAACACTTGTGGTGCCATATAAATAAAGTATAATAATAATAATAATAATAATAATAATAATAATAATAATAATAATAATTTTGGCTTGGGATGCGGCTTATGAACCAATGAGGCAACTTGGAAGTCGGTGTTACAGCTGAGAGCCGGGAGCAGAAATTGTGTACAAGTGGTGCAGACTTTGAGAGCTGATGATGTGGCTTTGGAACCGGTTGTGTGGCAGAAGCTGATAGAAGAAATAAGCAAGTTGATGGTGTGGCTAACTTGCCGATGGTGTGGCTCTGAGCTGGTAGTGGAGTTGGTGTATTTGAGATATGCCTTTGAGAGACGATGGTGCGGCTAGGGAGCCAGCACACAAGTGGGTGTACTTTAGAAGCGGCTTCGAGAGTCGGTACAGTGGAGTTTGTGTACTTGTGATGTGGCTTTGAGAGCCAATGGTGCGGCTTGAGAGCCAGTACAAAAGTTTGTGTATTTGCAAAGCAACTTTGATGCTGCTGCTTAAGAGCTGGTACAAGAGTTGGTGTTCTTGTGATGCAGCTTTGAGAGCACGATGATGTGGCTTGAGAGCCTGCACATGAGTTTGTGCACTTGCAATGTGACTTTGAGAGCCAATGGTGTGGCTTGAGAGCTGGTACACAAGTTTTTGTACTTGCGATGCAGCTTTGAGAGCCAATGGTGTGGCTTGAGGGCTGGTACACAAGTTTGTGTACTTGTGATGTGGCTTTGAGAGCCAATAGTGTAGCTTGAGTGCTGATACACAACTTTGTGTACCTGCGATGCAGCTTTGAGAGCCGATGGTGTGGCTTGAGGGCCGGTACTCAAGTTTGTGTACTTGTGATGCGGCTTTGAGAGCCAATAGTGTAGCTTGAGAGCAGATACACAAGTTTGTGTACTTGCGATGCAGCTTTGAGTGCTGATGGCAGCACGGAAGCTGATGATGTGGCTGGGAAGCTGATGGAGTGGCTGCTGAGGTGGTGGCACCATGGAAGCTGCTGGTGCAGCTAGTGAGCCGATGGAGAGGTTGGTGAGCCAGTGGCAGCATGGGAGCTGCTGGTGCAGCTAGGGAGCCAATGGAAAGGCTTGGAAGCTGCTGATAATGCAATTCAGCTGGAGAACCGCCTGAGGCATGCAGATCATCTGGAAACTGAGGGAAATGAAACAACAGCGTCAAGATTAGGTAAACTGATAGAGGGAGACAAGTCATGAACGCAACTTGTAACACTAGTCCATTTTGCCACCACTATGATTTGTAATTGGAATCCAGTATCCACTTGAGGATAAAATCATATACTTTGGAAACTGACATAAGCCTATGGGAAGTTACCTGCTCATAGTACCTGCATTTTGGAATAAATATATATATATATTTGGAAGATAGAGTATATATATTTGTCAGACCAGTCACGCTCACCTTTACTATTATTGGACATTGGCATTTAATATTGAATCATCTAGCCAATCTGCACCCAAAAGTTAATTACAATTTTTACATTCACTCATATATATGCATGATTCATAAATTATAGTATATTTGAAATGTCATACTTGTATTGAATATTAATTTGTCAAAATCTCTACTAAGATTATTCAGGTTCCTATTGGCTTTATGCTGAAATTACTGGTAGTCTACTTGATGCCTTTCCAAGGCATTATGTGGAGGTAAGGATGGTAATTTCCAATTTAATTACTAATTTTGATGTTTTTCTGCATCTTTACTGCATTTTTATGAATTGGGACCTTCCAGAGCCTGAATATCGTATATGTTGACAAGAGTTAAGTTGGGTATTGTATCTTGATTAGTTGTGGTGAGAAGGAAGCCTCTGGCTATAAGCTATAAAAACACTTGTCCTATCATGGAATGTACATAATTGACACACCTCAGAGTACACTGGTGACAGTTATATTAATAAAAGGGAGCAACAGTTCTCTTTTTTATTTTTAAGGATGTTTGGACTGTTATTCAGCATTTCCAACATGTCAAAGGAAATGTTTCAGTGACAGCAATAAAGGCTAGTGACTCGTAGGTGTATACTGTATTTACTAAAGTGAGAGTTTTAAGAAGTGGAGATGTAGCCCATAGCAACCAATAAATGATAAGTAGAATCGGACTGGTTGGTATGGGCAACATCTCCACTTCTAAAAACTCTCACTTTAGTAAATACACGCCTTGAGGTTGCTTAGGAAGGGTGGGTGGGTGAATACAAAGTACTCAGGCCTGACGTAGAGGTGCAACCACAACCCAAATTGCACCCAACAGTATATGCTAATTGGGGAATGGATATACTCCTTATATTTGGTCATGCCCCTTTACAAGCACAGGGAACTAGAATTTTTCATAGCATCCTTGGTGATTGTTACTACACATAAATAAACATAAGGGTGAATTGAGAAGATTTGCCTTATTCTTCCCATGGTTTCCCTGAGCTTAGACCATTTTAGTACTGACCTTGAGCTAATTGCATGTCAAAGTTAAATAACTGCCTCTTGCTACTACTGTACTGTATGCCCCTCTATGCTCTATCTCAAAATTTTCAGTACAGTAACACAGTCAGTATTATATACAAATCTGCAATTTAACCCTTTCAATGCTGCAGGTTTTCTTAGTTTAATGCTCAGTACATGTCATAAAAAAAAGTGAAAGACCACACACCCTAGAAAAAAACTTATTTGGCTTTGTACATTTAAATGCATAAATAGAAACACATATATATATATCACTTTATATATAGCACACATTATTTATATATAGCACACATTATTTATATACAGTTTCAGCCTTTCACACCATACCGATGGAGTTACCAATCTATATTACCTATCAATAGAACACAAAGAAACATGAATGTTATTTATTTTTTGTCAGAAGCCAATTAAGCTACTATTGTGTTTTTGGAGTGAAAGAAAATGGTAGGAAACCCACACAAACACAGGGACAACATACAAACTTATGACAGGGTTGCGGTGCAGTAATTCTAACCACTTTGCCAACAACTAGAGATGTGCGGTACGGTTCTCCAGAAATCCGAATCCACCCGAATTTCATGAATCCGGGTGTATAGTACCCAGGTGTAGTATGAAATGGTGACTGTAGCTAAACTGTTTTACTTGGTGAACTGGATTCTCATACAGATTCTTTACACTGTATTGGCAGTTTTGCTGGTAGTCACGTGGAGGTCTTCTGCGATATGGATAGTGCCAGTAATGCTTGTGATTTGCTGCATATCTGCTGCCTTTAACTGGAGCACCATCAGGACCAGTGACGTTTGTTGCCTGTACACCTTTTTGTCCATTGATTACATAAAATTCTATAAATTCTCCATCTTCTAGTCTGCAATTATATTTTTTTGGGTTGCTCTTTTGAATTGCTGTATAATGAACAAAAATATCATTCTTGGTGTCATCACGTTTTATGAATCCATAGCCACATCGCACATGGAATCATACGACTTTGCCTGAAACTCTTCTCGCTATGGCTGATGTAACATTGCCTGCAGGTGGTGTGCTCACAATTTGTATTTGGTTCTGTAATATTGGGCCAAGACTCACATCCCGGGGTTGACCTTCTTCCATCAGTCAACATATGGGTCGTCCTTGTGAATCAAAGAAATTGTTTGCTCTCCTCCTCTCTGTTCTCCACTTTGGTTCAGTAGAGTCAAGCATCCCAGTAACAATAAGTTGTGAATCTCTTTTGCATCTCTGCCATCCCTACTATCAAATCTTCTATTTGCCTTCTAAGAGCCTGTAGAGGATCTGTGGTCGATGTCTGCACACCCTGCAACATGTTGTCTTTCCCCTTCAGAGTTTGCTCGGGGGTTGAGTTATTTGCTCCACTTAGACATGGACGTTCATAAAACCCTGGCAAATTCTGAAAGTCCACTTCCCGATTTCCACCAGTTCCTATCACTTTGATTGCTGCCTCCTTGAAGTCTAGGAAGGAGTGGTTCGGGATTTGCATCCTCAGCATCCGCAACTGGGTTCGGGTTCCCTCTCCATTGGCCCCTTCAACAAGCTGGGTTACTAGAGCTTCATTTGTATTTCTGACTTCTTCTACATCTAAGGCTTGTATCGCATGTAAAGCTTCTTTCAGGTTTAGAGCGTAATCGCGAAGAGTTTCTCCCAGTCGCTGTTTGCAAGTGTAGAATTTAATTTTTAGTGCAGATAATGTCCGGGTCTCAAATGTGGTTGCTAATCTTTTCAGCACTTGACACACGTTCTGCCTCTCATCCAATGGCCATGACGTAACTTCTCGAAGGGCGGATCCTTTCAGTTGGCCTATTAAGATTTCAACTTGTTGTTGGTCGCTCAAGGGATACAGCCAAAACATTGAGTTCATCTTGTTTTTGAATTCACTGAAGGTATTTCCTTCTGTGCCATGAACATCTCCACTGTAAGTTGGTAGCCATGGGGCACTTTCCCTTAGATTCCCAATCTCCTTACTTTAGAATCTGAATCCTGTTTATAGTGACGCCAAATGTAGTACCCAGGTGTAGTATGAAATGGTGACTATAGCTAAATTGTTTTACCTGGTGAACTGGATTCTCATACAGATTCTTTCCACTTTTCAGAGAGATAAGGAAGATCAGTCCAGACAAAGGGTCATTCAAACAGTCTGCTCTGCAGAGAGCTGATTTATTAGAGATAACCACAGTTTTGTGAATTTTAGAACTGGCTTCCAAACTCAAGCTGCTTACTAAAATAATTGGTTAACAATAATCTGGCTCATATCACAACACTCAGCAATATAATATGCAATACAGTAATACATTCAATTCAAATATGGTAGGGCAATTAACTTCAGATATGTATTCACTTCTCTGTTAATACTGTAAACATTCAATAATTAATTACTTTGCATACTCTATAGGAAACAGCTATGATCATGAACAATATACTTCACAGTGCCATATAAAATCAAGTGCAGAATAACATTTCCTATAAACACTACGATCTCAAAAGATTGGCAATAAACTACCATGTTTCTCATTAGTACACCCAGGAATAGTGTCCCTAATCTTCACTGATCAGCACGTTGGAGCTCATTATAAGAATACCCGGGTATTAAATGATACTGTACTTGAAATGGTTACAGTCTTTGCAGAAAATCCACTTCCTATAAGATCAGTCTCTATGATTGTGCAGTCCTTCTCCTGGCATGTATTACAATGCAAAGGATACCTGTCCAGATGCCAGCACGTGACTATCAGCATATAGCACGTGACCTGCACACACAGCTTCTCCTCTCTTTGGTGCTGTAGTAAGATCAGTAAAACTGAGCACTTTCAAGTTCTCTTGTCTTCACATAGAGGGGGCTCTCCTCCTCGCAGCCACTGTTACCCCGATCAGCTGCTGATCTCCACTCTCTGTGCCCTCAATCAAGGCTCAGTGCAGTACACACACACTCCTGGTAGTTGCTTTTCTCCAACAGCTCACACTACACGGCGCCTGTCACGCTCCACATGGCTGCTTCTGCTCTGCCTTTTCTAGTTTCACTTTCTGTCCTGGGCTCAGCAGTGCTGCGGCTGCTCACAGGTGGCTGCTCCTGGGTCCTAGAGTCAATTCTCAGCAACACTCACTGTGCATAAGAAAGGACTGCCAGGCTAAGCAGTTTCTCTGGGGGTGCCACACGGTTAAATCCGAGCCATGGTTCTAATCTCTGGAGGAGAACCGGGTAAATCTGGGTCGCAGTTTTGATCTGTTTGTGGTTCAGAATTCGGAATTTAAAACCAAATTTTTGGGGTTTGGATTGCATAAGTTACATGACTTTAGCTATTTTTAAAACTTTTTATCTATTTTTTATTTAAAAAAATCCAGATCCAAAACACTCGAGGGTGGTTTGCAAAACCAAATTCACATCCAAAACCTTGAAGGAGATACAGATCCAAAACCAAAACACGGGAGTCAGCGCACATCCCGACTATCAATGCTGGATTTCAAATGTTTATATTTCCTGTAAGAGAAGGATGATAGGAGTAGATGCTAATAGAGAGCAAAAAAAAGCACTCAATGAATAACAGAAAAAAATATTAATGATGACTATTACATGGGATAAGAGGGAGAGATTGCAACAATAGTTGATCAAAGAAATTAAGTGCTGAGAAATGAAGGTAGTAGACTACTGACAAGAAAATATGATAATAAAGAAAGAGAATGAAAAACAAGAGACCTGAACATTGGTGATTCATATATTTTTGTGAATTATTTATAAACTTATTATATATAGAATCCCTCATAAATAATAAGGCTATAAATGATTCATAAAACATATAGTCTTGCAGAAAATTGTATTCAAATATTAAACTCATCTATCGTCATTTATAAAACAGTAAAATTACAGTCCCAGAGCACAAGTGTCATTTTTTATGCCATGCAACTTTTTTATGCAAAAGAATCTGTTTATAAAGGGATGAAAAAGGATGTACAAGCCAAGTTGGTGACATCTGCCTGGAGAACAAATTGTTGCATCTTCTGGTAGCAGTAGTCTGGTAGATTGACATGCTTCTTCATAAGTGCAGGCTAGGCTCATGAATATACAGAGTGAAAAATATGTATTTAGAGAAAGGTTCCCTATTTAGAGGCCTATTTATTATCAGATTTTAGAGCCAATAATTCTATTTTCTTTTTGCTTCTTATCGCGCCAATAAGGGAACAGGAGCAATACGGATGAGGTTTGAGATGATGCAGGAATGCTGGGGAAAGTTGGGTTTGAGGGGAGGGTAGTGAAGGGGGTGAGGGATGGGATGAAAAGAAGGAAAGGGGGCAAGAGTAGGGAGAGAGGGGTGAAGAATGGAGAGAAGGATGACTCATGACAAGGCAGTAATATAGGACATTGGAAGTGAATGGAGATGGTGACCCAATAGAGACATAATTTGGATTCAGTTGAATTGAAAGTATGGATGAAAATATCCATGATATATTTTGGGTGTTTTTTAAAAAATTATATATAACTTTAATAAAGTAAATGGATTATTATTCATTCCATCCTTGTGTGTAACATGTGCATTACAGTATTTTGGCACTCTACTCACAGTAATCTTAATAAATACTGTGCTGCTCAGAGACATCAATATATACAGAATATTATGTCATGAACCTCCGGCCGATCTCTGCAGATACGCCAATCTGAGAATCGCCACCCGTGACTTATACCAGTTATCTCAGCACTTGTTGTTTTAACTCCGGTAACTGCCACCAGCAGAAGACTAATGTAATGCTAAGCATAAGGCAAGCTTCTGCTCTCACATGTACACACAACTTATCAATAGTTAAATATAGGTAGCATGCCCAAACATGAGGCATCTGGGTTATAAAAACACTGTTCCAGAACTAGAATTAGTTTAGTTTGATTCAAGAAATATCTTCAAAGCATATGTACAAAAATTACAAAGGATATAAGGATGTTACAAAAAGTCACAAACACAGTTAATCGCAATTTCAAGTAAACCAAACAAAATAATAAAATGGGAGAAAACAGACCATTCAGATCACAACAGATAGAACAATCTTTGGGAATGAGGCCTTTCCCTGTGATGACGTCCGGTGCCCTGTGTCTTGTCGACAACCTCAAGCAGAGAATCACACACTCTTACCAGTAAGCCTGTATTTTATCCATGTGTGCCCAGCTCCTTCCCCCCTCACCATGCCTGGGGGGTGTTAACCCTTCTCAGCCCAGAGTGTATTGTCCCTCTAGCTGGACTATGGGGTTTCTCTATCATTTGGGAAGGGTTTTTTAATTACCTGTCAGACCTTCATAAAGCTTGAGAAGTGGGCTTAGGTCAATAAACATGCACACATATTGTATATTTGTGATTAAACATACACCTATGTAGCCTGACTGTGAGAGTAACCAACAATTATTTGATCCCTGACCATACACAGAACACAGATCTCTTACAGACTGGCTAGCAAGGATCTGGCCAGCTGTCAGGTAATTTCCCTGGAAATCCTTCTTATGGGCTATATACAAGTTGACATAATTATGGCTCGCAGGGAAACAATCTTCCTATAACCTCTGGTTAAACCTTTCTGTCCATCTTCAAAGGTTTGTCATTTCCTTTACACAAAACAGTACATTTACATTTACAAGGGAAAGTTAAGGATTCTGCTGACGCAATCATGTGCAATTATGTACATGCGGATGCAAAATCCGCTTTTTCTCTACATATTAAATAGAAGCAATATATACAGATGAAGCATGTTTTATTTAGACTTGTGATACTGTGGTCCCAAATTACAATAGGATCTCTAGATCATACCATAATAGCCCCTTCTTTCTATTTATGTGGATGAACAAACATGTATTGTGTAATCGGAGTGCCATGAACATGGTGATTCACATAAACCAACTGTGCGACAACTGTCTAGTTCCATGCTTCACACTTGTACAACCAGCAATCTTGACGATGGTCAGGACGATTTACCTTCACCATGATCATGCAAGATTTCCAGTACATATTACAAGATTTAATGACACATCATTCCATCCTTCATTAATATGCATTGCACCGCGATCAATATCATGTGATTGGCCATGAAGCACAGCCATTCAAATGACATCTCATGAGACCTGCAGGAGCACGCAATCGGGCATACACACTGCACAGTATGCCAATACGGAAAATCAGGCCAATATCGTGCAAGTGTGTACCCAACTACGACATAGTGGGTCTCTCCCACATTCTGAGGAAAGAATTAACCTCCCCGTAGCTAGGGAGGAACCATACCTTTACCTCAATTAACCTAAGGTATAAAAACCGGGTAAGTTTAGTTACTCAGTGGAATTGTGAGGGAGAGGTTGCACCTTCAGCAGCTCTCTTTATGCTGGACAATCTGAACCATGACTGTGCTGGGAATACTCTGTTTATTTGAACTGCTGTATCATGTAAGCTGAATTATTGTTCCTGAACTATGTATGCCTTATGTAAGATGTCATTACACTGGCCCTGTCTTTTCAAGCCTGGAAGAAAAAGCTTACTTGTTTGCATCATCTCAATCTCCCATTGGTCGTCTGAACTTACCCACTACATTGTGGTGTCAAAAGTGGGACAAAGTGAGCCCTGTAACAGGGATCCTAAAGAGAGCACCATGGAAGTTGTTTTGCAACAAATGTTGGACTTCTTTAAACAGCAGCAAGCAATGGTAACTGCTCCAGTACTTCCCAAAATGCAGGTCTCAGATGTTGTTCTTACCACTTTTGAAAGGCTTGCTGACTCACAAGCATGGCCCAAAGATTCCTGGCCCGTACGGATTGCCCCTCTTCTAACAGGGAAGGCCCAAGCTGCATTCACGGCCCTCTCCCTGAAAGATGCAAAAATATATGACCGAGTGAATGCTGCCATACTGGATAGGTTTGGCCTCTATCCAGAAGTGTACTGGTGGAAAATCAGGTGTGTGTACTATGATTCTGATGGAAGGATCCGCGTCCTGTTCCAGAAACTGGCCGACCTCACAGTTAAAGGGCTGCAGCCAGACCTACATAATTCCACCTGGGTGGTAGAGTTGATCATTTTTTAAAAGTCTGTTGCACTTCTCCCTGCCAAAGTTGCTCACTTGGTCCAGCTGCATCAAGTTGAGAATTTGGATTCTGCTGTCTGGCTAGTGGAAATTCCTTGCTGGTGCAGGATGGAATGGAGAACCTTTCTTCTTTATTTATGCCAGAGTTTCCCCATCTGTATCCAAAGTGGGCATTGTCTCGGGATAAGGTGCCCCCATGTATGGATTCAGATAGGCACCAGTACCCCTTGCAGATGACGGTTTTAGGGAAATTGAGGCCCACAGCTTCACCCTTCTCTTCACAAAAACAGGGTTTTCGGCCCAGAAGTCATTCTATGGGAAAGATAATGGCCATCCATTTTCCAGAATATGGAGGTCCAATAACTCCAGCTCAAGTGTGTTCCTCATGTGGCCAATGTGGGCATCAAGAATGGCCATATCTACAGATTGATTGCTCTTTTCCCAGTGTCTTTACAGTTATAGAGACCTGCCCTCTTCTGCCTAGAATACAGGTACATGTTCAAGTCAGTAATAGACTTGTCAAGGGCTTGGTGAGCTGTGGATCTGCTACTACCATGATACAAAGGGATTTGTTGCCCCTGGGGTTGTTGTTGCCCCACAAACTAGTCTGCATCTGTAGTGTGCATGGAGATGTTTGGGCCTTTAATGCTGCCATGGTCCCTTTGATAATCAGGGATAAGACTGCAAAACTATGTGTGGGTGTGTGTTCTTGGTTACCAGCTACTGTGGTAATAGATCATGACTGGCCTCACTTCCGGGCTATTGTTCTGCTAGAGAAATAGGAGCCTGCAGCAGCCTTTGGAAAGACATTTCCCTTCTCTCCTGATTTGTTTCTGTCTTGGGTAAAGGCACCTAAATCTAAGAAACAAAGGAGACGGGATCACAGAGACTTGCTTGCTTGTGATGTTTTGTTGGGACAAAAGGTCTTTTCTCATAATGCTACTGCTCGCAATGTACCTGTAAATACTGATTTTCCTGTTCATGTTAATGTATGTGATAATACTGATGAACCTGTCATTACTAATGTGCCTATGCATGCTGATGTCCATGGTAATGCTGAGAGGTCTAGGAACACTGATGTGTCTAGCAGCCCGCTTATTCCTTGTGGTGTGCAGAATAATGCTGAGGTTCAATTAAGTAGTATTAATGAAGAGGACTTAACACTTCCCCTTGCACCTCAGCCTTATTTAAGTAAGGTAGATTGGGATGATCCCGCTATTAAAAGGGCCTTTGAACATGTTCTTTCAGTGGATGGTGTCCTGTTGTCACATATAAATATATACTTAATATTCCTTCATCAGAAGTGTGGAGAGTGGTTCTCCTAGCAAGCTTTGAATACCCATACCAATTATCAAGCAGAAGTGACATGGCTTAGCTCCTTGTCACTTCCTTTCATCTCAAATGCGTTCCTTTAGCCAGAAGCTGTCATTACTAGGCACCCTCCATGTCAGCCTCATCTCCTTCAACTTCTGGTATTTATCAGCTGGAAGTGATGTCAGTATTATAACAGGAACTGAATCAACATCCTATCCATCCTGGATATACCGATGTGCCCAGGTATTATGTTGCATCATAGCGTTATCTCTCACGCCATGCATGGCGCACCACACACCACGGCCATGAGTCACACCACAAAGAAAGTTTAGAAATGTAGCGTAGCATAACACTGGAAAAAAGTCATTACGTGTAATACAACTTTTTGCCCACCAGGTGTCACTTTCCCTAAACTACATAGCGCATGCGTCTGATTTCCAATGTATGTTCTGTATCTCCACCCCATGATTGGTTGACAGAAGCAGTGATTCGGTACACTATACAGTATTACAGTGTTTTCCACATGGAATCAGGAATGTATAATAAAGCGGTAGAAGACAGTCTAATAAAGTTTGAAATCATTAAGCTCTGTATTACACACTGACTGTGCGGTTGAAATCACACTTGCGCAAATGTAAATACTGTCGGCACTGTCCCAGACTTAGACATTGTAGTGGTTTCATTACTTTACAAACTACAGAACTCTAGTAATGGGTGAAACGTGTAGCCTAGTGGTCTAATGCCTAGTCTCACCACTTCTACCTTCTTCTTGTTCCGTGGGTTCGAGACCTTGAAAATATATGTTTTTCTTATTATTTTTAAAATCTTCACTTAAAATATTCTGTATTCAATACAGTACATGTGGAGCAGAGCGCATGCCCAGTGCTTCGGGAGTCAAACAGCAAAAGTTGGATTTTTTATTACTGTACATACTGTACCTTAGAATGCAAATTTGCATCAATGCCGGCGCTGTCCCTGACTTGGACACTATAGTGATTTTTTATGACCAGCAACTGGTAGTGGGCTTTGTTTAAGAGAGAGGGCTCTGCATTACAAACTGTCTGTGCGTTTAAACCGCAAAATTGCGTCAATGTTAGCGCAGTTGGCGCATGCCCAGTGGAGGGGTTACAATGACAATGGAATGTGTGCTGCATGCCCAGTGGAGCCAAGCCATAAAACAAGTAGCGCTATGCCATGATGCATGCCCAATTGTCTGCATTCCTACAGTACAGTACTGTTGAATTTTCACACTTGTGCCATTCTGCACTGTCCCAGACTTACAGTATACACAATAGTCATTTCATGACTTCAGAAAGTGCTACAGTAGTGGGCTTTGTTTGGGAGGGAAGTCTCTGTATTACAAACTGACTGTGCATTAGAGCGCAAACTTGCATCACTGTTGATGCTGTCCCAGACTTGGAAACTTTAGTGATGTTATGAGTTCAGTAACTTACTAAACTCAGTACATTTTATATATTAGGGGGTAAATTTACTAAGATGGGAGATCTATTAAGAAGTGATGTTGCCCATAGCAACCAATCAGATTCCAGGTATCTTATCTTCTTATCTTCTAGAAGGTGCTACTGTAGATACGGTAAATGAGAAGTAGAATCTGATTGGTTGCTATGGGCAACAACAGTACAGTAACTTCTTAAAAAGAATTCCCATCTTAGTAAATTTACCCCTACATGTTTAACTTTGTCCCCCAAATTTTTTTTCTTCCGCCCCCAAAATGAAAGTAAGTTTTTGGAGTGTTCTGACTGTCAGTGTTTAAAAAAAAAAAAAAAAAATTACGCAGTTTACAGTACCTTTAGGGGACTGTCTGAAGGCTGCACGTTGAAGGCTTCCCATAACGTTGCACCCCAATTCACCACTTTTTTCCGCCTGCTATTCATACAGTAGGCAAAACTTTTTTGCATACTGTCTTACTGTACATTGCATTGACTTCCCGCCTAGGCGGAAAGTCTTTCAAATTGAATACAGCGATAATTTTCCGCCTGGCAAAATGATGTAATCGGCAAAACTTTTTTTAGCCGATCACGTCTTTTCGCTCCAAATGGGTCTATTTACTGTACTAAGCAGTGTTTTGGAGACAGAGTGAAAAGTGATAAGAAGGTGAAAAGGTGCCAACCAATCTGATTTGTGTAGCGAGTTTCTATGACACACCGTATTCCGCTGATTCCTAGTCATCCACTGCCCCTTTTAGTCTCCCGTGAGTGACCATCCTGTCCCCACAGCCATCTAGTTTTGCTCAGCGGCCATCTTAGTTTCAGTCACAATATTGCTGTATTTAATATGCCGCTGCCTCAGTATGCCCCATCCTTTGCCCATCCCCATATACTTAGAAGGGATATATATATATATATTTATTTATATATAATAAATACTGTTAGTGGATGCATGGTAATGTACTAGACTTATAACAGCAATGCATTGTAGAATATACACCTTAGTCCTGTGCAATATAATTAAAGTGGACAATCTGGAACATGATCCCTAGAGAAGGGGTGGGCCCTCAGGCAGTGGGGCCCATCAAGGGTTTCCTCTGTATCCCTGTCGGCCAGTCCAACTCTGAATATACCTGTGCTCCAGCAAGCAGATATGGAAAACATGCACTATTAGTATGTCCAGGAGACTGTATTTGAGAAGCAACTGGTCTAGTTGATAAAAAAAAAGAGGAAAACATTTTTTTTATTTAATCATGTAACCACAATGGCAATAGTAAATCACTGCTGTTTGGCTCACTTGAAGTGACAACTTGGACAGAGCAGAGAACAATCTGTAAAAAAAGAAAGTACGTGAACACAGTCTCTGCTTCAACAGATTCTTCAATGCAAAATCCAAATTGTTTCTTTTAAAAGAGAGGTGGTCAAGTATTACAAACAGCACCAATTTCCCTTCAGGGCTCTAACTAAAAAGATATAAAATGCTTCTTCAATGCTTGAGGTTTAAAAGCAAATGGTAAAAGCTTAATAAGTACATGGCCAGATGTGATGCCTCGAGAGCCATTCTGGAAACTGTAATCACAGATTGAAAACATCTTAAAAAGATCAAGCAATAGCAATAAAAAGTAGCAACAAAAAAGGGGATAACAAATGTGCAACATAATAACAGAAGGTGGAACGGTAATGGGAAAAAAAATCCCACAAGCTAAAAAAATATCCTGTTCCGTAAAATGTTCAGAAATTACAAAGGAAGCTTTAAGTAAAGAGATAATGCTGTAGGATAAACATTATATTGTCTTTTCTTTCCGACTGCGGAGAAACATGGACGGAATTAAAATGAATGTGCTGTAGATTTTACAATTATTAATTCTGGAGTAATTCAATGATTTTTCCATGATGTAACTTTGTGATGATATTAAACAAGGATATATCACCAGTGTGTGTTGTTACAAGTGAAACCTAAGCACATGACCAATCAATGTATGAAACGATTGATCAATGTGTTTTTAACACCCCTGCAGAGATGAAAAACTCCCCCAATTAATACTCAGTATTGCTTATGACATCTTCATAGAGCTGAATACAGCCATATATAAAGCTACAGCTTCATTAAATGAGCATTACATGCCAGGAGAGGCTACATATGGATCACCTGTCAAACAAGTTGTGCAGCAAGGAAATGATACCACGCACAGTTTATGCCTCCGCAGAGACTCGCCTATAACATGTGCTATGCCTCAAGCTGTTACACTGCTCATTGTAGATATACTGAAGTCATTGTGAAGCTACATCTCCATGTATTTCAGTTTTATTATATTGTAAAAAATATATAGATGGGAAGCATCTCATAATGAGCATGAATTCAAAGTGTAAGATTATTTTGTTTATGCATTTTATATATCCATGAGTATGTATTCACAAAATTCTCAGATTTTCATGGATAGTCCCAACTTTTAAGTACTTATTCATGTTTTTGGCAATGCATTTAATTTTTGTAGAAGCAATTAATCATATGCCGTCTTCTATGTATAGAATATACATCTCAGTATCTGATTTTATTGTTGATGTACGGACACTTGCATACATGTACTTGTCTTGTTCTGTGCACTTGAAATGATGTTATTCAAATTGTATAAGGCCGTTTAAAGGTAAAGCTGCACTTACTGTATATCTTTATTGATATTGTGTATAAATAGGCTTACCATACTATCAATTTTAAACAGGGCACATATGAATTACACAGGTTCTGTGGCTGACTGACTTCAAGTCTGCACTTTACCTGGTTTTAATCAGCTACAGAACCTGTGTAATTCCTGACCAAGTTTAAAGGGATTGTATGGTAAGCTGTATACTATACACAATAGTGTATAGTGTTTCCCAAACTTGGTCCTCAAGGCATCCTAACAGTCCAATTTGTAAGGACATCCATACTTAAGCACAGGTTACTTAATTAGTACCTCAGTCAGTTTGAGTTAACCATGTATTCTCAACAGTGATATTCTTAATAGTACATGGACTGGTATATAGAGTCATTTGTTGAAAGTGCAGAAATGCATGAGAACGTGTATTCTGCCATTGTTGTACTAAATTGTCAGTAACAATTAGAGATGAGCGGGTTCGGATGTCAAAGATCAGAACCCACCCGAATTTCGGGGATCTGGGGTGATCCGAGCGAAGTTCGGATCTACCTGCCTGCCCCGGATCCATCACCCAAGACAAAACCTCACGACTCCGCTGTCGGGTCGTGAGGTTTTGTATTGAGTGGGCTTAACGGTGATTGGCTGAGAGAGCCATATGTCACAGCTCTCACTCAATCAGCATTAAGCCCATTGAAAATGCACACAGAAGAAAAAGAAGATGGTGCCCACTGCCGACACCGCCGGCACCCCACTGGTAGCATCCCTCGCTGCTGAGACCACCACTGCTGACACTGCCGGCATCCCTGCACTGCTGCCCCATGTACCAAGGACACCGTCAGAGACCCCGCACTGCCGACACTCCCACACTGAGGACACCATCAGCACCCCTGCACTGCTGACATTGTCAGCACACATGCACTGAGGACACCGCTGGCACCCCCCTCTGCCGACACTGCCGGCACCCTGCATTGAGAACAACCCTGCACTGCCGACACAGTCAGCAAATCTGCACTGAGGACACCGCTGGCACCCCCACTCTGCTGACACTGCCAGCACCCTGCATTGAGAACACCCCTGCACTGCCGACACAGTCAGCAAACCTGCAGTGAGGACACCGCTGGCACTCCAGCTCTGCCAAAACCACTGGTACCCTTCGCTGAGAACACTGCCAGGACCGCAGCACTGTACTGAGGACACCACCAGCAACCCCCACACTGCCAACACAGGCCCTGATTCAGAGCCGGACGCTCTGACCAGAGCGCTCGCTCTGAATCAGGGCCCACCTCTATTAATATGGAGCGTCCTCCTGGACACTCACATAGCTGTGGGTCACCACCCACAGCATATACGAGCGTGCAAAATGATGGTCATGATGGTCTTGACCATTGCGACCATCGGAACTGCGAGTGAAAGCCTGCGGTTGGGTTTCTCAACCGCAAGGCCAGGAGTGATTTTGGCTCTATCAGAGCCAAAATCACTCCCACTGACATCACTAGTGATGTCAGTGGGGCCGGCTTCAGACGGTAGGCGCTCCCTTGGGAATGCCTCCGTCTGGCAGGCACGCCCCCGGCACGCCCACCAAAGGGGGCGTGCTGTCAGTCACCATCGACAGCACGCCCCCTTTGATGAGACACTCCGAGCGAAGGAAAGTCCTTTGCTCGTCGGGTCTCGCGCATGAGCACGACGGAGCTCCCTCCGTCGTGCGCATGCGCAGTGGGGAACATTGACCCACTTGCAAGTGTACTGCCGCTCGCGAGTGGGTCTGAATGACCCCCACAGTCAGCAAACCTGCACTGAGGACACCGCTGGAACTCCCGCACTGCCGACACTGCCTGAAAACCTGCACTAAAGACACCGCTGGCACCCCTGCACTGCCAACATCACCGGTACCCTTCACTGAGGACACTGCCAGCACCGCAGCACTGCCATTCCATGTACTGAGGACACCGTCAGCAACCCTGCTCTACCGACACTGCTGTCATAGTAAGTGCACTATTGGTGTATCCAACCCACAGTGTATAACACACTGTATCCATGTTGGAAATTGGAAGTCAGGTACATTTAAATGTGGATACTGGGATCATTTAGCTAAGATCGCAATTGCAAAGCAGCACGCCGGCAGCTTTGCAATTCCATCCTTGCTAATATGCAAATGCAGGAGGAGGTGTATGACACCCCCTGCTGCATTTGCGATCCCAGCATTGCAACAGAGGTCGCAGGCTGGAAACAACATTGCAACCATCGGTGGTCATGATGGTCGATGGTGCCTGGCTGCCAGTCAGTTAAGTAATCCTCAGCTTACTCAGGCTGGCCGGCTTGCGTGCCCAGTACACTGCATCGGTTGATGCAGTCCCTGGGTTTGCCACTCCTGGATAACGTCCACCCCATTTCCGGGAACACCAGTTAACCCCAAACCAACACCACCATTTAAATGTATCAGCCTGTCTATAAGGCAGAGGAGAACAAGGGTCTGCATATGACTATGCAGGACCCATTCTGCACACTCGCAGAACTGGTCTTGTGCACAAGCGTATTTCCGATATCGGGCCCACTGTTTGTAGAGTGTGACACAATATATAGGAGGACATTTCCCGTCTATATCTCCCAAGCCGTGATAGTGTTAGATCCTGGATCAAAAATGCAGTTTCATATACTTTAGAGGTGAGTGATTCGGATTTAGGTGAATCCAAAAGGAAACAAGAACAAGACTTAGGGCCTGATTCAGAGATTTAAGCTAATGCAATCTCAGCTGAGATCTCTCACAGATCACAATTGCAAAAACATTGTACTGCCTTCCAAAGCTTACCCAATCATATTAAAGCCCACTTCTGCCTTCTTATATCCGTCCCACGACATGCATCAGCATAAAGATCGAAAACATAGATGCAGATTGGGCAGCCACGCAGTTTCTGAGTGAAGTCTGACCTATCTCAAACACTGTGTCTTTCCTGACATGCTGAGAGCTCTTATGCCCAGCAGGAGATTGCAATGGCTACATTATGCACGCTAATGATATTGCGTTTGCATGGTCAGACATACCTGTCTGACTGTTCCTCCCCGTTACCTCCCCCAAACGCTGTATACTCATCTCTCACTTTGCAAGTGAATCATCTGGGCAAACGTAATCACAAAATAATCACCGCGTGTGCACTGTGTGGCTTTCATCCACGCACAATGGCAAACGAGCACTCAATTTACGTAAATATCGGCATTGTGTAAATCTCTAAATAAGGCCCTTAGTTCCTCATCCTAATCTAAATGGAAATAAGAAGCAAAACTTAATTTATCAGAAATCTCAGATCTTGCTTGTTTTGGATCACAAACTTATCCCTCCTTGAGTTATATTTACTAAAGTGTGGGTTTATACAAGTGAAGATGTTGCCCATAGTAAACATTTAGATTCTACCATTTATCTAGCACCTTCAGAAGATAACAACTGGAATCTAATTACTTGCTATGGAAAACACCTCCACTTTTATAAACCCTCACTTTAGTAAATTTACCCCCTGCTCTCAGCTGTTATTTTACACTAGATGGTGTGTAGTGTGGTATTATTCTGTGCTTCAAAAGTTGGCTACAGAGGTAGCCAACTGAGAACAATCCCCCACCCAAAGTAAATACTTTCTAGTAGCAAATCCCCTGACACCAAAAAAAATGGTTACAGTATGAGAGGCAGGTTTAGCCTGTGCTTTAAAACTAATCAAAATAAAAAAAATTATCTTCCCTGTCATATGCATAAACAATAGAGAGATTCCACACCTTCCACTTCTATCCTTTGGCATTTATACAAGTCAAACAAGCCAGATATTATGCAAATATGACTACTTAATGGTTCTTCTATAGTGATTGGAACATCCCTATGGATGGGATGCTCCTGTCTATCTATGTTTGGGTGATCCCGCACAGAGTTTTCAAAGAAAGATGATGAAGATAATCATAATATTGATTAAAGATCATAGAGACTAACCATATGGTACATTTCAAATTTAGTATCACTCTGAAGATGTGAAAGAATTGGTGGCGTTCCCTTGAGTCTAATTTGTACAGTAGATATATTTTTGTTTTTTACTGTGCCGCAGAGCACAGGAAAACAAAAATGAAGAAAGACTCTTGTTTTGGGGCACTCTAATGTTTAATATTTTGATTTAAAATAGAACTTTTATAATGGTATATAATAAAATATACACAGGCCTAAATAAATATTGGCTCATGATTAAAACTACAAAAATCACACACAATACATACAAAACACAATGTGAATCACATAAAGTATATAGTTCAAACAAATAAATATGGCAAGGAGTAAGGTATGTTATATAAGCAAAGATTGATCATGTACTCCTTCCTTCAATGTATAAGGTGAAAATATGTCTCCTTACAGTTTCCAGAACTGCATACAGTGATAATAGTTTATGCAGACCTTATTCAATATATTGTTATATATCAATACAATAATTGCCTGTCTTTATATTGTCGCACTTTACATATTGGTTGAATTCAATTACCACATATGCAAATCAAGATTATATTGTATCAAAATAAAACATACACAGATATAATTATATTGATTCGCAACTTCCTATTTATGCAAAGAAAAATTAATTAAGCATCAACGCACATAAAGGTTGAAATAGGTGCTTTAAATAATAATTGGCAAACAGTAATTGCTTCAAATAAATTGATATTGACATATACCTCAGCGATCTTACACATGCTTTTGAATATTCCAGAAATTATTCTTAGTTTACAAATTGCTGTAAAAACATAGATATATAGTCAAATAGATGTAATAATAAGTCATTGACTGTTGTCAGCTCAAATACAGAAAAAAAGAAGCACATATATTATGCCAATGAGGAATATCTGGAATTGCTATCTGAGCATCAAGACACACATAAAAAATTCTACAGGTGTTTGATTGATCAATTATCAGCAAAATTGCATCAATGTTATACCCCTTTTCCCCCAAAATTCTGGGTCTGACCCGGAGTTGGAACAGAGTTCCTATCCGGATCAGACCGGGAATTTAGCCAGGATATTCACGAGTCGGCGCCGCTCACACCGGAGTTGGGTCTGCATAGACCCGGCTTTTCCGGCATGAAAGTGGATGCTTGGAGATGACGTAATCTCCAAGCGCCACTGAAGCCGGACCAATCGGCCGGCTAGCAGCACACTCCAGGTCATCGTGACCCAGAGTGCGCTATTCTCACAGCAGGGTTTCACGGGCTACGCCTGTGTTAAACCTGCTAGTTACCTGGGTTGGATTGCCGGGTCACTCGACCCAGCGATCCAACCCTCTCCCCTTTTACACTAGGGAGCTGCCCGGGTTAACCCTGCAATAACCCGGGTTTTAGCTCCGGTGTAAAAGGGGTATTAGTGTGCATGATTTCTAACACACAGTGCACCTTTATACTCATAGACATGCCTCAGCATGATGGTTCATTATAACTCATGTGTGTGAATCATTTATTCAGGAAATACTTTTCAGCACACATGAGTACCTCATTAATTAAGAGAGCAAAATATTGCAGTAGCATGTAGGTGTAGTATGTATAGAATAGAGGGGCATCAAGTGTCCCCTTACCTCTTCTGTTGATAGTCTTCCTAAGGATTGGACTATCAATGAGAGAGTAGTGGGACAATGCTCCCTTGAAAGATAGATGTAGCTGTCACTGGCAGTCTCTTAGGGGGAGTTAGATTGTCTCTGATGCCATATAGGCATTGCATGGACTCCTGCATCAAATTGAAAGATAGATGTAAGCCATGTGTGTTAGCAATACCTATGTGATCATAAAATGGGTAAGCAGATGTAACACCAATCAGCAGTATCTGGAAAAAAGCCCTCAGAGACCTCAGGAGTAATGTGCATTTCACCTCCAACAAGGCTTGGTCACATTCAAAATAATTACCTCTGTAACACAGTATAAATACATAGTTCCACCTGTTAGTGTCCCGGTCTGTCCAAGTGACAGTAGTATTAGCCAATGGTAGTTAGATGGGTGTGTCTCCCAAAGTGTCGGGGATGCCAAACATATATTTAGCTAGAATACCGGCATCTAGTTTAGCATCAATACATACAAGTGCATCTGATTGGGAAGTTTAAATGGCTACTGGTTTTACTCTCCCAATTAGAGCATTGAGGGCACTGGTAGCAAGTGTACAAAATGGTAATATATACCAGCCAATCAAAGGGTTGGAATATCGGCATGCTTAAAGCTGCTCTTATCATATTATTCCACGTATCATAAATAATGCTGAGGACAGAAAAATATCATACTAATTGCATAGAATCGGGGAAGTAGTGCTGTTATGAAATTAATAATAGACAGAATCGGGGTTACAATAAAATAATATTAAAAAAAGATATGAAAATAAAGATAAGAAACAATATACAATCCTACTCATAAACAATGTATCAATATTTCAAAAAGAAAGATATCTGACAGTGTCAAAAGCAGCAGAGACATCAAGGAGATTGAGCAGAGAGTAAAGGATTTTGGATTTGGCAGCAATGAGATCATTGCTGACTTTTGCGAGGGCAGTTTCAGTGGAGTGGAGAGAACAGAAGCCAGACTGAAAATAGTCAAGGAGGGATTGAGACGAAAGAAAGGTGGTAAAGCGGTTGTAACAATACGCTCAAGGAGTTTAGAGGCAATAGGGAGGAGAGAGATGGGTCGGTAGTTAGAGAGAATATTAGGATCAAAGGTAGGTTTTTTGAGAATGGAGGAGGCAAGGGCATGCTTGAATGCAGAGAGGACAGTGCCTGGTGAGAGGGAGAGATTAAGGAGGTGGGCAAGTTGCGAGCAGGCAGAAAGAGGAAGGTAGCAGAGGAGGCAGAAGGGGATAGGTTCAAGGGGGGAGGTGGAAGGGGGAGAGGACCATATGAGGGCCATGACTTTCTCTCCAGATAAAGGGGAGAAGATTTTGAGAGTCAATAAAATGAATGAGGAGGGGGTGATCCAGGAAAGGAGGGGATGGAGAGCTGGAGCACTGGTTGGATATGATGTTATGATGCATGGAATCAATTTTAGATGTGAATTAGGTAGAAAAGTCAAGGACAGAGAGTGAGGAGGGGAGAAGAGGAGGGTGAGGGCAGAGGTTGGAGTTGAAGGTGGTGAAGAGACACTGGGGATTTGAGGACTGGGAGGAGATGAGGTTCTTGAAATATGACTATTTAGAGAGGGAATGTGCATCACTGTAGGATGAGAGCATAAATTTTAAGTGGAGAAAATCTGCCTTAGAACGTGATCTTCTCCACTGTTGCGAGCACTTTTGGAGGTATCTGGTGCATTTGGAATGCCAGGGTTGAGGTGCGGATCTGCAAGGGTGAGTAGTGATCGCCAGAGCAACAGAGTCAAGAGCAGATGTAAGGGAGGCATTGTGTAGGGAGGCAGCTTGTTCATGGCAGGAGAGAGAGAGATGATAGGGGAGAAAAGTGAGTCAAGCAAGGAAGAAATGGAGAATGCATCAATAGCCTCAATTTTACACATAGTGATGGTGGCTTTAGGAGGTAGAGGAGGGGAAGGAGAGAGGGATAGTTTAAAAGAGAGAAGGTGATGTCAGGGAGGGGGAATGGAAAATTGGAGTAATCAGAAATATCACATTGGTCAGTGAAGACCATATCAAGTGAATGCCCACTCTCATGGGAGGGTGAGGAGGTCCATTGGGAGAAGCCAAATAAAGATGTGAGAGTAAGGAGTTTGGAGGCTGAGGATTCTGTGGGGATATCAATTGGAATATTGAAGTCACCTATGATAATGGAGGGAAGGTCTGAGGAGAGAAAGTGAGGGAGCCAGGAAGCAAAGTTGTCAAGGAACTTGGAGGGAGGGCCAGGGGAATGGTAATTGACAGCTAGTCAGAGGTGTACTGGTTGGAAGAGGCATATGGCATGAACTTCAAATTTAGAGAATGTAAGGGATGGTTCAGAAGGTAAGAGTTGGTATGAGTAACCTTGGGATAGAAGGAGCCCAACACAACCACCATAGTGACCCCCAGGCCAGGGTGTATGTGAGAAGGTGAGGCCCCCTGAGGAGATAACTGCATAAGAAATGGCATCATAGGCTGAAATCCAGGTTTCAGTAATGTCTAAGAGACTCAGGGAGTTGGAGATGAAAAGGTCATGGGTGATGACCAGTTTAATACAGACTGATCTGGCATTTCAGAGGGCACAGAATAGAGGGACAGTGTTAGTGCAAGAGATGTGAATGAGATTATCAGGGTTGCTGTAGCGTAGAGGTGAAATTAATTTCAGGGACTGAGATGAATAGAGTGTAGTGATCGTACGGGCTCCAGTGCTAGAAGGGGAACCTATAGGAGGTCACCAGGGAGGGAGATTAATGAGTTGTGGATGGAGGAAGGGTAAAATGACAAGGAGAGGAGGGTGGGAGGAGAGATTAGCACTGTGGTAGTTGGGCCTGGGGGGTATAAGAGAATAAAAGTGGAATAATGGGAGAAGAGGGAGAGGAAGGCAAACAAAGCAGGGGAGATAATTGGAGAAGGAAGTGGAGGAGACCAGGAGGAGATAATAAAGTTGGAAACAAGGGGCAGAACTAAAGGTTAGGTAGACACTGAGTGAAGGGGGGAGTTGAAGAAAACATGGTCATGGTAAGGATTAGGTAAATTGGGGAAGGAAGAGTTGAAAGTAGGAATGAAGGAGTGTAAGAGAGAGTGTAGAATTCCAGAAGTGCAAGAAAAAGTACAATGTGGCAAAAGGTGCCTGTACATCAGAAGTTTATTAATGAGTATAATAAAAGTGGAGATTTGAATATTAGTTTGCAGTATGATGACTTGAATTGTTGTGTTCCAAATACTAACACTAATATATGAACAAACTAGCTCCAAATTACATGATTTTACATGTTAAACATTTTTTTTAAGAAATCCAAAACCAAGACTAGAGGGTTTGTGCACCCACAAATTTAAATTGAGGAAAAATAAAAAATAAAAATGTAAGTTATTTTGCAAAATGTAAAAAAATGGTAAAAAAATTTTTTTCTTCCTAAATGTACCTCCCCTCAACAAAATCATATCACCCATTATTTGCAAGGGTAATCACAACTAAAATTGAGAAATCTTTTCCATTTGCTAACTGAAGTAAACTTTCTGCCCTCTGAAAGAGCAACATATTCTTATGAAAACAATTGTGAATGTCATGGACATAAAAAAGGAATATTTTTCAGAAGTGTTCGACTATGCAAAATATGGGGTATGGTTGATTTTGTGTTTGTTCCTGCAATTTCTTTAAAAATACTTGATTTAATAGCACGTATAAATGCCCCACCTGATGTACAGTACTACCCTTGAAGGGCCATAATTAGAACTTTGTGTTCCCCATGGAAACATTTTGAGTTGGCCCCTGCCCCAATGCTTTAAGAGATACACCTCTCCGCTCAGCTGTTGTCCATTTTATGCCCCACACCAGTAATGGGTTCAATGACTTTCATGAGGGATAGTGGATGGCTGGGGAGTTTAAGCCTGGGGGCAAACAGACAGTAGTGGCCCATCATGTAAAGTGGTTTTAGGTAGCATGTATATGAAGATAGTTCCACTTTAATTTTTTTCTGTGAATTACTGTAAACCATTGCACTTACGGCTCTCCAGCTATTTTGGAACTACAAGTTTCAGCTTGCCCTCTGGCAGGACAGTTTATGTTTTGTATTTCCACAACACTAAAGAGCCACAGATAACAAATTGTGTCACTGAATGAAAGTCACCTATAGTACCTTATATATAGTATTCTGTACCCTGATTCTCCTCTGTAGCTTCTCCAGAGCAGTGCAAGTGAACAAAGTACATCCACATGGAAAGCTTAAATTGCTACATAAAGTAACTACTGCTGCATATGCATCGACTAACTGCGGACACACCTCCTGATTGATGTCGGGTTGTTCCCTCCTGATCTCGTGCAATGGACCAGGCTCTGCATGGTAGTGGCAGAGGGCTTGAGTTTCGGAGACACCTGACCGAACCCAGAACAGTAGGAGAACGGAATAGCGTTTGGCGCAATTCTGTTAGTCGCAGGGTACAGATGCAGTCGAAGTAAAGGCAAAAGGTGTTTATTACTCAAAGTCTTAAAAAAGACCCTCCCTTCAGATTGAAGGGGAATATAAGCATACAATCAAACTTATCAATCAGCAGTCCTTCTCCACCAAGGATTTTCAAAGATGTACAATTTTTACCAGACACAAAGTCTTCTTTTATGCTACTCCAATACACATTACCACAGGGGGTAAGTCCACCCAGGGTTCCTCTCATAAATAAACACATTTTACATTTCACAGAACTTAAGTACATTTCCTCGGTACCAACCAAGAACAGTTGGCTTTCCTAAAACACACAAACTTAGCATAGCCTGTCTCTCATATGGTAAATATAACATTTCACAGGAACTGATAAATTGCATTCATTCTTTCACATACAAGGAACAATGCATAAAACCAGTTTGGCTTTCCCAGTCTGTAACACCTCCATTTCTTAGGAAGCTCAATCCAATCGCTTCTTACACACAAACAAATTGTCTGACCCAAATTAGCTTAGAATTGTAGCCAAAGACACACGGAGCCTTCCTAGCCCACATTTCAATGAAAGTGCTGTAAAGGAAGGGTTTGGCCATATGACACTATTCATACCTTCACACAACAAGCTTCCATCCAGGTCTCACTAGGAATTCACTGACCACAACAGGTCTTTCTATTCATCAGACCTCCTGCTAGGAAATTACAATCAGCATCTAATTTCCTGCAGTCACAATCTGGTCATGTGTTATACTGGCATATTCAAAAAGTGCATTTTCTTTACAAAATATACATTTAAAATCATACATTTTAAATGTTTTCACATTTCATGCCTGTGCACAGCATCAGGCTTTGCACCCTGCAGCACTGTAGCCCAGGACCTGCCGTCGTGGCTCAGTGCTGCACATACAATTTTAAATACGTTTTTATTTTTAAACACTTGGCGCCTAGCGCAGAGTACACATTTACAATGGCGCCTGGTGCCTTTTGTCCTTTTAAGATGGCGTCGCAGCACGGGGCTTAACCCCTTCAGTGCCGCGGCCGCCATTATACACGTGGGGCCAGCCTCTGGCCACACATACATTTTCAGATCTGGATTTTGTGCTACATAAAAATAAATGTTTTGAAGGAGTTAAGATTTTTTTTTTATGTCAGAGCTCCCACAAAGTGATTGATTTTACTGTCTGGAATTTTATTTTTTATCAGTTCTAGCTATGAACACTGAACACTGCGAGATTTTTGAATGATTAACAAAATATGAAATTTGTCAATGAGTCGTTTATCAGATACTCATGTTATTTAATATCCAACAGTTCTCTGCCCTTTGGTGTATAAAATGTTCCTGAGTCATTTGAATGATTTCAATAGAGCACTATATGGGTGTGAGTCAGGGAATGAGAAACTCATCCTTTTCAGCACCACAAGTGACATTTTATACCAAGAGTACAAGGTTTCTTCTTTTCAATGTAGAGTAATATAGAGTAATTCTTAACATAGAATACAGATGCTTAAAGCTTTGTTGTGCTTAAAAATATGTATGTTACATGGAGACATGGCGGCATGACAGGTTCTGCTGTCCAGGAGAGGTGGTCAAGGGAATTCCAAGGCTATTGTCATGGAGGTACTTGTGTCTAGCTCAGAGCTGACATGGAGGATCCCTGATGATGTCAGTCTCAAAGTTTTCTGCAACAAACTCTTCTTTTCTGCAGAACAACTTATGCGCTGACATAGAAAATGAGTTAACAAAAATCAACAGCAGATAGGAGACAGTGACCAGAGAAGAATAAGATTTAAAAGAAGAGAAGAATATGATGGAAGAAAATAGAGGCATTGAGGAGCCATTGAGACAGAGACTCTGATGGAGTGGAGAGGATGGGGGACAGTTTTAGATGCCAAGAAAACCTGGGTGGAAGGACACATTAAGTGCCTACTGAGGGAGCAAAAATATCCAGATGTTAGGCTATTTAGAAGTTGTCAGTTTAAATATAGAGTAAAAGACATGACTACTGTACTTCACAATAATTTCCTAGGGGTAGATATGCTTTAGGGTGGGTTTTGTGGCGTTTTCAACCTGCCATCCATCATTGGTCATTTTAACCTACAAAACAGTAAGTAATCAGAAGATGTAATGGTGCTTTTAAATCCTCTGACAATGGGCAGCGGATTTAAAATGGTTGAACTGCCGGCAGTTTGCTCTATACCACCATAAAAATCCACAGCAAACTGCCACTTATATGTGTCCAATCAGAAGCTGAGGAATCTTAATTCAGTTCTAATGAAGACAATCATTATGTATTGATGAAAGAGGAAAATAACATTAAGACTACTGTTAGGGAGGAAAAATAATTTTATTAACATTATCGGGAGCAAAAATAATGTTGGTTTTAATAGTTCGTATTAGTGACTCACAGCACTGAGATCATGGGTTCAATGTCCATCATGAACCTAACTGTGTGGAATTTGTATGTTCTTTCCATTCTTGCATGGTTTTCCAAATTGCACATTTTAACTAAAAGATTTTTTAATCAAAAGCTCAAAACCTCAAGACAGAGCACACCATTCATGTGTACCTTTTCTCCAAGTAAAGTGACTTTTATTTCCATTAGATGAGCACAGAGGTGTCAATTGAGCTTTTAATTCACCTTTATTCCCTATTTCTGAATTTATTTCTCTCTTTTTCTAACATTATACAGATATGAATGATTCATGATTTCCATCCATGGTGAATATAAAACAAAACAAAAACTATTAAAGTTTCAAAAAGCAATGGGCTAATTCTTTAAAGAGAATATAACTTCCATGAAACTCGATATTGTACATTAGCAGTTCAATAAAGCAATGTGTTTTCCATCATTCTGTTTTACCACCATTTTATCAAAGCTGAAAAAAAAAAAAGATTGCAGAAATCAGCTATATTCTTACTGAAGCAAATAAAAAATATATGTTAAATGTACTATGAATATATATATATATATATATATATATATATATAGTGCATCCGTGCGTCACTTTTTCCACATTTTGTTGTTACAGCCTTATTTCAAAATGGAATAAATTCGTTTTTGTCCTCAAAATTCTATACACAATACCCCATAATGACCACGTGTATAAAGTTTTTTTGAGATTTTTGCAAATTTAATTTAAAAAAAACACTAAGAAATCACATGTACATAAGTATTCATGGCCTTTGCCATGAAGCTCAAAATTGAGCTCAAGTGCATCCTGCATCCACTGATCATCCTTGAGATGTTCCTACAGCTTAATTGGAGTCCACCTGTGATACATTCAGTTGATTGGACATTATTTTGAAAGGCATACACCTGTCTATATAAGGTCCCACACATAAGGTCCCACACTTGACACTACATGTCAGAGCACAAACCAAGCATGAAGTCCAAGGAATGATCTGTTGACCTCAGAGACAGGATTGTCTCAAGGCACAAATCTGGGGAAGGGTAAAGAAAAAAATTCTGCTGCTTTGAATGTCCCAATGAGTACAGTGGCCTCCATCATCCATAAATGAAAGAAGTTCGGAACCACCAGGACTCTTCCTAGAGTTGTCTGTCTGTCTAAACTGAGCGAACAGGGAAGAAGGGCCCTAGTCCGAGAGGTGACCAAGAACCCATTGGTCACTCTGTCAGAGCTACAGCATTCCACTGTGGAGAGACGAGAACCTTCCAGAAGGACAACCATCTCTGCAGCAATCCACCAATCAGACCTGTATGGTAGAGTGGCCAGACAGAAGCCACTCCTTAGTAAAAAGCACATGGCAGCCTGCCTAAAGTTTGCCAAAATGCACCTGAATGACTCTCAGACCATGAGAGACTAAGATTGAACTCTATGGTGTGAATGCCAGGCATTATGTTTGAAGGAAACCAGGCACCGCTCATCACCAGGCCAATACCATCCCTACAGTGAAGCATAGTGGTGGCAGCATTATGCTGTGGGGATGTTTTTCAGTGGCAGGAACTGGGAGACTAGTCAGAAGGTCCACTGTCTGTGCAAGTGGGTCCTGACGAAGGGGCTGATGCCCTGAAACGTAAAATAGATCATGCATTAAACACACTGATTTTTTTGCAATTTGATGTCAGTGTCCTTTGAGTGCCGATTTCTGCTTGGATTTATATATATATACACATGGAAAGTCCGGCACTCCATTCAAAAATGATTAAACTTCGCAAGGTGTCATCACATAATTAACAAATATAGAATCCAAGGTGCTACACTCTTGCTAGAAATAATACCATACACATAGGGCAATCGAGATGTAACGTTTCGGTTTATCACCATCTTCAGAACATGAAAATACATATACAAACATCTTACCTTTATAAGTACATCACCCTAGTGAACGCCGTGCAGCCAAAAGAGGGACCCTGCACCCGATCAGCATATGCCGGCTAATGATGATATAGCGCATAGCGCATGACGCATGTGAAACCCATCACCAGGCATATAGTTGCTATGGAGACAGAATCAACACTGCAATCACGATCTTATTGCCAGCAATTTAAATCACTAAGAAGTGCTATAAACATTAGTAAAAAATCAATGTACTAATCTAACTGGACAGACATGACTGTATGCCATAAAGATAAAGATAATAGGCACTGAACACTCTACAAGAAACATGAAAGTGGCAGACAATCATTCATCCCCCGTGGACTAATGACATCCAACCTGTGAATCCATCGGGATTCACACTTTAATAATGACAAATTCCGATCACCACCTCTATTAGAAAGAGGAATGTGATCGATCCTGCGATACTTAAGACTGGCCAAATTATGTCCTGCATTGGCATAATGTCGTGCAACCGGCTGTTCACTTGTGCCATGGGTAATTGCAGCCCGAATGGCCGAACGGTGTACACCCATCCGTTCTTTAAATTTCCTTTGTGTCTTTCCAATATATGATAACCCGCAAGGACATATAATTTGGTAAACCACAAAGGAACTATTGCATGTCAGATGGTGTCTGATACGGAATTCCTTACCAGAGTGGAGATGAGAAAAAGTGTCACCAATAATAAGATAACAGCAAGTAACACAAGAACACCTAAAGCAGCCCCAACGCTTCATGGACAAAAAATGCTTAGGTGCAGAAACCCCCATACCAGTGACATCAGTTTTAACTAGGGAATCCCTCAGACTTTTGCCCCTGGTATAACAAGGCATAATAGATGTTTCTGTTAAGCCCAATGACTCATCAGTTTGAATGATGGGCCATAATTTTTTGGAAATTTTATTGATTTGGGTTGATAAAGGGTTAAAGTTATTAACCCACAGGAATTTCTTATTACCCTGAATGTTGCTCTTGGGGATCAATAGTTGATTTCTATCCATAGAAAGAACTTTTTCTTTAGTTTCTATAGGTGATTTTATGTTCAATTTTTAAATGAACATCCAAAACCAAACAAGAAATCACCAGTCAAAATCGGACAACATCTAATTTGATTTCTATCCATAGAAAGAACTTTTTCTTTAGTTTCTAGTAACATTTGTAAGGAATATCCCCTAGCAATTAATTTTTCAATAAGAGCATCCATCTGCAGACATGCTTTTGCTATATTGTCATTGATCCGCCTTACCTGAATCAATTGAGAGTAAGGCAAACCAGCAGTGGAAGAAAGCCACCACTACCACTACCACGAAGGAGATAATTTTCAATCTCTCGTCCTATGAATTAACTGTGGCAGAACAGAGTCTTCTGGAAAAAGGTTTATCCTTTATTCCAACTATTCATTTAATGATTTTACTTGGCAGTTTGAAAAGCACAATCTCCAGAGAAAACTAGAACTCAAAGAGTTCTTTTACAAGCAAGAGAAAACCAAAGAAAAATTACCTAATATTGGCATTAAAGAAATTCCTGTACAATTAAGGAAATTACAGAAAAAATCAGCATTTGAACCTGCATCCTCCAATGCGGCTATTAAGACGTATATGAGATCGGTGGACAAGGAGGTATGTGAACTAGCCTCTAAAACTTCCTCTATACATCCGAATTTGACCTTACTTGAACGGAATGCATTAAGATCTTTGTCCTCCAACTGTAACCTAATCATTCATCCTGCTGACAAAGGGGGAGGTGTTGTACTTCAGCATTTATCAGTTTATAAAGAAGAAATCTATCGTCAATTAGGTGATAATATGGTATATAAGGAACTTCAAGGTGATCCCACCATAACATTTAAGAAGGAACTGTCTGAATGCCTTATCATGGCTTAGGATATGGGATTAATTGATGATAAACTCAAAGTGATATTGCTTCCAGAATTTCTTGTCACCCCTTTAATTTACACATTGCCGAAGATGCATAAAGGAATTATTCCACCTCCTGGTTGACCGATTATTTCGGCCCCTGGATCATTATCACTGCCTGTTGCAATAATTTTGGATACAGGTTTGCAACCGCTAGTACAAGGACATAACATTTTTTATTGGACACTACAATGTTACTGAATAAATTGGCTAAAGTGGAGACATTACCATCTGATATTTGGCTTATATGTGCCGACATAACCAGCTTATATACAGTGATTCCTCACTTTTCTGGGATGGCAGCAGTGAGAAAACTTTTATCAGTTGATGGTTCATTTGATACTGCATTCATTAACTTCTTACTGCAACTTTTGGAATTTATTTTGACAAAGAATTATTTCCTGTTCGATGGGAGGTATTATCTTCAATTGATAGGATGTGCTATGGGGTCCTCAGTGGCCCCTGCCTATGCTAACACGTTCATGTTCGGTATTGAACAGGAATTATTCTTTGATTGTCCTGTCATTAGTTCTATGTTATTATTCTATACTCGTTCCATAGACGATATATTTTTTATTTGGAATGGGCCGAAAGAGACATTTCAAAAATTTATCGAACAACATAATCTGTCATCTAATCCTGTCAAGATTACCTACAATATGCACCAGAAATGTATTCATTTTCTTGACATATGTATTACTCATAGTGATGGCGGTATTAGTACATCAGTTTTCTCAAAGGAGACTGATCGTAATACTTTATTACATATGAGCAGTTGCCATCCTTAAGTCTTAAAGCTGGTTTGCCTTACTCTCAATTGATTCAGGTAAGGCGGATCAATGACAATATAGCAACAGCATGTCTGCAGATGGATGCTCTTATTGAAAAATTTGTTGCTAGGGGATATTCCTTACAAATGTTACTAGAAACTAAAGAAAAAGTTCTTTCTATGGATAGAAATCAAATTAGATGTTGTCCGATTTTGACTGGTGATTTCTTGCTTGGTTTTGGATGTTCATTTAAAAATTTAACATAAAATCACCTATAAAATCTAATATAAAATTGAACACAACATCCCCAAAATAATAGACCTGCTTCATGCTGCTGATTTTAACAAGTTTCTTGTGTATTATGTGTATTAAAGTGTTAAAATAAAGAAAATAAATTACATGGGTATCCCCCAAGAGCACAACCAGCATGGTGCTGCTTGAGCCAGTACTAGTTGTAAAAATACAGGGAAAAAAAATATAAGGTCCCCTGTATTTTCAACACCCAGCACTGGGCTCCTGAGCTGATCCTGGTTGGGAAAATATGGGAGAAAAAGACATAGGTATCCCCCATATATATCTATATGCATTATGTCCAAAGGCTCTCTTGGTGTTCCATATTCTATCCACATCCATCAGATGAAAAATATTGTTATTGTACAAAATACAATATCAAATCAAGTCAATAAAACAATCAAAACAAAAATATTGATGTAGAAAAATGAATAGAACCATACATTACTAAATTAACTATTTTACAAATAAACTAGTGTGACCATTCTTTCTCAATATATAGTATTTTCTTGATAATAGAATTCTGATAAAGAAAATTCAAACAAGAGCTAAAATATTCTGGTTGAAAATAAATGTGTTTTTATAACGTCCCAGATCAAAGTATTCGCTTTGTCTGAAGCCATATGTGAATTTAAAATTGTCAATTATTCCCAACACAGTTCTTAGGGAAAAAAAAATATTTGTTTTAAAGATAAAGAAAATGTTTCAAAAATGCAGAATACATTTTGTTTTCAGCCCAGATGGGTCCCTGAGACCCTTTGAAAATAAGCAGGTGTACAGCACAGATGAAACTTTTTTTTTATAAAGCATACTGTTATTTCAATCAATAGACCATTTCAGAAAGAATGCCTTCTGCTAGACATGATCATCTTGCTCAAGGAGCAAGTTTAAAAAGAACAATGAGTTTATATTTAAATACAATTTAATATTGATCTCATAAAATGTTTTTAAACTTTGGATAGAGAATGGAATGGAGTACAATTATAGGAAACAAGTACTCAGGGAATATCACTTTACTTCTTTAAGTGAATAGCATGTTATATTTCTTGGCAGTTTTAATTTTTCAGGAATTTATATTATAAAAATTATATTAGTAAACTAAGTGTATGTATTTAGTTAAAGACATTTTGTAAACTATCATGTATAAAATCAATGTTTGTGCAATGTATACAGTAGATCAATTGGGGTTATTACAAATAAAAGGATGTTCTATATTAATTATACAAAAATGGCTAATTTACACATTTCATGAGTATACTTATTGCATTTTAAAGGTTGGGACCCCACAGTGCCACTGAAAACATCACTGCTAATTTTAAATATCAGACTGTACGTGGTTAGAGATAATTGAAATTTTCCTACAAATGATTATGATATCTGCACTGAGCCCCGTGTTTTGGATTCATCTTCATGTTTTGTGTTTTGTTTTTGCAGAACCAGCCTGAACTGTTTTAGTTTTGGATCTGTTTTTTTTAAATTGCAAAAAAAAAATTAAAAACAGCTAAAATCATGTATTTTTTGCAATCCAAAAATTTGAATTCCGAACTGAAGGAAGATTAGAACAGCCACATGGATCTGTTCAGATCTCCTCAGGTGATCAAAACTGCATCTCAGATCTGTCCGGAATCACAAAATTCAGGTGGATTCGGATTATTGGAGAACTGAACCGCACATATCTAATATCTACTCCACTGCATTTAACATTACACAAGCTACCCTTTGTCCTGCATCATTTTGCTATTTTCCAAACTTTTTATTAATCTGCTTTACTATTCCTTCACCCCACAATACAGTGACTGTTGTCCATATCACTACATATTACCCAGTTATCCTCCCTTCCCTCTTATCCTAACATCCCTGACCTGTAGCCCTTCTTACCAATCCTACTTGCCAAATATATTTTCCCACTTCATCCTACTGTACCTACCCTCCAGAAACTGTCAATTGATAAGCTCTTCTGTACCTATCTTCACTGCTAAGTCTAATTGTACCTGTCCCCCCTCCTCCTAGAAAGTAAGCTTTCATGTCTATAAATTCTCTGAAGCTAATGTAATAGCCTGTGAGATACAGTAAAAGTCTACCAGTATTTTTAAAGCATCAACCATTTAAAGGGCAACGCCAACCTTTTTTTCTTTTAATATGAATGCAGCTCTAAAAATTTGGGCAAATTTGTCGGAATCACGATCAAACCAGCATCATATTCTGTATGCTATGTGATTTGTTCTGTTAATTCCATCTATTATTCTGTTCAACTGTACAGTAACTTCCAGTTATGTATACTGTTTTCATGTTTGTCATTTATGATTTGTCCTACCCATGCTGCAGTGTTATAGTAATGCTTTGCACATATCCTGTGTAATTACGCTATGGTTAGCTGTTGTGTATCATACTTATGCTCTGTTACTCTGTTATTCTGCAGTGTTTTTATGTACAGTGCTGCAGAAACATTGTAGCACCTTATAAATAAAAGCTCATGATGGCATCATTTGTCTTGATCACACAGCAGAGGGATTGACCATCATTATCCAACCTCTATTCATTAGAAAACCAGTTGACAAAAACAGTAAAAGGAATGGAGAAGGTGGACCAGTGGAGAAGTTAACCATTGCAACCAATCAGCTTTGAGGTAGCATTTATGAAGTACTTTCTAGGTAGAAGTTGATTGGTTCCTATTGTCAACTTCTCCACTGGTCCACCTTCTCCATTCTTTTCACTGCTTGATACATCAGCAGTGAAAAGAGTTGAGACATAGATGCTATTCCCTCTCCACAACTGGTGGCATCTTCTCTACAAGCATCAAAGTCTCTTCTCAGTGTAGACCTTTTTTCCAGCAGCTGTTAGTAGAGCTGGAATTTTAACAGCATGTTTCGTGCATTATGTTTTTCAAGCATAATGTCATGGTCTGGAACAGGATTAATAAGGTAGAAGACCTGGAAAAACATAAAAATTATAGGGGCGTTTCACGGGCAACAGTAAATACAGAATTTGCAGAAACGTGCGAAACTCCACACCCAAATTGGGGCTGAGATGAATATTCTACAGTTTTAAAAGTCCTGTTCATTTCTACATATAGGTAAGTACAGTGCATTTACAACAGTTCATCGCAAGTGAGAAAAAAAAAACATACCTTCGCAAATTCCCTACTGTCCTTCCAAGGGAAATGTGAATCAATATTTCAGCCTCTTAATACTTGTGTCTTTTGTACGACCTCAGCAAAATGGCAGAGAAACAGCTCAATAAACATGTAGACTAAAGCTTGATACGTTCCATGCAATGTAACTTGGACCCCAATTTATGTGTAAGGGTTTGGAATTGGATTTCTGTGAACTTTGCAAAGCAGAGATACATGAAGGAGCAAAATCAATGTACTGAGCAGCTGGAGGTTTAGACTGAAAAGTCAGAACAAGTGGCCATTGTGTTAAAGGTCGCTTATTACTTCCAACACAGAATAGAAAAGACAACAGTTTACCAGTATATTACCCACTAATGATAGCTGTTTGAGATATAGCATGTTTCTAGTCTAGTGTTAGAGGCTAAATCAATATTTTTTTTTCTTCATGTTTTTATTTTCTTTTACAAAACTGGCAGAAATGGTCAAATACCAGCCAGCCAGTAAAAAAAAGCCAGGATAAGTTTATTATTTAATTTTCGAAGCTCAACTTGGAGAATTATGGTTCTATGGCAAGTATAATTACACAATATTAATCAATATTGGAATTGAGAAAACATTTTCTGTTTATCAAAAAATAGTATTAAATAAATTCTAAACATAATAAAAATTTGAGGCTTTCCTTTTTTTACCTTTATAAATGTAATTTGATTTATCTTCTGTTCTCAGTAGAAATACATTTTGTAATGTATTATATGATTATGTGACAGTTCCTTGGACTGAACCGCTGATGTCTAACCAGAGAAAAAATAGTTGAGACTGAGATAATATAAACATGCTAGCATCAGCCTTCCCCTGGTGTAGTAGCCTGCATCTGACTGAGCAAGAACTGAGATGCCCACTATCAGCAGCTTTGCACTCTGTGATACCACCAGTGATTCTTTTAATGCCGCCATCGGTGCACCATCGATACTTGTACCATCCCCTATGGCAGATGTAGTTTATCCCTCTGACTATGGCTTCCCATGCCTGCAGCTTTGTGTCTGTGAACACAGCTGCTTGCAATGACACACCATCGAAGCTCCCATAACACAAGTTGTGAACAGGCCATTTTTGTGTGCACTTTTAGCCACTTTCCAATCATCACCCATCACTTTTCTGCCACATTTCTGATACTATCTATACCACTTGAAACAACATCTTCGTGTGTTTCATGAATGTTCCATGGGAGTTTTCAGAACTTTTTGTGCTTGTCCAGTTGCAAAAAATGCTCAACTATGTGAACATCAGCATTATGTGCGAAATGCGTTTTGCTCAGAATCAAGCCCTATCTGTTTTAGTGGAATAATAGAACTTTATGTAGCTTCACATTTGAATTTTTGCTGGAAACAGCCATCAGTTTTCCATTATGTTTCCTATTTGAAACACACAATAGTAAACTTTTTAACTTTTTTATATTGGGTTCTGTGTTCCAGAAGCAAAGGGCAGATACAGTTGAGTATCACCTGATAGCAGTGATAGACCAGGCCATTATGTCAGCTAATTTCACCCAGTGATAACATGCATACGGCAAATAGCATGGGAGGTAGGATAGAACCCTGTGGACTACTGCATGGCTGGCGAACTGGTGACAAGGAACATGCTCCTGAAGACACTCTCTGAGACCTGCCAGTGAGAAATGAATTGACAACTAAGGACTGTTCAGTAAACAGACATTTTTCAGGAGCTCATTTTAAATCCCATGGTTCATGGTATCAAATCATGCAGAGAGATCCAGAAGGATTAATCAGCTCTATCACTTATCATTATCAGAAGAACATTAACTACACATACCAGGGCTCTTTTGTGATTTACATAGTAATCCCATTCATGAAAGGGTTCCTGGTGCAGCTTCTTCAATAATACCCCTTTTCCACTGGCCAAAATACTCGGGTTATTGCCATACTATCCTGGGTAGAGGCTCAGTGGAAAAGGATCCTAGAGAAAAATCCCAGGTCGGTTGACCTGGCATTTCTTCCCAGGTCTAAAGCAGGGTTTTATATGGGTAAGACCCTGATCAGTCTCAGTGGAAATGGACAACTAAGGTCTTCTGATCCAGGACTCGTTTACTGCATGGTGATTGGCTGGTATTTGGAAGCTGTCACCGGGGAGTGTGAGATTACAGCCTCCCCTTATGGTCTGGACCATTCCAGTTTTTACCCCCTTCTCAGTGGCAGCTGTCACAGACAGACTCCCAAATGACCCCCCCCCTCCAAAGGACCCCCACCCCTGGTCGCCGATCCATTCCAGTCTGGTGTTCAGGGGAGATCTGGAGTTTTTGCTGCTTGGTGATGACATCATCTCCAAGCACCGCTACTGCACACATGTGCAGTATGAACGGTGCTGACACGGGATATTCCCAGGTCGGCACTGCATTAAAAATTGGGGTAAATCAAGGGTCTGACCCGGTTTGATACTGTGTTCCAAATCTTGGGTCAGACCCGGGATTTTGATGGAAAAGTGGTATAAGACATCTGGTGATAAACTAAGCATACCAATGTTTAACTATGTGCAGTAATTAAATCTTACAACTTTGCAAAATGTCAATGTGATACAATGGTGCTAATGCAGATTTGACTGCATAATGAACATAAATCAGATTTTAAAACAATTTCATGAAAAGATTGCATTTTTCTGGCCACATATAGACCTTAATATTAATTCCATCATGGTTTACACTATGTACACAGGGCTGTAGTAAGGCATGTGCAAGTGGTGCCATCGCTCAGGGAACAGGACCTTTGCATTGTTGTCCCACGACCCCTGTGTCTGGCTAGCAGGGTGCCTGAACAGAACCCTTCAGCCAGCTGCTCAGATCATCAAAGAGCGTGTGCTGCCATGCCAATGACTGTCATTGTCATTATCCACCACTTGCACTTGCCCCTGACCACCTACAAATAATACAGATGTCCCAGGCATTTACAGTATGTGGATTTCTCATGGTCCACATGTGCTCACAATCAGGTTCCAGCCAATCAGGTACAGACATTTGTAAGTGGCACAATCATGAAAAATCTGCATGAGCATGTATACATGTACCCATTGTTTTGGGCATGTACAGTGTAACTTCATTCAGATATGCAATACCAACTGGCATAATATTCGCTCTGCATAAGGCCCAATGAATCAACAAAGCATGTTACATTGATGACAATGTGGTGTGCAGGGTGTCATGTCACACTAATGCCTGCTAAATCTGTAGAGCAATTCATGTCATGTACAAGAATTATCTTAACAGATCTCATTCAAAGCAGTGAAAACAAGATGCCTATCAGATAACAGACTATCAGTGCCAAAGATCAATACTATTCAGCACCTGGAATGTATTATACGGAGCTTATGTTCCCTAAAGTCAACAGAGCTCCACTCATATTAATTAGCGCAAAGAGGAACATTTTCTAATCTTAGCTTATGTCTAATTAGCCAATTTACCTTTTTTATAATTTGGATTTTGGCTGGTTTATGGATCTTGTAATCACTCGCAGAACAAACTGCAGGAAGCTTGTACAAAGATATTGTCAATAAACCCATGACATCCTCCTGAATATGCTGCATTCAACTAATATGATTTTGGAACAAATAGAAATACTAACATTTAGTTAGACACATGTGCTCCTAATAGAGCATTGTGCACATACAGTATATACTGTAGTGTGCACATATACACTCTACTGTTCTGAATGTGGACACCACTTTTCACTTTTTTCTTGCCTCTGTGGAAATCCTTTGCACAACTTTTTCCATCGTAGTTCGAATGTACATATGACAGAAAAATGAAAAACATTACAATAAAGCCCTGTCTACTGTCAGTTTAGGACCATTCCTTAATAATTTACGTGTTTTAGAGGTCTATTTAGCAAGAGGAGACGAGCCAAACTGCTGGCGTAAATGCCTGTAGTGGAATAATAAGGGTGAGGCAACTAGGACAAGTGCCCTATATGTGGGAGCATGGTTTGGCAGGTGGTCACCCCCTGGCATCAGGATGTCACAATCACCTATCATGATCTCCACCCAACACTTACTGTCCGCAATACTTACTGTATTTAATTTTCAAATAAATACTGTACTAGGGGGTATACTTACTAAAGGGTAGGTTTTTAGAGGTGAAGGTCTTGCCCATAGCAAGAAATGTTGCCACGTGTGGTGGCTCTGCTTCCTGCCACCACCTGTGTCCTTGCTTTCACCTATTCTCTTCCCCTACTTCCAAAGGATGACCTTGACTGTGCACTGCACGACCTCTGAAGGAGGAAATTTGAGTAGTCCAACTGCAGCTAAGTTATAGTGTTTTTTTTAAGTTTCTCAGCAGTATCTCTTGGCCCCCTTTCCATGCTGTCTTCACAATATTTTCCTCTGACACCTTTACCATCTATGCTTCTGATCCCTTTGCCATCTACTGTTTGCCTCTATCCCTTCCAGGCATGTGTCTAATCCCATACCCAACTCTGCCTCTTTCCCCTCCTCTCTGTGCCTCTGCCCTTTCTCCACTCGTGCCTCTGACCCTTTGCCACGTATACCTCTGTTCTTTTCCCTGTCTGTGCCTCAGCACCTCACTTTTGTGCCTCACCCCCTCTCTATCTGTGCATCTGTCACTGTCTCTATCTGTACCTCTGTCACTGTCTCTATCTGTGCCTCTGACTCCTCCCTTATTGTTCCTCTGCTCTTGTCCCCATCTGTGTCTTACCCTCATACCCATCTATGCCACTGACTTGTCCTCATCTACACCTCCCTCCCTCCCTCACATCTGTGCCTCTGCCCTTTCCCTCATCTGAGCCTCTGCCCTGTTCCTCATGTGTACCTCTGCCCTGGTCCCCATGTGTGCCTCTCCCACCACCAGCTGTTCCACTAAAGGTGGGTACACATTAGACGACAGCAGATGTGATGGACAACCAGCCAATGGCTGATGCAATGGACAACAAATCCTGTGGTGCATACACACACGATTTGGTGAACGAATGCCTTGAGCTGCATGTAGGGCCGACCTGAAGATGTGACGGACGATGCTGCGGGAGCATGCATAGTCTGTACACACTAGATGATTTGAACAACTTGTCGTTCCGATCTGTTGGAATCAGGCAAATTGTTCAAAAGATCATCTAATGTGTACCCAGCTTATGTCTTCCCCAGCTGTGCCTTTACCCCTTCCCTATCTGCATTTTCACTTCATGTGGCTGATAATCAGAAACGGCCTGGATAAACAGAGATACAAAAATGTTCAACATGATGGCAGGTAAGCACACTTTTTTTAATAAAGTATTTTTTAATCTTAACATTTTTTAATAATTATTTTATTTTTTACAAATACTCTTTTGTCACTTTTCCAATTTATGGGTATGTGTGTGTATATGCCAAGTGGAAAGGCCTGATGGCATGTGGTGAGGGTAAAGTCTTCTGGTAAAAATGCAATGAAATAAACTGCCAAAATATCAATAAATGCCCAAACAAAAATGTGAGGAGGTCTGAAGGGCATGTAAGGGGCATGTGGGGAGTCTGATGGTATTTGGGAGATTTGTGGGGCCATGTGGAGAGGTTTTAATGACATTGTGGAGGGTGGTTGAACTGAGGAGGGTTGGGGGGTCTGGTTGTATAATTCATATCAGTCTCCACCTGATGGTAGCCCTGCTCAAAAAGCAAATACTGCCAGCTGCAAAAGTCTTATTAGAAGTAAATTACTTTGATGCCACAAAGGTGCTTATTTCTATACAAGACAAATGATGGCACTAGCTCAGATGATGCCAAGGAGGAAAGTTTTCACTGAAGTTTTCACTGAAGCTCACAGTGGTACCTGCAATAGAAAGTTGCCGATGTACAGTAAATCATTGTGTATAGCAGCCATGTGCAATGATATAAAATTATAGTTACTGCTGCCCATTACCCACCATTATTAAAAAGACCACCAAGTAAATACAGGTCGAGTCTCCTATATCCAAATATTCCGAAACACAGAATTTTTTTAGTTTGACTGAGATAGTGAAACCTTTGCTTTCTGATGGTACAATGTACACAATCTTTGATTAAGGCACAAAATTATTAAAAAATATAGTATAAAATAACCTTCAGGCTTTGTGTATAAGATATATATGAAACATAAATGAATTTCATGTGTGTACTTTTTTTGATGAACAAAATTATTAAAAATATTGTATAAAATTACCTTCAGGCTGTGTATAAGGTGTATATAAAACATAAATGCATTCTGTGTTTAGATTTGTGTCCCATTCAAGAGATATGTCATTATGGTATGCACATATTCCCAAAAAAACTGAATATTCCGATATCCAAAATACCCCTGCTCCCAAGCATTTTGGATATTGGAGACTCAACCTGTATAAGATTTGGAGTAAATTTGGACTGCCTACATTACACAGGCACATTATATCCCACTTTTGTTAAGATTCATAAATGACATTATTTTTTTGCTACTGTGAAATAACTTTTTGCTGTGTAAATTTTTAGTACATTTCAAATGTTAAATACTGAACAAATTTAACAATAAAATAAGGTAGAAACACAAGAACAGCTGTATGTAGAATGTGAATAAGGATTTATCTTAAGCTTAGTGATGAAAAAGGGTAAAAGTCACTAATAAAATTGCATGGAATATTTTCCACCTTTTGTGCTGTTAGACTCAATTTCCTGTATGTTGGGAGCGTTGCAGGGTAAAACTGATATCATCACTTTCAGATCTGATATGCAAGTGACATCTGTAGCATGCGGTAATGGAGTATGGTGACAAAAGTGTGCACTGCGCTGACCCCAATCGTCATAGGCAGGGTGAGCTTTCAGAGCATAATGGAAATCTCAAGAGATGACAGGCAATTTCTGAACACCTTGCATAATTTAGTTTGCTGATTGTATTCACTTAAAAACACATACAGTATTCCGGTTGAATAATATAATTATGTGTATGCATGAGAGGGTGAGAAACAATAGTGTACAAAAAAAAAGAGTAAAACATAATTTTTTAACCCCAAATGAACATAAAACCTGGACTACCATACACAGCATTATCACCTCAAAGATCATTAATTATCATGTTACAGTTAGAAGATAGGCTATTTTATATATACAGGTAGTAATAATAATAATAATAATAATAATAATAATAATAATAATAATAATAATAATTATTATTATTACATGGCCAGTGGTTCAAATCCCGACAGCGGCAGCCCGGCAGGGGTGAAAATCCTGATAGTCCAAAGGTAAGTATTTACTAACCCTATTCTACCCCCTAGCCCTTACCCTCCCTTGGGGTGCCTAACCCTAACCTCCCCCTCAAGTGCCTAATGCTAAACCCCCCTTCGCCGCCGCCTAAACCTAAGTCCCCCAGGGGAGGGGGTGCCTAACTCTAACCCCCCCGAGGGTGCCTAACCCTAACCCTCCATCCCCTAGCCTAACCCTAACCTCCCAGGGGGGTGCCTAACCCTAAATTTCCCCCGGGAGCCCCTAACCTAACCCTCCCCCCCGCGCGACTGTGCGCACCTGGTGCCCGGCTTACCTTCGATCGGTAAACCTGGTGTTGGGCTCCTGGCGTAGGTCTAATGACTGGTGTCAGGATTTTGACTCCTTGGGTTTAGACCCCTGTAGGGATTAGACAGTCAGGATTACGTCTGTCGGCTTCCCGACTGCTATCCCTGGAAACAGTTGACCATGGACATCATCATTAGAAATAGAACATTATTATTTTAAAGGGCATGTGATTCTTCAGATCCAATGAATCACAAAATCAATAATACACTTTAAATAATTATGTAAAACATTTTTTGGAGCTCTGAACATTTATTTTTTGTTTATTTCACAGCACAAGTATAAAAGTCCATACAGTAACTCATGTTCGATGAGGTGCGCTGTGGCACTGCCTCAATCCATAGGCAAGCAGACAGGCTGATCCAGCAGTCTCTAGGACTTGTTCGGAGAGCAGCCAGCAAGCACAACCTCTGACATACACTACTGGGCATGTGCAGTGTTTCCGCATATCTTTTTCCCTGGTGTTTATTATATCACATGTGGACTAAACACCACCAGCAATAAACAACTACTCAACACATACGATCACATATTCTCAAACTAAGTGTATCACCATCCCGGTTTACCAAGCTTTCTGGGACAAGCAATTATCCACTGTTGTCTGTTGCACACTCTGCTATGTATTAAATCACAATGTTACTCTGCTAACACACTCTGCTAATAGGTTATGGGTCCAGTGCTCAGATGCATGGGTGTAACTACCATAGGTGCAAGGGTGCAGCTGTTATGGGGCCCAGAGCTGGGGGGTCCATCTTCCTGGTCAAAGTGTCATGTGTTATATACATTTTTCACCATTGGGTGGTACATAGGTGCCTTTACAAACATTTTGCTATGGGGCTTCAAATACCTAGTTACGCCCCTGTGGCTAAACAATCCAGGGGGAAGCAAGGTAGCCTCTTTGCTAGAAAAAAACCCCACCAACTTCAACCTGCAGGAGATTCCATCAGTTCTCCTCTTCTCCATCTGAAGGTGAGACCATGGACAGTGCTTTGTACCCTTCAAGCCCCACTTCACATTCGACATACAAAGTTCAGAAACTCTATTATATCATGTCTTCTTTATTGGACACAAAACTTGCAGGTCTTAAAGATTCCATAGACTCTTCTATGGTGCAGCTGACACATCATTCTCACCACTTGGATGAGGTGGAACAGAAAATCGTAATCGTGGAAGACAAACTGACCAAGACCCATACACTGATATGCCTTTAAGAGTCCACAATCACGCCCCTGCAGGGCAAAATAGAAGATTTGGAGAATAGGAACCAGTAAAACAATCTGTGCCTTATAGTTTAATTGAATAGGAAAAGACGAGAGACCTGGAACACTTTTCATCCTAAAGCGCTTGGATGTCCTCACTCTCTGCAACCAATGGTGGTGGAGCGTGTTCATCGGGTGGTCCTGACCACTACTCAGAACAATGCCAACCCAGGCCTGTGAGTATGAGGATCCCTAATTATGCAGACAAGGTGTGCATTTTAGAAACCTATGGCAAGGAACAAGGGACAGGATACATGGTGCAGCACAATTTGCCTGCGATGCATCCTGCAAATCATCACATTCATGCCCACGTCAATAACAATATTATTCATGAATAAAAATGCAAATTATAGCAAATTATAGCTCTTTCTCTAAGAGCTGTCCTTTGCAAGTGAGGGACTTCTGGGTTTAATATATATATATATATATATATATATATATATCTAAAGTACCCTGCGTAGCCCAGGTTTACAGCTTCAGGTTGTTAAGTTTAATTTTGTGATGCCATGATGTCATTATATTATTTGATTTGGTTCTTATAGTCCATGAATAGCAAAAGGGATCTGGTTGCACTGAGCATTGGGCCAGAACATTTAGGTCCAAGTGGTATAGGTGCAATGCTGGGGTCTGAAATCTTGAAAAGTGTATGGAAAAACTGGATGTTTGCCTAACCTGCATGCAATTTATGTGTTTTAACACTACCACACTTTAGAAAACATCTTCAGTATTTTGGGTTTTTACACTCCACATGCAGGATAGTTTGTGAAAACCACCAGCAATGTGAGGAAGTCTTAATCAAAAACATTGGTAATTTTTGGCCTGATCTCTGCAGCTCAGAACTGGCCAAAAAATGAAGTGGAACTGGTTATAATCTTCTCTGCCCATGAAAGAATGCTTATAAAATGTGTCCTTATTCCTCTTAATGATATAACCTTTTGCACTGGTCCACAACAGTAGACACAATATTGCACTTGCACATTGTTTTTCCAAGGATTGCTCTTGCTCTTCTGGACACCACCAATTAGTTCTGTGCAAACTTCTACTCATCCACAAATTCCAGTTTCGGAGAGAGTTCTGTGAGTCCTTGTATTGCCCTCCTCAAACATTTATGTCATTATGTCGCGTTGAGTGGGTGGACCCACCAATA